>JARWLC010000002.1:145773265-146373265 GCA_033318265.1 Phyllotis vaccarum
GCCTGGTAATACTTTACTACTAGTTCTTATAGCTATATAGTAGTGGGATTTCATGGATAACTGTTGGACAACGCCTGATTTTATTTCCCATGATATAGAGTTGTTCATGGTGTTTGATTCCCTATCAAACATTGTGATGGAGTGCTAGGGAGATGGATCTGTTAAAAGCACTTTTTGCTCTTGCAGAAGACCTGGGTTCAGTTCCCAGCATCCACAGGGTGGCTCAAAACCATCTGCAACTCTAGTTTTAGGGGATCCATTGCCATCTTTTGACCTCCATGGCACAAGACATACACTGGGTGTGCAGACACTCATATACATAAAATAAAAATAATACATCGTAAGAATAGTTGTGATAAAGCAGCTTGCAGTAGAAAGAGAACTCACACTTGAAAAATGTGTATTTCTTTGAGGCACTGGCTGTCATTCTGGTTTCTCAGTTCATGCTTGCTTGTGACACTAGAGGGCACCAGTAATCCACTGTGCAGAGTAAAAGCCCTCTACCGCAGGACGATTCAATCACTTTAACTACATTTATTTATTTATCTCTTAATTTTTTTAATATAGATCAGGTTATGCTGTTGTAGACCTACTATGTGGATTATTTTCTCTCAGACTGTTATGAGAAATATGTTATTCTTAACAGAAAAGTTCTATTATATAATAGGTCCAACATTGTGTGTGTGTTTGTGTATGTGTGCATGTTCATGTGTGTGTGTTTTTGGGTGTATGTGCATGTTCATGTGTGTGTGTGTGTGTGCGTTTGTGTGTTTTTGGGTGTATGTGCATGTTCATGTGTGTATGTTTGTGTGTTTTTGGGTGTGTGTGCATGTTCATGTGGGGGGGTGGGTGTGGGTGTGCATGTTTGTGTGTGTGTGTGTGTATGTGTGTGTGCGTGTGCATGTTCATGTGTGTGGAGGGCAGTGGTTGACAATGGGTGCAACCCTCAATTGCTTTCCACTTTCGTTTTTGAGGCAGGGTCTCTCCCTGCAGCTGGGGTTTGTCTATTTGGCTAGACGAGTTGGCCAGTAAAGTCTGGGGCTTTTCCTTCTTTATCTCTACTTCCCGGGTGCTGGGATTAAAGGTGGATGTAGTGGTGTTTGTCTTTTACAGGGTTCTGGGGATCTTGTCCTAGCTCTTCATGCTGTGAAAAAAGCACTTTATTGGCTGAGTCATCCCCCTACACCTTACTTTCAAATTTTTAGCCATATGGGACCTGATATCTATACCCAAGAACCAATATGCATATATGGATTTGGAGGCCTTCTTGATTCTTCTGCTATTGCTGCTTACATCTACACCATCATCGGCCACTTCAGTGAGGTGTCCTCTGACAACTGCAGCATAAGCCTTCCCCACATTTTCCCAGCTTTGTCTACAGGTAGCTCACTAAATGCTCAGAGCTAAGTGAGACATCATTGTCAGTCAGCCCTCAGAGGAACGAACATCAGGGAAGAGGTCAGAAAGGGTGATGAGCAGGAGGATGGGGAGATGGCGTGGCTGGTGGACTCGTGAGCTCACCGCAGCCATAGTTACCAGCACATGATCAAGGCGACATGGGCAATCAGCGTTCCGGCAGGCACTGCTTACAGGACTCAGTGGCTATGAAGGGCCACAGGGGCATGCTGGGAGTGCCTGGGGTATGTGGAGGACAGAGTTTGGGGGTTCCTAGAGGAAGTAGGGGTGATATGGGAGTACCTGAGGGGGGTAAAAGGGAGGAGGTATAGATTCCAAGGAGGAGTGGGTGGGGGGAGCTAGGGAGGGCATATGATGAAGATGTGTGTTTATATATATGTGTCAAGGAACAAATAAAGCATATTCTATTAAAAATTCCACCTCTCCCCCATTACATTTTTCTCATAACATTACCTATAAATATTATACAGCTCACTCTGTTATTGTTAATCCTACTTCATTGTACTGGCATATAAGATGCATATAAGAGCAGAGTGTTTGTTTATTTTTGTGTGTATTGTTCTATGGCCACATTACTCAAATGATTCTTGTCTCATGGAAGGCATTTGGCAAATATATCCTGAATGAATGACTGGCCAACCTATCACATGTCGTTTTCCCTTTATACAATAGCTGACTACATACTCTGGGTAGACAAAATGACGGCATCAAAGGGAGAAATTTCTTCTATGGATCTTCACAGCCACAGCATCTAGTAAAGTCTCTCAAGTCAGATAGCTTCACTGAGATGAGGGAATTCTTTCAAACCCAGGTGCTCCTAAGGCATAACAGTAAACAGATTGGCAATATTGTTTGCTCTGTTGTCTTTAGAGTTATAAACACAATAGGAAATCACTTTGTTTAAATGTGTGGTGTTATATCCTCAGCAGAGGTAACCGATTCTAAATTTTTGACCACCAGAACTGATTTTGGATGACCAGTGTCAAATATACACAACAGTTATGAAATATGTTTTATGAACATGTTGAGCTCTCTGGGGGAGAAAAGGGTACGTTTCTTTAACAGGTCCAGAACCTGAGATCACATAGGCCATGGATCTAGGGGATTGTTGTATGCTAAAGGAATGTAGCAATATAATGAGCCTAATGGAATTCTGTTATACCTATAGATCAGATCTCACTGACCAGAAAAGCTTCCTCCTGCAGGAGATAAGAGCTAATATAGAGACCCACAACTGGACAATATGGAGAGAGTGAGAGACCTTGGAATACTCAATCTTAAGTGGGATGGCTCCATGAAACCCCTCTGCTCAGGGTGCAGGGAGCTATGCAGAAGAGATGGAAAGATGGTAAGAGCCAGTGGGGATACAGGACACTAGGGTAACAGTGTCTTCTGGATACAACAGGACTGATGCACATATGGACATATGAATTCACAGAGAATGGTGGTATGCATAGGGCCTTCACAGGTCTAAACCAGATGGGGTCCCAGCAAAGAGGGGGCAAATGAACAGGAGTCCCCATCCCTAACCCAGAAACTACCTCCAACTGACAACCTCTTGTTGCAAAAGAAAAATAAATTTTCTTCTGTAGTGGACTTATGATGTTACATTGTAAATAATTGACCCACCTATGAGTTTAATAAAAAGCGCTGATTGGCCAAGGGCAGACAGGAAGTGTGGGCGGGGCTACCTGACTAAGAAAACTCTGGGAACAGGAAAAACAGAGCAGAAATGCCGGAGAGAAGCCAGAAGAAACAGAGGACAACAATGCTGCTCTGAGAAAAGGTACCGAGCCCCATGGCTGAACAGGATGAGAGTCATGGGTTAGATGTTAGCAAGTTATATGCCTGAGCCTTAGGCTGATCAGCCTAAAATTAGTGTATGCATCTGTGTGTCTCTGTGGGTCTGTGGTTCCAAACCTTGAGGCTAGGCCCGAAAGTCCGGGCCAGAAACCTCCTACTACATTCTCCAAGGAGTCTTACTAAGTATACAGACCACACTTAAGGGAAGACCCTTGCCCAGATGGCCAACACAAAGTAAATTCACTGGTATCTTTGGAGAAGTTCTGCAGAGACCTCATAAAGCTTTGTTTGGGTGTATACCTTGCTGGCCTTTTTCATTATTGTTTTCATTTTACACACTAACCATAGTTCCCCTCCCTCTGCTCCCCCCACCCCACTCCCTCTACCCCCCATCTATTCCTCAGAGAGGATAAGGGCTCCATAGGGAGTTGACTAAGTCTGGCACATCAAGTTGAGGCAGGACCAAGCCCCTTCTCCCTTGCATCAAGGCTGAGCAAGGTATCCTGACGTAGGGAATGGGCTCCAAAAAGCCAGTTCATGCACCAGGAATAAATCCGAGTCCCATAAAGAGACTGATTTTATGTTTATGGGTTTTATGTGTGTGAATTTGCCTGTGCCTCTCTCTGTGTGTGTGGTTTTTGGCTTTTTCTTTTTTTTTTCTTTTTTTTTGTTTTTATCCTGATTTTTTTTATTCGCCTGCTTATTTTCTGAGAGAAAGTTGGGTGGGTGGGGAGGTGGGGAGGAGGTGAAAGAGCAGAAACGATGATCAGAATTTATTGCATGAAAGAATGCATTTTCAAGTAAAATAAGGAAAAGAGGCCCAGCACATATTTTAACTGTATTCCCCTCTCCCGGCCTAAGCTTTCTCCTCCCCACCCTTCCTCCTTCCTGTTAGACCCCTTCTTTCCCCAAGTCTCCAGAAAGTTTCACGATGGAAACACTGCTGGGGAGGGACTCTGTCACTGGAAAGAGCATTTCTCCAGTGTGATAGACATTCATTTTTAACATTGCCTAGCTTAGATAAGACTTTACCAGAAAGCCGTGGAAAAGCTATGATTTCAGCATTTCGACTGGTCCATGCCTCTGTAACGGAAGCATCCCATTTCACAAGTGATCATTAAGGACAGGAATAGGGAACTTGTTAGTCAGTCACTAAGGATGTGGATCTTCATTAGTGGGATAGCTAGTAAGGTGGCCTGCTGAGTGGTTAGGGAGAAGGATAGAGCATCTGCATACTTCCAGATCTGATCTTGTTAATACCGGATAGCTGATTAATGACTACAGAGAAAAGAAAGGTCCGGCCGGATGGCCCGCAGGGAGCAATACTTAATTAGAAGCTTCCCCTGCCAAACGCAGCTGCCGCCACGGGGTTGACACATAACCCTGTGACATCGTAGTTGAAATTTAGCCCAGTTCTTGCCCCCTTTCTCCCAGGGTGTGACAGTATGAATCACTGATGTGGCTCTCTGGAGGTGAGCCCTCCTACGCATGCGCTTCAGATCCCAGAGGACTCAAGTCTCTTTTGGAGATTGTCAGCTAGGTAATCTCTCCTACTCAGGTTTATGATTCAGGTGAGTTTGAAAATTAGCAGTACTTAAACTAGTACTGGAAGCTTGGACCTGTCAAGGCATAATTATATTTGGAAGCACGTCATATGAGCTTTGAATCTCGTCTCCTCCAGCTTCTCGGATGGGCAGAATTTTATTCCTGTTAATTTTATTCCTGTCATTGATAGAGTGCCTAACTGTTAACGCAAAGGACAACACGGCTCCAAACTTGTCAGAACTTTTGGATGGCAGTATGTCTCTCTTCCAAATTCTTCCTCAATGAGCACAACAAACAAAAACCAGTAACATTGGAAATAAAGTCAAGAGAATCGTAAGATCCAGATGAACATGTTTGTTTAGGGGTGGCCTTGTAACACTGGTATTTGGCAAGGGCAGTTGATCGTGGGTCTAAGGCCTTAACTTCTGGATATACGATTATGTTTCACTGATCTATAGGTCTGTCTTCTTCTGCATGTGTGTGTGTTTTGTATGTATTCATATGTATGAATGAACACAGGGGCTGGAAGAAGGTACTGACCAGCTTCCTCTAATACAGTGGTTCTCAACCTGTGGGTCATGACCCATTTGGAGTCTAATGACCTTCCCTCAAGGGCCACATATCAGATATTTACATTACAATTCATAACAATGGCACAGTTATAGCTATGAAGTAGCAATGAAAATAATTTTGTGGTTGGGGGTCACCTCAACATGAGGAACTGTGTCAAAGGGTCATGGCATTAGGAAGGTTGAGAACCACTGACCTAACACTTCAGGCTTTATTTCTTTGAGGCTGGTTTTCTCTGAACCTTCAGGTTGGGTTTTTTTTTTTATTTTTATTTTTATTTTTTTTAGACTGGCTGCCAGAAAGTCTCAGAGACCCCCATCTCTGTCCCCAGCCCCCTAGCAGTGAAGTTGTAGGTATAGAGAGATATGCCTGGCTTGATATGTGCTGGGATTTGAACGCAGGTCCTTGTGGTGGTACAGCAAACATTCTTTAAAAACTGAGCCATCTCTCCAGCCTAATCAGCATTTTTCTTTATGTAAAATTACATTACTTTGATTACTGTGCCTTTGTATTAAATGTTGAAATTGGGAAGTGTGGATTATCCTACTCCTTCCTCTTTTTAAATTACTTTTGGCTGTTCTGGATCCTTCACAACACCAGACAAATCTTCATTCAGCTCATTTGTTACAAAAGGATTTTGATAGAGCCTGCATTGAATCTTTAGATTTGGGGAGTATCATTAAGGTCTGATTTATGATAACAAGATTTTTTTTTTACATTTAGTAGGCTTTCTTTAGAATTTTGAGCATACTTTATCCAGTTTGATATCTACACCTTTATTCTTCTTTGCATGCGCTCATTCTTAGGCACTCTATTGTTTTAAATACTGTTGTAAATGGAATTGATTTTAATTTCTTTTCAGATTGTTCATTATTAGTATGCCGAAATTCAACATATATTTGTCTTTCTTAGCGTGTAGTGTTGTTTTGGTCACTGTTCTATTGCTGTGAGAAGACACCATGACCATGGTAACTCTTATAAAAGAAAGCATTTATTTGGGGCTTACTTATAGTTTCCGAGGCTTATCATCACCATGGGAAGCATGGCAACAGGCAGACATGGTGCTGGAGAAGAAGCTGAGAGGTCTACATGTGCATCTGCAGGCAGCAGGATGAAGAGAGACACTGGGTCTGGCTTGAGCATTTGAAATCTTAAAGCCCGACACCCCCCCCCCCCCCCAGTGACACACTTTCTCTAACAAGACTGCATTTGCCCAGTCAGGTTCCAGCACTTCCTCACGACTAACTATCCAAATATGTGAGCCTGTGGACCATTCTTATTCAAACCACCACAAGTGTTATAGTTTGGGTTTAAGACATAGCTCTTAGCAGAACCATATGAAGAACTAATTTGTCTTCCCCTCTTCTAGAATCTGAAAGTTTGAGGATCACTCTCAAGGGAGTTTCCAATGGTTGGTAATATTCTACAGTGAAGTCACATGTCTTCTTTGTTGTAGAATTACTGATTCAATGTTTTTATAGGTTATAGGTTTATTCATAGTTTTTGTTTCTCTATGAGTCATTTTTCTTAGTGTGTGTCCTGTGAAGGATTTCACTTAGGTCATTGAATTTGATGACATTATCTGCAACCTTCTTTTATAGTGATTTAATTCTGCAAATTCAGTGTAATATCTCACTTTCAGGCCTAGTTTTAATAACTTGACTATTATCTCTCCTTTTCTTTGCCAGTCTAGTTAAACATTTCTCGACTTTGCCTTTTCAAAACTGTAAATTTTGGTTTACTTCTTTCTATTTTTTGAGTTCCATGTGTTTTTGCTCTAATCCTTGTTATTTCCTATTGCTACTTTTCTTCTTCCAGTTTTTCTCTCAGTTTTTGAGACAAGGTCTCACTGTGGAGTTGTGGATGGCTTAGAGCCTGCTATATACACCAAGGATCCTGTGCTGGAGCTGAAGCTTACCCAGCGCCTTTGGGCGTTTCTGATTCCATAGACGTCCTGGGTCATCGGTTTGCAATTTTTTTTTTTTTTTAACATGGTGCCATGGCTTTAAATTCTCTCTGATCACACTTTCCACACATCCTGCATGTTTAGAATATTGTGTCTTCATTGTTCTTCATCTCAAAGTAGTTTCTAACTCCCTTTTTCTTTGACACGTTGGTTGTTTAGGAGCGTTTTATATAATTTTTACATATTCGTCGGTTTTCTAAATTGTCTTCTGCTATTGGTGGGGCCAGAGAAAATACTTTGTGTGCTTTACCTATTACAAGTATACTGAGAATTGTTTTGTGGTGTAAATATGTCTTACCATGCAGATGTTTCATGTGTGTTTATAAATTCTGGGTATGGGAAGAATGCCTGTCATGAGAAGAATGTTCTAGAGACTCCTATGGAGTCTTCTATTAGAATTCTCTAAAGGAACAGAACTAATAGGGCTAATATAGAAAATATATATAAATATATAATTTACATAAATTATGTATACATATATACACATTACATATCCCCCCAATACATATGTGTGATTTGTTAGCATAGCTTTCAAGCTGTGATCTGGATAGTCTAACAATGACTGTTCCCAGACCAAGAATCTGGTTCAGAAATCATGGTTCAGTTCATGAGACTGCATGTCTCAGCAATCAGGTGCTGGAGTCCTGGAGGATTCCTTAAGAGCTGTTGTGCAGTCCATGCTGGTACCCTCAGGAATGGGCTCCAATATCAGGAAAAGAATGCCTCAGCAACAGGATAGAGAGCTTGCCAGTGAGAGTGAAGGCAAGCAGGTGGAAAGCAAAAACTCCCTTCTCCCATGGCTTTTTTTTTTTTTTATGTGGGCTGCCACTGGAAGATGTGGCCCTATTTAGCGTGGGTCTTCCTGGCTGCTTTATAGCAAGGGTCAAGTGTTCTTCTAAATCCCTTTCTAGGTATTCTATCCAAAGTGGAACATGACACTTGTGGTTACTGTTGACAGAATCCTGAAAGTTCTGGAAACTTGGGTGTTTGGTCTCTAGTTTTAGACAAAGGTATATGTTTCTAACTGCTGTATCACTTCAGTTGACTGACACTATTGACACCAGTCTCTTCATCACCCACTCAGGGAGCTTACAGCTCAGTTTTACCTCTCTGTTTCATCCTGTAGGGAGACTGGTGATCAGCCAGGGATATTTTTTGAATATTAATCTGGTCTGGGTCCCCTGAATGCTATTCAGTGTCTCAGGAGGGACATAAGTGTTTTCCAAAGCCCTTATTTTTCAAACTCTTAGTTCTGCAATATCTTTCTTTTCTTAAGTCTAGTAGTTTATCTAACATTGATTCCAGTTTCATCCTTTGCCCCAGGTGGCAGCAACTAAACCATTTATCTTTGAATGTTTTAAACAAATGTCACCCCTCCATTTATCTTAGGTGACATGTTGCCTCAGCCCTGAGAGAGTCATTAATTCTATGAAGTCAAGGCAAGCTCTTTGAACTATAAGTGTTATGCAGCTAGTTAGATATCAGCAGGATTGGAGGACACTGGGGCTGGACCCAGTGCTCACAACTAACAACTTATAAGATGGAGATTGGAACAGTGGGGCTGTGGTTACAGAATAGGAGGTGGGTCTGGGGGGAACTGGGACATCCTGAAGCTTTCTGTGTTGTAGTTGGGTTTCTTGGTCCTGGACGGCCAGAGGTCCAGACCCTGGACCTGCAGCCCCAGACCCTTTGGCCACCCACCGCTGCTCAGGCCCCCCAA
Organism: Phyllotis vaccarum; assembly: GCA_033318265.1. Taxonomy (NCBI): domain Eukaryota; kingdom Metazoa; phylum Chordata; class Mammalia; order Rodentia; family Cricetidae; genus Phyllotis; species Phyllotis vaccarum. The sequence goes on from JARWLC010000002.1 coordinate 145,782,286, forward strand.
AATGATTCAGATGCTTATATTAACTTCATGCTGTTTGGTCTATGGCTCAGGCACATTGCTAGCTAGCTCTTACATCTTAAATCAACCCATTTCTATTAATCTTTCTGCCACGTGGCCCGTGGGTCACCTGTGTTCCTTACATGTTGCTCCTTTGGGCTTCAGGCTTGGTCTGCCTGACTCTGCCCTACTTCTCCTACCTATGCTCTGATTTCCCCTCCTACTTTTTCTATGGTGCCTGTCATGGGTCAAAACAGCTCCTTTATTTAAAGATTGATATTCACAGCATACAGAAAGACATTCATTCTCACATCATTCCTGGAACATTATTTTTAGGTTTGTGGGTTTTTTTTTTCTCTCTCTTTGCTCTTTGGAGGTCTTCTGCCACCCAGGTCCCAAATAAATACATGGATGCTTATTCTTTCTATATCTCTCTCTCTCTCTTTTTTTTTAAATTTCTTACCCCGTTGCTGGTTGTGTGGCTGGCGCCTGATGTCCTTCTTCCCTCTTTTATCCTTCTGTTTAGTCTCCCTGCCTGCCAACCCTACCTATCCTTTCTCCTGCCTTGCTATGACTGTTCAGCTCTTTATTAGACCATCAGGTGTTTTAGGCAGGCACAGGAACAGAGTTAAACAAATGCAGCATAGAATGCAACACGTCTTTGCATCACTGAACAGACGTTCTATGGCATAAAAGAATGCAACACATCCTTAGCTAATCTCCCATAATAACTATTGGCTGGTAACTGTCTGTACTTGGCTCTCAGGCCCCTAACCCTTGTGAAATGATTGCCTAACAGGAGGTTTTAAAATAAATAACAAAGACATACTATTGCCCCCTCCTATCAAACTCTAACCCAGAGGTTTTCAGCCTTTTTAATGCTGTGACACTTGAATTCAGTTCTTCATGTGGTGACCACAACCATAATATTGTTTTCATTCCTATTAATTTTGCTACTGCTATAAATTGTAATGTAAATACCTCATGTTTGACCCCTGTGAAAAGGGTTGTTTCCTCAAACCTTCCACAAAATGGGTTGAGACCACTGGTTAGACTCTAGCCAAACATGCCTGTCAATCATTTGAGTAGAGTAAAGACCAAAGGACAAGGCTGCTTGTCCCAAAGACTTGAGAAATAGTGTAAAACCTGCCTAAAATTTAGATGGTGCTTTAAGGAAGTGTTCTGTTGCTATGAAGAGATGCTATGATCGCAACAACTCTTATAAAGGAAAGCATTTTATTGGGGGCTTACAGTTTCTGAGATTTAGTCCGTGGCAAATAGCAGGGTGGCATGCAGGCAGACATGGTGCTGGAGAAGTAGCTGAGAGTTTTACATCTCGATCCACAGGCAGTAGGAAGAGATAGACGCTGTGCCTAGCTTGAGGTTTGGAAACCTCAAAGCTTATACCCTCAGTGACACACTTCCTCCAAGAAGGCCACACCTCCTAATACATCTCAAGTAGTGCCACTTCTGATGACCAAATATTTAAATCTATGAGCCTATGGGGGCTATAATCATTTATACCACCCCACAGATGGCTTAATGGTCCCTTTCTCACAGTCCTGAGAGTGTTCTATTCTCTGCAATAAAGCTACTCTACAATATATTCTGCTACTCTTCTACATTGCACTATTTTGTCTGATTTGTCAAAGGAAATCATATGGTTTGAAGAATATAGGGGTGTCAGGAGTGAGATCTCAATGATATTAATACTATCCTTTGTGTGTGTGTTTGTTTCCACACACACAAAGGAGAGTATTAAAGTCATTGACATATATGTATATATTACACAATAATACACATATTACACTAATTTCAGAAAACTTTGCTAGTCTGTTCATTATTCCTATTGATAAAAAGATTTAGGTTTCTCCATTCTGCTATTTTAAAACAATTATGTTTATGTGAGTTGTGTGTGTCTATGAAACATACATACATGCTAGTACAGATCAGAAGAAGGTGTTGGAGCCTCTGGAGCTGGAGTTATAGGTGGCTGTGAACTACCCAATGTGGGTGCTGGGTACAGAACTCTGGTCCTCTGGAAGAACAAGCTTTTCATTTTTGTTTGTATGTTTTGAGATAGGATTTCTCTGTGTAGTCCTGGCTGTCCTGGAACTCTGTAGACCAGGCTGGCCTCAAATCTAGAGATCTGCCTATCTCTGCCTCCCAAATGCTGGGATTGAAATCATGTGCCAACAAACCCTCAACAGGTACCTCTTAACAGCTGAGCTATCTTTCCAGTTCCCAATTCTATTCTTTTTTTAAACATATGTCATTCAGTATCTGAATTCTAGGGCAGGTTGTCTCTATCACAAAGCTAAGTTAATATCAAATGTTGACTTGGTCTGTAAAGTTAGAGTACAATTTTGGATGGCTTATTGGGGTTTAGTATCAGAGCTGTGATAGTTATTTATGCATCCTAACATTCTCCAGGAAGAAGTCTATTCTTTAAATATAAGCTACATACATCCTTTGTATTTTGTTTGTTTTATTAATGTTTTGATGATTATAATTCAACGGTTGATCAATGCACCATATTAGTAAGTAGCAAAACTTTAGTTACCTTCAGATGGCATCCTTTCAAGGAGCTTGGAAGAAACAGATTTGCCATGTAAGATTGGGATGACCCAGTTGGTAACTGAGGTCATTCATATTAAACTGTTTGCCACTTTAATCTTCAAATATTGTTGCTTTCTGATTCTGAGTGTTCACAGTTGTTTTAAAGGTTTGAAACTGCACAAATATATCTTCTATCATGATGGAGAAAAGAGTATATATAAGGAGATAGTTTGGATACTGTTTCTGTGGTTAATTCCTTAGATTTGGAGAAAGACTTACAGTGATTGTTATATTCCAAAGAATTTCAACACACACACACACACACACACACACACACACACACACACACACACACACACACATACACACACACACCCCACATACACTTACAGCTGAAACTTGGGGCTTGGTTCCCTGAAGCAGTTAGATGGAATAGATGTGAAGGTCCCAGAGGAGCAGCCACAAAAATGTCTAGGATTCTACATGGCTGAGTGACGGCTAGAACTTTGAGAACCAAGAAAAGGACTGGGTAGATTTTCTAACCCATACAGTAGAGTTGGTGGGGGAGAAGGGAGTTGAAAGGGTCCGTTCACCTAGTGGGAATGGCCACCTACAATGTGGAACAGGAGCTCTAGCACAGGTGCATAGCGGGGCATCAAAGTGGAGATGCAGGACACATAATGATAGTTCCCTAAGTCCCGATCAGATGCAGTTCCTCCTCATGTCACATGAAAATACAGGACAAGTTCCTAGAAAAATAGTAAGGAAGATTTGGGTTTAGGATGAGCTTGGGTCCCACAATGACAGGAATTGAGCTTGGATTCTCTGGAAGAGCAGTAAGGACACTAATCCCTAAGCACCTGACCTCAGTCATTGTGTACTTTGGCCAATGCTATGTGTTCTGCTATTATGATCATTAAAAGAAAAAATTCAGACACCATTATTTCATTTTTCCTATGGATGCCACAAAAGACACAGACTCATTTTAAGACCTCAAACTGTGAAGGGAAGTGGTGGACTTTCTAACTGCAAACATGCATGTGAACAGCAATGTTTGGCTTCCTAATGAGGATGGACTGGGTACCTGGCACAGTGAAAAAACAAACCCAGCTTCTTTCCTTTTTCTTTTTATTTATTTGCATACCTAAAATATTTTAGTTGTCACACAATTGAATGTACTTATCTAGCTTTCTACCTTCTTGGTGTTATGAATTCTCATATTTTAACCTCTTGAAGCCCTACTTGATGAGTTCAAAAGGCCGAGCAATGTTCTGCGTGTATTGAGGGGAGTGAAGGAAGGTATGGGTACTGGGGCTCTGGCCTGCTGTTTGGTGGTTCTGTTTCGCCTGTGTGTATTTTATTGGCTTGGCTTCCTTGAAGGAGGAGAGGTCATTCCAACTCATGGCTTCAGATGCTTGCTGCTTCTGGTGTTTAGGGTGTTGCATGAATTGGAAAACCATGGTTGTCTGTTACAATGAGGTTTCTTGGCCCCGGGGCAGCCAGAGGTCCAGACCCACAGACCTGCCATCCCAGACCCCTTAGACGCTCGCCGCTGCTTAGTCCCCAGAAATGACTCAGAAGCTTAAATTAACTTCATGCTGTTTGGCCTATGGCTCAGGCACATTGCTAGCTAGCTCTTACATCTTAACTCAACCCATTCTCATTAATCTGTCTGCCATGTGGCCCGAGGCTCACCTGTGTTCCTCACACATTTCTTTTTGGGCTGCTGGCTCGGTCTGTCTGACTCTGCCCTGCTTCTCCTATCTATGCTGTGATTTCCCCTCCCACTTTTTCTATGCTGCCTGTTATGGGCCAAAACAGTTCCTTTATTTAAAGATTGATATTCACAGCATACAGAAAGACATTCCCACATCAGTGGTCAGATTGTATGGGTGAGGTAGTTGCTTGCCCTTACCGTGGCAGGAAACAGAGGAAAGGGCTGGGAGCAAGAGATAGCCTGATACTCCCATCAACAAGACCCCTTTTCTAAATTCTCACAATCTCCCAATATACCATATATTGATGAATCCATTAGTAGATTAATCCATGAATGAGGTCAGAGTCCTTATGATTCAATCACTCCCCCAAAGCTTCAAATATTACTAGGGCACAATTCAGATCCAAACCTGAACAGGAGGTAACTATGATAATAACGAATTACTTTCAGTTGATTTTTCTTTGAAGGAAAAATGAATAGGTATACAATCTAGAGTCCAGAAGGAGGGGGACATAAGAGTATCATACTAGCTTGGATGGGGGCAAGAAGAAGGCTGAAGAAAAGTAGCCTCAAACTTTGAGTAAGGGCCAACTGAATTGAACTCACTCAACCCTGGGGTCCTTTCTGATTGCTTTGGTCTCACAACACTCTGTTTATTAGACTTTATTTTCCCAGGTTAGACACCATTTAGCAATCCATTTTCTTTGTTGTGATCCTCAGCATTTGGGGAAGAGGTTTTTCAAAGCTGGCTCCCTCCAAAGATCAAGATGTGTTTTGATTTAAACCTAGAGGTGTATGATGTGCTCCACATGAGAAGGTTTATGATCCCATCTTTGTGTGGGTCTAGTCCTCGGTGTCTAAGGCAGGCAAGGAAGTAGGTTGAATCCTAATAACTATTTAGTAGGATAATTTCTTCCTTTCTGTCTACCAGAGGAGCTGATGAGAACTCTGTCTCTTCTATCTGGCTTATTAAAGGTGTTGAAACAGGAACATAGAGAGAGTGCATGCTATGCCTCAGTAATTTATGCAGAGTTAGAGTGAAGCCTCCCAGCTTCCGAATTTACCGAGTTGGCTCAGAGATATGTTTCTGCCTCCTCACTTCCTTTGGCAGTAGGCTGTATAGAGCCATGCCAGCTGGGATGCTTCCCATCTTCCTCCTCACCTCCCCTTGGCACTTTGACAAGAATTCTTTGTACATATACAACTATCTAGCTCTGGTAGTGACTTACCGGCTCCATGTTTATCCTGGAATTTTATTTGTAGGCCATATAGCAACAGTATACATATAGTTATCTATCCCGAGTCATTGACATGTTCCTTTAACAAACACCACCCAAACATTGTATAGGTGCCAGGTATTAAGTTAGATGTGCCAGGAGGATATAATGTGAAAGATAGTCTTAATTTGCATTGTAGTTGATGTGTAAAGCATTAGCCCCTTTAAAAACATATTTATTTTTTAAATTATGTGTATGTGTGTGCCTGCATTTGTTTATATGTACCACATTTGTACAAGTGCCTGCAGCGGCCAGAATAAGGCATCAGGTCCCATGGAACTTGAGTTTTAGGTTGTTGGGAGCCACTTGATATGGGTGCCAGGTCCTCTGGAAGAGCAAATGTTCTTAATTACTGAACTATCTCTCCAGCCCCAGCAGTAACTTTGGTTGTGCAGAGGACTGTGTGGATTTAACAGTTCAGACTTTCCTGAATCTGGGTGACCACATATGTATCGGTATTTGCCTTTTGTCTGCTTTCCATTGTGTGGATATCAAGATGTCTGTCTGGGATGGATCACAGTAAATGAACAACAAGCCACATTACTGTTAATCAAGAGTTGTTGAGAAATGATTTTATATTAGGTATAAGAGGTGGGAGGGTGCCACCCTGTGTGTCTGGGTCTGGGTGCTGTGGAAGAAGTGAATCACTTTGGCCTTTCTACAGTTTACTTGCTATCTTTCCTAATTTAGCTCCATAAAATTTCCTTTTCAACAGCTCTGGCTTTTGTCTTACTAAAAAGTTCTTATAGCCCTTTGACGACAAGTCCCTGCATTATGAGAAGGCCTTTTAGTGAAGCCATCACATGGGAAAATCTTTAACACTGAAGTTCTTTGGAAAATTGTACTAGAGACTTTTGGTATCAAGTTTTCTATCTCCTTCTGGACATGAGGGAAGATTATTGTCCTGCAGTCAGGCAGCTGGTTTGACCAGTTCTGATCAACAGGCTGTGTGAAACTCAATTTGAGTCATTTCTGGATATTTAGCTTGTAGGGTGAAATATCCCATCGCTGAGAAGTCTAGACACAGACATGCTGGGTTGAGTCTCAATGGAAATCTTTAATTATTTGTTGTCCAACTTTATTCTCCAAAATGGTTGTAGTAGTTTTTTTTTCTTTCACTAATATGACATGACTGCATCGTTTGCCTACATCACTGCCAAACTTAAAACTTAAGTATTTTGTAATATAGTTAGTTGCAAAATAGTCTGTTGGGGGGGGGGGGTGCAGTGAGCATAACAGCTCCCTGCAGCTAGGGTGCGTCATATAATCTAGCTTCTTTCAATCAGACTCTGTCCATGTAACATTTAATCTGTTAGTGAGCTACATGTGCAGTGGTATCTATAGCAAGTCATCCTCACTTTCTTAAGACACGGGTACAAGCAATGTACATTTACCTGTCACTCATGTCAGTGTCTGATGTGAGATGTCCTGGTGGGTCACTGTTTCATATGCTCACCTAGGGGCTTAGGCTTTTTTTTTTTTGTTTAATTGAAATCTGTGTCTCTGTCATATTCTAGATCCCCAGAGAGAGGGAAAGAAGTAAGAAGGGACCACTTGTACGATATTTGTAATGGGCCCTTCCCTCTCAGAAAGAAAAAGTACTTCTCTTCTAATGTTTTATGCCGACTGGACCAGACACATTCTACTAGCTGCAACGGAGTCTGGACAGGTCTGCTCATGAGTTCTGGTAACTACATAGAAGTTTCTAGTACATGGTGGAATTGGTTTTATAGCTTGAAAATAGAAGGCTAGCTCTTTGAGGAAACATTTTAATAGTTAGTCTCACGAAGCCTAAACATCGGCAAAGGTAGCTCTCTAGGAATCTACAGTGCTGTTGAGGACCATTCCTACCCTCACAGCTGCAGGGATTGGCTGCTGTGTAAGCTGTTTAACATCGTCAAGTAGGATTCTTTTCAGCCAGATCAGGCTGCCATCACTTGCTTCTGATAATCCTAGGTGTGTTTTTACTTCTCTCTGTCTGTCCTTTGATCATGCATGCCTGACCTTTGAGATTGGGCCTGGAGAAGACTATTTTTGTTGGAATAAATACTTCTGTCTGTATAGTAGGCTACATGCTCTGCTTCAGTTAAGAGCTAGCTTAGACTCACACTAGCATAAAAGCATGCTTTCAGCAAATCCATTCCACAAGTGTCAAGCCTAATGACATCTCTTCCTAAACTAGATTAGAATAAGGCAGATATGTATAATTCTTCTACAGTTGAGGTAGGACACGCTTATTGACTCTTTGGCTAAAGAGCAGCTAATTTGAATTTTATTGTTATCATCAATGATAAAGGGGTGATATTAACAATGCAGCACTCACTCAAGAAAGTGTAGCCACTGCATTTCCACTGAATGGCCTTTAGGCTGGGGAAGAAGGCTATTGACAGATGGCAGAAATCCCATCTTTGTCTCTGGGGACCAGCCAAGCCTCAGGGATCATGGGTTTATGTCTGTAGCTCAGAGCATTTGCCTGGCATGCATGAGGGCTTGGGTTTGATCTTCAGCATTGCATAGACTAGCATGCTTTTTGTACTTTGGAGGCTGAGACAAGAGAATTAGAAGTTCAAGGTCCTTAGCTACATAGTGATTTTTGAGGTTAGCCTGGGCTACATGAGACTGTATCTCAAAACAAAACATGTGCCTCGCTTTATATGTTCCTGGGTTCAAGAACTGGAAAAACGTGAAAGTTTCAGAACAGAGTGATATCTTATAGGTGAGGCTTTTAAAAATCAATTCTGCACTTTTTGGATTATACAGAATTTAAATCTTACCTGGAGGTGACCATTTACTATTGACTACACTTGGCTCCTTTATCTTTGAAGATGTTTGATTTTGTTGGATTTCAATTTCTTTTTAAGTAAAAATAAACAGTATCTCCCAGTCACCACTTTTGCAACGTGATTTGCAGAGCAGATTTTCACAGATTCTCATTATTCTTGGCTGCATTCAGTACTCTCCACCAGATGGCTCTAGGCTGTCTGTGAAAACCCACGTCCACAGTTTCCTTTTGAGCCAGGCTTGCGTTTGTGGGTTCCTTCTCTCTGCACACTAAGTTCCATTCTCCTCAGATTTAAACAAAAAGTCACTTCATATGTTTGGAAACATTTCCCTTTTCCTGTGTTCTTTGGCGTGCCACTTTCACTGAACCATGAACTAACACTCGAATAGCTCAGTCATTTATTCATGTATTTAATGGTGATGCTAAGCTATACTCTCTATAATGGGCTGTAGCCAGGTCTTTTGTCCCAAAGATGGCTATTGGTGTAATAAGAAATAGGATGCAGAAATACAAATCTGTTTCTCAGATAAAGAAAATATTTCTTACATTCCCACAGGGAATTTCTATAGAAGCCAGTGACCCAGGATGCTGTGCTCTTCTGCCATGGCATGGTCTGCTGAAACCATTGGATTTTGGGGAGCTTCTTTGTAAAGAATTAGGCAGCTAACAAGGAAACATCTCTTGTTTTGTGTGAATTCTTTTCATGGTTCATTTCCTCACTGAGTAGTGATCAAATGAAAACATTAAGGCAAGTTTAAATCTTCAGTCTGAAAGTTCTTGAATTCAGACCTGCTTTATGATTTAATCCAACTCAATTCATAGTCTACACTGTGTCATTGAAACCATCTTGATGGGATAAACATCTGCATATGTAACAAATGATTAGATACTGACCTGCATTGTCTTCTGCTGTGGACTCCATTTGAAATACTCAAGGAGATGTTCCCACTTTGAGTTCAGGAGGTGGGCTGTTCTTGAAGACTGAGATACACTGGTGGAAGAATGTTTGGTAATGTTATGATTTGACTATGAAGTGTCCTGCGAGGACACAGGCTTCTTGTTGAACTCTTGATTCCCCAGATGGTGGCACACTGTGTGGGGGAAGTCGCGGCATCTTTAGGTGGCCGAGCTGGTCGGGAAGAAGTAGGTTACTTGAGGGTCTTTCGGGTCCCCAGGTTCTTCTTATCTCTTTGCTTTCTATCAGCCGTAAGGTGAGATATTCTTCCTCCACACACCCTGCAGCCTTGATTGATGTCTGCTTCCTCTCAGCCCTGAGTGCAATGCAGCTGGCCGACTATGGATTAAATCTTATGAACCAGGAGCCCACCCCCAACTCTTCTTTAAAATGTTTCTCTCAAGTGTTTGTTAACAGTGACAAAAATCCCTCTGATGTGAATCGTATGAGCAAAGGGTGTGGCTGGAGATGGCACATTAAATTACTCAGCAGATCGTCATCATCACCAAGAGGTGCCAAGAACTTTCCCAGCCACCGAGTGCATTTATTAGAAAATACGGTCAGCAGTGATCTGTTCTCGTAGACTTGGCATTCTTTTGGAGAACATAGGCAATCGACACATGGGCCTTAAATCTTGCTGTCTCAGTGAGCACTCACCACATTGAAAAAACGTGCTGTGGCTGTGAGACCTAGATGCCAGGATGTGCTGAAGGCTGTGATTGAAGAAAGAGCTGAAGGACTCCCAGAACCACTGAGAAGGCTGTGTGCTTTCTCAACAGTGGGAGCTCAGTTCATCTGCCTCTAGCATCTCAGCAATGGGAAGCCAGGTAAATCAGTGATGGTTCTCAAGGGGCTCTGCCTCATGGTTGAGCTGGCATGGGGCGGGGTGTGTGTATAGGTGGGATACTTAGGCCTGCCACCGAATATATGCAGCATATATCAGAATGGAGCACCCTGTCTTTTGGGTCATGTAAGCACCATGGTTCTTTTTAAAAAAATTATTAATTAGTTACTTTTCCAGCCAGATCACAGTTTTCTTTCCTCTCCTCCTCTTCTCCCAATCCCCCCCTCCCCAGCCTCCCTTTTTCTCCATCCACTCCTTCTTTTTTTCTTAAAAAAAGGCCAGGCTGCTGATATACTGGTGTCTATCAGCCAGTTACATCATATCACATTACAGCCTCTTCTATTAAGGCTGGATGAGGCAACCCAGTAGGAGGACAGGGTCCCAAATGCAAGCAACAAAGTCAAAGACAGCCCCTGCTCCTACTGTTAGGACAAAGCTACATAACTGTAACATATAGCACCATCGTTCTTATGTGTATGGGAAAAAAAAGGGCAGTTCCCACTCTTCCCCCAGCCTCCACCTACCAAGTGATAGACACTAACCATTTGTCACCATCAGAAAGGAAGGGCCCATGGGATTTAATCTGACTTAAAAATAAAGGGGGCTTTTTTTTTGTTTTTTGTTTTTATATCTCTAATCTCATGGAGCTGCATAAAGCACATGTTCATGTATTGCCTATAGTTGCCTGCTTTATTTAAACAAATTAAAATTACAGCCATTCATCTAGTGATCTGCATATATGTGGGCAAATGCCTTCTAAGAAAGCTAGTTTTCTCTTTCTACAATGTGAGCCCCAGGGATAAACTCAGATTGTCAGGCTTGGTAGCTGGCATCATCATTCACTGAGTCTACTTTGTTTCTCACAGTTGGATCTAGGTGGCTTGAGGTCAGTCATGTGACTCATTACATACAAAGTTCTAATGATTGACAGTTAACAGTAGGTAGTCATTTCAGTACAAATACTCAGAAACCAAACCAAACCAGACCAAACCAATCAATACATTAATCATGTAGATTTGAGTGTGTGGAGAATTATGAGAAGAGATGCTAAACTGGCCTCTGGAAGGAACAAGGGCTTGGTCTGGTGTAGGCAGAGTTTCCTGTCCCAGCTGCCCACTCCCAATAACTGACAGAGAGACTCAATATTAATTATAAATGCTTGGTTGATACTCAGGCTTATTGCTAACTAGCTCTTACAACTTAACCCATTTCTATTAATCTGTGGGCTGCCTCAAGGCTCATGACTTTTATCTCCCATTTTGTATGTCTGACTTATTCTACATCTGACTGGTGATTCCTCTGACTCCGGCCTCCTTTTTCCCAGCCTTCTCATAGTCTGGTTCTCCTGCCTAATCTTATTCTGTTCAGCTATTGGTCAGTCAGCTTATTTATTAAACCAATTATGACAACATATATTCACACAATGTAAAGGAATATTCCACAGCATTTCCCCCCTTTTTTATCTAAATAAAAAGGAAGGTTTTGATTTTAACATAGTAAAATTATATACAAAAAAACCCAATTACCAAGTAAGAATTACAGTTACAATATGGCCTTGACTGCATTTGCTGAGTGGGCAGGTGTTATCTATTGAAGCAAGTTGCTAAGGTTGGTACCCACACAGGAAAATGGTAGGTGTGGAGTGGGATAGAGTGCAGAGAAAAGCAGGCAGTGAGTCAGTGGAAAGATTTTCCTTCTTTTTGGGGCCCATGCCTCCGGCACCGCACTCTGAAGGACATCCCACCTCCTGGACCTGTGGCTGCCTGAGGTTGACTGCTCAGACACATCCAGGTATCACTGGGCTGCTGTGAATGTATGCTTGGCAAATTCTGCCTTGCTGCCATTTTAGGTGTGATAGTGGTTCTGGCTTGGGATGGTGGTGGTGGTGCATGAAAGATTTTCCTATCTGTCTTCCAGAGCAGGCCAGAACTCCGTGCCTGTGGTTTTCAGTCTCTGTCTCTCTACCTGTAAAATGAAGAGGTTTGTAAAATGTCACTCTCTTCCATTTTGGAATCCGCTCTTTCCTAGCAGGTGGGGCTGGCAAGAGCATGCAGTTAGCTGTCTATGGTACAAGGGAAATCACTGGCTTTCATTGGCACTTCTAGCAGAACCAAGGCAGGAGGTTTGACCTGGGAAGTCAAAGTTTCTGGCTCAAACCCCTGCCTAACCTAGACTGATGATAAGGACAAGAAATTAAATGCCATCCAGTGAGCTCTCATGTCAACCAAATCCTCACATTTGTGCCGCTTGAAATTGCCAGTCATCCTTCCAACTTTAGTTGCTTTTCGGTGGCGAAAATCAATGTGGAAAATTTAAATCACTGGTTCACACTGTTACAGCAGCCTCTGCCTTTAGTGATGGGACCTATTGCTGTGGAAAAACAGTTTCCTTTACTCTTGGCTATAGTTTGTTGCAATGGAAGCTTTAAGAAAACTCTAGAACTGGTGCTGATTCTTTGGGCTGTGCCTTTGGCTCCTATTGTCAAAATCACCTAGGATTTTTTTTTCTTTAAAAGGTTGCAGCCTCTTCCACACCTAGTAATACACTATCAGGGAGTGGAGCTCAGGGGCCTGTGTTTTTAATGCTCTTTGGTGGCCTCTGTTAAAGAACTCTGGCTTCCTCCTCCTGCTATTGGATTCTTCACTGTCACATACCATTCTGCACTCCTTACTGGCCATGTGCCACCCTCTCGTCTCTGTAATTTGATTGCAAGTTTCTGGAAGGCAATGTACAACCTACTTATTTTATGTGGTATTTGGAGTATATTCATGTCACCCACCTCTGATGTTTAATTAACAAGCTCTATTAGGTGAGGTGGTAGAGCCCTAGAACCCTAGCACTCGGGATGCTAAGCCAGAAGGATCAGGAATTCAAAGCTATCCTGGGACTACACAGCAAGACCTTGTCTAAAAGACAACAAAAACAAACCAAAGCAAGCAAAAATCCAGTGCTTACATTGGTAAGTTCAAGGTTTGACATAACTCAGGGTTAGCTGAGCGGCTAGGCAGCTGGTCCTGGGAAGTTGAAAGGAGGTGAAGCCAGGCTGAATTATTCTGGATATATTTGTATACATCCCTTTGTTTCTGAGAAGCATGAGTTATACAGAGCATTTTCTCCCTCAAAGATTGCATCATGGATGTTTTGGAACCAGTCAAAAGGTCTATAAGGACCAGGATCCAGAAGTAGCATGGAGGAAGGTGGGCTGAAAGTGATGGGTGCAGGTCACCGGAGTCTCCAACATGTCATCAGTATGACTTGCCTTGCCTTTCACATTCAGGGCTAATTGATTAAAGGGTGGCCTGCAGACCCAACCAAATCCAAAGGAGACGAGGACAGGAAGATGGGGGGGGGGGCACACTGATAACTTCAGCCCTTGGCAGAAATTATCCAAAGGGCTGGTAGGTGCTCAGGCTTGTGTTTAAAGAATGTGATATTGCAGGAGTATGTACCCTCTGCTTATGGAAGAGAGAGTTCTAGGAGTTACATTTAGGTGGATGAAATGTGTGGGCAATGATAGGAGGCATAGGAGATGGTGTGAAGGAAGTAGTAGTACAGAGGGATCCACTAGGACCTGGAGTCTCCAAGAAGCCCAGAGTTATTCATACTGGTGAAGAAGAACGCTTCCTTTGGGACAGAGACTGGCATCTTGGATTTAACTGTCCAGTACCAGATGCAGAACTAGAGAGAAAAAATCTGCACATGACATTTCAGGACAGCGATTTGGCTGCAGCTGTGGTCTATGTTGCAGAAAGCTGACATTTTGGGGACAAAGGGGCAAATACCAGAATCCTCTCAGTCAGAACAATCCAGTCTCCATTTCTTATGTGGCATTGTTCAGCTACAAAGGGTGTTATAGGGCAGCTTATTTCAGTGTCTTATGGTTCCTTTGGAGAAGGCCTCATGTGTGGTCCCAGCATTATCTGAAGAATAGCATACATAGAACCACAGCACATGAGCTGCTGGGGAAACACTACAAAATGCCTCGTGAAGTTTGAGGAAGGTTCACGGAGACAGAAAGCATAGGAGCCCTCCACTGGTTTTCCTAAGCCTTGCCCATGTTGTAGATTAAATGAGATCATCACACTATGACACTATAAGACAATAATTATACCCAAGGAGCTTCAAGGTCCCTCCTGTCATCTGTTTTACCCATCCCGTTACTCAAGAGACACCCAGAAGGCAGGAACATTATTCCTATTTAGGAAAATCTAGGTAAGGGAAACCAGAGAATTTCAAGGGTGCTACAGTGGTGGAAAGAGAAACGAAGCTGTGTGTAGCTTAAGTTGACGGGAGTCAGCTTCAGTCTCTGTATGGAAGCCTCGGTCCTGTCGTTTGGTGGGAGTAGGTTGGACCTATGGAAGATGGGACCTGGCTGGAAGAAGTGGGTTGCTGGAAGTGTCCTTTTCCTCTGTCTATTGCCATCACTGCGCTCTGCTATAACGCTTTACCTCATTGCTGGTTCTCCTTGAATAGTTCTAGGTCATAACAACGGGACAGCAAGTGACAGCCATCTGCCTCCATTCCCTTCTTGGGTCCTCTCCATCTTCTGTGACAGCTCCTCAGGTCTGAATTCTTTCCTGCTCTCCTCTCTTGCGATTATGGTGAATGGCCAAGAGTCACCTTTCTTTGCAAAGATCAGACTGATGCTATGTCACTCATTAACATGAAAACACAGCTGATGAGGATTTTGAGTTTGCTTTCTTGGCATAGATAAGGTCCTAGGTTTGATCACAGAACTTCTAGAAGAAATACAACAAAACTCCCCTTACCAAAGGAGAAGAAGAAAATATTCACTGAACCACCTAATTAAGGAGACTGGACACTGATATAGTAAATGTAGTTCTAGAGCTGTTTCTAACTGTCTCCTTCACGCTCCATCTGGGGCATGGTGAAGTCAAGGGATTGGCTGTTGGTGTTCTTCAAGTATTTGCTTTCTTCTTCTGTGGCAACACAGCTTTCAGTTTCAAGCTCAACTATGGTTGCTTAGAGTGAACACAGTATTTCATAATTGCCCTCACAGCTGTACTTCTGGGATCAGACCCAAGGTTTTGAGCATGAAGGCACATGCTCTACCACTAGGGTACACCCCCACCCCCACAGCTGTGTGAAGGCACATGCCCTACCACTAGGGTACACCCCCACCCCCACAGCTGTGTGAAGGCACATGCCCTACCACTAGGGTACACCCCCACCCCCACAGCTGTGTGAAGGCACATGCTCTACCACTAGGGTACACCCCCACCCCCACAGCTGTGTGAAGGCACATGCCCTACCACTAGGGTACACCCCCACCCCCACAGCTGTGTGAAGGCACATGCTCTACCACTAGGGTACACCCCCACCCCCACAGCTGTGTGAAGGCACATGCTCTACCACTAGGGTACACCCCCACCCCCACAGCTGTGTGAAGGCACATGCTCTACCACTGGGCCACACCTTCATTCCCATAGCTATGTGAAGGCACATGCTCTACCTCTAGGGTACACCCGCACCCCCACAGCTGCGCTTCATAGCCTTCCTTCTTTCCTTCTTCCTGTTCAGCTCAGGTTGACCTTTGAAGTTTCTTCTTACTGCACAGGTCCAGCTAATTTATTTCTGCCCTTAAAAACAAACAAACAAAATGAACTGGAGGCTTCACCACATATATCTGAACCCCCCCCCCCCCCCAAATTAGGACACGAGCAAAATTTCTGAGGCCGTTGAAGAGCAGTAAAAACAATTTTGCAAAGGTCTGAGCCCTTGCATAGGACCTGAATGGACTTTGTGTGTTTCTCCTCCATGGGCCTGTTATCCGGGGAAGGAAGAGAATGAAGAGGTGACATCAGAAGGTGTGGGAGTTAGCTTAGAACAAGGGAGTCTGGCTCTGAAAACCACAGAATTTATTTCTGCAAAAGAAAACAAAGCCTTTTCCCCCCTCCTAAGTGAACCCACATTGATTTTATACCATGAAGCTAAAGGGGATACTGGCTCAGATGCTTAACCTTCCCCATATTATGGCTGCTACAGATATGGCGCTTTGTTAGCTGATGGAATATATATTCTTAGCTGCTGAACTATTAATATCCCCCCAAGGCCTTATTTGTTTTAGAATGTTTATCTGTAGGAAGTTGTCCTGTTCAGGGGTGAGTTTTCCCCATTTTCCTTGTCTTTCTGCTCTTCAATTGATTTTCATACATATTTCAACCAGGAAGTCACTTAAGAACATTAATATTACTTTGTAAGATAGATTTATTTGTCCTGGAACCATAGCATGGCCTGCTTCAAGGACAAAGTTACATTTCTTTGTTCTGCCTTTGATTAGCTTGTCTGTTTCTGAGACATCCAATGACCTGGGCTCCCTGCCTTCATGGCATGTATTTGGAGACATTCAGATTTCTGCACCATTAATTTTAGATTGCATAAGCATGCACACAATGTGATTTCAAATCTGTCCTATGCCTGTTCTGGAGCTTAACCCAAAATTTCAGGAAGAGACTAAAATCTACCTAGAATTCTTATCTGTAGCAAATCATCCCCTGGATGTTATTGACATTTCCTTAAAGATGTTGCTATGCTTTGAGTCAGTGTCCCCCTCACAATCTGAATGTTTGTTCCCTAGCTTGTAGCACTATTTGGAGAGACTGTAGAACTTGTAGAAATTGGGGTGTAGCTGCTAGGCAGCTAAAGTATGGCCACTAAAGGCAGGCTTCTGAAGGCCACTCATTCCAGCCTTGCCTTCTGCTTCCTGGTTTGTTGTGAACTGAGTTGCTCTGTGATACCTTCTGTGCCGGTGAGTGATTGAACCCTTGGAAGCTGTGGACCAAGACAGACCCTTCCTCCCATAAGCTGCTTCTGTCAGACACTGGCAGAGTGATGCAACAGTTATCTGCCCATTAACAAGCTGCTTTGTAGACAGTCACTTTGTTCTGGCTACTTGGTCTCTGCTTTTTGGGAACACTTCTGGGAGACCTGATGAGTTGCTGAAGACCATAGGAAGGTCTCTTGAACATAAATACCAAAGCAAAGGTCTATGTAATTCCAGCTCTCTTTTTAAAATTATACACACACACACACACACACACACACACACACACACACACACACACACACACACAGAGTATATATGCACATGTGTGTGTATATATGCTACAATGTGTGTGTGTGTGTGTGAGGCAGGAGTGTATGTGTGTGTGTGTATAGGTTAGAAAACAATTTGTGAATTTCTTCTTTTACCATATGGGTCCTGAGGATTCAACTCTGGTCTTTAGGCTTGGCTCCAAGAGCCTTTACCCACTGAGCTATCTCAGAGGCCCAATTTCAGCTTTCTTACCTCCAAAGTCTATTGCCATAAAAAGTTCTGAGGTCCAGGAACTTTCTAAAAAACAGGAACAAACCATATCTTCAGTAATATGCAGCATATTAAATTGATTTTGAACTATATGGCTAAAAGCAATGGGCACAGAGTTCTGATGATTTTTATTTAACATCATCCTCTAATTTATTTGCATCCCTTTACTCATCCTGACATTCATATGATTCATCTAATATTCATATAATCCAAGGTACTTCCGCTAAGTTTTCTGTATTGTACATTTATTGTGCCTTATTCCTAATTAATAGATTTCTTGGCATTAGAAATAAAAGCTTTGAAATGATCATTTGGCCTCAAGTCAGAAACTGAGAGTCACTTAGTTACTTAGTTTGACTTCGGAAGAATCTCACAGACATGAAAAATTTGTTCCAATTTGGATATGAGTTAACAAACAATTTGAAACAAAACAGAACATTGACAAATAATACCTCTTCCCCCGCAGTGATCATCCCTCTACTGTAACACTGCTGTCATTAATACACCTTCCTGCCTGCCTCCCTCAAAACTGATTGTTCCCCAGTGTAACACGGCTGTCATTAATACACCTTTCTGCCTGGTTGGTGTTTACGCATGTCCACAAAACACAGAGTTGCAACTACTTCATGACACTCAATTATATCATCATGTTACTTCTCACAATGCCAACAAAGTGTGCATTCATCAGCACCCACCTCCCCCTGGAGTCTGCTATATATACCAGTTTGGCCTTGGACTCTTCAGCTTCTCCAAATTGCAGGAGTAAAGCACCATGCTAAAAGTTTTCCACAACTTTAATATCACTGAGATAAGTTTAATGATGTAAAATGGTAACTCTATTCCATGGCTAAACACAGATATTAACTGCTGTTGGATAGTGTATAAAAGAATGAATCTTCCTTTAAGGGAACATATCCATCCTGAATACTTTGAAAAGAACAGATCATTCTGTGTGAAACTTAGGTCAATGTAGCAAAACATAATCAGCTAGAGGGTCAACCCTCCATGTAATCACATAGAGCCTCTTATTTCTTTTATTTGGCTTGTGGGCTATAGCTGGAGTTCAGGTCTGCAACTGAACACTAGAGGGTACTCCTGGCTACAGAACGGTTCCGTTCTTTCTTTCTTTATCTTTCCCCCAGCATTGTCTCAGGGAAGCTGACAGCCACACCAGTACACATGGCTTAACAAATGTCGCTTCCCGGAGTCCCTGGCATGATGCTCCCTGAAGCTATGAGATGCAAAGAGATGCTGATGTGTAGCCCCTGGAAAACTCCTCCCTTTTCCTTTGCTTCTAGTAAGGCGCTGTTTGGGTGTTCTTTATAAAAACAAAGACAGCAAAAGTGTATCCATTGGGGGAGATGATGATGATGGTGATGATGATGGTGATGATGATACTTAAACAGATAAAAATGAACAAAAACCCCAGGCAGTCCCCATGAGGAATCTGTGCATCACACCCACTACAAATGCTCAAGTGCCAGCTCCAGGTCTTTGACATTTGGAGATTTCCATGTTAGCTTGAATTATAACAGGGACTGGATCCTGAGGGGACCAATTGAAGACTGGTATGGGAAGCAGGGAAAGACACAGAAGCCCTTGGGAGGGATGGAAAACAATGGAGAAGGAAACAGCTCAGAGCCCCTGGAGCCGGGACTGATCTTCCTACAAGGAAGCAAGGAAGCCACATGGCTCTTCTTCAAAAAGGATTAGAGCAATATTTGTCCCGAATCTAGGTAGCCTGCCTGCTTCTCAGAGGAGCTCAGAAGTCGTGATCTCATTAGCCCTGAAGGCAGCTCTGTGAAGACAGCTTTCTTGGTGACACCTTGTTTCCTGACAGGAAATCAAGTTTCCAAAAAGCGAAGGCGGAGGCAGAGCCACGCTTGGTCTTACATAACAAGCTGACTGTGTCGAGTACCGGGCTGTCTGTGGCTTCAGAGAGACTCAGAGCACCACATGCTTTGACCCCACACGGCCTCCCAAAGTCTAAAGCCTTTTTAGTGCTGCCTGCCAATTTTCTTCTCTTGGTTCTGTCCTCAAATACATCCAGGCATCTCCTATATATATAAAAATCATTCTTCCCTCTACCCGCAATGGGCTGGAATCAACTTCCTGTCCGTGTCCTTTCAACAGCGGGAAAGATGGTTCTTTTTAACAGTAAAAGATTTCAAAGAATGCTAGAAGTCTAGCCAGTTGATGTGAGCTTTGGTTTGGGCAGAAATTAGAACTACTGCTCAAAAAAAAAAAAAAAAAAAAAAAAAAAAAAAAAAAAAAAAAAAAAAAAAAAAAAAAAAAAAAAAAAAAAAATTTAAAAGTAACTCTGAAAAACTTTCCAAATCGAAGTTATTTGAGACCATTAGAAGTAAACTTGCAACTACCCAAAGCAAGTATCTCTAATATACGCAAAGAAAAATGTCCAGAGGTGTAGCAGTTTGAATGAAAATCCCCCACAGGCCTGAGTGTGACTATTGGGAGGTGTGGCCTTGTTGGAGGAAGTGTGTCAATGAGGGGTGGGCTTGGAGTTTCAGAAGCTCAAGCCAGGCCCAGTGTTGCTCTCTTCCCCTGCTGCGTTAGGATATGGATGTAGCTTCCCCTTCAGCACCATGCCTGTCTTCTAGCCCTCATGCTTCCCCTCTATGAGGATAATGGACTAAACCTTTGAACTGCAAGCCAGCTCTAATTAAGTATTTTCCTTCTTTAAGAGTTGCAGTATAGTCATGGCATCTCTTTATAGCAAAAGAAATCCTAATTGAGACAAGAGGTAACTTCAAGCTATTTCTCTGGAGGATGGAGGAAGTCCAATTATTGGCTGCATACTTCCTTAACATTTTCTATTTAAAATAAATTGATAGGAGTTTTGATATCTGAAAAATGGACTTTACTCATCGCTTACCTTTCTTGTGTTCTTGTGTTGGCTAGCTTCTTAGCAAGTCCTTGTAGCTCATCAGAATTCTGTCTCCACATCTTTACCAATACAGTTTCATCCTGAGTCACAAGGGATCAACTGCATTTATATTTTAGCCCTCCACCCCTTCCAAAGTGTAGGGATCACAGAAAGTCTTAAGTGACTGAAGTCCTGGGTGAATTTGTATTTTGTCATGAGCATGGATTGTGGGACTCCAAGACCAATTGACCCATGGGAAATTGTCAAAGCTAATGGGCTAGGCTCGAGAATAATGGCAAAGCTCTCCTTGGGAGTCCGAGTATGAGGGTGAATGAATGATCAGTGTACAACTGCATTTCCTCCTCTTGGATTTTTATACCTTGTGACTAGAGAGATCTACTGGAGCCATCTAACCCCGCCCCTTGCTGTATGTAATAAACAAGTTAAAGTTCTGAGCAGCAGCAGTTAGAAAACCCCACCCGATCTCAACTTCATTATATGTGTGTCTGTGGTCTGTCCTTTTCATCCCACTCTGCCTCTAGCCGGGGTCCAGGACCCAAGCTGCACAGGTTACTGCATCAATGGTGATCTTTCTGTCTTCCTCCTTGTTTCTTAGAAGTTTCAAGATGAGTGTCCATCTGGATCTCTTTCTCATTTGAAAAATTTCTGATAATGACATTAGCTGTGCACCAGTTGCTTCTGCATCGTGCTGAGTGGCAGCATAGCTAACAGAAACAACCTAAGGGAGGTCTGGGCTTATTTGGGCTCATGGTTTCAAGGGTTTCAGCCCATCATGGCAGGACAGACTCAGTGGAGCCAAGTGTGTGGCACATGTTATTCATGTCAAGAAAGGGCCAGAAAGCAGGAACTGACAGGAACCGAGGGCTGAGTAACACCTTCAAAGACCTTCTGCTAGTGACTTACTTCTTCGAGGTAGACCTCACTGTCCTTCTTCTTCTTCAGTGAAGGCTCTCTCAACTGAGCTATGCAGCCTTGCAGTCACCACCAGCTAGGAAACATGCACTTGCTGCACGAACCTCTGAGGCACATCTCAGAGGCAGACTATAACTAACCCCTTGCTTTCACGGTCTTTGGCATGAACTAGAAACTTCAGTTAGAGAGTCTTTCTGTTTTTGGCTTCATTTCTCATCCATTTCATTGTTGAGTTCCCTGGACTTGACCCCGGTCATTTCTCTTTCATCCACCCTTCCTTCCCTTTCTTCCACACCACTCTCATAGGTCAGAAGAAGCTTCCTGCCAATAGCAGAGAATTGCTTTTCTGCTCTCTAGTCCATCCCCCTGTACATTCAGTCAATAGGCTAGAGGACCACAGCCAGTTCTGAGTGGGTTTCTGCTCTGTGCAAAAACTTCAGTGGGATTTACCAAAACCAACCCAGATATACTTTGGTGTTGGTATTCCTGATTATCCCCTCCAACTTTGTTTCCCAATCTAAACCCATGCTTCAGTCAGTCTAAGCAGGCTGCATCTTCAGCCATACATCAGTGATTAGAGCTTCAGAAGGGACCAGGTTGAACGTGTTTAATTCTTCCTATCATTGTTCTTCAAGTCCAGTGTGTTTTGAACAAACTCTAACTTGTAAAGGTCCTACAAGATCTAAAGACCCTGTATGTAACTTGTATGAGATCCTATAAAGATTTGACACCCAGAATGAATTTCAGGATTCTGAGCTCAACAGGCATTTAATCTGGGAAAGGGATTGGACCTGGGCAGTTGATGCTGAATACAGAGACCAACTCTCCAGAGCCAGCTCTTTCCCTTTGAGATGGAAGGCATTCTGTCAGAGGATAGACAGCAGCTCTAATCCCCACTACTTAAGATCAAGAGTAGCAGAACCTGCCCTATAGATGGAGCTGACTTAGATAAGGGAATGGGGTTCCTAAGAGGAGATTATTACAAGGCCAAGCAAGGATGAACTCAAATGACCCCTAGCTTAGGTCTAGAGGTATAAAAAGGCAAATAATACGGATTCAGGGAGCCAATCTGACCTGGCCAGGCTGGCATGGACAGAGATGTGATTCTGGCTATATGAGTATGAATTATAAGATGGATAACATTTGGCAGCATAGGCTGGAAGATTTGCTATGAGCTATCCCATGTAAAGTTGGGTATGTGTGGTGTATTTGTGTATATGTGCATGTGTATGTG
This sequence comes from Phyllotis vaccarum, assembly GCA_033318265.1. Lineage (NCBI taxonomy): Eukaryota > Metazoa > Chordata > Mammalia > Rodentia > Cricetidae > Phyllotis > Phyllotis vaccarum. The sequence continues at coordinate 145,804,795 of JARWLC010000002.1, forward strand.
TTTGTGGGGGGGACATACTGGAGGAACGATCAGAAGAGGTTGTTAAGTGTCCTTATCTATCACAGTGTACTCTATTTCTTTGAGACAGAGCCTCTCATTGGATGCAGAGCTAGACATATATATATATATATATATATATATATATATGTGTGTGTGTGTGTGTGTGTGTGTGTGTATACACACAATCACATACACACATATATGTTTCATTTTAAAAAGGTCTTTTTCCATGTATACCCCTGCTCATCCTCCCTTCCTTCCTCCAGTCCCTCCCAGTCCTTCCTCAGCCTCCTCCCAGTGCCATCCCCCCATCCATTCCCCAAGGAGGGCAAGGAATCCCAAGGTGGGTCAGTTCAGTCTGGTGTATCCATTTGAGGTAGGTCCAATTCCTTCATCCCAGTATTAGGACTGGGTTAGGTGTTCCTCTGTAGGGAATGGGCTCCAAGGTGCCAGTTCCCGCACAGGAACACAGTCTGATCCTACTGCACGAGGCTCCACATCCTACCCATTTCTATTTTATAAGTAACTAGTAGCACTGTAAAGATACAAGACTAGCTACAGGGGATTCCTTGTGCAATTCTGCTAAAGCCATTAGTCAGCGTCTTAGGGTTTTTGTTGCTATGAAAATACACCATGACCAAGGCAACTCATAAAGAAAACATTAAATTGGGTGTCTCTCTTACAGTTTCAGAGGTTTAGTCCATTGTCCTCATGTTGGGGAGCATGGTGACACACAGGCAGATATGGGGCTGGAGCTGAGAGAGCTACAACAGGAAGGAGAGGCAGACAACAGGAAGCTGAATGTCTCACACTGAATGAAACTTGAGAAAAGAGACCTTAAGCTGCCCCTCCCCCAGTGACGCGTTTCCTCCAACAAGACAGGAATCCTGAGATACCACATACACAGGATGGCCTTCTCCCAAGAAACTATGAGCTCTCTTGGCTATAGAGGTATGCCTATCTTTGAACTGTAAAACCCAGTGCTTGAGTCTTAATTGGTACAGTCATGAATGCATGCGTGAGTATCTAGTTTGTTCAACATACACCGGAATGCGTGGTAACTTTTATTTTAGATGCTATGCTCTATTAGTGTAGTCCCCCAGCACACGGTGTATCTGTGGGTGCCATGTTACATCCATGACAATTGGCAGTCTGGACCTCCTGAAACAGAATTTCAGGGCAGAGACCTAGGCTTGCATGCCTCGGTGGGTCTTCCACGGTGTTCACAAACACCTGCATCATCTTCATCAGCATTGCTGCTTCCCTCTACTTTCTTCCTTCCTGGCTGACTCTAGTTACGGCCTTTGGGTTCCCATTAAGTTTCATCTCGTCAGCTTTGGCTCCTTTGGCTCATCAACATCTTTTTGATCATGATCATTCATTATACTAACCATCTCCTCTCTGGTGTGTGGCCCGTGCTAATTAGATAAGCACACCTTCTTCCTCTTTATGTACGTTATTGAAAAACATGGGGAAACATCAAAGGGTCAGGATCGAAATGGATTCATCAATTAACACCATGAAAACAAATAAGCTGGGAAAGAAATTTTACAAGTCATTATCCCCTCAGCTGGTGTAGTTTAGAGGGAAATGCCACCAGGACTTGGCTAGGAGATTTAATTTGTACTTCCACCTCTGCCAATTAGTATTTCTGTGACCTTGGGTAACACACTTAGGTCTTTCTGGATTTCTTGGGGGGGGGGTTTGCAGCTCCTGCCTTGGGCTGATCCCTTTCTCTTGTCGTTTCTTTGCTGGATCTGCCCCAGTTACATCCTTCTTCCATAGCTTCCCTGTGCTCAAGGCCTGCTCCTTTAAGGCCAGCCAGGCCAAGGAAGAAAAATTTCAAGAGTACTTTTCTGATAGAAAAAATAGGGAGAAACCCTACAGGAAACAGAAAGGATACTATCCATTCAACAAGAATGGTTTCGGTCACTGAAATATAGTAAAAAGAGGCTTCTGCTGTGATAGGGCTCATCATCTATAGTTGATGTAGAATGAAGCTGATAAACATAATCAGATACATTGCTAGTGTCTGGGAGGAAAATAAAGTCTGGTAAAGGGGAATGGTCTGTGGATGGGCAATTGCTATTTCAGGTTGGGCAAGTCTTTCTAAGAAACTGATGCAAGCATAAAGGGGCTCATGTAAACCGAGCAGCATGAAGGGGAGCTATGGGGGATGAGCATTAGGGCAGAGATCAGAAATTTTAGATGGAGAACGTTCTCTGTGGTGTGGGCAGAGCAGAAGCCCACGAAAAGGAAGATCCAATTAGGAAAAGATGAAAGAGGCAGTAGAGGGGCCCCAATGCCTGGGCCCTTGTCATGAGGAACTTTGAGATAAGAAAGAAGCCATTGAGAGTCTCTGAGCAAGAGGTATTGTGGTCTTATTTAAATATTTAAAGGATCAATTACAGGCTGCAACACAGGGAGAGAGCGGTTCCCCATGGTAAGTGTGGGACACAGGAGGCCTGACCTAAGGTCATTAGATCAGGGTGGGTGGTAATGAGTGAAAGTGTCCAGATTGGGATGTACCTGCAGGGGTAGTCAGCAGATATGGTGGGTAGGATGGACCAATGGAGGGGGGGGGGAAAGAAGAGAGGGAGAGAGAGGTGGGTACAGAGAGAGATGGGGGGGGGAGAGAGAGAGAGAGAGAGAGAGAGAGAGAGAGAGAGAGAGAGAGAGAGAGAGAGAGAGAGAGAGAGAGAGAGAGAGAGACAGGGAGACAGAACCTGAGAATTTAAGCCAAGGGAGATGCCAAGGTTTCTCATCTGAGCAAAGGGAATGATGGATTGTTGTTCATCAAGATGGGAAGATTTGGGAGTGGGCATAAACTTGATCTTGGGAATGTGAAGTCTGTGGTGGTTTTTCGGTATCAGAATGGCTCAGAGTTTGATTTTTAAATGGAAGCCACCATAGCTGTGTGAAGGAGACTTCGTGTCCCACAGAGAGGTACTTCAAAATTGAACATACACATTTCTGCATCTCTGGGTCCTGATATTTGTTCTTGGTCTGACTCATTCATTTTGGATAGTCTTTATATTTACCACCGGCTGGTTTTCTGTTAGAAGCCCAACTTTCTTCAACCGTGATTTTTAAAGGGAAGGTCTCGGCCACAGCATTTCTGCCAGAGGCAGGCTGATGCCACGGCGGACCCCATGGCTGCTGGTGTTCTGTGCTTTGCCTCCTCTGGAAGCAGAGTCTTTGGCGGCCTCTCTGTGCACTTGGATGGCTACTGCTGTTGCTTTATTTACAGAGTAGGGTGTGGGTAAGGACCCCAGATGACCAGAGAGGTAGCCACTTCCCCAGGTTCACCGGGATTCAGAAGAGCCTTTGCTTCCTCTCTGCCTTTCTCCGTGGGCTGTAGAAGTCAAGAATCCAAAGGAAGAGGCCAAACGGAACCCCCATTATTTCTTGCATTTGCTCTGAGAATTCATTCTGAAGTGTTAGATGCTGCTGCCCATGCTATCAACAAAACCTTTTCTCTGTTCCAGAGAGCTGGAGCTCTGAGCGTGCCCCCTCTCTCCTTCTTCCTTTTCCTTCTCTGTGAAGGTGCTAATGAACAGTTAATTGCTGAAGGGTGGGCTTGCTGACAAAGAAGAATAAAGACGGTAAAGCAGAGACAGCAGCTTTAAAAACTGTGAATAGGGAACTATAAAAGAGCGCTTCCGAGCCTCAGGTGAGACGGATTAAAGTACTTCCCTGCCTCTGGCTCCCACCCACTGTCCCCACCGCCTCTGTTTTCCCATTCCTTTAGTTTTGTAACAGCTGTTGGGTTTTTTTATTGAAGACCTCCAGAGGAAAAAGTTCCATGCCTGCTAACTGGCTGGTCATGAGGGGAGAGAGGTCGGTGGGTAATTGAAGAAGGATGGAACTTCCTAAGAAGGCTGCCTTTCAGCTTTTCGTATGTGATGGGGAAACTGAAGATAACAGAGGAGAATCTGAGCCAGAGCTGTGTATTAGTTTAATTCCTGTAGTCCTGACCTAATGCTGTTGTTGGTAGCTGTGAGGGGATGAGGGTGAGGAGGAGGGAGGGGGAGGGAGGAGGGGGAGGGAGGAAGTGTGTGTGTGGGGGAGAGATTCCACTCCCCTTAACAGTGAGATGAAGCCACACTAAGGGAGTCTCAGCATGAGAAGCAAGCAGAAATGAATATCTGTAACCCTGACTTCTGCAGAAGGTTCATCCAGTTTGTCTTCTAATACCCCAAAGTCCTGCCCTCTGTTCTCTCTCACACACTATTCTGGCTGTTTTTGTTTTAACTGTGAAAGCAAACACACACAGTGTCTACCAGACAGTGGCTGGAACCTCACATTGACAGGATAGCCTGATAGCGCGCAGACTCAGTGTCAAATCATGATGTGCTGTGTGTGACTCACTCCAAGTGTTGCCACCATCCGAGCGGGGCATCAGCCCATCCATTATCTGTGGCTTGTCTCATCCTCCTAAGCCTATTACATTAGCTCATCTCTTTTTGCCCAGTTGACATCCTGTTCTCTTCCTTTGTTGGAGCCCCCCCCCCCGGGGGGGGGGGACAACTGTCTACATTACCTCCTCATGTGCTCATCCTCCCATGCAGTGTCATCCACAGATAATATTAACATGCTGTTTACACTTTCCTGGATCACTAATCCAAATGGTAAATGAGTCAGAAGGTGACACTTGGCATTCACCATCTGCAGCATGTTGACATTTGCCTCTACCTCAAACATCCTTCCTCTTGAAGCCCCGCTTTAGACTCTGGACCTCTTGTCAAAACCGGACCCATTCAAACCTGAATGTCAGCATGGGCAGAAATATCACTCTTGTTAGCCATAACCTTTGGGCATCGTCACCCTCCCTAGTGGCCTGAGGAATACTCAAAGAAGTGGCCAGAGTCTGGGAGGAAGGGGCAAGGGAGTGTGACAAGATCCCAGTTGATGTGTCAGGTTGGAGTGTTCGAGGGTTCAGCTGTTTGGATACTTGGAACCCATGAGCAAACATCAGTCAGTGCTCTGCAGTACTGTCAGGACCAGGTGGTGCGGGTGTGCTAACACAGGCTAGTTCTTTTGAGTTGAGATGCAAATTAGGTTCATTTAAAAAAAACCTTTTTGGCTCTTTTAACTACCGAGATGAAATAGACACTCAGGCCTCTACACGATTTGAATTAATGAAATAATATTTTCCTGGCTGAACTATACTACTCAGTATTGATTTATTCTCTCTCTCTTTTTCTCTCTCTCTTTCCTAGGGGTGGAATCCAAGGCCTTTCATGTGCAAACAAAACATCCTTATTTTTCAAATTATAGTCTAGCATTTTAGTTATTTTGCTTAAATTTTTTTTATTCTTGAATCTCCCCATTCACTTACTTTCTTCTTCATTTGCTTGACTTTGTTTTTAAAATATTTTTAAAAATTGGGTGTGTGTGTGGTGTGTATGGAGTGTGTGTGATGTGTGTGGTGTGTGGTGTGTGTGATATATGGTGTGTGTGTGATATGTGTGGTGTGTGTGATATATGGTGTGCGTGTGTGATGTGTGTGGTGTGTAGTGTGTGTGTGTGATGTGTGTGGTTTGTGGTGTGTGTGTATGTATGGTGTGTGTGTGCAGGGCTACAGAGGCCAGAAGAGAGTGTGGATTTCTTGGGACTAGAGTTAGTGGTGGTTGTGACCCACCTGCCATGGGTGCTGGGAAATGTACTCCGGTGTGTGCCCCCTTGGCTTTATTTCTTGATAGGAAATTCTGTTTTCCCTGAAAAATTGAACTTATTCCCTGTGTATATGAATATCTGTTTCACTTTGAACTATGTTTGTTGGTGGACGAGAATCATATAGACTCTTCTGTGTCTCTGACTTATAATTTTGGATGGACCGTTTCTCTTCTCATCTCTTTTCTTTCTTTTCAAGAGAGCGTTTCTCTGTGTAGCCACGACTGTTCTGGAACTTGCTCTGTAGAGCAGATTGGCCTCAAACTCCTAGAGACCCCCCTGCCTCTGCCTCCCAAGCACTGGGATTAGAGGTGTGTACCACCACTGCCTTCCCGGCTTTCCTTTCTTTTCTTGTCGGGCTCTTACCACAGAGATTTGTGCATGTTAACTGTTTACTAACCTAAGCTACACCCTCGGTCTTGGGGTTTTTTTTTTTTGTTTTTTTTTCTTTCTGTAGACTCTTCAAAACTTCATGCTCTAGGTGTTAATTCTTGGGAGAATTGAAATTGTACTTCAAAATGTTCTAATATGAATCTCCCGCTCTCTCTCCATCTCCCCCTCTCCTCCCCCTTTCCCTCTCTTCCTACCTTCCCCTCCCCCTCCCTGTTTCTACCTGAGACAATGCTTTCCTATATATCCTGGGTCAGCATTAACCTCATAGTCGGTTCATATGGGGTTGTGGTCCTGAGTTCTGGGATTCCAAGCATGTGTCATGATACCAGTAATTTTTATACTTTTAACAGACCTTCAGAATGGATTAGGATTCTTTCCACTTTTTTTTTTTTGAACCAGAGGTAGAAAACAGACATAGATATGAATAGCATCAATTTAAGGGTCCAAGTAACCAGTGACATTATGTTGTTGGCTGTGGCAGTGATGCTGTTCCATTCCAGTGGCCTCTGCTTTTGTGGAACACACTAGAAGTTAGACAATTTGGGCTGGAAACCTTGAGGCAGGAAAAGAGAACATTAGGGTATGTAGCCACACATGCATACATATATTATCTCGGATCTGTTTCCTGTAAAAGGCAGTCATCTCAGCACAAGGAAGTCAAAAATCTATCTTCATGAACTTTCTGCCATTTAGTTAACCCTGGTTGATAATGCCAGACATCGAATTAAATGCTCTTTCTGAATTTATAATAATAAGTTCCCATCAATATGTATCGAGAATTATTATGATAATGATTCTCAATAATTATCTCATCAACCCAATCCTCTTAGAAAGGTTAAGTAAGGAGAGCTTTCTGAGACTATTCAGTTTATGAGAGGAAGGACGGAGGATCTCACCCTGTTTGACCCCAATGTCTGAGATATTGCCGTTACTCTGATTGTTTGGGCATTTGGAGATAAATCAGAGGGGCCCACTCTCAAGGCTCTTATAATTAAATGGGGATGAAGTGGAATGTGCGTCTGATAAGAGTATGCCCAGAAATCAATCACTAGGCATGAAGAGGGCATGCTGGGTTCAGTGTTATGAAGGGGCAATGAATCAGGATAGAGGGAAGGGGCACTGAGCTGAATTTTAAAGATGTGTGTGAGCCCTGATCTGTGAACTCTTGACTATTGCCATACTTGAAAAGAAGTTTACCCTTGTGGTTACATGAAGGATCTTGAAGTGAACAGACTATCTCAGATTATCAATGTTGGCCCTAAAACTGATGGTTAGTGTTCCTATAAAAGTAGCTAGATTTGAGACAACAGCATCCTCACTGCTCTACTGGTCCTCTCTGGTCTACTTTGTGCATTCATGTCTGTATCCTCACCTTCTAAGGACTTTTGTCATATTGGGTTGTGGCTGGGGATCGTTGACATCGTTTATCAACTTATCAAGGTCTATATTCACTCGGGAAACAAGCCTCTGGGAATGTCTGTGAGGAAGGTTCTAGATCGCGTAGTTGAAATGAGACCAGCTGTAAATCTGGGCAGCACCATTCCGAGGGTTCAGGTCCTGCACTGAAAGAAAAGGAGAGAGCAAATCCAACACCAGCCTTCATCGCTCCCAGCTTCCTGTCTGTGGATACAATGTAACCAGGCTTCTCAGGATCGTGGTACTGGAATGTACTCCATCTTCTCCAGCTGGACCGGAAAAAAATGCTCTTCCTCAGGTTGCTTCAGGTGTCAGGTCACAGTAATTAATAATAAAGCCACCACAATGGGAGGCCACAACTAAGTAAGCAGAGGTAGCAACTAAGAGAGGTGCCACATTAAAGATGCATGACTTTTGAGCTGCAGTTTTGAAATTTTCCAGTAGACAATTTTATATGCGTCTGATGACAAAAGGCCAACAGTTATCACGTGTTTGGCCCCATCTAAGTCTTCTAATTGGTAGCTCACATGATTGACACCTGAGCCTCAGTCTTCCCCTCACCTCACACCTAAAGAAGGGACCTATTTAATTCTGTGTATAGGATTTTTGTTTATTTATAAAATAAAGTGCTTATTTTTCTGAAATATTTTATTATTATATTTTATTTATTTTGTTGTGGGGGTGGTGGTAGTGGGTGGTGCATGTGCCTGTGTGTGTGTGTGTATGCATGCTTTCAGATAAGAGAGCATTTTGCAGGAGTTAGTACATTCTTTCTACCATGTGGTTTCAGGGGGTCATATTCAAGTCATCAGTCTTGGTGGCAAGAACGTTTAGCCACTGAGTTATGTTGCTGGCCCTGTTTTGTTTTTCTCTCCCTAGACAAGCTCTCTCTATTATGTAGCCTGGCTATCCTGAAACTTATTATGTAGACCAGGCTGACCTTGAACTCCTAGAGCTCCACCTGCCTCTGCCTCCTGGCTGGAATATAGGTACTTTCAATGCTCAGTTCATTTGGTAAAGGGACTATAAAACATCACAGCCTGCCACAGTACAGCATAGGCAGCACTGGCTGGCCATTGGGTTATATTTAGTACTAAAAAAGGGAAGACCTATGAACTCACCGCCATTCCAAGCAGGGCAGGATCCGCTATGGGGCCAAATTCTCAAGGATCTTTTTGCCTAAGTGATAGCAGTTTCCTCCTTAGGGAGCTGTGGTCAGTGGGTAGTACAAACCCAGTGGACTCATTGGCACAAACCAGCTATTTATATTAAACAAACTTTACATTTAATTAAAACTACTTACATTACATATTGTCTGTATGTGTATGTTCATATAAACACATGCCATGGCATGTATATGGAGTTCTCTTCTACCATACAAGTCTTGGAGGATCAAACCTGGGTATTCAGGATTGGTGGCAGGAGCCTTTCTCTGCTCAGCCAGCTCATCGGCCCTACCCTTAGGTGTTAGAAAAGATAGTTCATTCAAAAAGCATCATTTTTTTTAATTATAAAGTAATAGATAGGCAACAGTTTAATGTTATTGTATGCGTCACTAATTTTTATAGGATTATTTGTTTCTGGAACATTTTTTCTGAAATAAATGTATGTGCATGCAAAATAATTACTGAAACATTATAGATCATATTTTTAAATAAAAATTTTATTCTCTAAGTATTATTTTTTATTTTTAAAGTTTTGTATATGTGTACTGTATTCACATAATCCAACCTGTCTCTTCCTCACTTCATTTCTTACTATGTCTCTCCACTTCCTCTCAAACTCATGGCCTCTTCTTCTTAAAAAAAAAGATATATGCAAACAAATAAATATATAGGCACAATCTTCTGGATATGTTTAGTTGCACATATGTATCTATTTGTAGGGTTGACCAGCTGATGTTGGATAACCAACTGGGGGAGTTCATCCTGAGGAAGCATGACACTTCTCTCTTAGCAGTCATGCTCATAGATCTTCATCTAGTGGGAGCACCTACTAGATGTTCCCCCACATGTGTTGTCATTCATCTGGTGCTCTTGATGCTTATTATGTGTCCAAAGAAACCTAACCCCAAACTTTGAATCAACTTTAGATACAATTAGAATGGGCTTTGTTGTAAGTTTTTATTTATTTATTTATTTAAAGATTTAAGTACAGATTCATCTACCTCAGTGATTTCAACAGAAAATAGTGTAGTAGACAAGCCTTCCAGACCTGCCTGGCAAGGTCACAGTCCCTTTAAAGCTTTATTTTTACTCCTGTGCCTGTATATGTGTCTGTGTGGATGTGTGCCATCTGTATGTGGGTGCCCGGTTGGAACCCCTGGTGTTAGGTTGCCATGGGTACTGGGAATTGAACTTGAGTCCTCTAGAAGAGCAAAAGGTGCCCTTCAGTGTTTCCTGTTTGGACTTAGAAATCTACCTGTTTCGTTTCACCTCATCACCATTGTGGTCCCGTGTTTAGCTTCCTGCTGTATAAGATGCGGCAGAAGAGGCCATTTTTTAACTACACTTTTAAATAATTATAGTTCCTGGGAAAGTAATCTTTTAACTGCAACTAACCAATAACATTGAAAAATGTATGTGCTGTAGGATGGTGTAGTCTTTTCCTCAAACCATAAATTGTTTGTAGGGAAAATTGAATTTGCTTACCTAAGCTGTATATGAACTTCCAGTCCTAGGTTAATTAATCCACAGCTCTCATAAATGAATCTTCCACCTCCATGTTAATTGACTCCACATGAGATATATTGTATGTGTTCTCTGGTTAGAAAGGAGCTATTCTAGACCACTTTTCTCCCCATAGGCTAGTTTAAATGAGTAGGCTTCAGACTTTGGCCAGAGCATACTGCAAAGTTTTATTCTTCTACAAAATTCGCCAAGTCAAGGAGAGCTAACATTTCAGACCACAACTCCTTCTTTATATGCAGTGGCTGAAATATTCATATGCCAACATTTACAAACATAGCACATTGTAATTATTCTTGACTGTCTTCTCATTGTGTCCCAAGTTGACTTAGTTTTGCAATGCATATTATTATCTCATTGTGGTCTTTCTGCCAATTATTTGTGTATTCTGGTAAATTGATCCAACCAATGATACCTCTTAAAGTTGTGTGAGTGATGGTGTAGACCACTAAGGCCAAATGAGACCATTATGGCAGGTGTTCAAGGGCAGGGTGCCTGGAGTTTATTAAAGGACATTATTGAAGAAGCACAGGGTACAGTTCAGGTAAGAAGTTGGGATTTGTGGATGTCCTTTGACATTTTGACTGACAGGCATCATAAAAGTGATTGTAACCTGGGGATAACTGGCAGGTAACTTAAAGAGTGAAGGCCAGAGAGATTCTTGCCTGTAAAGGATTAGGTTGTTAAAAGCCAGGGTACAATTCCAGGTTCCCTCACTTGAGGTTCCCCCAAGTAGGGGGAAGCTCAAAGACCCTCTAATGTCTATTCCAGTTCTTAGGAGATGACCGGTCACTTCTACCACACAATATCTCACCGAGTAAAAGCATCTTTATATTATGATGTATGGATGAAACATTAACTGTATGGAGACAATGCTGGAAATTACAAACTGCATTCTTTCACCACTTCCGTTCTCCATGGATAGCCATTGTTAGCATTTTAGAAGATATTAATACAAGTATCTGGATATAGGCATACGTAAGCAGTGGAAGGATATCTATAGGTCATAAGTTTGGGTAGCAGGAAATGTAGTTAAATGTATTTTCAGAAAAATAGAATTCGTTTTTTATTTTTTGAAAGCTGTCCCAGGTATGGGTAACCTTGAGCATAGCCATTTCTGAATCTACCCTGACTTTTTCCTCTGCCCCCAGAGAAGAATGGTTTGATTCTTCCTGCTCCATAGTAGGTGGGCATGCAGAGGGAATCTGCTATTTCCCAGGCCACTAGCTTGGCTGTCTCTGCTCGTCTTATTCCATGTAATGTAGCATGTGAAGCACTGTGGCATGCTCCCACCCCACTCCGTGTTTCTCTTCCTACAATGAGGCCCAGGCCTTACATTCAGACTCAGGATCCACCCTCTTCTGGTGAATGGAAAGGCAGTGGTGATGTCCCAGGCCTCTTCTTTGGGTGTCATTTAATTCACTTTGCTGTTTTAAGGATCACAGATCTGTCTTAGTTTGGGTTTCTATTGTTGTGAAGAGACCATAACCATAACAACTCTGATAAAGGAAGATGTTTAATTGTAGTGGTTTACTGTTTCAGAGGTTTACTCCATTATTATCATGGCAGAACATGGTGGCATGCAGACAGACATGGTGCTAGAGAAGGAGCTGAGAGTCCTACATCTTGATCAGCAGGCATCAGGGAGAGACTGACTTGAGCATCTGATACTTAAAGCCCTCTCCCAAACTGACACATTTCCTACAGCAAGGCCACATCTCCCAATAGTGCCATTCCCTATAGGCCAAGCGTTCAAGCACATCAGTCTATAGGGGCCCTTCCTGTTAAAACCACCACAGGATTCTTCCTTGAGTATGTGAGCGAGTAAAACTGGGTTTGGCTGAGTAGATAGTCTTCCAAAACTTTGGTGTGTAGTATAAATAATTTTCATCTTAACAGCTGGCTTCTTATAATTCAAAAGCTTCAGCTTTTGACCTTCACAAAGCTATTATGCTGGGAGTCCCCAGGATGTATTGGGAAAAACCCAATTCCACATGGGCTGGGGAAACAGCTCAGTGGTTTAGATCATGTACTCTTGCAGGGGAGGAGAGTTTAGTTTTGAGTATCTATGCTGGATGGCTCACAACTGCCTGTAACTCCGGATTGCGGGATCTGGTGCCCTCTTTTGACTTCTGTGGGTACCACATGCATTTGCACAGATCCAGTCACTGTTACCCACACTTAAAGATAAAAGTGAATATTTAAACAACAAACAAACCTTATATCCAGGTACTGCCATCTTTGTTTCATGCCTTGTATGTCTGAGGTAGGGTGTTTAGAAAATTATTCTGAGTGTTGGAGGCAAAGATTTTATCACAGTTAAACACTTTTTTTTCTTTTTTAATATCACCATGTGTGAATTAAACTTATTCTTTTAAACATTTTCTTTCAATTATTTTTGTAGAATATCTTATTTAAAAGGTATTTTCTTATATTTTTTTGTTTGTTAGATAAGAATGCTTCTCTGAGCTATGGTTACCCACATCTCTTTCCTAAGGAGATTTGAACCCATACCATGTCCTGTTCCTTTCTTGTTTTCCATTGAGATTTCTAGTTGCAAGGGCTTTTTCAATGCTGCAGAAGAGCTCTATGCTGCAGACAGAATGCCTTCTGTGGGCCCAAAGATGAATTTGGACAGTTGTTAGCACCCTAGGACCTCAGGCCATAGAACAAGCTTTAATAAATGGCATCTCTTCCTCTTACTGGATATCAACTTTTACTGAGCCATCAATGAAACCTCCTAGGATGACTAATTTTGATTGTCAACTTTATTGGGTCTGAAATCAACTAAGATAACTACCTTTGGGTAGGTCTGTGAGATCATTTCCAGGAATGTTGGTGCCTTCTGCAAGAGCCCTAATAGAGTTTCCAGGAAGAACACTGCTTTGGGCACAGCGATTCCTGATGTTGTCATTCCTGCCAACATCATTCTTTACTAACATTGGAATCCAGCTTCTCCAGATGTCACAGGCCATGACATAAATTCGGCAGATAGCAATTAATAACTTTGGTGTAGACCCACCAGATGAATAGCTCTCTGAAGGAGGAAACTCATCAAGCAAGATAGGGCTACAGACTCTGAAAACTGGGTGCTTCTGTCTGTAATTTTTTCTCATGTGCCACTACATTTTTTTCCTAAACACAGTTATGAGTATTTTCCCCACTGCCTGTGCATTTATCTCATGTATATATTCCATCTGCTACATACTCATATATCTGTGGATGGTCAGGAAGATGGTTTCTTCTTAAGCTATATAATTTTGATGAATAGGAATAATACTAGAAAAAAATTTATAGCTCAGACTGATGCAGGAAAATAATTGCCTTCTCAGTTCAAAGATAGATTTTACACCATTAACTGATTTAAGACCCCAGAGCAAATTCTAGGAAGATGAGTTGCCCCTGCAAATGAATTGCACAAGGACAGATTCCCAGGTGTCTGTTGAACCAAGATCAGGAACGAGGCAATTTTAATGCCATTTCTTCACTTGGCAAAAGTCTGGCTGATAACATTAAAGACATAACTCCTTACATAGATTCAGAAATTTACTTTCTGCACTTATCCCTAACATCAGTTTTATGATGCAGGACTAAAGGTTCAACAAACTAACTGTTTATTGTTTAGCTCCTGAATTTCAATGTCACTCTCCATCAGGAAATACTGGAGCACTCAGAGCTATGTGCTTGCTTTACAGACTGTACATCAGGGAACTTGGCTGACAGCCGAGAGTTGCCATGGTCTCTCACTATGCCTGGTCAGTTTGACATCCCTAGTCTGAGAGAAACTGTGTGTTTCTCATGTGTTATCAGAATGGCTCTGCCTTTTATTGTTTAATTAAGAAATGTAATATGACCCTCAAAATATAACTCATATGTTGGCCAGAGGGTTTTTTGTTTTAGAAGTATATAGTTGTGTAGAAGAGAGATGTAGCTGTGTAAAGAGATGTAGCTGCGTGAAGGCAGATTTTCAGGAGGCAATTTTTAAGAGGAATTAAAAGAGAAAGTTACCATCGGAGTGCCTGTGTTTTTTCTTTAATATCCCTCAGACAGAAAAGTTTAGTTCTCCTTGACATTGTGGGTTTTTTGTTTTGTTTTGTTTTTGCATACACTTTGTGCAAGCTGGAGCCCCAAAAGTTGAGCTATCTAGCCTTCTAAGGTGAACGGAAGGCTGGAAACTCTCCAGTAAACTTCCAAGACTTCAGCATCCATCAGATCTGGACTATGGGGCATCATGTTTGTGGTCTGAGTGGTAAGGTTTTTTTTATCTTCTCTACTGTACTGATGGCCATTGTCGAACTTCCCAAGGTTTATCATGTAAGCCAATCTAGGGGATCTACTTTTACTGCACAAATATACATTCTACTGGTTCTTATCCCCTAGGAACCATACCAAGTATACTTCTGGATCACCTGTTGGCAGTCTTCTCTAAGACAGCCTCTTCTTCAGCCAAAAGTCAAGTTAACAACCTGATTCTTTTTTTTTTTTTTTTTTTGTTTGTTTTTAAAGTTAATTTTTTTTTTCAAGCTAAATTTTCTTATTGTATCCCTGGCTGTTCCTGGAACTCATTCTAAAGACCAGGCTGGCCTTGAACTCACAGAGATCTTTCTGCCTCTGACTCCTGAGTGCTGGGATTGAAGGCATTCACCACCACCTTGTACTTCAGCATGCGCCTGGCTAGGGTTCTTACTGTACCTGGATAAAAATTATGGGTCAGCAAGGAGAAGCTTTTACAGAGCTGGCAGTCTTGAGCCTTTCACTGTCCAAGGCCTAGGGCCTTGACAGGCACATCTCGAGACTTTTAGCTACAAACCTTGATTTCTAGAAACCTATTACTTCAAGCTTTAGAAGGCAGAAACATATGGTACTAAGGTTGGAAGCTTGTCAGTGCCTCTGATACTTGGCATACTCTAACCCATAGTGAGTGATGGCAAAAAACAGTACCAAGCAGTGTCTGCTAGGGTTACAGTTTTCACACAGGCCTTAGTCGCTGGGACAAGTGTTATACTCTCTAGCCTATAGTATTGAGACCTTGAGTTCTTAAGTGGCGTTGGGGTCTGAAATTCTTCCAGCTACCAGGGCCCACCATCATCAGCTTTTTCAGCTTTCATTGTCTCTGGTCGCCTATTTTTATTCCTGCCTCTCTCTGAAACTGTTTCCTACTGCTATGGCTTTGTTGCTCCTTACCTTGTCAATGATTATGCCACCATCTCAGCCCACCCTAGTGTGGAGCTGTGACTAAGGATGGACCCCATAGACTCACATATTTGAATGCTCAGACATCAGAGAGTGGCACTATTTGGAAGGATTAGGGGGTGTGGCCTTGCTGGAGGAAGTATTATGAGATTTTAAAAGCCCACACTAGACCCAGTGCCCCCCTCTCCCTCTCCTTTTCCCTCTCCCTCCCTACCTGTGGATCAGGATGTATCTCTCAGCTATTGCTCCAGTACTTGTCTGCATGCCACCTCAGTAATGATTGTGATCTAAACCCCTGAAACTATAAGCAAGCTCCCAATTAAATGTTTTCTTTAATAAGAGCTGCTTTGGTCATGGTGACTAAGACATCTAGTAATGATGCAGATCAAAGCCAAGCAAGAAGCGGGCACTTGAGAAGAGCCTTTTATTGAGTGTAATGTGGCAATACCAGGACAGACAAGAGGTATCTCCTGGTGAGCCAAATGATACAAGTACATAATAAGAAAGGGGGTGTGGTAAGAGCATCTGTACCAGTCATGGAAGTCCTTCAGCAAGAGTGGGCTGTATATGTACCATTCACAGGACTTCTGCTGGAGACCACAAGGGAAGTGCTCCTTCCTTGGCCTAGATGACAATGATTGCAGGACCAGACACACTTTACTGAACTGGTGATGACAAGATGTCTTGTCCTCTGGCTAAGGCAGTGCCTTCAGGAGGAAACAGTGATACATCTTTCTAAGTGTCCGTGACATGTTCAGAGAAGTCAGTGCTGGCATGAAGGTAGTCTAACTGGCTGTGTGGCTGACAGTCCTTCATTCCAGGTAGTCAAGACACTGGGGTGGAGACTAATAGTTGTCAAATCTCTAAATGTTAATTTTTTCAAAGGAAAGGTGTTTGTTAAAAAAAAAAAGCACTACAATAAAAAATCTATCACCAACAGCAATTTAACAGTGCTTAAAAGTGTCCTAAGAGTGTGTATCTCCTGCCTTCCTATCCAGTGAGAGGTGGGACTTGATAAAGGATCTCGTTGCTATTGTTATATGTAGGACCTGTGAGTGATTCCATAAAGACCTAGGTGGAAAAAAATCCTCAAATTCACTTTGAGTACATAACAAATGCCGTCAGTACCAATCACACATGGGCACCACAGATATTGCCATCTCCTGTGGTGGATAGCTATGTTCCCAGGAAGAGGCTAGCAACCAAAACAAGACCTAGAAGACTTAAAAATACCTTCAAAAACACTCCAGGGCTGCGATGCTGACATTTTGGATACTAAAAACACCATTTATAGCAAATAGGAGAAAATGTTACTTAGGCTGGAAAATACATTTTTTAATTCAAAAATTTTAAATGTAGTCCCAGCATTTAGGAGGCTGAAGCAGGAGGATTGAGGCAGCTTAATGGTGTGTTCAAAGCTAGACTGGATGAGCCAGCTAGATCTTGTCTCAGAATAATTATCTATGTATTTATACATATGTATTACAAATATTTAAATTCAATAATGTATGTTATGCACATATAAATGTCTACTGACATATGAGCATGAGCATAAATGTCTACGGAATGTCTACACTTTAAGAGACCCTACAATAGTCCCTTTAAACATCTCTCCTGTCCACTTCCACCAGCACCCCAAGATAACACTAATAGGACTTTTTTAGGGTTGCTCAGACTCTTCCAAGCTGCTGTTAACATGAGCTAGATGCCAATGGGCCCGTGTCAGGAGGGGTCAAAGGGTGTTGTCATCTTTCTTCATACTTACACCATTGTCCCATTAGGGCTATGTGCGAATCACCTTTCTTTATAAGTTATGGTGACATATTCTTCCCCCAGTGACAGAAAGAAAAATTGACATGAGGGCCAGGGAGGATGCTGAAGAGAGACTGGCCTGTGTATAAGACTTGTTGAGGAGTCAGTGAGATGGCTCAGCTGGTAAAAAGCTCTTACTGCAAAATCGAGAGGAGTTTGATTCCTGGTAGCCCCAGTAGGAGAGAATTGATTCCTGAAAGTGTCCTTTGACCTCTATATACATCTGTGCTTCTGAGCCTCACAACCCCCTCTCATACACCACACCACCTCCTCCACCTCCATTATCACCTCACCACGTCCATCTCCACCACCACCTCCTTCACTACCTCCTGTGGTGATGTGTTTCACATTTAGTAAAAACCAGTCTGAAATATCAGAGGGAATCTACCCACAGTCAATCCAGGAGGATCAGAGAGTGGTAATTCACACCTTTAATCCCAGCACAGGTAATATCAGGGAGTGGTGACTGTTGCCCTTAATCCAGCAGATCTGTTGAGGCCATCTTGGTTTATAGAGGGAGTTCTAGGCTCCCAGGCAGGCAGTGGTGGTGCCAGGCCTTTAATCCCATAACTCTAGGGACAGAGGAGATCCTTCTGTGTTTCTGTGAATTCAAGGCTGACTACCAAATAGTAGTAGGCCTCACCTTTAATCTTAACCTGGATGTGAAACAACTGGGTGAAGAGGGTATTTAAAACAGGGGTAGGAAGACAGATGAAGCAGTAGAAGCCAGGAGGAGCGAGGCTGAGGAAGCTGGAAGACAGCTGGGTGAGATCTGACTGTGGTGTTTCATCTCTTTGATATCTCAGCCTTTCCCTGAGATCTGGCTCTGAGTTTCTTTCATTCGTGCAACAACCTCCAACTCCACCACCATCACCACCTCCACCACCCTCTCCCCTCCTGCCTCCTCCACCACCAGCATAATAACTGATACGTACTCAACAGACATTGATGTCTTCCCCTCCCTTCTGTTAGCTACTTTGTCAAGGAGCCTAGAGGAACTTTCCAGTATAGCAGCTGATGGCAGAGTGGGTCAATTTAAATTCAGTGAGTTGAATTAATGAATGAGTGAGAAGGATGATTTTCCATGAAGAAGAGCAGAACTCGCTTTACTAACTTGTCTTCTTGACCTGTTTGACTTCATCATGATCCGTTACAGTAATTATCTAGAGTAGCTGAACTCTAATTCACTTAGGGACCTCGATGAGTAACAGGCTGAAAGAAATACAAAAGTTCTTCCTCCATTTCAGACCCTATCTAAGATTACTGACAAAAGGAATCTTCAGGTTTGCACTAAGCCAACCTGCCCCACCCGCAGGGTAATTTCTAGACCTTTCTCCCATTGCCAGGGAAGGCAGTTGCCCCTGCTTCGATTTTGCAGTTCTCCATATCTCCATTGAGTCTCAGCATAGTTCGAGCTGGTCCTCATTCCTATGTTAGACATTTAATAAGACTGCAGGTTCTGGATCAGGATGCTGATCCCTATTCCTATGTTAGACATTTAATAAGACTGCAGGTTCTGGAGCAGGATGCTAACCTCTCCTCACATATGCCGTGGGCTATGGGCAGCTACCAGGCTATCATCTTCAATCTTCCCGTATTAGCTTGTTCTAGGTGCTATTACAAAGATAACTTAAGCACCAAATGTGCATTTTCTCAGTTCTAGAGGCAGAAAGCTCAAGAGCAATTTCTGGCGGAGCTGGTCCCTGGTAGAGTGTCCCTTCCTGGCTTACAGATGGCCGTCTTCTTGTCATGTTCTTACTTTCCCTGAGAGAATAATCTCTGTCTCTCTACATAGAGCACAAACTTATTGGAGTAGGACCCCACTCTTTATGATTGTCTTTGTGTAGCCTGCATCTCTAAATACAGTGTTAAAACAGGTGATGTTAAAGAAGATGCTGTTTGGGATGGATAGACTGAACTCCCAGCTGGATACAATGTGCCTAAGTGGGAGTTTATAGTCAAGGGGCAGAATCAGGACAAGGGTAAAAGGAATAATTCTGGCTAAAGACCCAGAGCAAAAGTCTTGCTGAAGATAAGCCATCACCATGGGAAGGTGGGAGATAAAATACCAATCAAATATTGCAAAGGTTTGAGTCAGTATCCTCCAAAATCCATGTGTAGAAGGCTTGGTCCCCAGCCCATAGCTGTTAGGAGATAGTGAAGCCTTGGATCAATGGGACTCAGGCAGAAATCTTCTGCTCATGTGGTGCATGCCCTTTTAGAGGACAGTAGGACCCTGTTCCCAGCTCTCTCTCTTTGGGTTCTGGCTGCTACGATGTCAGCAACTTTCCTTTGCTAAGCTCCCACCCTGATACTTCCTACAGGCCCCAATGCAATAGGGTCAAGTGGCCATTGGCCGGAACCTCCACAACCAGAAGACAAAGCAATCCCCTTTTCTTTCTCTCTCCCTTTTCTCTCTCTCCTTCTCTCTCTCTCTCTCTCCCTCTCCTTCTCTCTCTCACTCCCCCCTCCATCTCCCTCCCTCTCCCCTTATCTCTCTTTCTTTCTAATTTATTCTTTCACATCCTGGCCACAGCTTCCCTCTCCCTCCAGTTCCTCCTCCACCTCCCCTCCCCACCGGAGTCTTTTCTCTTTTCCCTTCAGACAAGTGCAGGCTTTCCAGGGATATCAAATGAACAACCTTTCCTGTTTTTGAGTTGATAGCTTCAGGTTTTTTTAAAATTTTTTATTTTTTATTACAGTGACGTAATCTTACTAAAGCAGGAAAGGATGTTGATCATGCATGTTACTGGGATTAAAAAAAAAAAAGGAATCTGAGAAAAAAAGGCACTATTTAGTGTTGCAGGAAACATTTCTGTTATGTAGACACTCAAATGATAATGCCCTAAAGGGTCCACCTTTTGTTATCTGTGCTGGGAAAATCATCAGCAATAAGAATTGTAAAATTGAGGGCCTGGAGAGATGGCTCAGTGGTTAAGTACACTGGTTGCTCTTCCAGAGGTCCTGAGTTCAATTCTCAGCAACCACATGGTTCCTCACGACCATCTATAGTGGAATCTGAGGCCTGCTTCTGTCAGGCAGGCATTTATGCAAATAGAGCACTCATATGCATAAATAAATAAAACTTAGAAAAAAGAATTGCAAAATTGAATAAAGTAAGGGTTGTTTAAGTTTATGCTTATCTTGTGTTTACATAGATAATGTCTATTAATTTTTCAGTTTTAGACCTGTTTTAACCAGGAAGAAACACTCTTGGCTTTTGTTACTATGAAGAAAGGCCTCACACCAGCTTGTGCAGAGCCCAGGGAAACTGTGCATCTTGCCTGAAATCTAGGGGAGGTGGGTGGGCGTTAGTATTATATGCAGCAGCATGAGTTCAGTTGGCCATTGCCTGCAGTTGGTAATATAATTGGCAATTGGTAATAACTAAATTTCCGAGAGTACCCTGTATATTGCAATGGCTCCCGTCACTTTATATGTGCTAGCTTTGCAACCATGGAAGGCGTGGACCTAGCTTGCTCTTCTGTTATTCTCTATCCCTGTGGTAAACGCCATGAACAAAAGCAACTTATAGTAGAGAATGGTTTATTAGGTTTACAGGTTTTAGCTCATCCTTGGGGGATGCTAAGGCATGAACTGGGAGGCAGGGACTGGAACAGAGACTGTGGAGGAATGCTGTTTACTGACTTTCTCAGCTAGTTTTCCTTACATTTCAAGTTTACCTGCCTCCGGATGGCATTGTTCATGAAGGGCTGGGATGGGCCTTCTGACCTCAACCAAGAAAACGCCTCACAGACACAATCATGGGCCAGTCTGATGATGGCAAATTCTCAATTGATGTCCCTTCCTGGGCAGCTCTAGTTTGTTCAGGCTGACAAGAATTTACCAGCACAGACACACAGTACTCTTTTTTCCGACTTCAAGAACCTTATTTGAGGACACAGAACTAAAAGTGACAAGCTGGGATTGCACCTTGGGCAGATGATGATTCGAAATATGCACATTTAACCATTATGCTGATCTGTCCTGATGATTCATGAAGATTGCCTGCATCTAAAATTGATCTACTATATGAATCAGAGAGTAATTTTGGAAAATATCTGCTCCAAATGTGAAAAAAATATATATAAGGGGATACATTTTCTCTGAGGAAGAAGAGGAAGCTTTTATGGGAAAATATGTGAAAAGCCCAAGAAAAGACTCAGTAAAGCTAAATATAACAACTAAAAGATGCGAGGCTGGAGGCAGAAATAATGTACCCAAAGCCCGGGAAAGAGACTTTGTATAGAAATGACGGATAAGAAAATGGTTCAACAGTACAGCTTCCAGGAATAAGATATCAAAAGCGGCGTGCTGGCTGTTGCATGAAATGCTTTGGAGATCACAATTCTTTGAATAATAATTATTCTGCAGGGAAAAAAAATAATCTGACAAAAAGGGCAAAAGCATCATCAAAGAAATAAAGAATAAAGATATCTGTTTCTCAGAAAGTTTTTAGCCTAAAATTGAACTTAAGATGGTTGCTTCGCTGGATTGACATAGCATCCAGCTACTTACAAAATGCCTGTTATACCCACAGACGAAGGCGACTCTCAGCTTTGAACAGAGCAACCTCTCCTTGCAGTGAATGGAGTTAAGGGCAAGGACCCATGGGTGCGCTAGATGTAGAGGATAAAGGAAGATGGGGAGCTCAGCTCCAGACAAGGGGTCACACCACCCTCCTAAGGCTCCGGGAACATCGAGAGGCAGTGGGAAGGCTCTAAGAGCTAGAGGATGAACACGGGCCATGAAATACCATCTTCTGAGTAATACAAGGCCATGGCAACCAGCAGCTGTGCATACTGGCACTGAGTCCACAGAAGTCAGGCCTCCTAACAATCAGCTGTGGAGGGGAAAGTGTCGCCTGGGGCCTTACCTTTTACTGCTGAGTTACTGGTAACCAACAGACTCTGGGGAAAGGGAAGGTATAGTAGCTTGTTAAGTTGCCACCGGTGAGCCCACCAGCTCTGTGTGTGTGTGTGTGTGTGTGTGTGTGTGTGTGTGTGTGTGTGTGTGTGTGTGTGACAAGGATGGCCCTGGTTAAACTCTTTGGGACACTTAATATAACACACACTAGTACACATGGGAAGAGACTTAAATGGAGGAAGGCAGTAGATGGGGAAAATGATGAAAAGTATGACCATAGTGTATATGTATGAAATTATAAAAGAACAAAATTTACTGATGAAAATGGTGAGATCCTTGACTGTCCCACTCCCCACCTGAAACTTGACTCATCCTGTAGCCCAGCATCCCCACACCATATATAATCACCCTATTTGTCATTGAGAGCCCTCTTGGTTATCAGGTTGACCGATGGTCATGGTAACATAATGCTTGTGTTGAAGTTACCATTATATACTTAACAACAGTCCCAAAGCTTGTTGTGATCCTGGCAATTTTATTGTAGAATATAGTTATAATCACTCCATATTATTTTTAGCTAATATTATACTATCTCATACTGTACTTGTTGTATAATTTAACATCACCACAGGTAGGTGTGTATAGGAGGAACTCTGTACACAGGGATTAAGACTATCTGCAGTTTCTGCCATCCAATGGGAAGCCATGGAATGGATCCTTCAAGGATAAGTGTGGACTGGAGTACATGGTTAAAATAGAAAAATAATGGCAAAATAATTAATGAAAAGACACACAGCATGTACATGTCTTACTCCAGAGTCTGTCCCTTAAGAACTGAATCAGAGACCATTCACAATTCTTCCATATAAACATGAAGTCCGCGTTGTTAGGTCTTCCTAGGGTCAGCTGTGGTGAGGTGAGTCTTCTGTGTGTCTTTGTTACTTAGTCATAGGTTTCTTTGCTGTTCTTTCCTACTCTTCAACCTTTTACACTATTGAACTGGCCCTGTCAGAGGGATTATTCTTTAATGCATCTGATATTGCTATGTTCCTACTAATTGGAATATATTTTTCTTTCTTACTCTAATAAACTCTTTCATTAAATTCACTTTCACCTCTGTTAAAAATAATTCATTATTGATGTGCAGGTGTGCTTGTGAATGTACACGCACACACCATGGTACACTAACAGAGGTCAGTGGACAACGCTGTGGAATGGGTTCCTCATTCTACCTTTGCTTGAGTTCTGGGGATCAAACTCAGGTTTCCAGATTTCATGGCAAGTGCCTTTATTGCTGAGCCACCACACAGACCCCATTTCACCTTTTATTGTTTGCTTATGTTAATATCTTCTTCTGGATAATATAAATTACAGAAGTGTATCATATATAGCAGTGGTTCTCAACCTTCCCAATGCCATGATTCTTTTATTTAGTTTTTCATGTCATGATGACCTCTAACCATAAAATTATTTTCTTTGCTACTTCATAACTATAATTTTATTACTTTTATGAATAATAATGTAAATATCTTATCTGTGATCCTCAAAGGGGTCATGAGAACTGCTGTATAAAGGAAAGAAAGCAAATAACATTTATCTTTAGATAACAATAACAAATTAACAAGTATCTATCCACCCACTGTATAAAGAAAGAATGTTTCCAGGATGCTCAAAGCTCCTTTAATTACATTCTTTGAAAAATTATTCTTTGGAAAAAATGTTTATATGTATGTGTGTGTCTGAATGTATGCCATGTGTGAGCACACGTGCCTGCAGAGATCAGCATAAGGTTTCAGATCCTCTGGAGCTGAGGTTACAGGTAGGCATCTGTAAGCCATCATGGGTTCTGGAAACTGAGCCTGGGAACTCTGCAAGAGTATGATGCCACCTCTCTAGCTCTACATCCTTCTTTTTAGAGACAGCCATTCATCTGACTCCAGTTACAGACAATACTTGTACTATTTTCTTTCTGGCTCTACTATATGTTCAATATATATCATATAGTAACTGTGACCATGGGGAAACCATGTAATTTCTTTGTTCCAGTTCTGTAGCAGGGGTTTCTGGCCCAGCCTAGCCCTGCAGTCCAGACTGGCCCACAGCTGTTTAGCCCCTGCCCCCCACAATGACTCAGACGCTCTCTCATCTTAACTCAACTCATATCCATTCATCTGTCTTGCCAGGTGGCCTGTGGTTTACCTGAATTTCTTTACGTGTTGCTCCTTTGGTGGCTGGATCTTGACTCAGCTCTCTTTTTCCTTTACCTATGCCCAGATTTCCTGCTTGCCATAGGCTAGACAGTCCTTTATTAACTAATGATACTCACAGCATACAGAAAGACATCCCACTTCATAGTTCCCTCAGCAAAATTGGTTTCAAGGGAAATTATAACCAAGACTTTTGTCTTCTGTTTCACTAATTCTTTTTTCAACTAGATCTAATCTGCTGTCTAACTTTTCATATTTTCCCTCTATCTTTCTAAATTTCTTCCTTCTTGTGCTGGGAATCAAATCCAATAGTTTATAAATGCCGGTCACATCCCCAGTCCCTAATTTTGCTGAAAAGAACTTTCTCATTTAAGTAACTTTTCATTTCTAGAAATTCTATTAATTTTTCTATAATAATTCTATTAACTAGAGTTCTTTAGTCTATTTGGCTAATGTCAGTACCCTGACACCTTCCTCTCTCAAGTGGATTGATTTTGTAGTGCAGCCTGAAAAATGGTGGGTTCCACTTCATTGCTGGTAAGGGTGGCCAGTGGGATTTAGATTATAAATACAGGAAGGTGGCCTCCTATAGGAGGCTGGTATACACTTTTCCTGGCTTCTATCCCTTCTTCCATCCTACGAAGGGCGATGATGCCACCGTCATTCTTGAGAACAGTGTAATTGAGGGTGGTATGAGTTTACTCCTCCATTCATGACCAGTTTTATTGCTCTAGTCTCTGTACTTTCGTAGAGAGAGGCAAACTATCCAGTTTAAGGTTTACAATTTATTTTTATTTTCCCCCCATAAAACCTGTCATTAAACTCAATTCTGTTGTATTGAGACTCAGGAAGACTGTGTAACTTTCCAGAGCTATGTTACCTGGGAAGAGTCATTGTAAGGATTTGAACCCAGTGCTTTGTGTCAAAATAATAAAGACTAAATAAAATGAATGGTTTTGGGTAATAAAATCACTATTGTATCACAGAAGTAAAGGACTTATTTATGTAACTTACGGGCTTTTAGGGCTCTTTTAATTCTCCCTCAGCTTTACCTATCTTCCCTGCTTGAAGTTCTGTAACACTGGCTTCGTCACACCTGCTGGGATTCTTATGGCCTTTGCTTTTGCTAGTTTTGTGTTGGTTTGAGTGAGAATCTTACCTATTTCTCTCCCACTACATTGGCTCATATCTTTGAGTACTTTGTCCCCATTTGGCAGAACTGGTTCAGAAGGATTAGGAGGCATAGCCTTATTGGAGTAGGTGTGTCCCAGGAGGGGGGGCAGGCATTGAGATTTTAAAGGCTCAAGGCAGTTAAAAGTAGGTGGTTTTCTTTGCTTCCTACTTGTGAATGAAGATGTAAGTGCTCACCTACTGCTCCGGTGCCATGCCTGCCTGCCTGTGGCCATGCTCCCTGCCACCGCGGTCATGGACTCACCCTTGGAACTATAAGCTTAATAAGCACTTTCTTGTATAAGTTGCCTTGATCATCGTGTCTTATGGCAATAGAAAGTAACTAAGGCAGGCGAAATTTATGTTTCTTCTTATAGTTCACACAACAAACAATCCTTGTGAGACTAAGGAATAGTTTAAGCAGGACAGAGATATAGAACTAGAGAGCCAGGATTTGGATGGAGGGCTGGACAGCAAGAATGGAATCATGAGGATCTATTAATTTCCCAAGCAAGGTGGGTGACCCGCCATTTATTCTGGGACCCAATAATTACATTTTATGTGTGAGGGAAAGAAACGACATTAACATCGGGGGAGGGGGAGGACTATTCTTTTAATGGTAACGAAACCTTTCAAGACTCAACTTTACTGGCATGAAGTCATTTTAAAGGCTGTGAAGACAGCACAGGTCACTGCTGCAGCTTTGCCCTCTCAATTAATTTCCTGTCAAAATGAACAGCAGAGCAGTGCTGATGTGAACTGCTGTTATAAACACTTTCTAACATTTTATTTTAATTTTATTTATTCCTCTAGTTTTTGGCTTTAAATATTACCATATATACGGATAATGGGGTTTTAGGCGAATTTGTAAGATTTAAGAGGGAGGAATGACTTTGGGAAATGTTTCTTCTTTTCTACCTCATTTCATCTCGTTACTGTTTCTCAAATGAATGTCTGTTAGAAATGTTTAGGTTGGGAATAACTGTGGCTGTCAGTCAGTGCTGAATTCTGTAGCGCGACTCTACAATAGGTCCACAAGGCTGAGATCACAAGTGTGGACAGTCTCCAGACAGGTAGAGAGTAATGATCCTAAAGGCTATCTTTCTTTAAGAACAGGACACACACACACACACACACACACACACACACACACACACACACACACACACACACACTTGGCTGCTTGATGAAGGTTCATCTTTGCAGGTGACAGCTTGCACCTGACAATGTTGGGGAGGCTCGGCATGGGATACAAAATAGCTAATTATCACTGAACTAGATCCTTGCTTTAGAAAGAGAATGTGGAAGAATGTAGTGCAATGCTTCACAGGAAGTCAAAAAATATGCTAATATGAACAAAGTGATAGTGACTTTGAGATTGTGGAATTTTTTAGGTCTTCAATATGCTGAGGTAAATTGCGAATCTCTAAGAGCAGGGTAGAATGGGCAGCATTTCCCAATTATCACTCCAGGACCAGCCTCCCCTTTGAAAATTAGTTTATATTTTACATTTATGAGTTTATAGGTGCCACAGTGCATTTATTCTAGAGTATCATGAATTCTGATGATATTTACACCACATTCTCCCTTTCTCGTTGCCTCCTTCTATTTCTTTTCTCCAACAACCTCCTCTTTTCCTGCTCATTTCTGGAAGGTTGGGGACATCAGTTCCTTGCTTATGGTTGGCCGTAGACCACTCTTGGTTCTTTGCCATGGACGCCTTTTCTATGTACTCCATCAGAGCAAAGTTGTAAGAGAGATAAAAGTGTGGACAAGACAGAAGTTCATCTTTCTTGACCCAATTTTACAGATGGCATCTCATTCCTCTGGCTCTCTTTTATTCTCAGGAAATGAGTCATTAGGTCTAACACAGAGGAGGTAGCTTTGCCAGGTAGGTGAATTCAAGAAGACAGAGACCACATAAGGCCACACAGGCAGCTGCCTATCATGTTCCACATCTCCTTGAGCAGCTCACACAATCGATGTCTTAGTCACTGGGATGTGAGTCTAGAGACTCCTTGCTCTCTCCTCAGATATCAGCCAGGGGAGAAAATTAGAGCGTGAGTTGTAGTCATGACCGAAAGCTCAGTAAAAGGCCATCTTCTCTCCCTGGCTTGATTTTTGGAACAAGAACAATTTAATGGTAAGGGTATGGAAGTGGTGAGCCGTGGGACTTTCTTTCTTCACACTTACTTCCATCCACTCCTTTCCTTCCTGGAAGTACCATTTCAATCCCTTGGAAATAATACATCTTCAATCTCCTCACCTGCGGAAAATAGCTTTGTCGCCACTTTGACAGAGAAGTGAGATGCTATCAGCTGTGAGTGCTTTTAGCTTGCATTACCCACCTACTGCCTCTCCCACTTTTTTGATTTGAGAAGATAGGAAATTATTTGTCCTGTCCTCTTCTCCGGCAAAATTCCTTTCTGTTCTTTTCATATCTTGGTTACTAACACATTACTCACCTTTAGGTCTCCGAGGACTCTCCAGTAAAGGGTTCACTTTCTTTTATTTTTGGATGCTGGAAAATTTTAAAAGTATTTCAAGAAGTAAGGAACTTTCCCAGGCAGAAGGAAGGCCACTGTGTGAAGGGCAGGAGGAAAGCCATGCCTTCTGTTGATAGGGTCATCCCTGAAATGATGAAAGGTGGAGTGTAGCCGTGAGTGTCATTTTTCTTTCCCAGTTTACTGATCAAATAAGTCACCCCTTTCTGTTGAGCTGGAGTAGTACAACAGGTTGAATTATATTAGTTATATTAGTTGAGGTGGTTCTCCTAAGAGGGCATTGTTTGGAGTGGAGAAGCCTCTTCCGTGCTCACATTAAAGCTGTTCTTTATCATTAGTGTTTTTTTCTTAGTCAATTAGTTGGTTCCTCTTTTAAAAATGATTTCCCGGGGGAAAAGTGATTGTTGAATAAGCATGAGGGCCTGAGTTCAAATCTCCACAACCCATGTAAATAGCTGGGTGTTGTAGAAGGTTTCTGTCCCAGACTTTTTGGTCTAGCCTCCTGGCCTGGACTTTCAGACCCACAGTCCCACAGTCCCACAGTCCCACTGAGTTACACAGACACTTAAATTAATCATATGCTGATTGACCTGGGGCCCAGGCAGATAACTTGCTAGATTTTGCTCTTAAACTAACCCATGATTCTTATCCTGTTCAGCCATGCGGCTCGGTACCTTTGCTCAAAGCAGCATAGTTGTCCTCTGCTTCTGGCTTCTCTCTGGCCTTCTGCTCTGTTCTTCCTGTTCCCAGAGTTTTCCTAGTCTGGTAGCCCCGCCCATACTTCCTATCTGCCTTTGACCAATCAGCATCTTTATTAAACTAGTAGGCAGGGCAATTATTTACAATGTAACAACATAAATCCCCTACAGGGTGGGGCCTTTGTTTACACCTGTAGCTAAAGTGTTGCTGGTGGAGACAGGAAGTTCACTGAGGCTTACTGGCCACCATGCTAACTTCCGCATCAGCAAGGGACCCTGTCTCAAGAGAATACAGAAGAGAGTAATATAGTAAGCCATCCAATGCTCTCTTCTGGCCTCTGAGCACACACACACACTGTTCCCTATAGTCAAAATGAAATTTCCTGTGTAGTTCCTCCCATTCACAGCCAAGATCTTAAAAAAAAAAAAAAAATCAGACTGCAGAATCTGCTTCCTCATTCCCCACAGATCCCTCACTGTAGAAATTGCTTTGGCAATGGTTACTAGTGGTTTCCTACCTGTCAGAGCCAATGGGACTAAATAAGTACTAATTTGATTTGAACTTTTTTTTTATTTTTAGATTTACTTATTCATTATGTGTACAGTGTCCTGCCTGCATGCCAGAAGAGGGCACCAGATCTCACTAGAGACTGTTGTGAGTCACTTTGTGGTTGCTGGGAGCTGAACTCAGGACTTCTGGAAGAGCAGCTCTTAACTTCTGAGCCATCTCTCCAGCCTGATCTGATTCCTTTTTAAAATATTCAATCCCCTTGGCTATTTCATCTCTTTAGCACGAATCACAGGTGTATTAGTCAGCATTTCATCACTCTAAGAAAATATGTGATTCCGGCCGGTTATATAGAAAAGGGATTTATGCAGTTCACAGTAATGAAGGTTAAGAATCCAAGACCCAGAGCTCCAGTGATGTGGTCTGTGGTGAGGGTGGCTGATGCTGTACTTCATGGTGGGGATACATGTAAGAGTAAGCAGTAGCATCTTCAGCCAGGAGCAGAGGATGGACTAGCATCCTACAATCCCTTCTAAGGACACACTCCAAATGATATATGGACCTCCTGGTTGTGGACCAATGTTCTCCTCTGGCCCCTGAGCATTCATGGGCATGTGTAACTATACACTCCCCCCCACCCTCCACACACACTGTTCCATATAGTGTGTGGCCTCATTCCTAAATATCTCATCTCCCCATAGTGCCATCCTGTGGACGAAGCCCTCAGTCACACTGGTGTCTTGAGGCATATATTTATATTATTTTGATCATGTTTTATCTCTTCCCTTATAGTTCTTACTTCTAGAACAAATTATGATGTGCAAGATCTTGGCATTTCCTCCCCAACTTTCTAGTTTGATGGGTCTTACTTTAGAGCTCTTTGGAACAGAGCAGTGGCTGTATATTCACACCTGAGCCCGAACCAACCAAAACATTCACTGTTTTAAGGATCATGATGGAACTTGGTGTGACCTGCACTGTGTCTTTGTGTGCTGGGCTACTTATGGTGCAGGGATGCTAGGCAAGGGAGACAAAAGTGGACTGGGCACTTCTACAGCATGAATTTTGGAGCCTGAGGTGTCCGAATTCAGGTTATATTCATCTGTCAGGGCAGAGCTATAAATACTTTTACTAATGATGTTAATCGGGCATGTAGTTTAGGGAAGGGACTGGGTTATTCTGTTTGGTCTAGAGTTGACTAAGCGCACCTGCCCACAACACTTTTCTCTCATTCCCTGTAACAGCAATGTGGTCTACTTTGTGAAATATTGTCTAACAACGTTCCTTAAAGTGAACAGAAGCAGATCGCTATAAAAAAATCCTCATTTATCCTTTCCCCATAAAAATTTAACAAGTAATTATAAATAAGTAATATAAAATGTCGAGTAAAAGAAAATAACACTTATTGTGATGAATTTCTCCTTTCATGAAAAGTGTTTATTTTCACTACTATGCATTTTAACAATGTATTTAAAATGTATTTTGCTTTAAGGAGACATTTACCTATTTCTCATTTATTTAAGATAAATAACGACCCCAATTCATTGCTTATCATCTATTCTTGCAACTTTCTGTAACTTCTGTGGCTGGAGTTAAATGTTTTTGCTGGAAATTCTAATTAAATGGATGCTGTAATTTGATAATCTTGTCATCAAATACAGGAGGGCAAATCTTCTATTCAAATATTGCTATCTTCTTCCTTTAGCTGCTGTTTTACTGGAAGACAGATTCTATGTCAGCCAGCTTTCTGTTGTAACAAAATGTCTGAGGTAACCCATTTAAAAAGAGGAAAGGGTTATTTTGTCTCACAGTTCTGGAGGCTTTAGTCCATGGTTGGTTGACTCAGTGGCTTTTAGGCTTAGGATGAGGAAGTAGGCTGTCTTAGGAAGGCGCTTAGCAGAGGAGACCCGTTTATCTCATGGCAGTTGTGAGATATGGAGGGAAGGAGAGAAGAAGAGAAGAGAAGAGAAAAGAAGAGAAGGGGGGCGGGATCTCACTGCTCTCTTCAAGAACATATGCTTAAGGACCTCCAATTAGGTTGCACTTCTTGATGGTGTAAACACCCCTCAATAGCTCAAAGCTGGCATCTAAGCCTTTAACACCTGGGACCTTGGAGAACTTGGGAACTCACTGTGTAGCCCTGGCTAGTGTCAGCTTTACTGTATTGTAATTCTCCCATCTCAGCCTTCCATGTGCTAGAATTACAAGTGTGCACGGCCTGCCCCGCCAAGATCCTAACTGTTCTGGAGACTTAACAGTATTGAGTCCACAGTATTTGAACTGAGCATGAAGTGGGCCTCTCCTCTCTTTCAGATCAGGATTTTGGGGCCGCCTTTGGCACATCTTCAGGACATTGTTATTTATGTTATTTAATACATTTGTCAGGCACACAGAACGTGGATGCTTTTGATTTTCATCCTGAGCAGAGCTCTGTAAGCAGGTATTTCCTTTTTCTTTCAAGTCTTAAAAGGGTTATAGGTAAATGAGGGAGGAGGAGGAGGAAGAGGAGGAGGAGGAGGAGGAGGAGGAGGAGGAACCTACTTACTTGCTTGTTCCAGTGTTCTTAGGAATATGGTGAGGCACTGTAGACAATCCGCTGTGTAAAGCACTTGACCTGTTTTTCTGCAGATGCCTTCAATCTCTAACATCTCTAGCATCCCTTATTGTAGGCCTATTAATGTGGCAGCAAGAGTGTCATGGAAACCCACTGGAGGTCACACACACACAAGCTGGGGACACTGGCATCGGATCTGTGAATTTGCTCAGTGGGCATTGGGAACTGGCAAGTAGATATTTCTCCTGCACAGAGTTCAAAGATGTTCTTTTCATTTTATTCATCCGGGACTCCACTCCATGGACAGAATCACCCACACTCAAGGTGGACCTTCTTTCCACTGTTAAACTTTTCTGGAAATATCCTTTTAGATACACCCAGAGGTCCGTTTCTATGGTAATTCTAAATTGCCTCATGTTGGCAGCCAAGATGAATGATCATACAGCGCATTGTTAACTAACCATTGCCACAGTGTTGTACAAACAGAGCCCTTACACATTCCTCCCAAGCAGCTAAAGTGGGCTCTCTGACCAACAGCTCTCTCTCCATTCTTCTCCCACTCTAGCCTCTGGGAACCACCGGTCCACCTCTCTCTTCTCCTAGCCCAAATTCCTGAATTTCCACATGTACTCAAGGTCCTATGATGTCTGTCTTCTTATGCCTGACTCATTTCATCTTACCTAGTGCCCTCTGGGTTCATCTGTGATGTCACAGAGGACAGGATTTCCTTCTTGTTTAAAGCTGAATCATACCCCACTATGCATAATTTCCACATTTCTTTATCCATCTTTTGACAGGAGGTTGATTCTGAATCTTGGCTTGTCAGGACTGAGCTGTTCGTGGATGAGAAGCAACTGATATGTGGCTGAGGCATTTGACAATGTCTGTGGCCACTCTTCTTCCTTGCTGGTTTTCACAGCCACTAATAACCTTTCTTTGCAATTATATGTCTCAAAGGAGGACTCACACATGTGTCTTTGTGACATGCAGAGGGGTGGCCTGGCTGTGGAATCTTTTCTGATCATTCCAAGAGTCTCCTACTGTTCAGTTCAAGGGTCCTTCCTGACCACTGAAGGTCATTCATTGGAGGAGTGGGGTCTGGTTGTCTTGTACTAAGTATATTCTCTGACTTGGCTGAGAAGTGCTGTCCCTTGGTGTAGGTGCAACTCAGGGAGCATGCAGAGCATCTGCCCCTGTCTGATTAAGGATTCCCATTTCATCAAGTGTCACAAACATTTCTCAATCTGGGTGTTCGGGAAGGTAATGTTGTCAGCTCTGATTTGTAGGCTATCAAGATGACAGAAACTCATGTCAAAGAGGACATCTGATATCAAACTTACTGGGGAATTAATTATTTTCCTCCAAGATGGCCATTTTCTTGTCTTTGATCTGATTTTAAACCTGTCAGAAATAAACTTGATTTTTTTTTTTTGTTTCAATTCAGCTTTTCCTGGTATCTTCTGATTGAGAGAAAATGTCTTTTTTCCCATAGTACTTTTTGGAAAGCTGTATTTTAAATTTTTTTGCAGCTATTTGCTATCTCAAGACCACCAAGGTCACCTTTTTCCATCTGTATAAGCCTGAGGCCTTTCATTACACTTGAACATATACTATGCAGAGCTGTGACCAGCCCCCTAGTGATCAATTTATTTTGGAACTTTTATTTTTTTGGGTAACAGATTATCATATATATGAAATCCCATTATAGACAATGACAATTAGATCTGACCTTTAATCTTCCTGGAAGCAAAGAAAATTTACTGCTTATAAGAGGAATTTACAGAAATATTAACAAAGTCATGCAGCGGGACAGATAATTCCATATGGCTCCTTTTTTTCCCTCTTGATTAATACCTCAGAATCAGGTATTAATAAATATCAGCATCACATTTCTAAATAGCATCACACTATTGTGTGGGATTATTACATATGCATTTGAAAAGCTACAGTGACTGCTAAGTAACTTCTCAGTTGTGCAGACTCTAAATAGACCTTACCACAGGAAGATTCTCAGCCCTCAGAATGCCTGCATCATGCAGTAAAGATGCTGTCTATTCAGGCTAGATATGTGTGTCAATGGTAAAGGGCTCGCTTAGTAAACTCAAGCCTTGGACTCAGTCTCTAGTACTGGGATTGAGTGTGTGAAGATGAACATCGTATGATATAGGCTTGAGACCTGAAGGTAGGCTTAGTAAATAATAATAATTACCTTTCAGATTAAGAAATCTGGGTGAACCAAAAGGCTAGTCATTGTTAGAAGACAACTAAGTCAAACCAACCAACTAAACAAAACCCCCAGGTGAGATGAATAAATTTCATAAAGAAGGAAGAGGTTTTGTGCTCCACTTGGACCGACCATGAAGGCTGAGTCAGCGGAAGCAATCTAAGAGAGTCTCAAAATGTTTGTATTTTTGCTCACCTTTGCGTCACTGAGACTAACAGGCTATCAAGCAGATGGTAGCAATATGACAGGTGTACAAGATGCTGTTGCAGAGAGTCATGGTCTTTGGCTCAAAGAGATGTACGTTTCTATCTTGGATCTCTCATTCATCACCTGTTCGTCCTTGGGAGAATTGCTAACCTATCTCATCTTCAGTAACCTTGTCTCTAGGAAGGAGGATGACACATCACACCAGGTTTCATTAAAGACGCAATCAGAAGTTGCATCTAATGGGTTGATGGATGGAAGATGCCCAATCAGTGTTATTCTATTTGCCAAGTAAATGTTTGATGACTAAATACAGATCAATGACTCCTTTTCCTTCTTAATATTCTTGTACAGTTTTTGAAGGGTAAAATAGGGATGCAGAATAGTTAGTACAGGTTTGAAAAAGATAGCATGGTGGGGGATAAGTACAGTAAAATAACTGTAATTGTTTTAACACATATAAACTCTACATAGACCAAGACTAGATGATGCTTGAGGGATGGCTATGCAGATACATGGAACATAACAGAGAACCAAAGTAGCTTTTAAATTAAGCTTCTAAATAAGAATTAAAAAAGAAATTTGTAAAATTCATTTTACATACCAACCACAGATCTCGCGCTTATCCTTCCTCCTTCTCCCCCTGCCTTCTCTCTCCCCCCTTGCCCCCTGATGCACTCCCCCATTCCTTCCTCCAAAAGTATAGGGCCTCCCATGGGGAGTCACCAAAATCTGTTACCTTCAGTTGAGGCAGGACTAAGCCCCTCCTCCCTGCATCAAGGTTGAGCAAGGATCCCACCATAGGTAATGGGCTCCATAAAACCAGCTCATGTACCAGGGATAAAGCGTGATCTCATCGCCTGGGGTCTCTCAAACAGTCCAAGCTACAGAACTGTCTCCCATATGCAGAGGGCCTAGTCTGGTTTAAAACTTTATAAATGCTTATTATTAAACAGAGGATCTTGTAGATGCAAGCAAGCACTGCATCACTGAACCAGGGTCCTAAGCCCTCTAGTGAGACAAAGTCTGACTAAGTTTTCCAAGTTGGCCTTGAACCCTCTGAATTTGTGATCTTCCTGTCTTAGTCCCCCAAGTAACTGAGATTATAGTCACTATATCTGGCTGAAATTGATCATCTTCACCATTTAAGTAGATAGCAGTGTTAATGTCAAAGCACATCCAGATTATTGTGACACAGATCTTTAGATCTGTTTCTGCTGGTTTTGTTGAAGATACAAAAGCAGTCCAACAGAAGAATAGATAGTCTTTCTGGCAAATGGAACAGGGACAATTGCATTTCTATAAGGAAAAGAATGAACTTGATCCAAAATTTTCTTTTAAACATGAACTCAAGATGGGTCATGAACTTAAATGTAAAATGAAAAACTATGAAACTCAAAAAACTAATGGAAATTCTTTGAGACCTACATGGAGGTGACAAGGTCATAGGTCTGACAGACACCAAAAGCATGAAAAGAAACTTTGGTAGATGAAATCTCACGAGAATTGAACTTTGCTCTGTGAGAGACCATATGGCTAGGATAGAATACAAGCCTCATGTTTGCCAGTGGTGCATTCACAGAGTAGAGCTTGTAGAATACAGGAAAAGTGTCAACAGTTGAAAATGCAAAAACACACAACCCAGTGAGAAATGACTGTAGAGATGGCAAATGAGGACCCACAAAGGTGATCGACACCAAGGTCCACTGGGACACGCAAATGACAGCTCACAAGATCTCATTACGTTCTTCCTAGGATGGCAAAATAAGAGGACCTCCACACCAGATACCCAAGGATTAGACTCTTCAAACACTAAACACACAGTTACCAGAGGATCCAGCATTGCACTTTTGGGTGCGAGTCTCTGAGAAATTAAACTTCTGTTTAGTCAAAAGATGCCCACAAAGTCCCACAGCTACTATATTCATAATAGTTAAAAACTGAAAATAACCCACATCCTCAGCTGTGTGAGCGGTTTAAACAAACATTGGGCATCTGCATAATGGAATGAGCTGTTGATGATGATATACTTAACAAGTTGGATGCATCTGATTACAATGACAGAGAAAAGGTCAATCTCAAAGGTTACATAGTACATAATCTAATTTATAAAACACTCTGGAGATGATAAAGTTATAAAAATGGAAAGCAATTTAGAGGTTAGAGAGAGAAGAGGAAAGGAGGAATTATGTGTATAAAATGATTCCAGGTCAGATTCACTTAAAAATTATTAGTATATTTGTGTGTATGAGTGCGTCTGTGTGCATGAGTGCACTCATACATTCCATGACCTCATGTGCTAGTCAGAGAACAGTTTTATGGAGTCAGTTCTTCCCTTCCACCTTTCCATGAGTTCTGGAATCCGCATCAGGTTGTCATGCTTGCACCATAGGGCAGCCAGTGTCTTCACCTGCTAAGTGATGTTACTGGCTCCTCCCACAAGTGAGATTCTTATGTTGAGACTGCTCTGGATTTCATTTGTGATGGTGGTCCGTGAATTTACATGTCATAAAATTACATAGAACTAAATACACATACACATATACAGAGAGAGACACACACATACACAGACATAAACACTCTCACACACATAGACACACACAGACATAGATACGTGCACATATACACATACACATAGATACCCATATAAATCAGTGCTGGATAAATTTGAGGAATATGTAGATTATTTTAATGCCAATTTCCTGATGGCGTTAGTGTAGTACATATAAAATGTAGCTGTTGGGGGACACAGGGTGAAGGAAATAGGGGATCCTTCTTTGTCATTTTGATTATTGCATCAAAACCTACAAGTATCTCAAAGTAGAGTTAAAAGATGTTTAGGCTAAGGAATAGTCTCTTCTGCTACAAATAAGATACAGGCTTAATGAAAACCCATTTTCCATGGTCTAATAGTCAATATATATGATTGGGTTTGGAGATGGAGTGAGATCACAAAATTCTATTTATCTGGAAGAATCTGCAGGTGCTGGAGCTGCATTGAAAAGACCATGTATCTGTGCTGTCCAGTGTGGTACCCTCTGTCCATGTGTGGCTGGTGAGTGCTTGGCTTGTGAATGAGGAAACAGAGTTAAAGCTTATTCAATTTTAATCGATTGACATTTAAATTTACATTGCATATGTTGAGGGGGGCAATCAACTTGGAGAAATATTTACTTCAAAAAATGGGAGGGTAGTAGGACATGTTGGTGTACACCTTTAAAGTGGGTGGCAGAGGCAAGCAAATCTCTCTGAGTTCAAAGCCAACCTGTCCTACACAGTGATTTTTTTTCAGGCTAGGCAAAGTGACATAGAGAGACTGTGTCTCAAAAATAAAAACTAAATAATTAACTATCTAAACAAAGTAGAGAAAACTCTTAGAACATATATAACTTAAGAGGGTGACCCAAACTCCTCCTGGAAGCCCAGAGGTGTTTTGACCAAAGGAAAATTTTTAGTGGAGTTCTGGAAGTCACTAACAAAAAATGGTGACTTTTGTTTAGAAATTTAGAACAGTGAGGTGGATCCTAACAAGGGCTTCCCCCTTGACTTACAGCAATATCTTTGCACAGGGCTTGGGTATGATGGTGTACTGAAGGACCGAAAGAGACTATGTGAGTATCTTATCATCAGTACTGGTCAAAGCTGAGGAGCATGCAACCTTGAACCCTGACTTCGTACATGCATTACTCACTTTTCTTGTTGCTCTGATCAAATACATGACAAAAAAAACCCCACCTTGAGGTAAGATTTATTTTAGTTCACTGGAGGAATTCATTCTGTTATGGTGGGAAGGTATGGTGGCTGGAGTATAAAGTGGATGGTCACTTCCAGAAGCAGGAAGCAGAGCATACCCAGGAAGTTGGACCATGCTATCCAACCTCAGGACCAAGCCTCCACTTTATAAAAGTTTTATAACATCTCCAAATAGTGCCGGCAGCAGAGGACCAACTGTTGAGATCCGTGTGCCTGTGTCAGAGGGTTTCACATTCAAATCACAAGGACAACAGGACTCCTTGAGTCCTGAGACTCTTCAGAACTGTATGAATGAAGAGTAGGGTCTGTTGACCTGAGTCATACAACATATTTTCATCATATTCTTTCCTCTTCCCCGTCCTCCCCACCTCCCTGTCCACTCAGCTTCATCTGAATCTAAATTTCAAGTTCAGGTGGCTCTGGCTTTATGGCACATGGGATACTCTCTGGGCCTCTGAAGAGGGTTGAATCAGTGACTTATTTCTTTCTGATTCTTGAGTTCTGTGTGATTGGTTAGAAACATTAGTGTTGTCCCCTTTAATATGGAGTAATCTATTTTGTGGACAGTTTTGATGGATAATTGACTGCTAGGTGTGAGACGTCTTTGCACCTCATTTTGCCTCAAAGTGATGAAGGTGGAATGCCATATGAAGAGGAAATTAGAGGAAAGATTTCCATGTGGGTTTTGGTCTGAACGCATTATTTACCTACTTAAAAAAAATGCTAAGATTGGAAAAACTAGACTTGATCTAGAGGTGACAGATGGTGAAAGATGAATTTCCCCTCAAGTACTTCTGGGAATCTCGATTTAACCAAGAGGTATGCCTTAGTCAGGTAGTTTGAATATGCAGGCACGTTTAGGCTTCTCGGCTTTCTCCCTGTCCCTGTACAAGCCTGTCATGTTGCTTTACACAGCAGCTGCTCTCAGTGTTTCATAGATGGACAGAAACAAGAGATGTTTGATTTTTTTTTTTTTCCACCAAAGCAATACAAGCACAGACCTCTTTTGTTCGGAGATCTCAGAGTACCCCATTGTCACTTTCCTGTGAGAAACACGTGCAGTGCAGGACTGAGCCCCTCTCCCTGCTGTGCACTTTAAGTCCCAAGCCCCCAGAAAAAACTGGCTGGAGTTTCTTCTCTAATGACACTTCCTCTGTCGAGTTAGATTATAGGCAACCATGAGCAGATGGAGAAGAGTGAATTAAGTCTTGAGAATCCCAAGGAGAGGTTGGTGGGGAGCTCTTGGCTGTTAATCAGGAATCAGGCAGGGTTTAGTTGGAATGTTTTGTGTTACAAATTCTTACTCTATGGATGGATGGTCTGCAGGGACAGTAGCCTGGAGATAGCAGGGAATAAGCCAATTTCCCTGGGACTGCTTGATCCTGCCATCTACCTCTTTCTTTGCAGACTAGCCTGACTGCCTCAAGGACCTAGTCTACAGAGCATGATGTCTTGGTCTAGCTGACTTCATGTTAGTGCAGTATCAGGTGTAGACATCACTTTGAGCTTTCTGCAGTTAGAATCTAGTTCAACTATTTGGGCCATAAAAATAGATGTCTTCAAGTAAACAGAATTAACTACAAAAATTAGCAGAACATACTTGGAACATGACTTCATCATGTCAACAGGTTAAAATGATGTCCTGGTCAGTCAAAGTAGATGGTAATTTGGCATTTTTTCTTGGATTTGGGGGGTCTGTCTGTTGGTTTGAATGTGCTCTCTCTTACTTGGGGGAAGGGCAGAGACTAAGAGGACACATTTCTCTGAGTCTTTCTTTCCCATGTTTGATGGCTTGTATCTCTGAATCTGTTTACTTCTAGCCAACTTCTTCCTTGGCCATATTTTATTTGTTCAGTAATTAATCTTTATATGCCATGGGGGAATGCAGCAGTGTTACAAAAAACTAATTATTTTTTTATTGAACTAATTACTTTTGTTATATGTGTTGTATGAATTTTTATGTGTTTGTGTCTCTGGGCTCATACATGTGAAAGCGTGTTGATGTGAGGTAACTCTACAAGAGAATACACATGATGTGCTTAAAGCTGACCAGGAAGTCTTTACTCCTTGGCTGGAAGTTACACTAAGAACTTGTCCAAGTCATGAAGCCACAAGCCTTACTGTTTGTGGCTTTTTATGCATAGAGACCACATTTACGTTGGTATACCTCAGCCAGAAAGAATAGCAATAAGCGGAACTACAACAGCCTAAAGATCAAGGTTAGTATACTCAGGGAATCTCCTAGAAATTATGGAGTTTTGGCAGGTGTTTGGGGGTCTTAGGTCAGAAAGGTGCTTCTAATATGGTGTTGGCTGCGTTAAGGTCTTAGGGCCTGTGACAGTCAGCAGTCAGAGGTCAAAGTTCATGTTTTCCTCTATATTTATTATTTATTTATTTATTTATTTATTGTGTGTGTGAGACAGAGAGAGAGAGAGAGAAAGAAAGGGAGAGAGAGAGAAAGAGAGAGAGGGAGAGAGAGTGCTAGAGTAAGCATACGAGGGTCAGAGGACATTTTTTGGGAATTGATTTTCTCCTTCTACAATGTGGGTCCAGGGATCAAACTTAGATCATCAGTATTGACAGCGAGTGCCTTCATTGGCTGAATCATCTTACTAGACCTTCCTTTCCTTTTTAGGAGACAGGATTTCTCACTGAACCTGGAGCTCACTGATTTCATAAGACTATCTGTTCAGCAAGTCCCGGGGATCTTTCTGTCTCAACTTACCCAGTGCTAGATTATAGATGGGTACCACCAGTCCTGGTTTTTCCATGAGTTCTAGGCATGTGAATTTGAGACCTCATGCTTATACAGCAAGCCCTGTTTCCTCTGAGCCATCTCCTTGGCCACCAGAATCCAGTTATTTTACTGATGCAGAAACCATTTTTAAGACCCAACTTGCTTTCATTGAGACATTTTAGTGGTTAGGAAGGAACTGTAGATTATTTCTTGGGATACTCCAGCATTAGTCCTAAGAATAAATTTGATGGTGACACAGACAGACACTGCCAGCCTTGCACACTTTATATTGGTTTTACTCTTATGTCACTGTATTAGTTACTTTTGTGCCAGTGTGTCCAAATACTGGCATAAAACAGCAAGGTTTGTTTTGGCTATCACTTTCAGAGAGATTTTAGTCCTTCTGGCGAGGAAGGCCTGGCTGAGTGGGTCTCACCATGGTGGCAGGGTGTGAAATGGGTAGACTCTTTACATCATGGCAAGTTAGGAAGCAAGAAAGCCAGAAGGGGTCCAGGAGTGAGACACTTTCAAAAGCTTGCCTCAAGAGACCTTTCGTCAGCTTCTATAATCTTCTACAGCCTCCTGCACTATTGCCACCTGCTGGAGAACAATGTTTAGAACAGGAGCCTATGGGGGACAGATCAGAATTTTAGATACTGTGTCATTGGGAACAGAGGTCTCATACAGCCAGATCAAGCCATTGAATTTCATTACTATTGTTTTTCTTCACTGACCATGTTTTTTGGCAGTGAATTTTCTCAATGTCTATTTTTAACCTTATGGAGAATTATAGATGAAGTTTCAGGAAATTTTGCTCAGTTGTTTGGGAGATATCCAAATGCAAAATGAGAAGAAATATCTGTCAGCCATTCAAAAAATTATTCATATTCTCTGTTGTACTCAGAAACCCTGAAAATAGATCAATTTACATATGACATTTATTATGGATATTTATAGTTTGATTTACAAAATATGCTCAGCGTGCAAACTTGCGGGGCGCCGACGAAGAAATGAATACTTAAAAGAGTGTTTAGCTGAAGATCAAGCTGAGGTGATGCCAGGCTTGATTGACAATGTGCATGCTCTTGAATTGGAAATATCTGTCAGTCAAAAAAGACAGGGGTCAGATGTTGTTCATTGGCAGGGCACTAGTATGTGTAAGGTCCTGAGTTCAATTCCCAGTGTTTAAAAACTTGTGCCCTTATAAAAATAAAATAATATAGTCCGAGAAAAAGCTTAAAACGGAGGCTTTACCTTTAATTCTCTTTCGTTTGATTTTTAAAGTCTGATTTAGAGGACATTATATCAGAAAGAGAAAATAGGAAAGATGTATGACTCCCTCTTTTGGACTTTTGTGCTTTAGTCGGAGAGCTTTACAGGCAAGGGTGAAACTTTCTTAGCTGGAGGCAAGGGAGTATTATGTGGAGGTGGTGTGCTGTGATGCAGGTTGGAGTTGCTAAAGAACTGGAGATGGGAGGAGAGGAGAGTGAGCATTGCAGCGATCAGAACCAAGCACCCAACAGTTATTGTGCCACCTCGTGCAACTTCAAGTTTAGGCTTTTGAGATTTGAGTTGTCAAAACCCACCCACTTTCTGCCTCTGTGGCTGAGTCCCTGTTAGATGCATGCTCAACCTTTCATTGTAATCTGTCTCAGATCTCTGCCTTACAGTCAGTCCCATCTCTGTCTCTGAGATTTGCATGGAGAATTTCCTAGTCTTCCTGTGAGTTCAAGAATTCTCCATTCTCATGCTTATTCTGTGGTTTAATGAGCTTGCAGAATTTTATAATCTCCATAGTTACATATGTATTTTATAATCCCCGTAGATACATATGCCTTTTGCTCGTGAAGTTTTCGACATGCCTTTAAGTTTTGAATGGGGTAGAGCTCTTAAGATTTTGTTCCTTATTGCTTCCTTTGCATCCTTACTGGCTATGAACATAACTATTTTATGGTCTCATTCAGATTGTTCAGTTATCTAAATTTATTGAGGATCAGATTCTGCAATATGTCTCACTGTGGAGGAAGGATTTCTAGTTTTTACGAGGTAAGACATTGCTTCTGTATTTGGTCATTAAACTTGAAGTTCATCTTCAGTGGTGCCTTCTCTGTGGGACTCCTGTGTGGCCTGCAAAATCACCTTTCAGAGTTGTTGTCTGGAATAAATTTGTACGTTGATTTTGGATAAAATTTATATAGTTTTAGTTAGCATGGTTATGATAAGCTTAAAAAAATAATCTTTGTGCTTGGGACCAGGTGATGCATCTGTTCTATATCTATATACCTACACTGATTGCATTCATAACTGTATCATATTTTTAATTTATTTTTATCATCTATTTATTCCTAGAGAAGAATTTTTTTCCCACTGAAGGCTAAGCTTGAGACAATTATTATTATTTTTTGATGGCTCACTATACTGGCAGTTCCCCTCCCCCCTCCCAAGGCAGGGTTTCTGTGTATAGTCCTGGCTGGCCTAGAACTCAGATAACCACCTGCCTCTGCCTCCTAAGTGCTGGGATTAAAGGTGTGCACCATCATACCTTGTGATGACAATTGGTTTTTTTCCCACCAACCCTCTATTTTACAAAGGTGGATTTTAAAGGCTCCTATTTTTAAAGAGTTGTTTCTACATAGACCAAAAAGAAAAAAAACTAATAAAAAACTCATAGAGTACCTAAAACATGGCCACCCCGTTTTCCATGCATTCTGGAGCGGCTTCTGTTTGAAGGCCGCCTCTTTAGTTTTCAGACACTCGTTCTGGGAACTTGAAAATTTTACTTTCTTGACCATTTGCTTATCCTCTTGCAGAAAAGCTATTACACTTCCTCTGGAATTTTAGATTAAAAAAGATTTTCAGTACATTTTCCCTCAAGAAAAAGAGAACCTTCTTTTCCTACTGCTCTCCACAATGGTGGTTCCATCTTGCCCTGTGGCATCTGGTCTGTAGCCATTTCTTCATTTTTCCTCAGGCTTATTAATATATGTATATCTCCTTTGTGGGTGTCCTGGCTAGTTCGATGCCAACTTGACACAAGCTGGAGTCATCTGAGAGTAGGGAGGGAGCCTCCATTAAGAAAACACCTCCATAAGATCAGCCCCTGGGCAAGCCTATGAGACATTTTCTTAATTAGTGACCAATGAGGAAGGGCCCAGCTCAAGGTGGATGGTGCCACCCCTGGGCTGTGGTCCTGGGGTCTACAAGAAAGCAGGCTGAGCAAACCATTGTGAACAAGCCAGGAACCCCTCCATGGCCTCTGCATCAGCTCCTGCCCTCACTGCATTTGACAATAAACTGTTATATGGTACTGTGAGGTAAAATAAACTCTTTCCTCCCCAAGTAGCGTTTGGCCATGGGATTTCATCATGGCAATAGTAACCCTAATTAAGACAGTGAGTACCCTTTGACTAAAATAAGCAGAGCTTTTCACCATGGAAAGGTTTTCATATAGCCCTATGCCTTCTATTACTCCTGACCTAATTCTGCCCTGCTTTTCACAATTGAAGTCATTACTAGAGACTTCTATTAATATGCTCTAGCGGAGCTGTCTGATT
Organism: Phyllotis vaccarum; assembly: GCA_033318265.1. Classification (NCBI taxonomy): domain Eukaryota; kingdom Metazoa; phylum Chordata; class Mammalia; order Rodentia; family Cricetidae; genus Phyllotis; species Phyllotis vaccarum. The sequence goes on from JARWLC010000002.1 coordinate 145,848,951, forward strand.
ATCACCCCATTCCTGAATATCTTATAATGACATTTGTTTCTTCTCCTCCACTAAAATGATTCTCTCCCCTGTCACCAATGACAACATGTTTGCAGCATCTGAAACTGTCCTAGATAGATAGGTTTTCTAAAGGGACAGAACTGCTGGAGTGAAACACATACACACACACACACACACACACACACACACACACACACACACACACACACACAGTCATGTATGCGCACGCATGCCCGCACACATACATGCACACATGCATATAAACACATACACACATGCATGCACACACACACCCACCTACACACACACACACACACACACACACACACACACATATATGCATGCACACATACATGCAGGCAGGCACATGCTTATGTACTCATGCACGCACACATGCATGCATACATACACACACGTGTGCATGCATATAAACGCATATACACATGCATACACACACGCATACACACACCCCTACACACACATTCACACACGCACACACACACACATATACATACTCATCTACACACATCCACCTACACACACACACACAAACACACACACACATACACACACAGACACAAATATCCTATTTATTAGACTGGCTTACAGGATGTGGTCTAGGTAGTTCAACATCGCTTGCCTTACACTGGAGATGCACAGAATTTGCTAAGTTGTTCAGTTGAGAGTATCTCAGCCAGTCCCAATCTGGTTCTGAAGGTCTGGAAGACTCCTGCAGTGCCTCCAGTTTACAGTCTATGGTTCTAAGAGCAGCACAAGAATGCCACAGCAACAAGGTGGATGGAGTGCAGGGAGAGTGAGGGCAAGCAGGTAGGAAGCAAGGCTTTCCTCTTCCGTGTGTTCTTAGGTGGGCTGCCACTGGAAGGTGTTGCCTGGATTTAGGGGGAGTCTTCCTGTTTTAAATTCCCTCACAGGCATGCCCAGAAACTTAGCCGTTAGCTGATTCTAAACGTAGTTAGGCAGGCAAACAAGATTAGCCCCAACAGGATAGCGAATGCTACCCAGTCAAAATCCCAGGTTTCCTCCCTCAGCCTCTACATACTCTGTTTTGCCTCTCTGAGGCATCTGTGCTGATTGATCACCTTCCCCTTTAAGCCACTTTTCATTGAGACTCCTGTCATGATATTACTTTGTCTCATTTTGCTTTTGATCCTGAGCAAAACCTACTTGGCAAGGAAAGGGTTTATACATCTGGATCATAGTCCATCATTACAGGAAGTCGGGACAGTGAAGCAGGCGGGAACCTGGAGGCAGTAACTGGAGCAGAGGCCATGGAGGAGTGCTGCTCACTGCCCTGCGCAGTGACCTTTCTTATATAACCTGGGCCCACCTATCCAGGGGTAGCATCCTCACACATTAATCATTGATCAAGAAGTTGTCTCACAGGCCAGTGTGATGGAGGTACTTCCTCGGGGGAGGGTCCCACTGGCCCGGTGGCTCTAGTTTGTGTCAGGTTGACAGAAGGTAACCAGTGTGTTCTAATTCTCTGGTTCTCATCATATGCATCTGGACCCACAGCTCTGACTTCACTGTTGGGTTACTTCTTCCCATCATCCAGGGGTAGCTTTGCATTCCCTCATCCTCTGACCTTCTTTTTCCAACTTATCTTCACTTCTGTGTGCCTTTTTAACTGATTCTTCCAACTCTATCTTTAGCCTATGTTTCTTGAACTAAAATTCCTGTTTTTTTTTTTTTTTCAGTTGTGAGGAACTTTTTCCTGGATATTTCTGACATGTCAAAAAAAAAAAAAAAAAAAAGAACATTGGGCTTTTACACAAAGTATTTCAAAAACTTCATGTTTTTCTGTCTGTTCGGTCTGTCTACAATGCCACAACCTTTTTCTGCTTCTGGGCTTAACAAAAAGATAATGAAAGGATTGGTTCTTATAAATTTTCTTTTTATCTTTCTCTGAATTTGTGTTTGTTTTCTGGCTCTGTTGCCTTTCTTCTTCACTTCTAACTGGCTTGTCCACTTTTCTGCCATCTATCAATCACACCCACAATTTTTAGCTTAGTTCTGGTATTCATAAATGACCACATCATTATTTAGCTCAACCCACTCCTAACACCTTTGGCATTGCACAATGATCCAGCATGTTCCCAAGCTCACACTAGAGAACTATGCAATGACTTACAAAAGAAGCTCTCCCCACCCCCCACACAGAGTTTCACCATGATTTAAGTAAATTTATGATTTTGGATGGGTAGCATTCATGGCTTTTCTTGGCCACAATTACCAACTACATCTGATCCTGTTCTGGTGGCAGCAGAAGCCTGGAGGTTCCAGGGGCTCTTGTTTTAACTCCCACTTAAGCTCTGTGACTAATTTTGTTTGTGAGCATGGTAACATTATTAATTATCAGAGAAAAGGTCTTTTTGCTCCAAAATGACGTGTGAGCATAGAAAAATAGCCAAAATACACTTCTAAAATGATAACCAAATGGCTTAACAAAAAAAATGCTTTATTGTGAAATAGTGCCATCTATTATTAAAATAGATTAAGTAGAAAAGGCAATATCACATTTGACAAGAATGTGCAGTGACAAGCATTTTTATATACCTCTGTCTTGGTTACTACTGCTGCAATGAAATACCATGACCAAAAGCAAATTGGGCAGGAAAGGGTTTATTGGGCTTATGCTTTTGCATCCATAGTCCATCACTGAGGGAAGTCAGGACAGGAACCCAAACAGGGTGGGAACCTGGAGGCAGGAGCAGATGCAGAGGCCATGGGGGATGCTGCTACTTACTGGCTCGCTCCTCATATCTACTCAGCCTGCTTCCTTCCTTCCTTCCTAACTTCCTCCCTCCCTCCCTCCCTCCCTCCCTCCCTCCCTCCCTCCCTCCTTCCCTCCCTCCCTCCCTCCCCCTCTCTTTCTTTCTTTCTTTCTTTCTTTCTTTCTTTCTTTCTTTCTTTCTTTCTTTCTTTCTTTCTTTCTTTCTTTCTTTCTTTCTTTCTTTCTTTCTTTCTTTCTTTCTTTCTTTCTTTCTTCTTCCTTCTCTCTCATAGAACCCCAAATCTCCTACCCAGGGTTGGCACCGCCTACAATGGCAGCCCCCTCCCCCATCAACTACCAATTAAGACAATGACCAACAGCTAGATTTTATGGAGGCATTTTTTTTTCAATTGATATTTCAACCTCTCTGGTGACTCTAGCTTGAGTCAAGTTGACATAAAACTGGTCAGCACAACGCTTGTCTGTGAACAAGCAGTTCCAACCCCAGGCACATATACCAAGATGTGCACAAGGAGGCTCAAATCAATACTCTCCAAACTTGAAAGGACTTCAAGAGCATCAGATGTGGCATCTCCACGTGTAGAGCGGGATTTGCAGGAGAGAGAACTGTGCTTTGTGGGTGAGTCATGTGATGGGATGGAAAGTCACAGGGATATACACCACGTGATTTCATCTTTGTAATGCAAAACAAAAAAAAAAGGCCCAAATGAATCATTGCTATGGTTCCTTGTGTGTGTGTTACTGTTCAGAAGAAAATGCCAGAGCGCTCTCCGGTGCCGGTATATTCTTTTCTTCGGTTTTGAGGCTAGTCCCGGGAGTTGTGTTACTTGTTTAAATTTGAGCAGAATGTGTATTGTATTAGTTAGCTTTCCATCACTACACCAAAATACCTAAGATAATAATTTATGAAGATGGAAAAGGTTTCTTTTGGCCTATAGTTTTGGGACTCCAGGCTATAACTGTTAGCTCTGTGGCTTTAGGTCTTTGATGAGGAAGCATGTCATAGTGGCAGCACATGGGCTCTGTCACATGGTTACAGGGAGAAGACAGGAAGGATGGGAGGGAGTAATGGCAGTTTTAACTTGGCATAGTCTCACACGGAAGAGAGTAATAAGGGCTTTTAGGTTAGGTTGGCCTGCAGGCATATCTATGGGAGATTTTTCTGGAGACAGGATTATCTAATCACTGTAGCTAGTACCTTCCCCTTCGGCAGGGGATCCTGAATCCTACCACCATACTCCCTGTCATGATGATAATGAATTAACCTTTGAAACTGTAAACCATCCCCCAATAAACGCTTTATTTTACAAGTTACCTTAGTTATAATGTCTCTTCACATCAACATAACAATAGCTAAGATATCTTCATTATGAAAGTGATATGACCAAATTCTTACTGTTAAGACCTTATGATGGACTATAATCTAGAACTGGAGGTAAAATTAATATTCTCCCCTAAGTTTCTCTGACCAGGTTATTTTTATCACAACATCAGGGAACAAAATGGAAGCAGAGTTCTCTGTAGGCACCACCTTCAATGCCTTATGATCTCCCACAGGCTCCGCCTTTCAAAGTTTATGTCACCCAAGAGTGATACTCCAAGGAATGTGCCTTATAGAACTTTAGAGATACTCACTCAAATGATGGCACCGATGTTATTCAAAAACTAAAAGTAGGGTTGGGGAGATGGCTTTCAGGATAAATGCACTTGTCTCTGAGCTTGACAATGTGAGTTCAATCCCAGGACACACATGATGGAAGTCTCAAAATAAACTAACCTCACTTTTTGGCTTCTGTAGTTCTGCTTTGGGCTAACTGTTATTGTTAATTGAAGAGGGGGTGGTGGAATGAATATCATGGGCTGTCTTCTGATCTCCATATATTTGCCATGGCATGCCCTGATGTGCATTTGCCCACGTACGTACACACAAGAGAAGGATCGAGTGATTGATACGTGTTAAAGAAAACCCTAAAAGCAGAAATGGACCAAAAACCATGGGGGAAACAAAAGGTTTGTTAGACTCCAGGTGCTATAGACAGATTGAATGAGTGTAGTAAATAGTATGTTCAGATTTCCTACCTAAATATTAGGGGGGAAATTTGCTTTATGAAAGTTCCATGACAACTACCTTTTAATGTCAAAGTAACAGAAAGTATAAAATCACTGTGAACAAAGAAAAGCCAATTGTAACAGGCCCCAGACCTTAGCACAACTGACTCCATGATGGAAGTGCCAGTCAGGCTGTAGAAGTCAACACTTAGACCGCATCATGTGCTAAAATGAAAACAAAGACCTAATGCATCACAGTCCATAGTTACGGGAAATTCTCTAAATGGACTAACCTTGCCTTTTGGTTTCTGTGGGTCTGCTTCTGGCTAACTGTTCTTGTTAACTGAAGTATGTCAACCAAGAACATGGTTGTGCTTAAACACTCTAAGAAAAGCTCCAGGTTACAATGGGATCCTGAACACCCAGTGTAGTCGCTGCTTGGCTAATAAAGACTTTCCGTTATTGGCTTAAGCCCATATCTGAGCAGTCTTCTCTGATAATACCTCACAACATACTGGTTCTCTGGTCTTATATGCTTTCTCACACTGGGATCATGGGAAACCATGGCCGACTGATAAGCCGACCCAGGACAGTGAGCTGGAAACAGGAGTGAGGGCTCCCGGTGAACTGGAAGCAGCCATGAAAGTAAAACCACTGAGATATGAAAACAGCAGGAGTCCCGCAGAGAAAAAAATACAGAAAAAAGAAAGTATCAGGCTCCAGAGGCCAGAAAAGACCCAGCAAGACATACAATTTAAAGAGTAGCTTCCATTTAAAAGGGAAATCTGTGTTTATTTATTTACTTATTTATTCATGTTCATAATTAAAACTTTATTGAAAAAACTGACACACACTAGGATATATTTTATACTTTCTAAAAATGAAAAACGATTATTATCTTGGTAGATAAACTTAATAAAACTTTCTGTGAAAAACACCAACTCAGTAAAGTTTATAGAAGATTATTGCTGCTTTCTTCTAGATGAACAGCCTTCTGCGGGCCTGGCTCTTCGTCCTGTGGGCTGGAACAACACAGCTGAACAACCTACACCAAGAACCACTGTCTGAGCCTGGCTGACAGCCGTGGTTATCTTGCACCAACCTAGACGGTTCACGTCCATGAGGAGCTTGGACTCTGGAATTTGGACTTGGAATCAGCAGTTTTTTCTTCTGTTTATTCTTTTCCTCTTTCAAGGAAGGTGTGATCTCTGTCCAGCGGTGTGGTGACCGCCCGGCCAGCATAGCTGCTCCAGTGGAAAACCGAAGTTTAAAGTATGGTCTTCTGGGGAAGAAAGCTGGGGTGAGAGAGAGCAAGCGGGAGGGGCAATCGCCCTGTAGACACCGCATGAAAAGGAGGACTGCAAAGGTGTAATAAAAGACAAAAAACGAGAAAGCACAATGGAGCAAAACAAACTCAACCTCAAATTTTTACCGTCAGACAAATGGCAAACAATCCTCTCAGTCAAGTAATAGGGTTTCAAAGACAAAACTGGAATTAAATTAGTAATCAGAATACTGCAATATGGTACGAATGAGCAAAAGGCAAAATGTATGGTTCTGAAAACCAGGAAATGAATTTACATGCAAATCAACTGAAGAAAATCCCATCCTTGAGAAACAACCATGAAGCAGAATAAAGTTTTAGGTTTGCATTCCCAATGAAATTGAATATACTGAATCAAGCATTTGGGTTTTTAAATTAAAAAAAAAAAAGAAAGAAAAGCAGAAATGCACCCTTCCCAAAGCAAAACAAAACAGGAAGAAGCAAAGTAGATGAAAAAAATTATAGCAGGTGTTGAAGAGTAAATGGTAAGAATTGCAAGAAGACAGTCCATGAAGATTGAAAGGAGCAGAGAAACAAGAAAGCGAGGGAGGGAATAATAATAAAAAGAAGTAAGATGACACAGCATGGAAGTGGAGGTGGGCAAAGAGCAGTGATATCCACGTTAGTGCAACCCCAAAGACGAGAAGAAGGGAAACTGAGGCAGAGCTAATATTTAGAAATGTGGGGGTGTGGGAGATTGTGTTGTTACATTGTAAATAATTGTCCCACCCACTGGTTTAATAAAAAGTGCTGATTGGCCAAAGGCAGGCAGGAAGTGTGGGCGGGGCTACCAGACTAAGAAGACTCTAAGAACAGGTGGAACAGAGCAGAATGCCAGAGAGAAGCTAGAAGAAGCAGAGGACAACTATGCTGCTCTAAGGAAAGGTACCGAGCCCCATGGCTAAACAGGAAGAATCATGGATTAGATGAAGGGTAGAGAGCTAGCAAGCTATATGCCTGGGCCTTAGGCTGATCAGCCTAAAACTATTGTAAGCATCTGTGCGTCTCTGCAGGTCTGTGAGTCAGTGGGCCTAACCTTTGAGTCTAGGTCCGAAAGTCCAGAACAGAAACCTCTTACTACATGGGGGCAAGTAGAAAAAGACATAAATCAATTTTCCAGAGTAGCAAAATCAACTCAGGACCAGCCATGCTCAGGTATTTCAGGAAACAGCTATTATACCCAAAATATAGACTTGAAGGTCCCCATCGAAATAGACCAAAAATTACAAAGACAAGAGAATTAGGGAAATGCCAGCCTTTCAAGACTGATAGAGCCAGCCACCTGGAGGGCAGTTTTGAACCCCTAAATCTCCTTTGGTTGGTGAAGTGATTCAGAGACAAACTTTCAGATCTTATTCATTAGTTTGCGGAGTACATACATCTGAGATGAGCTAGGCTAGGGCTTATAAATTATCCATTCCACTGAGACAAGATGGTCCAAAGTACTCTGCCTGTGGTCCCACAGACTGTGTGCAGTACTCCACCTGAGGCCCAGACTTTGTCAAGTTCTCTACCTGAGACTTATACTGTGTGCAGTACTCCACTTGAGGTTCCACAGACTGTGTGCAGTTCTCTACCTGAGGCCAGGACTGTGTGCAGTACTCCACCTCAGGCCCCAGACTGTGTACAATACTCTACCTCAGGCCTCAGACTTATATCTGAGGCCCCAAAAAGTCAGACCGAGGATTTATCCTGGAGCAGTGGGTTCTCCGCAAAGCAACCCAGACTGGGTGATGCTTTGAGAACTGGCTGGTTCTAAAACACAAGACAGAGCCATATGTGGTGTGGTGTGAGGTGGGCAACAGAGAAAGGGATGCCTACTAATGCATGTGCCCATTTCTCATCTTCCAGAGCTAAACAGTTTGAATTTTTGGATCTGTTTTACTTTACTCTGGTTTTCCCCAGAACAAACTGCAGGGATCACACCTTCATCCCCCTGAGCCCAGAGCAAGGACAGAGGAAGAATCCCAGGTCTGTGGTGCTGAAGCCGAGTAGCAGGTTGTATTAAGATCAGCTTTCACTTAGACAAGAGTCCGAGCTTTCACTTGTGGATTTCACTGCCTCAAATATCGTATTGAACCTTTAGTCATAAAATAGGGAGTGGTTTTATTTCAGTGAGGATCATTGAGTTAAGTGAGAATATTTCTATACCTAGTCTGGTACCTAATTTATAATGTAAATGATAAATATTTGTCCTGCTCATCTCTACACACCACAAAGGACGAACACCAAGGTCCGGCAACTGGCCTCGATTCCTTCATAGAATCATGCTGCAACTTTCTGTGTAAGAATGAAGTCAGCTCCTCACTTGGTTAGAATTGCTACTCAGCCAAGTATACAAAACATACATGTATATTTATACCTTTATTTTTATTCTGTCTGCATGAATATCTGTGCACCATATACATTCAATACCTGTGGAGGCCAGGTGAGGGCACTGGGTCCCCAAGAACTGGAGTTACAGACAGTTGGGAGCTGTCATTTGGGTACTGGGAATTGAACCCAGGTCCTCTGGAAGAGCAGCCAGAGTTCTTAACCACTTCCATGCTCCAGCTCCTAAAGTGACTTGTCCTGGCTAGTTTTATGTCAACTTGACACAAAGTAGTTATTAGAAAGGAAGCAGCCTCAGATGCCTCCTTCTGGCATTTGGTCTTATGATCCAGCTGTAGGTAATCTTGTAGGGCATTTTCTTTATTGGTGATCTATGGGGGAGGGTCCAGCTCATTGTGGGTGGGCCATTCCTGGGTTCTATAAGAAAGCAGGCCGAGAAAACCATGAGGAGTAAGCCAGCAAGCAACACTCCTCCGTGGCATCCTCATTAGGACCTACACCTGGGCTCCTGTCCTGTTTGGGTTCCAGCCCTCATTGCTTTTGACAATGAACTGCTGTGTGGAACTGTGAGTTAAATGAACCCTTACCTCTCCACATTGCTTTCTGTCATGGTGTTCCATCACAGCAATCTAAGCCCTAAGGCATGGCTAAATATCAACAGAAGGGATCGCCTCCTATTATTTTCACAAACTAGAAAGGACACCCCAGTGATACCATGTGGTTTTCCAGATTCAGTAAATGTGAATGAATATTTTCAATAAATGCTCATCTCTACTATCATTCTAGGGATAGCATCTAGGGAGATGTGTCTGGATAGAACATGGCAGAGGTTTCTTTCTCATCATTGCTATTTTCTGAAAGCATGGCACCCTGAAACAAGACCCAGCAGTGTGTCTAAGGACACAGTGGGTAACCACCAACTCCAAATGAAATGGAGTTCACCCAAATTGCTTCCCAGCTATGTTGTTTCTTAGATTCTTTGAAATTAATTCCCCAGAGAGATAACACTTCACTATTGTAAAAATCTTTATGTTGTGCATAAAAAAGCTAATTTCACCTAATGGATAGTCTTTTAAGAATTTTAATGAAGAATATCTATGAGATATAGAATAATGGTGCAAAAAGTTTCTTTAAGTAATTGTGAGAACTTGGTATTTTGAGAGCTCAGCCATAGCCAAACATTTTCATTTGCTTTACTGCTCTCTGGTTCATTGGGAAGGAGGAATAAGATGCTTGATCCTCTAGACAACGTCCAGCTTGTAGGATAAGGAATCAGGAGAGGACATGAAGAGAGGATGGAAGTGAGAGATCCTGTACAAACTCCTGGCTCAGTCTTAAACCAGCCATTTACATGGGCATCTGACCTCTACATGTTATCTACTCACAGATAACAACTATAAATGCTCTTCTAGTATCATACCCCAAAGGAACAGACAAGTCCACGTGGAGACAGTGTGAATTGGCTGGAGTGGTACGGTTTGCTCCTATATAGCCCAATAAGTAAACATATTGTCTTCCATGCTCTGATACCTTTGGGAACTCAGAGACACAGTCTTGGTTTTGTCTGTTTTATTGATTTCTCATTTTATCTTTGTTATTTTCTTTCTTCTATATGCTTTGGTTATAATTTGTTCCTCTCAACCCCTTAAGGCAGAAAGAAGCTGATGATTCTTCTTATTTTCTAATACAAGCATTTAAAGGCTGTATGCTTCTCTCTAAACACTGTTTGGCCTGTATCCTATTTCAGCTTCAGTTTTATCCAATGTATTTTATTGCACAAATTCTACTTAGTAGTATAATAAAAACCCGGAGCCAGATATGGGGAAAGCTGAACTATCTGAGAGAGGGAACAAAGCACATCCAGTTCTCACGCAGCCAACTCCTCAGGCTGAGCAGGGTCAGTCCTGTCTTCACGGGTCCTAAGCCTCACTGGTCACTCAGATCGAATGGCTGAACTTCTCGTCTCCTGCCTTATATTTCTTTCCCTGCCCAGCTGTTTTACTTCCTGGTTCAACTTTCCTAGGGCTGGGATTAAAGTGTGTGCTACCACCGCCTGGCTGTTAGGCCTTGAACTCCCAGAGGTCCAGATGAATCTCTGTCTCCAGAGTGATGGGATTAAAGGCATGGGTCACCACTCCCTGGCGTTTATGGCTTGGCTGTGGGTGATTCTGTCCTCTGATATTCCAGACTATTTTTTATAATTAAATATACAATCTATCACTTTCTTATTACTTTGATTTTGTTTAAATGTATTTAATTTTCCAGTGCTTGGCAATTCCCCAGATACTTTGCTGTTACTCATTTTTGGTTTTGATTCCACTATGGCTATAGTACATTTATTTTGCTTATTTCCTTCCTTTAAAATTTGTTGAATTTTAGCTGAGAACATAGTCTTGGTGTTGAATATTTTGTGTGTACTTGAAAAGAATGTGTATTTGCTGTCAGTGGGTAAGAGCAGTCAGATCAAGCTGGTCTGTAATATTTAGAGTCTCTGTATCTTTGCTCAGTCAATTCCTGAGACAGGAATGTTGAATCCTCCGCTGGTGATGACAGGTTGTAGATTTGTCAGTTTCCTATTAGAGTAGATTAGCTTTTCATCATGCACCGTAAAACCTGTGTTAGGTACATATACTTTTGGCACTGATGTATTCGTGGCAGATTATGTAATCATGGCATAAAAATCATTATTCTCTTATTGTAATTTAAACATTATATAATAATCTTTAGATCTTATACTATTTGTTTAAAATTGTGTTTTTCATGACACAGCTTTCTTTTGATTAATGCTAATTTGATATATTTTTTAAATCCCCCTTTTATTTATATATGTGTAAACTATACGTAGGCCTCGTTACTTTCTGATTTGTAGTTCTCTGTTTTCTAATGGGGATAGTTAGATACAGCTTTGATTGATGTGATCATAACTGTGGTTGGTTTTAAATGTGCTATTTTTCTATGCCGTTTTGTTTTCCCCTTATTTTGTCTTTCCTACTTTATTTTGGATTGTTTGACTTTTAAAATACACTATTATTGAATTATTATATATATATTTTTCATATTGTTTAGTGGTTGATATAGAATTTATAAAATTATGCTAGACTACTTTAAAATTATATGTAATTTCTTCTGTTACATAAAATCCTTGAAAGTACTCACTCTTTTCTTTTCTTTCTTACCCTTTGTACTGTTTTTTTTTAATCATATGGCTTCATTCTATTATATACACTATACATTATTATTTTGCATTTGTAAATTTTCTTTTTAAAAGACTTAAGACAAAAACCTTCTGCATAAGATCAAACCAGAAACACTTACAAACATATTTCTGTTTGGTTTTGTATTAACCTTTATCTCCAAAAGATCTAATTAGCTCTGTCTTTAAAACTGTTGTTACAGAACAATATGTTCCCGAATTTGGATTCTGCATTTCCTCCTTAACATAATAATCCCATTATCACCAGCATCACTGAATTGTTTTCCACTTCCAAATGCCCTTCTTTGGCTAAAATCTTTCCTCTAAAAAGTTAACTCTAAAGTTCCCTTGTGCTTCCCTTGTCCCCAGGTTGTGTAGTGCCTCCTGGAAGACCAGCACTTACAGTTTGATAGAGTTAGTCCATGATCGTTAGGGCAGGAAGCAGACAGTAGCTAAGAGCTTTACATCCTGATCTGCAAATAGCAGGGAGAGAGAGAGAGAGAGAGAGAGAGAGAGAGAGAGAGAGAGAGAGAGAGAGAGAGAGAGAGAGAGAGAGAGAGAGAGACTAGATTTGGTATGGGCTTTTTAAACCTCAAAGCTCACTCCTATTGACATGCCTCCTTCAACAAGACCTCATGTCCTGATTCCATTCAAGCAGTTCCACTAACTGAACCAAACATTCAAATATACGAGCCCATGGGGTGCCAATCTCATTTAAGAACTTAGGAGGCAGTTCAGTTCTATGTTTGTCTGGAAGAATAATAGTACTAGGGTTTCCCCTAGAGCATATGACCTAGCCAGCTATGGGTTTTTGTCTAGTTAACAGTAACAGGTATGAGTTGCATCTTGTGGAGTAGCTTTACATCTAATCAGAAAGTGTTGAGCTACTCCCATAACATTTACACCACTGTTGCACCAGGAAGCAAATCTTGCTAGGACAATCATTATTTTTGCTTACAGGAGTCACAGCAAGGTAAGACTGTGAATGACTTTTCTCCCTGGTAATGTGCACAGCATCTTCCAGCACCATGGAAGCGAGCCATAGGGATGAAATTTCTAGGTGGATACCAGCTTGATTTTTCTGCATCCTATGACTGAGGAATGTGATGTCTTCCGCCATAGGGTTCTACCCTCATGTTTGGAGAGCAACTGAGAACAATGCTATAGCCTATAATGTGGCTACCCCTGCTCCAGCAGATGTTCCTACACCCACACATGTACAAGCAGCACTAGGTAGATACAGTGGCTTTACAAAAAGGAACATATGAAGTTGGGAGGAAAACATGATGGAGGGAAGGATTAGGGGAAGAATTAGAGGGGAAGGGATGGGGGTAGATTTGACCAAAACTTACGCTTGTATGATATTCTTCAACAATAATAAAAGAATGGGCAACCATCTTACAAAGCACCCGTATTTCCATTTCCTGAGTGAAGGGAAAAGCAGCTGAATTAGCCTCTCATTCCATGTAAGCAGTTTTTGTTGTACATCTGCGAGTTGACACAGCATTGATCCATTCAATCTGGTTCCATATTGTTCTGCTAAATGCTACACAACTTCTGTCAGAGTAGCTGTCCCCTTCCTTCGAGAACGATTGTCTATAATTAAGGAGGAAACCAGAAAATAATGATAGGGTTCTCTTCTGCCTTTCTAATGGCTTTCTTATTAAGCATGTCTGAAACAGGCACTGAGATGTTGATTTTCCACGTAACCAAAAGAAGTCAGCCATTACACAATTATTTCTTTTTTAAAACTACAAAGGGAAATGGATCAGAAAGGCTCTCACTGGGCTAAAGACACCATGAAGCACAAAGGAAAAAACGACAACTTTAACAAAAAGCGGAGATTAAATGCATTACGAAAGACACATCCATGATTTCAGATGAGGTGACCATGCTTTGCCTGAGGTGCTCTGTGAGGTGTGCTTGAGGCAGGAGGAAGGAATGTGGCAAAGGGCATTGTGGCTGTGGTGGGGGGTGATGGTGTTTGTGCCTTTTCCTGGTAAAACATTGGAGGATAAGGAGATGTCCACAGGCTGACATTTAATCCAAGACCCTGGAGACAACATGGCTGTAGACATCTTTGTCAGAAAGCAGCAGGTGTTCATGGACTGCTAGCTTATCACTATTATTCAGCACCTGTGAGGAAGTCATAACGTACCAAGAAGAAGGGCTCTTTATTCTCGTCTCTGTCTCTGTCTCTCTCTGTTTGTCTCCCTAGATAAAATAAAGAGAGATGATTAGTGTCCTAAGTCTTCTATTGGTGAGAGGTGGCCAGCGGTATTGAGAACAGGTTGGTTTGTGGGTGTTTTACTGGGAGGTGGAGATGCTTTTCCAAAGATTACCACATGCAAGTCAAATAATTATTGTTTAAAGTGCTTGGGACCAGAAATATTTCTAAGGTTATTTTCAACCCTGAAATATTTATGTATACACAATAAGATAACACAATAAGAGACCCACATCTAAACCAAATTTATTTGTGTTTCATATACTTTATATTCCACAGTCTGAGGGAATTTTTAGTCCATTAGGCAATAATTTTAGTCTCCCTGGGTTCTGACTGCAACCTTTCCCATGAGCAAGTGTGGAATTTTCCAATTGTACCATGCTGATACTCAGCACTTTGGATGTTGGAGCATTTTAGATTTTGGGTTTTCACATCAAGAACACTTAACCTATATTCTAAAAGGCTGGAATCTCAGTTTTAGGTTCTCACTCTAGGCTCTGCCTCATATCTCCTTTCCCCGGAGCCCTTTGCCTGTGCTTCCAGATTGGGCAAAACTCCATTCTGGTCACGAGGAGCTTCAGCTCTAATCCAATGAAGTTCTCGTCTATAGCACAGCTGCCTTCTGTTAGGGGAGACTGTAGGATGCTTTGCTAATGCAGGATCTGTTCTTCCTTGAAGGTATGAGCAGGGTAGAGGAAAGATGGGAACCACTGAAGAAGTGACAATTGCTAGGTTGAGTCTAGCATGTCCTACAAAGACCCACATGTCCAAGGCTTGCACTTGGACTATGCGTTATTGCAGCAGCGTGGCCTTAAGAATGGAGCCTAGCAGAGGAAAGTTAAGTCCCTTGGGGTATATTCTTGAAGGGATTGTGGGATCCGGGCTCGTCCTCTCTCCAAGGAAAGCAGTTTCAATGCCCTCCCACCATGATGTGCTGGGTCACTACTGACCCAAAGGCTGTTGTGGGGGCCAAGTGATGATTGACATCTTGGAATCTGTGAGATGAAAAAAGGCCTTTATATTTTCAAGCTGACTTATCTCAGGTATGTGTAGGACAATGGGGAGCTGACTACTGACATATGTGGATTAGTAGTGATCGTCTGAGACATTTTGTGAGCATGTCTCCGCATTGTAGTGGAAAGGCCTCGAATGGGCAAACCCAGAACAAAGTTCCTGAACAAGCTCCTGAACTTCTCAAACCTCAGTTTCTTTATTTATCAAATGGGATAAGACAGGCCACTTAAAAATATTTTGTGTTTATTGGAGTTAAAAGTAATTCACACAAATTTTTATATCACTCATATAGTAATATGATATTGGAATCATAATGCTTAATAGGTGAGAGATATATACATAGAATGGTAGAGTCACAGATGAGAGCTTGCTGGTTGATGATATCTGATTGATAAACAGATGTTATGGAACTGATGTATATATATACACATATATATACATATATATGTATATAAATATGTTAATGAGATAGACCAATAATACAAAACTTATGGATAGATATATTAGTTATGACAGATAGATGATACATAGCTCTAAATTCCTGTTTAGTTAAAGTTACCTTCTCGGCAATATCACTAATGGGAGGCCATCCAATATTAATTTGAACATTCTTGGGACAGAGATCACATTACCTTCATAAGAAAGCAACTCTAGCTGTTTGAACAAACATATGGCCAAATACACATGCTTGTAATATCTATGGGTTGACCTAATTCTTGAAGTTGACTGGGCCATTGTTATGGTTATGCTCTTGCTGTGAACATTCTGTCTTGAGAGCCTGTGGTGGTGCCTAGCTGGTAGAAGTTGTGGGCCTTTAAAGGTTGGACTGAGTCCCTAACTCTGGTACTGCTTTCTGTTTCCTGGTGTGCTGTGGTCTGGTGGGCCTTCACCTCAAGGCCCCTCCTGCCACAGCAGAGTTGTTCTGTTATGCCTGCTACATTACCCTAGACTGAAACCTCTTGGAATTATGAGGCGATGAAAGCCTTTCTTCTGTGCTTTCTGTCAGGTATTGGTTCATAATGAAACAAGTTTAATTAATGTCATCCCGTTCAAACTCTAAATGAGAGGCTGAGAGGCTGCTGTGAAGGTGTTTGTGAATGAGGTTAACTATTAAGATGGTGAATTTTGAGAAAAGCAGATTATCTTTCGCAATGCAAGTGGGTCCCATTCAATAAATGGAAAGATTTTAAGAAAATACAGGTCCAGATTCCTCAAGGAAAAGGAAATTTTGGCTTCAACCTGTCTTTAGACTCTTGTTGCAGTACCAGCTCTTCTGTGGGTGGGCCTCCAACTTGTTGGTCTACTCTGCAGATTTGTAACTTCCCAGTCTCTATAAATGTGTGGACAGTTTCTTAAAATATTTGTCTGTCTAGCTGTATCATCTATCTATCTGTCTGTCTGTCTGATTGTCTGTCATCTATCATCAATCTATCTTCTATTTTCTATGATCCATCTATCAATCTATTTTATTCATCTGTCAATCATTTATCATCAATCTATTCATGATCTATATATATCTATCATCCATCAAACTACCTCTACTATCTATGTATCCATCAATCCAGTCATCACATTTCCATTCACCGAACAATCACCATCTGTTATTAATCTATTCTTAGCTATGTATCTATCATCTAAGATTGTAAATACGAATGAATCATCTGTTATCAATCTACCATCTACCCTCTATGTATCTATCAATCTATTCATCATCAGTGGCTGTCTAGGGGTTTTGATCTTGATTGAGAGTGTTCATTTCTAGGAGTCTTCATTTTCTCTGACAGTTAAAGAATTAAAAGGCAGGGACAATCTCGAGTGTGACAGGTGGCAGTAGAGAAATCGCAGACACTGTAGACAGAAACAGCAGTCAAAGAGAGGTGTTTATAGGGATGAGGAAACACATGCACGCAGCAAGTACACAGAGAAAAAGACCCTCCTTGAAGGTGGGAGGGAGACTTGGGAAGCTGAAAAACCCAGTCTCTTCTCCAGGGTTGTGTTTGTTGGCTTGCTCACCTTTTAAGTCTCTAAAGAGTCTTCTTCCCTTGATTTAGGGCTATCAGTTAAAGAAAGATAGCATGGTTGGTTGGCCCACAATATTGTATAACTTGTTCTGAGCAGGCCTTGAACTTGTTAAGCCCATCATCAGGTGGCCTATTGGTTGTGGAGAAAGTAGCCTACGAAGCCTTTGTTTTAATCTGCCAGGCTTTTGTCTCAGGTCAGAGGGTGAGGAAGAAGACAGCCATTTTGGACCTTAACCACCTTTGTTACATAATCATGATCCCTTTCCTTATCTGTCTGCCTACCAGGGAGTCTGCCTAACTCCTGGGACTTCCACATCTATCCATTAATCATTGAATCACTCAATCAGTCATCAACTCTCATCAACCTTTTCATGACACATATCCATCCATCCATCCATCCATCCATCCATCCATCTATCTATCTATCTATCTATCTATCTATCTATCTATCTATCTATCTCCTATTATCTATTTCTATCTATCTCTCTATCATCTATCTATCCTTCTATCTCCTATTATCTATTTCTCTCTCTCCACACACACACACACACACACACACACACACACACACACACACACACACGTCTTCCATCCATATATCTATACCCTATTGGTTCTGTTTCTCTCAAAGCCCTGAGTATTGATACTCAGGATAATATGTAAGCCTTCAAAATTTCAAAGTCTTCATATAATCACATGTTAAATTGGGTCCTGAGACTAGGAATCTAGTTTGATGGAACTTGTTTTAGGCAAAGAAAGCAAAGTCCTATCACTAGACTTAAAAGGAGCAGAGACAGAATGCCAAGAAAGAGATGGATGGGGAAGAATGCACATTACCGAAGGGGTCCATGCTGAGCTTCACATCTAGTTGGCCCCTTTCCTAAGAGCCTTTACTGTAATAAAGACACATGGGCTGCTTGCCAGGGAGCCGCTGGGGTCTTTTGACATTGGTAGGCTTCTTGGGCTATCACAATATTTGCTTTCACGCTTGGGAGATAATTGGCACTCGGCCGTCACAGCCATAGCAGCAGGAACAAAACCCACACTGCACAGAGAAGGGATAGGTCTGGTTTTCATCTGCTAGATCCGGGACATGCCTATGTGAATGAAAAAGAACATTTGGGAACAGCTCCTGGCCAGGACATCTGTTGTCACTCTGTCTGCTTGCTTCTTCAGATGTGAATGATGGGAATGAGGACAAACCGAACGTTGTTGCCACGTGGAAGCCAAGGACAGTGTTCCTGAGGAAGCACTTAACGTCATCTGCAGTCGGATTCTACCCGTGGAGAGTTCAACACTGCAGTTTGCAAACTGATAGGCACAGTGCCAAATCTGGTCTCTGTTCCTGCAGCAGGCTGCTCCAGACCTATTGAACTGAGTGTTTCCAAATACTACGGAAAAGAAATTATGGAAAAAATCTTATGAGTCTTGTCTAAGCACAGCTATTCTTTATAGGATTTCTCTGTGTTGTCCTGGCTGTCCTGGAACTCACTCAGTAGACTAGGCTGGCCTCAAACTCAGATATTCACTTGCCTCTCTCTGCCTCCTGAGTGCTGGGATTAAAGGTGTGTGTCACCACGGTTCATATCACCCAACTTAAGTTTAAACTTTTCTGTTGTGCTGAGGATGCCTCACTCCTCCGTGTGGGACTATTGGCAGTTACTAGTTGCAGAGAAGAGAATGTCATTTTCTCTAATATTGCCTATGTTCCAATAAATAACTCCACATCCGCACATACACAGACAGGCATGCACACATGCATGCACATATGCACCCACACTAATCACATAGAAATTAGGAAGAAACGTGTTAGGAATAAGACTTTCAGAAGGAGAAAATGAGGGTAAAATGGGATAATGGATGTGACATTGACCACAATTCACTATTTGCATGTATGAAACTGTCAAGAAATGACTAATTTCCCCCCTTGGTTTCTACCCACCTTCCAGCATAACTGAGACTAGAATCAGTGTATGGAGAGAATTCTGTATGGCATAGGTTTCTACTCAGAGATCTAAGACGAACGTGTCTGCACTTCTCTCTTCCTGAATACCATTTTATAGCTGTCAGATTATTTCAGAGTCGGTGTGTTGTGGGAAGTCAGCCATTTTTTGTCATTAAACATGTCCAGTATCTTTTTTTATTTTTTTAAAAACAATAGCTTTCTTTCCTCTTTTGAGCAACTTCCTCTAGCATTCCCCAGGATGAGCTGTGAGAATGAGTAGTTTTTTTAAGCCTTGACAGTGACTGCTACATTGTTTCCTACAAAGAAAGTTTGTATTGTCATGAATGATCAGTAACAATGTGTAAATGTCACTTCTGCCAGATCAGTTGTCAGAATGGGCATTAATCATGGGGAATACAATGTGATCGTGTAGCATACTTTTCAACTGTTTGTATCAAGAGTAACCATTTTTCATATATTTCCCTTGCTACTTGGGATGATAAATTTCACAAGTTAATTTTGTCAAATTCTTGACATACTAGCTGGGATGAACAGGATTCATTTTCTAGTCCTTTATTTTACTTTTAACCGCATAGTTTCTTTTGTGTGAACACTGAATTATGAAGGTAAAAAAGTCTTAGTAGAATTTCCAGTCATCTCACTCAGAGCAACACTCCGGCTAGTCCATGTTGGTGGGCTTATTTCATTATTGTTTTATCTATAACTTGAACTTATTAGAGTAGCATCCAATTTCTAAGAAGTTTGACCTTCCAGTTCAGCTCAAGCTCAAAATTGTTCTCACTACCTCTGACACAATCAACCAACAACACAATATACTAAAGTAAGAATGAACTCATTTTAATAATGAATATACAGCTAAGAGTCCAGTGTATGCATTGAAGTGTAGCTCAGTCCCCCTCCCGTTATTATGAAGTCCCCTAAACCATTTCTGCATCTTTCATAGAACTTCTTTCATGGATTAGCTTGTGGGCCATTTTAGAATTTGACAGTAAGAAAGAAAATGAAGGAGAAGAATCCTGGATGGATCAGAAGTTCAAGTTGATAACATTAGAGACTAATAAGCAGGTGTGTAGTTTAGGATAAAGTTAATAGCTGGTAGGTGAAGACACCGCTCCCAGGATTCTGAACTGTGGAATTGCATTTTTGATTACTAAGTTGGGGTTCTTGATTCAAGGGGGGGAAATTGTAGGGGATTGTGTTGCTTCATGGTAAGTAATTGTCCCACCCACTGGTTTAATAAAAAGCCCTGATTGGCCAAAGACAGGCAGGAAGTGTGGGCGGGGCTACCAGACTAAGAACTGAAAGCACAGAGAACTGGAAGCACAGTGCAGAATGCCAGAGAGAAGCCGGAAGAAGCAGAGGACGACCATGCTGCTCTAAGAAAAGGTACCCAGCCCCATGGCTGAACAAGATAAGAGACATGGGTTAGATGAAGGGTAGAGAGTTAGCAAGTTGTATGCCTGGGCCTTAGGCTGATCAGCCAAAAACTATTGAAAGCATCTGTGTGTCTCTGCGGGTCTGTGGGCCAAAATCTGGAGGCTAGGCCCAAAACTCAGGGCCAGAAACCTCCTACTACAGGAAATGATGAGGAAAAGGATGAAGGAAGAGTCAAGGAAGGATGAGCGGGACGTGACACTAGAGAGGCAGCTGTGAACCAGGATAGTGTGGCTTCAGGAGATTGACTTTCTGAAGGAATTAGAGCCTGTTGAGAAGACAGTAACCTGCTAATTGGACTGAAGGCCACCGGAGAAGGAGGAGGATCGTAGAGCCCTCCCCAGAGTTCTGATCGGATGAGATGTATGCCTGTGGGTTGCTTGGCCAGAATGTTGGCATTCCCTCCGCATTCACATACTGGACATCACTCTACTATCTCATCATTCTGCTAGGCAAGAACACAACCTTTATCCCATCCACTCCCACCATGTAAAAACTCACTCTTTCCAGACATCAGATCTGCTGGGTGTGAAGCTTGGGCATTCAACTTCTGGAGCTGAAAAAAAATTTCTAGTATTTATAAGTGACATGGTTCACAGGCACCTCCATTATAGCAACTGGGACGGGCCACTTTGTTACTCAAGCTATCTGTCCTGTTCATTTTCTCAGTTGGAATTTTGTAAGAAAACCTTCCATTTTGACATCTGGGAGAGTGTTTCAGTACCATGTGTCTTCAAGAGAGGCTATGAGCCCCGCTCTTCCCGTACAAGATCACAAGCCCCTTCTGTGTATTCCCGTGATACTCTGCATGTTGTGAGCATTGCTTGCTTTGAATTTTTGACATTCTCACCACAGCCTTCTGTATTGTCCTAGTCATCATCATCTGACATGACTACCATGATCACAATGATCATCCCTACCAGAGCTATCATAAGCGACACCATCACTCATTATCATCATCATCAGTTTTCAAGGCATTTAGCTTTCTGCTCTACACAATAAAAGTAGAAAAATAATACAACAAATTTCCATGTATCTGATATCTAGGTTTATTAAATGCTAATATTTTTTATTTGGCTTTACAAAAAATAAAACACCACAGTTACTGTTAAAAATCTCATCTATTGTTTCACCTGTTCTTTTCTTGATGACAATAAGTACATAATGACTCACCATTTTAAAGAGATAAGTTCCTGGGGTATACAATCCTAGTCAAAGTGCACAGTAATCTTACTCATCCTGGATTTTTAGAAGATAGCAGTGGCATATTGCCCTTCAGCATACCCAGTGGAGGTTCCGTCAGTGTTTGGTGTGCTGAGGATAAACACATATTGGTTTCTCAGTGAATGGATTTCCCTGGTTTTGCCATTTTTTCTTTTCCTCCTTCTACAGCCTAATGACAAGCGTTCACTTCTTCCCCTTTGAAGGACTCACGCTTTGGCAGCTACAGACTTTGTAAATATGCAGTGTAGCAATGTGGTCTACCTTGAGGAGCTTACACACGTGTGCAAGACCAACCCAATTGCTTTAGGATTAATTTCAGATGCAAGAGAGAGTGGGAAAATGAAGGCATGAGGTATATTAAAGAAGTCAACTAAATAACGTCACCAGAAGCTGTTAGTATTTAAGTGAAAAATATTTTAGATTACCATTTCATATAAAATCTTGCCAGGAAATCCAAGCTTCAATCATTCGACACATGGATGTAGAACACATGTACACACACACACACACACACACACACACACACACATACACACACACACACACACACATACACACACACACATACACACTCAAGTGTGCACGCGTGCACACACACACACAGACACATGTATACTTACACAAACTTCTTGTGTTTTTCTTGGATCCATGAAATATCTTGGGGGCCTTTTAAAGACCAGATAGAGGGTGGTCCATCCTTTTGATGTTGAAGCCTGGCATTGCTTGACATTGAAGCCACACATGCCAGTGTGCTGTTCTGCTTTCAAGCTAGCCTGGGATGCAGGCGATCCAAGTGTCTGCAGGTCGAATATACCTGGAGAGATAACTAGAATTTTAGCCTTCAAGAAATGTAAAGTTCTCCTTGGCATGGTCACTGTCTCTTCCATGGTTCTTGCCTTCTTAACCGCCTGTTTCTTTGGTGGAAGGATATTGATGTTTCCACACAGATTTGGAGCAAAAAAAAAAAAAAAAAAGGTTTGGTTTTGTTCATTTTTTTTTTCTGAATGAGGGAAGCTTTTCAAAATGAACATACTGAACAGAAAATTATCATCCCATTACAAGCTTAAAATTATAGACAGCTGAGCCAAACATGCTACCCACCCCATCCCTCTCTCCTCATCCAGTCTTACATGAAGCTACACATTCCAGATGATCAATTTGCTTAGCTGTGATGGAAATTTACAAACCCCCATGTTTTGCTTCGAAATGGTTTCTCAAATTTCATTCTCAAATCATAGCGTCTGCTGCAGGCACCCCGACAAGAAGCATCCCACTCAGACTTTTGTGTGGTTCAGGATTTGGATGTCCAACTCTGGATATCAGAATTACTGGTCGCTGCTGCCCTATGGAATGGTGAGCTCATTCATGGTTCCCCATCATCACCACTTTGCTCTTTATATAATACCTTTCCATGTGAAACACTAGCCCTGTCCGCTATAGTACGTATGAGTAACCATGAAGAAGAGAGATATGTTATCATATGTGGTACCTCATTAATTACTTGATTAATTCAACATTCACTGGCTACCCACAGTGTTATGAATACTGTGCCAGTGTTGTGTATCAAAAAAAAAAAAAGCAACCACTACCTTCATGGAGCTCATGCTGTGGCAAGACACAGGTATATCAACAAAGAAAGGCACTGAAGTGACCTATAATTGAGGCAGGGACAAGCTACCACCTTAACTCCATATTGACCAGATAGCTTCTGAACACACACACACACACACACACACACACACACACACACACACACACCAAAGGAACCTTTTAGCACGTGTTTTCTCCATCCTCAGGGCCATTGGGCAAAGCTGTTTAGTTGTGAAGGTTCAACTAACTGCACTCAGGATGGACAAAGTCTCCAGAATTCCAGCTACCCTTCCAACTTCTTATCCACACAGTGCGTTCCACGTAAATTGGACTTAATACATCAGACATGCTATTTGGAGGCCTCTGCTCTGTTGCTTTGCTTGGGAATCTTACCAGTGCTTCAAGGTCAGGCTCACCTTGTCCTAAGCTCCTGCATCACTAGGTGACATTCAAAATGTAGATCATCATGCACATGGCCTTGCATGTTCTTGACTGTTCTCACAGTCCCTTGGAGAGCACGATGTACCACATTCAGTTTTCACTATGGGTTGTTTACTGAATAGGGACAATTTTTTTTATTACCTTTCACTTAATTATTATTTTTGTACGTGTGTGTGTGTATGGGTACATATGTATCATGGAGTGTGCATATGGAGGTCAGAGTTCAATCTGCAGGAATGGCTTCTAGTCTTATACCATATGACCCTCAGGGATTGAATTTGGGATGTTAGACTTAGAAGCAAGGGCATTTATCTGCTGAACTATCTTCCTAGCTCACAGGAGCAATTTGATACAAAGTGAGAGAATCCGGTTTTGATTTTTCTGAATGTGTTCATAATAGGATTTCCATCAGATGTATAGTGGGAAATACTACTAAGCTTAATACTTTTTCTCATTGACTGGAGACAGGGAATATTTATGCATGTGTGTGTGTGGGGGGGATCAAAACACTTTGTTTATGAATTTTGTTCTTTTAAGGTGGGAAAGTCCAAACAATTTTATATGTGGCTAGAATAAAAAGAAGAATTTGCTTCTCGACAGATAAGGGCTCAAAGATCTGCAGTAACACTTACATGGGATTTTTTTCACCAGCTTGACTTAGGCAGTGGTAGCAGAAGGGCCATTATATCAGCCAGACAGACCTTCCTCCTGGTATTCAGCTGCAAAAATTGGACAATGAAGGCAGGATCCAGGTGTTTAAAAGACGTGATTCTGAGGGTCAAGATCACCAGACACAAGTCACACTGCTATGATTTGGCAGTTTGGAAACCTTTGCTTGAGTTTGTGTTGTGGCAACAGAGCGAAAACGTTCAATAAATCATGAGGAGATGCTAATCCCGCTGTAGAATGTTGCTATAGTTCAGATCTTAAATGTTTCTTAGAATTGCATATTGTTGGGTCTGCTTTCTAGTGAGCTTGTATCAGGAGACCGTGCAATCTCTAAGAGACAGGTCTAGTGGGAAGCCTGGAGGTGGAGGGGGCAGAGACCCTCAGCTCTTTTTCTTCCTCCCTTTTCCTATTCCCTAGATGTGAGGTGAGAGATTTTTCTCCATTGTGAGTTCTCATTGTGATGGGCCGCCTCCAAACAGTCCTAAAATGTTAGAAGATGACTGAGTCACAGACCTTCCCTTTCTCTGCCTGTCATCCGAAGTGTCGGCTATAGTGTGACAGCATCGTGAAGAGAACATGTGACTTTTAGCTAATGAGTTTTAGAAATTATAAGATGTGGAAAACACAAATCCCCTAGGAGTGAAAAATCAAGAACAGAGGACACAGATCACACATATTCAACACTCAGAGCTTTGGGCTGTGTCAGGTGGTCACTGGAGTGAGTGGCTGTGCTCATGCTCTGCACTGAGAATCGTCTCTGTCTGGCCTTTTGATGATGTTACACCAGAAAAAGAGTCCTGGAGAGTAAATCAAAGGATTGAAATAAGGACATGGCTTCAAATCTATTGTTTTTATTTATTTTAAATTTTATTTACTTATATACTTTTATGTGTTTGGGGTACTTTATCTATATGTATATCCGGGCACTGTTTGTGTGTCTGGTGCTTTTGAAGGCCAGAAGATTCTGGATACTCTGGAACTGGAGTTACAGATGGTTGTGGATGTGGGTGCAGGGAACTAAATGTGGGTCCTATGGAAGAGTAGTCTATGGTGATATATTGTGGATTTAGTAAAATTAGTCTGTACTATCAGGGGACAGAGCCATCTCTCCAGCCTTTTTGTTTGTTTGTGTTTTTCTAGACAGAGTTTTCTGTGTAATAGTCCTGGAAATTTTGGAACTTGCTTTGTAGACCAGGCTGGCCTCAAATTCACAGAGATCCTCCTGCTTCTGCCTCCCAAGTGTTGAGACTAAGAGTGTGCACTGTCTGGCTGCTGTTGGACTATGCTCTTGTACACTGTAAGTAATCGTCACTCCTATGATTTCCTGTTGGTTTAATAAAGTGCTGATTGGTCATACAGAAAATAGAGGCGGGACAAACAGAGCAGGAGGTGGAAGAGCCAAGCAGACAACAGCCAGATGCGGAGGAAGCGGGATGAGAATGTTGCACTGAGCAAAGGTACCAAGCCATGCAACTAAGCGTAAATAAGGAATACGAGTCAACTTAAACTGTAAGAGTTAGCAAGTAATAAGTCTGAGCCAGAGACTGAACAGCTTGTAATTAATGTAAGACTTTGTGTGAATATTTGGGACTGCGGGTCCGGACCTCAGGACCAGGCCTGACCAGAAGCTTCTGACTACAGTAGCCAGTGCTCAATGGCTAAGTCATCATTTTGGTTCCTCAGATCTCTACTTCTTGATACCAAGAAATAATGTGATTGATTTTTATTGGAAATTATAGTTGCATCCAAGAACTTGGAATAGATGTGCTTGTGATGGTACCTGGGATTTGGGAGACTCAATGGGTGCTGATGGCTTCTCATTGTTATGATGAATTGTCTGGGAGAATGTGGCTGCGGGGGTGGGGGATTCACTTCAGTTTACAGGGGCCAGTCCATTGTCACTGAGCTTCATGGTTTCTTGGCTGTGCTGAGACATTCAGGAGGCAAGTGGAACAAGAGCATGCTCATCTCATGGTGTCCAGGAAGCTTTCAGGCCATCTCAATAGTTAAACTACTTCCTCCAAGTAGACCATACTTCCTAGTCTCTGCTCCCCTCTAGTACTGCCATCAAATTATGAACCCATAGATGGATTGACCCACTGTTGAGAATCACACTTCATGATTCAATCCCTTTACCGAAGTCCATCTATTGACAACCACAGCTTTAAAACATGGCCCTCTTAGGGGGCTGTAAATGTGAAGTAAATAAAATAATCCCTTACATGTGCACACATGTACATGTGGGGGCCATCAGTTGATACTGGATATCTAATTTTATTGCGTTTTATCTTATGTTTTGAGACAGGGTCACTCAATGAAACTGGAGGTTGTCAATTTAAGCTAGGCTGGCTGGCCAGTGAAGCAAGGAGATCTTCCTTTCTTGCCTCCTCAATGCTGGGATCACAGGCATCAGCACCATGCCTTGATCGTTATATGAGTAATAGAAATGCAAACTCAGGTTATGTGGATTAGGAAGAAAGCATTTCACGGATTGAGCAATTTCCCCAGTTTCTGATTCCTGTCTATGGATAAGTCTAGCCCAGCCTAGACAGAATGATATCCTGGGGGAATCTGAGACATTAGCCCAGAGCCTTAAAGCCCATGGATGAGGATGACACCATTATGATAGAATTTGGCATTTATGTCTCCTTTCAAAACCATGTCAGAATGGTCAGGGCTAGCTAATTTTATTTATTTATTTATTTATTTATTTATTTATTTATTTATTTATTTATTTATTTACTTACTTACTTACTTACTTACTTACTTACTTACTTACTTATTTATTTATTTATTTATTTATTTATTTATTTATTTATTTATTTATTTATTTATTTATTTATTTATTTATTGTCAGTCTGCAGAGTTGGCAACTCTTTTGGCATGGCATGGTCTTGGGGGAAGTCTTGAAAATCTGTTGAATTTTAAAAATGATGTTTGAGATTCTGAGATGCTTTAATCATCTTAGAAACAATCTACTTTGAAAGGATGTGGGGAGAGCACAAGTCTGGAAACCATGCCATCATAGCTTTTTAATAGCTGGTTATACTGCAGGCAGGAAGATGGTTAGGCAGTGACTGTTCCAATGAATATCAACATTAAGTTGAATACAAACCAAATCCATATAGACTTATTGGATTGTGAGTTGGAGACAGAGAGAAGCTGAAAATTTGTCTGAATCTGATTAGAGAAATAAAATTTCAGCCAGAGGAGTGGTAGATAATGTGACTGATTAACTTTGGTCCCTTTGGGAGCTAGATGTCCTCAGAGATGCATGGTGGAATTTCAGAGCTAGAGAGAGTTCAGGCATTTAACCCAGATAGATGTTCATGTGTACAGACGACAGAAGGAAAACCTAGAGGAAGAAAGCATTTGACAAAGGTCTTGGCAGCTAATTGAAGACAGAGTTTCAACTTAAATCCAGAGCTGATTGTTAAAAAGCTTGAGGCAATTTGATATATCACAGTTTGCACCTCACTGGCATATCTGCCTGCAATAAGTGCTTACTAAATATTTGTCAGGCTATAGGAATACATGTCCTTGTGTTATCTGAGTTACTCTGCTAGACATTTGGGGATCCCCATAGCACACCAAGCACCCATAAATGGACTCTGCATTAGTTGTGCTATTAAAATACCATGGCCAAGGAAACTTCTAGAAAAAGGTATTTATTAAGGATTTCAGTTTCAGAGGGCTAGGAGTCGCAGCAGATGTGGTGGTAAGGACCGGAAACTGAGGTTTCACATCTTCAACTGGGAGTGTGAGGCACAGAGAGTATTATAAATACTGCCCCAGTAAAATATGTCCTCTAACAAGATTACAACTCCCAAACCTCCCACACAGTGCTACCAACCCCATGGGACCAAGTATTAAAAAAGCTTGAGACTATGGGGGACTGTATTAGTCAGGGTTCTCTAGAGGAAGAGATATATATGTATCTGTATACATATATATGTAAGTATATATGGGATTTATTAGAATGACTTATGGGCTGTAGTTCAGCTAGTCTAACAATGGCTGTTATTAACAGAAGGTCCAAGAATCCAGTAGTTACCTCATCCATGAGACTGAATGTCTCAGTCTCAGCTGGCCTTCAGTACACACCAGAATCCCCAAGAAGTTTGTGCTAATGGCAGTGAAGAATGGACTTGCCTTTGAGAATGAGAGCAAGCTGGCAAAGAGAGCAAACTTCCTTCTTCCATGCCCTTTTAAAAAGGCTGCCAGTAGAAGGTCTGGCTCAGATTGACGGTGGATCTCCTCACCTGAAAAGATCTGTATTAAAGGTGGATCTCCCTGCCTCAAAAGATTCGGACTAAAAATGGGCCTTTCTCATTTCAAATAATTTAATTAAGGAAAAAGAATCCCTCACAGATGTACCCAGATGCTGGAGTTTTGGTTATTTCCAGATGTAGTTAAGTTGACAACCAAGACATTCTAATTTAAACCACTGTCCCCTCCTCCCTTCTTCTTTAGGTACAATAACACTCTGGGCCAGATGATTCATCCCTCGACTCTTGACATTCCCCATGTCCATGATGACTACTTCATTTTGGTTATATGTGCCTAAGACATCACCACTGTGCACCTGAACTCCCGCTCCGAGAGAAGAGCTGTTTTCCTCCCTCAGCCCTGTCATCTGGACTCAGGTGACTATCCAGAGGTCAGAGATATCACACCCCAGAGCCAAAAGCCAGCGAATCTGCAGTGATAATATTTTGGTTTCATTCATTACCCTTGTTTCTCTTTTCTTCAGGCCATTGTCTTAGACCAGGGCCCCAGTGTTTCCCTGCAGCCTTTCTGGACGCCGAGAACATGATTTTCTCGGTCGCTAATCTCATTGCAGCTCTTCTCCGGTTAGGCTGGGATGAAGTCTCCCATTGTCTTTCGGAGCAAGGCTAAAATGTTATCACATCCCCTCTCAGTCTTCCAGTCCTAGAGACAAGTATGCTGTAGAATGGTATTTTGAGGTGTGTTACCATTGTTCCTATTGTGGAACATTTGTTTAATGATGTAAAGACGTGATGCTTTTGTTTATGCAGCATTTGTTCAACTCTATGAAGCTGTGTTTCTCTCTTGTCTGGAACACCTGATGGTCTAATAAAGCGCTGACTGGCCAACAGGGAGCAGGACAGAGAAAAAGGTGGCACTGTCAGGCAGAAACTATAAACACAAGAAATCTGGGAGAAGAAGAAAGATCAAGAGAACAAGGAGAGGAAGATGCCAGGGTTCAGCCACTCAGCTACACGGTCAGCTATAGAGTAAGAAACAGAGAACGCGGAACAAGGAATAGAAAAGGAAAAACCCAGAGCCCAAAGATAGATGAGCGAGTTTAAAGTTAAGAAAAGCTGGCTAGCAACAAGCCAAGCTAAGGCCCGGAATTTATAAATAAAAATAA
This sequence comes from Phyllotis vaccarum, assembly GCA_033318265.1. NCBI lineage: Eukaryota > Metazoa > Chordata > Mammalia > Rodentia > Cricetidae > Phyllotis > Phyllotis vaccarum. The sequence continues at coordinate 145,878,584 of JARWLC010000002.1, forward strand.
TCCCCTTTCTGTGTATGATTTATCTGGAAGCTGGGTGGCAGGCCTCCCAAAAGAATAAAGAGCAAAACCTAACAACAACAATACAGTCAATATATGGTCTGTCCTTGGACATCCAGGGAATACAAGTTGTAGTTTAGCATATAAGCAGGTCTAACTCACATTGACTAATCATTTGTTTTCTGTTTGGTATCTTTTATGCATTTTTAACTGACACATCTTAACAGGGAACTTTGAGATGTGGGAAGCAGGTTAGCTTTCTGTTTATAACACTTTATCATCTTTGTTCTGATTTTTAAAAATGGCTTATATACAAAGAGCTTTCGTGCTGGGTTTTTGTGGTTCAAGAAGTCTTGTTATCTTTGGAAGCTTCTTGAGTCTCCAGAAATGCATCTTGGAATGTCAAAGAACTACAGGTTTTCCAAAATGTAGCTTCTTTTGCCATAATAATCTGAGGTTATTGTATCTCTTTGAAGATGAAAGATTGGCTGAGTAACTTAGAAGCTATTTATGGAGCAGGTGGTCAGTGACTGGAGGGGACCTGTTCAGGGAAGGTTCGTGATGATCCACAGCCCTCACTCAAATTCGGATTCTCCTTGCCTTAGTTCCCCTGTGATATTTTACTGAGTAATTCTGGCAGTATTAAGAATGAACTGAACTTTAGACACCGAACAAGGCAAAAGATTTCAAAATTGAATAATAACCCACCTTACACTGTTGGCACAAATTGATTTTTATGTCTAATTCAATCTAATTTGAAAGGTAAATGAATAAAGCTTTGTGAACACAGTTGACCATTTCGTGACCTTGGAGTAGACAAAGGTTTTCTTTTTAAGTGGTACTTAAACAGACAAGTAATGAATAAAAGAAAATGATTGTACTGCATTAAGATAAAAAAATTGCTCATAAGAAGACATTAGAGAGTGAAAAGATAGGTAGAAAGGATGGGAAAGGTTCTATCATCTGTCTGTGTCTATTTATCTATCATCTATCAATCTACCTATCATCTATGTATCTACCTAGCTTCTAATAATCTGTCATCTCTTTCTCTCTCTTTCTCTATCTATTTATCTATCTATCTATCTATCATCCATCTACCTACCTATCCATCTATCAAATACCTACTTATTTCTCTAGATCTATCAATCATCTATATTCTACAAAGAACTCAAATCTAGAATACATAAAGAACTCCTATACATCAGTATGAAAAAGAGCCACAATAGAAAAAATGAGCAAATCTCTTTAATAGAAACTCCAAAGGGAAGTCATTTAAGGAGAAAATAAGTCTGAATTAGTCGACTCAGTTGATCAGTAGACAAAGACCAACTGATACTACAGATAATGCTAGAACCTGTGACCAGAATGACTAAAATGAGATGCACAGAAAATATGAAGGGCTGGTAAGGACACAGCACTATAGCTAGTACCTCTTGTGCCACTCATGGAGTGTACATGTAATGTTGAGAACTATCAAGCATTGCCTGTCTTACCCAGACGCTTCCGTGTTGGGTGAATATGTGTATCAACATAAAGTGTACCCATGAGCCATTGCAACGAGTTAAATGAATGGAAACTGGGGAAAAAAGGAGAGGTGTACAGGTCTTTTGAGACTCTGGGCTGTTCTGTGCTGGAGAGTTGGGGCAGCATAAAGGGAACTCAAATTGAAGAAAGGTCTAGGTAAGAGAGATATACTGGGAAGGTGGAGGTTAATAATGTAAGAGAAATTGGACTTAGTGTCTGACAAAAATTTCCAGATTTTAATTAATTAAACATTTGAGTAAATCAGTTGGTAGCCTACTTCCCCATTCAGGAATACATAAGATTAATGTATATGATAGTTAAGCTGGTAGATGGAGGATGCTGAGACAGATCTCTATGTAGCTCAGGCTGGCTCTGAATTCGAGAGCATTTGAAATGACAGGTGTATAGCATCATGCCTAGGTAGGCAATTGTTAGTCTTGAGTGACAACCTGGTTGGACTGAGAAGCATCCCGAGTAGCAAAGCACACCCCTGTGTGTCAGAAGTAAATGTGCTTTGAACTTGGTTGGCGCCATCCAACAGGCTTAATGAAAAACGGAAGGAGGAGAGACTCACCAGCATTCTCTTCCTGCCCTGCCCTTCCCTGCCCATCTTGCTACAGTGAACTAATACCTCATGACTGGTCCAATATAAGTATTTCCTCTCTTATATCATTTAGTAACATTCACCTTTATATTTATCTTATGTGTATTTTGCCTGCATGTCTGTCTGTCTATACTTTTGTACTTCCCATGAAGAACAGAAAAGGATGTCTGATCACCTGGAACTGGAGTTATAGACAGTTGTGAATCTATAGATAACCAAATCCGGGTCCTCTGGGACAGCAGCTCTTAATTGCCAAGCCACCTCTCCTGTCTTCTCCCTTATAATCTTGATGCCAGCCATGTCCACAGTGTTGACAGGCTAACAATGAAGGTACATATTAGTTGTATGTGGACAGTTATTAAAGCTTTTTTTTTTTCTGGGGTGCAACAAGATACAAAATGAAACAGGAAAAAGGGGGTAGGTTGGGACCTGACGGAAGTGAGTGGTGAGGTTTTGGGATGATAGTATGGAAGGCTGAGAGGCAGAATTGAGGAGGGCTGTTAAAGAGGCAAAGGCTATGGAAATAATAATGTAGAATCTAGTGCTGTGCTATATAGAACGGAAGGTTTCAGGAGGAAGAGGAGGCTGAAATGTAAGGGATTAATACCTATTATAATTCTCCAAAATTACTTCACAATCATGCTGGCGCATAGCAGGTTATAACAGACAGTTCAAAGTGGTAGACAAGAAAAAGAATATTCAAGGGTGGGATGGTGAAGATTCAGGAGAAGCTGTTCATTCTCTTAGATCTCTGCCTACAATAAAATATTGTACCAACATCTGGAGAGAGAGGCAGGGGATGGATAATATGCCTATGTGTATATGAATATAAATGTCTATTTGCATGTATGGGCATGCACATATGGGTATATCGGAATGTATTATGAATATATAAATGCATTTACAATTTCCTTTTAGTTTTTAACTCACATAAATCCTCTAAATAGTATGTCTGCTTCAGAGATAAAGAAAGTCAGAGTCTTAATTAGGTGAAGTGTTTTGTGTCATGCTGATGGAGTTCCTGGGGTCAGGGTTTGAACTGGGCTTTGTGCCTTGTTTAGGGTAAGTATTAAAAAAAAATGGTGAATGTGTATCTGAAGCTGTTTCTCTTTAACTGTGATATATTTCATGAGGAGTAGGGCCCTGATTCTTTTAACCATGTACTGTGACATACTTTAATTAAAATCCAACTAGCAGCTCACATTCTCTTCTACAGATAGCCCTGTGGATATCTATACTGGGTTGGGAGGAGGTGGGAGGAACCTGTTCTCCCCTGACCTGCCATAAATTTGTTGACCTGAGGATGTAATAAATTATAGGAATGCTTAAACCACACTATTCAGCACTAAAAATTAATAGGGATTCTTTGCCATATTCTGACATATCAAAGCAGTTCAGTTTGAGTGGATCTCATGGGTGCTAATGAAAGAGAAGGTTCTGTAGGGCAGTCTCTCAAAGTGGCATTGGTTTGAAGTCTTCTGCTCTGAGGACCTGGAGCGAATGATGTCTTGGTTCTGATTTTTGGGGGGAAATGTTTATAAGACAATGTCTGTAACCATGCTCACTTGCCTCTCCAATTCAACCCTCTTCCTGGGGTTTTATTACCACTTAGGAAAACCTGCTGTTCTGCAAATTGCATGGTGAACCCTTAATGATTTCTCAAACAAGAATGAGGTAATCTTCATAGCAATTTCAAGTATTTCAGAGGTCAAGGGGGGAGCTTATAGTTTCCTTTATCACAGACAGAATAGACTTTTCCAGTCAATCATTTAAGCAACAAACTACATATATTATCCATAATATCACAAAGAGATTTTTTTTTTTTTTGTATGCATGTTTCTTCTTGTAGGTGCTTTGGGTATTCACCAGGAAGACAGGAAAGGGACCAGATGGAAACAGATCAGTGATTTAGAAATGCATTCTCACCCTTGCTTCCTCCACTCTGCCTTTTGGTCTATCATGAAAGCCAGTAATTGACTATCTGGGCAAAAAGAACGAAGGAAATTGACTCTTTTGAACGGCTGGCAAAAGACAAAGATCCTTTACCCTGCATGACCAGATGCTTTGTTATTGTTGGTTTTATGTGTGAGATCAGACACGTGCTACCAGATGCCACACTAGAGTTTATTCAGGGGAGTTGCTGAGCGGGTCCAAGGGAGAGAAGCAGAAGAGAAAGAGACAGACTTTTATGTGGTGGCTCCTTTTAAGAGAGCGGGTGGGCACAGATTTACATAGCCACACCTAGGAACGTGTCCTCCATACCTGTTCTGCAGGTGCCATGTTGGGTTTTGCCTGGTTAGTCAGCAGATGGGGGCTGAGGAAGGACTGGACCAGCTGGTCACTCCCTGGAGCTGCGGGGCTTGGAGAGTGTTGGATGGCCCAGACCTCCCCTATCTACTGGAGAGAAGCACACTGAGCTGGGAGTCTTGTCAAGGCATGCTTTATTGTATCAGGCAGGGGCTTATATAGAGTAAGGTAAGGAGGAGGTAGGAGTCTTGGGTGGGAAAAGATGGATGAGAGTTTGGGGCCAATGAGATTGATTATGTCACAACAGCAGTGACTAGGCGGAGGCAGTCTTTAGGTTGGGCTATGCTGAGTGACTCATATGTGAAAGTCATGGCCAGAGACAGGTCACCAAGCTCAAGCCAGGCTCGGGAAGTTACACCAGGCCTCATGATCATTGTTAAAAGCCTAGTGAAAGGCCCAACAGGGTTTACCATGTGGGGGCTACATGCCAGGAATTCTTACCTCACCTGGAGCCATGCTGGGTTTACCACATGGCTGTTATGTGCCCAGAATCTTTACATCTCACCTTTAAGTTTATTGTTAAAAGAAAGCTGGGTTTATGTAGTGGGGGACAGGGAAAAATAGATTGGACTAGAACAGGATCGACAGATCCCATAAGACTGCTTCAAGCAGCCTTAAGTTTGTCTCTTCGGAAGATGAGAGGCCTGAATAGCCTCTTTGAGGCTGGCCAGGAACAAGACCCGTGGCAGAGCTGGCCACACTTAAAGCACAAACTGGGAGGTCTAGGTCTCTGCCACAGGAGGAGGCGAAGGAGCTGGTCAGACAGCTTTGGCCAGCAGGAAGTATCTTTCTTGGCGGATTTTCTCATCTCTCCTGTGAGACACCTTAAAAGCCAGCACTAAGACTTCTGCCTGTGGAGTCAGTGGTCCCCGCTCAAGAGATGTAAGTTAACTCTGATGTCGGGGTATCTCTGGGTAAAATATGGGTCATGGGAAGTTACCTTCCCTCAGTACTCTCAGGATCTAAGTTAGTATACTGTGAGAAAGCATTTGTGAGACATTTAAAAACTGGAAGGGACTCTCTTGTTTATCTTGTACCATCTCTTGCATTTTTTCAGAATTGACAGGTGTCAGAGCAGCTCTATGTAGACTTGCCAGTAAGCAGGTCACAAAATTGTCTCTGGCTAAGACCCACCTTGGTGTATTGTAATTTTTGTGGGGGTCTACATATGAGACAGCCTCAGCTTCCGGGAGGTGTGCTACATTTGTCTGATGAACCTCATCTGCATGAGTTCTGGCCTGTTCCCAAACTTACCTTCATTCTAGAGCTCATTTTTTTTGTCACCCGAGTAAGTTCTGAGAGAGGAAACAGGGTACAGACTCTCACTATCCCATCTATGCCAACTACTCCCCCCAGAAGGAGAACTGGATCAGGATTCTTAGGAGCACAAGAGTGACTGGTAGGGTAAATGTAGGCGCCAGGCTTGAAGTTCCCAAAAAAGGTTGGAAGAGTTGCAGGTGAGCAGTTAGATTTGAAAGATGGGGGTTCCAGAGAAGGATCTGGTTGTGTGACTAGAAACAGGTGGTAGAAGAACAGAAAGCCAGAAAAGGAAGTTTAGAGCTGAGATATGAAGAGAGATAGGAAAACTCTTTCCATCTGCCTGTACACTTGCAAAAGTTAGCTCCTGTAAAATATCAGGGTCCAGTGAGCCTTTAGGCAGCTATTTTGAATTATGATCTAAGGGGTACTTGGCCATTTCTTTGTGCAAAAACAAATAAGCTTGGTGGTATCTAGGTAAAGCAGAAAGCTAAGTGGCTTGTAAGTCTCAAGAACACATTCTAGAGATGAGGATGGAGAGACATTTTCTGCTGACTCATTCTCTGTTATTGAGGCCCAGAGGGGAGGGATTCCATCGCTAAATCTGGGTCATCACCCAGCCAATGAGTGGTTCTGGGGGGGCAATGCTAGCTACAGCTAAGTATACTCGGCAGCTCCTAGCAGTAGGTGTTAGAACAAAGCCCGAAACAATGCTAGCTACCATGAGAGGGGGTGTTAAAACCATACTAGCTATCACTAGACACTTGTCAGCACCCAGGATAGGCATCAGGGCAAAACCTGAACCAATGCTCACCACCTCTAAAAACTCTTTAGTTATCAGAGGCAGGCATCAAACCCAACACGCAGCCACCATAGGCACTTGTTGCCTAGAGTGGGCATCCAACACAAGCTACTGATGGGCTTAGGAAGGAGTAGGAATTAGAGCAGAGCCCTGGGGACAGTGTCCAGGAACAGTATCAAGGATCCAAGCTGGGATTCAATAGCAGGGAAGGCCAAAAATGAGTGTCAGGGGAGAAGGAACAGCTGTAACCAGTGGAGATTGTGGCTGGGTGTAATCCTCTGTGAGGCTAGAGTCCTGCCAGAAAGCCAGACGATCTTTTCTGGAGACAATAGTTCATGTTCATGCTGACTAGGAAGGGCAGACTTACCAATCGAGGCTGGTGGTGTTCCAACAAGCTGCTGTGGGGCAGATGGAAGGTGGCCTGGCAGTGCATCCTGGATTCAGTATCTCCTAGAGCTTATGGACACCTAAGCCCAAGAGAGAGCCTATCCCAGTCATGGGCCCAGTCATGTTGATTTTGTGCGTGAGATCAGATATACACACTACCAGATGCCACACTAGAGTTCATTCTGGGGAGTTGCTGAGTGGGTATGAGGGAGAGAAGCAGAAGAGAAAGAGAGAAAGAGAGACAGACTTTCACGTGGCGGCTGCTTTTAAGAGAATGGGTGGGCACAGATTTACATAGCCATGCCTAGGGATGTGCCCTCCATACATGGCTTATTCTGCTGGCACCAGGTTGGGTTTACCATGTGGGGACTACATGTCAGGAATTCTTCTCTCACCTGGTGCCATGTTGGGTTTACTACATGGCTGCTATGTGCCAAGAATCCTTACAGTTATAGGTTCATATTAAAAATATTAACTTTGGTGCAAAAAGTGATGGGTCATTTTGAGTCTACACGAGAATTTCTTGGGGGATTTGAATGTATTTTGTTCATTTAACATGTCTTTCCAAGAGGTAGATGTAGGTAGACCATGGATCTCAAAACAAAACAAACCATTCTTCTTTAAAACAACTTTGCAAATATAAAAATATGTGTTAACCAGGCCATATCTATATTTCAGATTGTCAAATTTTCAAAGGCAGAAGTATAGTGCCCATTTAGAGGGCAAGTTGCCCTAACCTCTCTATGGGACATGGTCATAATGATATTTATAAAAGAAATCACTGGAAGTGCTTTGGGGGAGTTTACATGGTTGTAAGAAAGGCATAGAGTTTTCGGACTGTAAAGACAAAGGTGAAGATGCTCTGGGGTGTGTACGTGTGAAGTAGCATTATCCTCCCCCCAACAGTAGCTGCATTCAGAGGGTCAGAGTTTTTGTAAACACCATCCTTCCAAATTCTTTAATTTACACAGTTCTAAGCAGTGGTCCCAAGGCAGGTGATGGGAAGAAAGGTCGGTGGAGTCTGAAGCTTGCCTGCAGGTGTGAAAATCAGAGCCTTTGGATAGAGCACCCATTGGCTCAGGTTTTTTTGTTTAGTAGTGCTAGACAGGAGAGGCCTTGGTTGACTGTGGTAACCATTTCCCAAATACTTTTTTTTTTTTTTTTTTTTTTTTTGCTTTAACCTTACCTAGCAGGCAAGTCAAATACATTTTAAGAAAATATTTAAGAAACCAAACTCCCAAATTCCCCAAGGAAGTGTGACTGTCATCTGATACTTGAGGGAAAGGGGTAGAGGTGGATGAAGGTGGGGCCCACTTTGCCTACCGTCCAACATATCAATTACTTAAAAGGTGAGTTTTATGAGGGGGATTTTTCAATCATAAGGAAGTGAGAATTCAAATTTCAAAGCCATCATTGTGAGAAGAGCATTTAGGGGCTTTTATGAGACAAAGAAATGAAAATGGTTGCCTGAGGTGAAGGAGAAGCAGAAGCAGAAATGGGAGATATGATTATCAAGCCAGGTGTGGTGGTGCCTGCAGTCTTTATACTGAGGAGACAGAGGAGGAGAATCACAGCTCTCTCAAGGATAGCCTGAGCTACATAGTGAGTTGCTAGGTGACAAGGCCCTGTTTCAAAATAAACAAGTATAGAGGTGTAATGGATCTTCTGGGTACACAGTAAGACTTCATGGCTTTGCCTATATTCAGAAAATGGTGGTGTTCATTACCACACTGAGAGTGATTTTGGGCTTTTGACACTGAATTTTTCACATCTTACACCTACTCAGAACCAGGTGAAGGGTCAGTGTTTCAACTAGTTTGAAGTAGACGAAAGTGTTTCTAAGTTTCTGAATAACACTAAAGTGATTGTTTCTATGGAGACCATATTATCAGGGCATTAACCATAGCAAAGGTAATAGGAATTCCTGCTCTGCTGTGTGGCCTCTGAACCTAGTGATTATAGGCAGCTGCTAAAAGCCATTGAAGCCCAGGGCTTCAAAGGTGTTAGGACAACACTGTAGAAAAATACCTTAGCAAGCCCCTTCCCACCTTCCCACTCAGCTTTCAGTGAAGACAGTCAACTTGGGAGGGAGGGCTCTTTTCGTACCTTTCAGGACCTTTTCCCCCACCCTAGACTGATGTTCTTTTGGAACTGTGAGCCATCTGTGTGTGTAGGAGCCAACTGTCATCTTGGGATGTCCGTGACAAACCAAACGTCCCCTGTCTTCATCTGAACATATTTCAGATGTGAACAGCTCTGTCTACCCATGTATAACTTTTCTCCCAAACCAGTACCATTTGCTCTAATCGGATCACAGAGATGACAGTTTTTATGGGTTAAGGTCCATGTATCTAGACTTAGCCAGTTCCCTGTAGTAGAATGAGGTTCTTATCTTGGGGAAGAATCTGACTATGAGTTTGAATGGGCAAGGCTGGAACCACTCATTCACATTTGTCTGATGGAAGGCAGGCCTCTGAGTAGGTGGTGGCCAAGCGGGAGCTATTTGCATTTCTGACCTGCTGCATGCCTTTGCTGAATGAAATTCATATAATTACTACACAGCATGACTTCCTCTAGAGTTGTATCCGTTCTGGTTGGTTTTTTTTTTTTTTTTTTCCTTTCTCCACTTCATCAGTATCCAATTAATTAACAGTTGTCATAGTGACCGTTGCCATGACAGCATAAAATTCTCCCAAAGGGCTTCTCATTCATATTCTAATGAAATAACATGTACATAGCTGGGTGGCTGGAAAAAGTGGTGAGGAGAATTCTAGAAGAGCGGAAGAGAAAATGAAGAGGCTGCTTTGCCTATTGCCCCAATGTTGTTTTTAGCCTGTTGTCCTTAGTGAGACTGGCTTTATTACTACTTATTACTTTTCTTATAAAAATGCCCAGTAATTCATAGGGCTAATAATACTATTGGGCAAATCAGCCTAACTCCAACCTACGGATGAACAAACTCTTCTCTGTCTTGTCCTAGGTCAGAAGGTGAGGAACATACCGATTTTCTTCTATTGTTTACCTTGCCAGCCTTATTGGTAGGATTTCTAATGGGTCCTCTCAAGGCCAAATACAGAAATCAGAACAACTATTGGCAGCCTCTACCACCCAAGAGATAGCATCACTCACTTGTCCACACATAATTCACCAAGAAATCCAAGATTTCTTAGCTGCCCTTGAAAACTTGTCCCTAGATCACGTGTCTTTGTTTAATGCGTCTTATGTTTTAAATATGCAACGTCCCCCCTAGGCTCATGGTCTGAATGCTTGGTCCCATCTGCTGGTGTTATTTTTGGAGGTTTTGAAAATTTTAGGAGATAGGACTTAGCTAAGGGAAAGTAGGTTCGTGGAGATGGCAGATCCTAAGGGGTGTCTTGTCACCTAGTCTCTCTTGTCCCTCTTGGGCTTCCTCTCCACCCAGCTGTAAGAACATCTTCTGCCACATATTCCCAAGCACATGAGCCTGATGGATATGAAACTCAGCCACATTGAACTTTCTTCTGTAAGTTGTTTCTGTTGGGTGTTTGGTCAGAGTGCCTCGAAAGCAGCCAGCAGTGTCTAATAAGATGCATTCACTCTCTCTGTTCATCCAGGAAGGATGAGAAATTTCCAGAACTCTTCCAACCACACGCCTCTTACTGTTTCAACTAACTGCCTTCTTCTAATTCAAATGTTTCCAAGTATTGGCCAAACCTCTGCTTTATCCTCTGTCCTGTTTACGTCTTGTCTGTAGGGCTCCGACACACATTCTACATGGCTGTTGTACTTCATCCAGAATCAGTTTTTGTGGAATCTCCAACTGCTTCCAATGCTTTAACTGCTTAGCAGGGCTCTGCTCTCTACAGCTATGGCCTCGAAACCTTGTGAAGTAAATAGATCCTTCAATGTCCTCCTCAACGCTATTGCCTTGGTTAATCTGGGGTCTGGACCAGCCTCCTCTTTCTTTGCCTAACACTCTGGTTTATTATGATGTGGACAACCTGTGGGCTCCATGATGGACAACATTGGCCTGAATGTGAAGCCTGGGATAAAAAAAGCCTGCTATATTCTGATATCAGCTAGTCTGTTTCTTCAGTACTTTGTCTCCTCATGATTTTTCCTCAGATCTGCCATTCCTGTGCTTGGAGTCTTTACTGTATAATCCTTTTGAATTTAGCTTTTATGAAATTAGGTTTATCTTGTGTGTGCGTGCGTGTGGCTGGAGGACAGATCACAGGGGCTGGTTCTCTCTCTCCTTCCATCCTGCGGAGCTTGGGGATTGTTGGCAAGTACAACTGCCTTCTCTCCAGCCTCATCTGTTGTTACTATTGCCCATCTGTGCTAGATGCAAACCCAGCTCCAAGCCTTTGCTCAAGGCCTCCCTTTGTCTGAGCAACACCCTTCTCTGATCACCTGCTTGGAGTTCCCCACTGTCCACTGTTGCCTCCTTGTACACCCCCCACCCCCAGTCTCCCTCTAGATAAAAACCATCCTTTCCCTGGTGTTCCTTAGCATTTCCTAAGGCCTTGGGTTTACCCTTACTGTATTTTGCTCTCCTTTGTAAGGATCTGCATTTTTATTGTTATTCATTGAAGATGCAGGGCTGTTGCATGAGCTAAATCTTCATCCTTTATTCCCTTGGGAGCTAAGATGTGCTAATATATCTCGGATGCGCTTTTGCATCTGCAAAACACCCTGTGGTTAATATTAGATCATCTATGTGCTGCAACCTTCCACAGGGGTTAGAAGGGTCCTCTGGAGGCCCATCATTCATCAGCCCAGGCAAGTTCCAGTTCCATCAGGAGCTAGCAGCTAAGGGCGGGCACACACACACACACACACACACACACACACACACACACACACACACACACACACACACACACACACATACACACACGTAGGTCTACTACAGCTCTAAGAATCCATCATTTGTATAAATTATTTTCTCCAAAGATCTATCAATGTTAGGTGCAACCATGTACGTGGGAGACATTATCTTAGTTCTCTGTAATTCACAGCCATTCTAGATGAGCCCTCCCACCTTTTCATCCTGGGGCGCTGTTGCTAGGATACCATGCATCCATCTTCGCCCAACCCAATGGGCTTGGGGCAAGTTTAAGCTGCATGGCCAGCCTAGGGCTGAAGGAACTAGGCTCCATGCCTGCCTGCCCTGCCTCCTGTACCTTCAGCCTGGGCTGGCTTCCAGGGGAATGACAGGCTCTAGACCAGTGCTGTAGCTGGTCCCACCACTTTTCTGTCAGCCTGGTTTCTGAGAGGACCCAGGATGGGTGAGCAGCACCCACCTCTCTTATAGGGGAGAAATATGCACAGTTTACTGTGAAGGTAACAGACAACCTTTGGGACAAGCTAAGCCTCATACACCAGGACTGCACCATCTTTTGTGCCTTCAGTGAACTTTGCTCAGGATTTGATGTCTTCCCGAGGCTCACATCATTTGGCTTCTATCAACCTTTTATTAGAGACTCGGCTTCCTGTAAATGTTGCTTTTGTGACCCAGACAGATCCTTTTGTCTGCATATTTACCTTTTCTTTAGTTCCCTCTAACTGCGTTAACACTTTATGAATCTGATTTACACACCAGTCTCAACCATTCAGATTCACCAAAAGCTTCTCCTATCTCCTAAAGAGCATGTCCCATCAGGGGCTTGACAAGGCTACTGAGGTTCTCCACCAGTCCCTGAAGAAACACCTATTTAACTCTCAGTAATCAGACTCCTATGCGACCTGCCACACTGGGCACAGAACACAGCTTCTTTCATGCCCCCTTTCTTTACTCACGTCTGTCTTTCCTCTGCTCTCTCCCAGCCTCTGATAGTCTGACTGTGGATAACCAAGTGTCTCTAATTTGATCTAGGCCATCAGGATTTGACTCCCTTGTATCGCCATTGTCCCAAAGAGGGGTGGGCAGTTCTGTTTCTCCAGTGCTCATGTGGACCTCATGGGCCCCTGTGTCCCACAGGGCCACAAACTGGATTCAGAGAGATGTTCACACTGCTTGTGCAAAAGTGTTTTGTAATTCAAGCAGTTCGAAGGGGGACTAGTCCCCAGTGATCATAGTTCCTATACAGGGCGATTATTAGGGGTCCCACCCCACACACTGTCTTCCTCTGTATTAAAGACTGGACCTCACTATCCTTTCATGGGCTCCCAAATTTTGGAGCTATTTTGCATGAATTTAATTTGTACTTTTTCATACATGTCCCCTCTGCAAGAAATGCTAAGTCATCTGTGTTCTTTTTTCTTTTCCTGACTGTTCAGAGGTTACTATAGAGGGTAGCATCCACAAGTCTTACTTTTCCGTCAAGTGGTCATGTTCATTATGGATAGACATCTTAGTCTCAGGCACATAAAAACACATAAATTGCATGCAATAGTGTGGTACCCTCTGATGTTTCCATATATATACTATATAAATTACATAATTTAAGTAAGATTTATTACTCTTCTGCTTAATCATTGATCACGTCATGGTATAGAAATCCAATGCCAGCCTTTTGAGATATTCAATTTGTAAATTTTATCCCACTGGGGGAGATTTGCTTGAGAGGTGCCCAGCAAGGCAGAGGCGGGCCTCAGATTCCAAAGCCTGGGAAAAGATACTGTTCAAATTTCATCCTTGAGATAGCTCTGTGGGTAAGAGTGATTATTGTATAGGCATGAGTACCTGGGTACTGATTCTGAATACTCCTCTAAAAATCTGGGTATAGTGTGGTGGTAAGTTGTATATTTAATAAAACCAGTCTAAAATATCGGAGATGAGATCTATCCACAGTCAATCCAGGAGGATCAGAGAGTGGTAACTCACACCTTTAATCCAGCAGATCTGAGTTTGAGGCCAGCTTGGTTCACAGAGGGAGTTCCAGGCTCCCAACGCCTTTAATCCCATAACTCCAGAGGCAGAGATCTTTCTGTGTTTCTGTGAGTTCAAGGCTAACTGCCAAATAGTAGTATCTCATACCTTTAATCTTAACCTGGATGTGAGGCCTGAGTGAAGAAGGTATTTAAGGCAGGTGTAGAAAGACAGATGAGGCAGTAGAAGTCATGAAAAGTGAGGCTGAGGAAGCTGGAAGACAGCTGGGTGAGATTTGACTATGGTGTTTCCTCTCTTTGATATTTCAGCCTTTCCATGAGATCTGGCTCTAAGTTTCCTTTAATACTCGTGCTATATGTGTATATCCATGTGTACCTGTAACCACAGTACTGGGCAAGCCGAGATGGGGGAGGGTGGTCCTCGAGGCTTGCTGGAATCTACATCCCACATAGAGTGCTGTTTCAAGGGTAAGCCTTCTGTGTGGTTGCTCATTAGAGCGAACATTTTGAAATTGCCCTAAGTCAAGGAGTTTGAACAAAGCCAGCTGTCACGGAGCTGTGCGATTGTGACCCATACCCTCAACATTTGTATCCAGCCTGAGGAGGTTGTCTGCAAAGTAGATATAGTTTCAGAAGGGGATTTCAGTCTAATGGTAGGTAATTAGTTCAGAAAAGAATATTTGGAATGGATTCAATGGCACCAGGCAGGTGATGAAGGAAGATTGTTCCTTGCCTAATAAGTGGTTTGTGGGTAACCTCACCTTCAAACCTTGTTAAACACAGCTCTGCCTGAATTCTTAGAGGAACTGAAGGAAGGCATGCAGTTAACCCTATATGTTCTGCTTAGAGGAGCATTTGGGTGGCATCCACAGCCAGCCCAGGCATTCTCTGATGTTTGGCTTTCCCTAGGAATGTAGAAGGAGGTGGTGCATCTGTGTTGGAAACATCCGAAGTCCACGGGGCCACCAGCAGTTGGTGTCAAGCGCTTCCACTGCCCTGTCCCCTCACCTCCCAGCTTGACTACAAAGCTCCTAACCCCACCCTGGTGATGATTGGAGCTTTGTTCTGTTTAGACTTTGTGTGTGACTTTGTGTGTGTGGGGATGGGGGGAGTGGGGTGGGGGCAGCTTTTAGCTCACTGCTCCTGGAAAATCATAGGGTGCTGAGGAAAGAGAAACCTCTCCCTGTGCATATGATGAGGCTTCATAGATTTTCATCCAGGCTGGCAGTATCACTCAGGTGCACCTGCCAACCCAGTGACATACCCTGCTCAGGCGTGCAGGGAAGATGCTGTGAAAAATTCATCTCCTGGATGATTCATCATTCTTGCTTCCTGATTTACTCCCAGGTACCACCCTGACCCACTTCACAGTACTCTCAACAGGACTATCTCGGCATTGGCTTCTGAAGAGGTGGAAGTTAGATTGCTGAATTATTAACCCCCACGTCAATTCTAATTAATGCAGCAAACCACCTGGATATTTAGTGCCTGGAAACAAAATCAATTTGAGTTCTGAAATTTAATTTACATACAGCTGGCGGGATAAATCAGTAACACACTGCTAGGTAGCCCACTTCTCTGTAGTTCAGGGGAAAAAAAATATCCTGTTTGCATTGCTATCTGGATGTTTTGGAAATTCTGAAATTAATCCAGAGTGGTTGGCCTCGCCAGAGAGGGCATGATGGGGGAACTGCTTGAAAAAGTCAATTCCATAGCTTGGGTATGAAGAGAAATGTAATTTTTGTGTATTTGTTTATAGCTGTGTTAGCTTAGTTCCTGATTTGCCATACTCCACCCCACCCCAGTTGGGGAGGGGGGAACCCTAAATGTCTAATTTGGTTTGAATTGAATATCTCATTTGATGCTTTAAACAGAACCTTCAGAAAAGGCTCAGACTTTTATGGAAAAAATGCCTTGAATCTGACTATGTCTCTTTCTCAGTGACATCTGTTATATGGAGGCATCCTGTACCAGAGAGTGGGGACTGTGGCTCTAGACCTGGTGGTATAGGGGCTGTGGTCTCAGGCTGCTCCCTTCTTTCCTGCCTCAGAAGTGCCGTTGCTATCCTGGGCCCAGTGGGTATATGTCTCTCTTAACTATCTTCTGCTTTTTGTGGCTAAGATCATTGAACACCTTCCCTGCTGATCTGGACAGGTCCTAGGTTTTCATCATCAGTGCTAGGTAAGAAGATGGCTTGGAAAAGAGAAGCCACAGCCCATCTCTTCTTCCTGCTTTGCTAAGTTTATCAGCCTGGCTCTGGGTTGGTATATATGGTAGCCTGTGACTAGAAGTTTCTGGCCTGGCCTAACCCCAAGGTCCAGACCCACCTGCAGCTGCTTTGTCCCAAATAATCACACAAAGGCTTATATTAATTACACACTGTTTGGCCTATGGCTCAGGATCATTACCAATTAGCTTTTATAACTCAACTCATTTCTATCCATCTATTGTGCAGCCACATGGTTCTGTGGCTTTACCTATGTCCCATTACATCCTGCTTCCTTGGGCAGCAACTTGCAGCTTCTCCTTGACTTCCTTCTCCTCCTTTATCTCTGCTTGGGTTTCCTGTCTGCCTCTAAGCTGCCTTGCCATAGGCCAGAACAGCCTCTTTATTAACAAATGGAAATGAAGGACATTCGCAGCATACAGAAAGACATCCATAGTCAATGGCACGTTTTAGAAGTTTCCATAGGTAACAGAGATAATGTCTTCCTATACTCTGTTAGGCCTAGTGATCTACTGCCAAACTCAGAGATGGAAGTGGAGACACACCTTCATGAGGTTCCTTTTCCATCCAAGGTGGAAAAGGGGGAGATTTTGTTTTATTAACCTATATAATGAGCTGACTTTTCCATGGGGCAAATGTTCTTGCTTCAGTGGAGGGGACATGCCATGATTTGGATTTAAAGACCATGTGTTGAAGGCTTGGTTACTAACTTCTGGCATTGTTGGAAGGGAGTGGACCTTTAACAGGTAGAATTTAATGAGAAGTTGGGTCATTGGGGATATGCACTTGAGGAAGCATAAGGGGCTGCTCCCTCCCTCCTTCCCTCCCTCCCTCCCTCCCTCCCTCCCTCCCTTTCTCCCTCTCTCCCTCCCTTCCTCTCCCATCCCCCCCCACTCTCTCTTTTTGTGAGGTGAGCAGTCTGTTCTACCATATGATACATGCTGGGACTGCCTCATTATAGCCAAAAGACAATGTGATCAGCTGACCACAATCTGAGACTTCTAGAACTGTGAGCCCAAATAGACTTCTCTTTTGAGTTTCTTAGCTTGGGTGTTGTGTCAGAATAACAGAAAGCTACCTCTCATGGGGCATACACTCTAAGTGTCAGGAGGGTTTTTGTGTATCAGTGTCTTAGGGTTTCGACTGCTATGAAAAGACAGCATGATCATGGCAACTCTTATAAAAGAAAACATTTAATTGGGGCTGGCTTACAGCTTCAGAGGTTTAGTCCATTACTGTCAATGTGGGAAACATGGTGGCACATAGGCAGACACAGTGTTGGGGAAGGAGCTCAGGCAGCAGGAAGTATCATTCACACATTGACCAGGCTTGAGCTTCTGAGACCTCAAAGGAAGTCATCACCTATTGACAGACCTCCTCCAACAAAGCCATGCCTACTTGACAAGGCCACACCTCCCAATAATACTACTCCCTATGGGCCTATGCAGGTCATTCTTATTCAAACCACCCAATCAGTGTCGTCTACCTTCAGGCCTTGATGATTTAAATAAGTCACACCCTTAGCAATCCTTGATAACCTGATGGGAAGGAGAAGGTAGAAGGATCAAGACATTTATTTTGGACAGGGTGGCCATGAACTTGTGATCATTCTGCCTCAGCTTCCAGAATGACACCATACCCAGTTAGAACTGTGGAAAATTGTGAATAGCCTGGCTTCAAGGGTAATGTTTATTGGCATAACTCCAGGTTTCTTTTTAAATTTTTGACATTATAATTTAGTCGCAACATTTCTTCCTTCCCCTTTCCCCGTAAATCCTCCCATGTACCTATCTCCTTTAAATTCATAGCCTCTTTTTTCACTAATTGTTATCACATGAATATATGTGTGTGTGTGTATATATAATATATAATACGTGTATGTTATATATATTTGTATATAACCTGTTCAGTCAATATAATGTTACTTGTACTTCTGTTTTCAGTGCTGACCATTGGGCACCATAACCTAATGTTTGAATGCCACAGACTAATAATTACTTCTGTCATTCCTTTTGTATTCATTCTGAAAATGCTTGGTCTTTTCGGTCACATACAGACATCTCTGGGTGTCTTGATCAATCTAAGGTGACAGCAACAGATTCAGAAACCCAAGTGAAACACACGTGACTGTCAATGTAATCTCTGTCCAGATAGAGCACAGAATATGGTCTTTATCAACAGCATTTAGAAAACATCAATTTGTGTGTGTGTGTGTGTGTGTGTGTGTGTGTGTGTGTGTGTGTAAGAGAGAGCGAGCTGTCACACATTAAAAAGAGAGAGGTCCATTATAGGCTGAATAGTCTGGAATAGGATATTAAAGATACAGGAAATTTGAGATCAGATTCACAGAACACAGAAATGTATATAGCTCAAAGGTCACAGAGAGCTAAGTGGGATTAAGCAGCTCTAATTTAAATATGGGAATTCTGAGAGAACGTGAAGCAAAGAAGGATTAGAGTTAAATTCAGCCAGAAGATGAATATCAGGTTTGAAGACAAAGTACTTAATCCTATGCAGACAAAGAAGCACAAAATGTCAGGAGGCTTTGCTGAGAGGGAAGCAGGGTTGGTGACATGGAAGGAGGCAATGTGAGTGTTGGGTGTGGCATTGTGAGAATGGCATCAGCATGGGCATCAAGACCTTCCTCTGAACCATCATGGATGAGATGCATGACCTCAGTTAGGGGCCTTTATCTCATATGCTGCAGATGCCTCATCATTTGAAAGGGGCCGTGAAGGTTCTCTCAGGCCCCTTGCAGGCAAGCTGGCTCTAATTCAGCCTGTGAAAGCAGAGGATGAAAACAGTAGTGATATGGGATTCCTCTTTCTGATTCTTGGAACCCATGCTGAAGCTTACAGGACCAAAGTGTAGCATGAATTCTAATTGGTCTTAATAATAAAAACCTGAAGTCAGATATGGGGGTAAATGCTAAAGACCAGAGACGTACTGGAACCAGCCACTAGAGAGACTTCCTACCTCTACTGAATCCTCCGGCCGAAGGGGTGAGATCCTGTCTCCATTAATTTATACTCCTGTTTCCATCTCCCTAATGTGGGGATTAAAGGTGCGAGCCATCATTGCCTGTCTGTTTCTCCTTTAGATTCAATCTCCTGTAGCCCAGGGTGGCCTTGAACTCCTGATCTTCTTGCTTTCTTTTTTCCCAAGTGCTAGGAGTGTGTTCCACCACTACCTGGCCTCTATGGTTAACTAGTGGCTGGCTCTGCCCTCTGATCTCGAGGCAAAATGTGTTTGCTAGAGCACAGACAAAATATCACCTCACAAAAGAGGACTTTTGTCAAAGTGATTAGGTGAAGGATTTTGAGATGGTGAAATTATCCTGGATTAAATTAGTAGGCCCTAAATGGTATCTCCACAGCAGACAGGACACAATTCACTACCTCTCTCGGGCCATGCTTCCTCTACCCTGATAGACTCCCTCCCTTCTTACATCATGAGCCAGAATAACCCTATCTTACCTGAAGCTGCTTCTGTCTGATACTTTTTTGGAGTGGTGTGAAAAGGGATATAGAGTTCAATCTATGGTTGCAGAGTCATTCAATTTAAAGACTTAGAAGCACAACAGCACCCCCTCCCTCCCTCTGACCCCCAGTTCTATTCTCTAGACGATGCTCATTTTCAGTTCTGCAGATTTTAGTTCATGGTCACCTGGTCCTGTGGACATGGCCAGAACACAGTGAGAGAGGAGATTCTTCACCTCGCAACAGTGAAAAGCAGAAAGTGAGGGGTCAAGGGATAAGGTACATCCCTTAAGGACTATCCTGTGACCGACTCATTTCCTCCAGCTAGATCCCACCTCTTCAAGTTTCCAGAGCTTTCCACAAACAGCATACGCTGCTGAGGACTGGTCCTTCAATACATGAGACTTGTGGTATCTCATGTAAGCAACCCTTTCTAAAAGCCCATGATGGGCCTCCTCCAGGATTATAGCGCGGCTATCATGTGAGTCCTGCAGGGAGTGGCTTGAGGACCTGGGTGACTCCCAGGGGACACCCGGAGGGTAAGAAGTGGGCTCATGGCTTCAGTGACAGAGCCAGGAGTCTTGCTCCTGACTGGGCAGGTTTGACAGGTCCCAGCATATTTCCCTATCCTGGGATTGCTGTCTGAAGGACAAGCAATGGCATCTTCAGAGATTCGACCAAAGCACCCCCTGTCCCAGAACAATATGGAGTTGTCTCAGACTCCGGAAGTGTAGACTTTCTAGAATCATCCTTTCCTCTTCTCCCCTTGCATTTGTAGGAAGAATTTGAGCGAGCAATGGGAAGCCAATTATACCTCAGTCCGTGTGGATAGAGGACCGGTTCTTACCAGAACGGTCAGAACCAAAGACAAGTGAGAATAGTCTAGAATTGTGCCAGGATTTTATTGTGGGGGCCAGAGGAAGTGTCCCTCATTGAATATCTTCTTAAACAGTAAATCTTTTTTTCCATAATAGTTTATTGAATATTTGGGAATTTCACACAATGCACCCCCATCACCCTTAGTCCCTCTCCCATGTTCACACCCCCACCCTTGTGGGACCAGTCACATGGTCAAACTCCCAGTAACCAGCCCCTTAAAAAACAGTGAGTTCTTTTCCCACCCCACCCCTATCAATAGCCTTCTATTGTGGAGGGCTGCACTTCAGCATCCTTATCACAATTTTTAAGAGTTCTCTTCGATGGCTTCCTGTCTAAATTACTTTTCTTGGGACAACGGGAATAGGAGTTGTTGTAGAAGCCTTCGATGCCCCCTTTTCAACTGTGAGTCTGAAGTCATCTATACCCCTGCAGAAGCTTCCTTGTCCTTTACAGTCAGCAGGAGCATGGTTGTATCCACCCCCTTCCCCATCAGCTCCACCGCAGCCATGGTAGCAGCTGGGGAGGAGGAGTACTCTAATCAGTCTCCTTCGATTCTCAGGATTTGAAGATGGCGGCACAGTCAGCACTGAAAATTGTGCTAAAAATCACCACCAAGATGTCCCTGAGCGCTTTACTGATATGATGAAGAACAACCAACCAACCAATGCCAGTGACTATTTGGGCTCTGATGCAGCAATAGCAAGCCAGTGCCAGAAACAGAAGACTGGTCCAGCAGATGGAGAATAGGCCCTCTGTCCAGGCAGCGTTAAAACTTAAGCAGAGCTTAAAATAGCACCTATGTAAGAGTAACATCCAGGCACGTTTAGGCCAACCTATAGGTGCCCTAGCCAGGGGAACAATTGGAGGAAGAAGCCTACCCATAATCCAGAGAGGTTTGCCCCCAGGAGGACTACGTGGGGGGCACACTACCAAAACCCTGCTTAGGGGCAGGATGTTGCTTAGAGGTCAAACCTGTTCCGCGGTAGATGAGCCCTAGCTCCCTGAATGGGCTTAAGAAGAGGTGGTGTTGGAGGTCATGGAGGTCCTACGAGAGGGGGCCTATGGTGGGGCGCTAGGGGTCACGGCAGAATCTGTGGTAGAGGTTGGGGTATGATAGGTCAGGGAAGAGGGAGCTTTGGAGGCTGAGGTGGAGGTCATGGCTGAGGGAGAGCAATTGGATGCATACATGTCGAAAACTAAAGGATACCTGGATGCTGAGTAGGACACCTACATGGCCCAGACAGATCCTGAATTCAGTGATTGAAACCTGCCTGCCTGTCTGCCTGTTCCCCCCTACACACACACACACACACACACACACACACACACACACACACACACACACACACACACACACACACACACACAGACTTACCTGCCTTGGTGCACTTAGTGTGTTCTGTATCCTTTTGATAGTATGTGATATAAAACCCTATTTTCCTTTGATTTGCTTGAATTTGTTTTGTTTATCCTGTCACCCAGACTTCTATTTGAAGGAATGCACTGGCCTCAGAGTAGAAGATTTTTCCAGTCTCTGCCTCACCTGTCATACATGCTGAAATTTTACTATTTCCTCTGTTCATTTTTATGATCCTAGAAAAAGTTCCTAGGAGGAGCCAATGTTCTTACTAATGTGTGGTTTCTGGGATAGAGTTCTTCTAAATCTTCCTTAAAAGCTCCCTGTTATAGCTAAAACTGAAGGTATATCTGCTATGTTGATGATGAAGGTAGTAAGTTGGAAATGTTGGTATTGTTAGTGGACCAGAAATGACTTACATATGCTAGCAACTTTGATTTGGTCAAAATTGGTGCTGTCTACATTGACATCCCATAAACAATAGCTGACATGCTGAGTTGGATATGTTCAATTTCCACTCTAAAATAAGCTTTTTTAATCTTTCCTTTTGGCTTCATGTCATGTCCAAGAGGCTTGTGCACATCTAGTAAAGAAGAAGAAGCCATTTGGTGTAGCACATATTTACAAACTGACTGCTAGGAAAGGGTCATCTGTTGCTCAGGCTGAAATGCAGTATGTTTGTTCAGAACCACTCTTGGTCTGGTCCACATAAATGGCTTTATTTGACCCTCTTGAAAATTTCAGTTCAAACATATTTGTCAGATGTTCAGTCTCAGTGAATATTGTATTTATGATTCGTTATAACAAATTGTTCTCTCAAATGCAAACCCCCTCACAGGAGTGTCCAGCAGTTTAGATTTAGTTGACTCTAGACACAGTCCCGTTGACAGCCAGGATTCATCATGTGGATAGTTGCATACTTTGTCTTTTATGGAGCTGTGTAGCTTTCCCAGAGCAGCTGTAGCCATTTTCTTCCTACCAACAATGCATGAGTGTTTCTGTTTCTCTCTCCATGTATTTTAAGGGACAGTGCAACATCATCGTGAAGTTACTTTGTTGGCATACCCTAGGCGGTGCTGTTCTGATTCTGAAAATAGCAGCTGAGCTGTCTGAACCATTCAAAAGCAGCAGAACCCTGCTGGCTGGCCTGGCCTGGCCCCCCAGCAGAGATGTGGTGCTGGGAATGGTTAAAAGGCACCTCTATATATCTCAGCCAACCCACACGCTGGGAGGTCTTTGGATGATCTGGTACCTCCCAGGGGTTTCCCTGTCTATAAGTCAGGGCTGTGGAAATGTCTTTGGATTTGAGCTAAATTTTCCATTGTAGATGCAAGGGTTTTTTTTTTTTTTTTTTTTTTTTTTTTTTTCCCAAGCACAGAAGTTACTATTAAAAAACATAGCTGCATGGAGGACTGGAAGTGGCAGTGCAGAGAACTTTTGTCTCCTGACTCCCAAGAGTAGAGCCAGATGGAGGATCTGTTCTGGGAATGGGAAGAGAGAAGGGCTGGCTAGGATCAAAGACAGAAAGGAGGTTTGCTTCTCACAGAAAATCTTGTGCCAGTTGCTGAGGGAGGATGGCCACCTTCCATCAGAGTTATAGGAAGCTCAGCTATGGGCCAAGATCGTTTATACTGGGGCTATGTGACTGAATGTCTCAATCCAACCCCGTCTCCTACCCTGTGACCATTACCAGGTGATGGCTGCTCTCAACTTGATTGGATTTGTAAAGCACACCCCTGAATGTGTCTATGAGGATGTTTCCAGGGTCTTAGGGTTCTAGCTAATAAAAGATTTACTCTCTGGTGAATTAAAAAAAATCTGCAGATTGCTGGGAGATGGTGGAAATGTGGAAGGTAGGATCTGATTGGAGGAAGTAGGTCATTGGAAATGTGTACTTGATGGCTACCTCTTGCCTTTCTTATTATTATGATTCTATTCTGTTTCTTGTCCACCACGATGTGAGCCATTTTGCTACATCCTCCTGGCCATAATGAGCTGAAAACTTAGAAACCCTGAGGCAAAAGAAGATTCTTCCCTTTGACTTGTTTTCTCCTTTGTCTGGTCACATCTATGCAGAACTAACCCATATGCAAATTAGTCTGCTATTTTTTACTTCTCAGGTCTCAGAGCTCTTGTCTCTGAAACAGGGATGCTAAGTGTCCTAAGAATTACATGACGATGAAAGGGGACTCTGTATGTAAGGTCCCCAGAATGGGGGCTCCCAAACTGCAGTTACCTGGAGATCTTTGAGAAGTACCAAAGCCTGGATGCCTTTCATGGGGATTGATGTTACCAAGACTGGTCTGAGGGGTGAACCCTAAAACACTCCCAAAGTAATACACCGAATTAAGTTAGAATTTATGGTCTTCCCACAGCTCCAGTTACTTGGAAATATTCATTGTCAGTTGTAGTTAGTTGAGCATATATAGTGTAGCTTAAGCTGACCACCCAGTCACTAGTGATAGAATGACCAGAGGCTTGTACACAGGCAGAGCAATGCTGTTTATGGAAGCAGAGACAAGTGACAATTCTGTGAGTTGATGAATGCCTAGGATTTCTAGAAATCATAGAAGCTAGAAAGGGAGCAGAGGGCTTACCCTTCCTCAGAGTTCTTCAGAAGGTTACCCAGGGGTTTGCAAGCACTGTGCACACAACCAAGGGGACCTGGGTTCAGATCCCAGAACTCATGTAACAATCCAGGTGTGGTTCTTATGTGTCTGTTACCTCAGTGCTGTGGGGGACAGTTAGGAGGTCTTTGGGGCATGTTGGCTGCCAGCCTAACTAAGAGCCATGAGCTTCCGGTTCAAGGAGAAAGCCTGCCTGAACAAGGCAAAGAGCTAAAGGACATCCAACACCCTCTAGTCTCCACAGATTCAATACAGGGGTCATACCCACATCCATATTCGCAGAAACCAAAATAAGATCTCCTGATTTTAGACTTACAGCCTCTAGAACCATGAGTTAATAAGTTTCTAGCATTTTTAAACAATGGATATATGCAGTATTGTGTGCTGTTTTGGTATAGAAGTCAAAAAACTCATAGAGTTATTGTAAGGTTGTGGACAGTGCTGTCAATCATGCCAACACTCAATACACATGAACTGTTTGCATCATTTCATTATCTGCCTTAGCCATGTGCAAGAATATGAGACCAAAACATCCTCAACAGTCATTGGTGGTGTATGAGCAGAGGCTGAAAGAACCCTACTACTCCTGGGCTGGAGAGATGGCTCAGTGGTTAAAAGAACTGGCTGCTTTCCCAAAGGACACTCGTTCAATTTCCAGCACATACATGATTGTTAACATTCTGTAACTCCAGTTTCTGGCCTTCATGGGCAATGCACCATGGGGTTCAGAAGACATACATGCAGTCAAAATACCTAGACATATAAAATAAAAGTAAATCTTTAAAAATAAAAGAACCCCACCCCTAAGTGTGGATCAGTCTCATAAACCAGCTCAGCAGTGTGTGTGTGTTTGTGTGTGGTGTATGAGTGTGTGGTGTGTGTGTTATGTGTGGTGTATGTGTGTTATATTTGGTGTGTGTGTGCTATATATGGTGTGTGCAGTGTGTGTGTCGTGTAGTGTGTGTATGGTATGTGTGTGTTATATATGGTATGCTATGTGTAGTGTCTGTGTGTGTTATATTTGGTGTGTTGTATGTGGTGTGTATTATATGTGGTGTGTTATAAATGGTGTGTGCAGTGTGTGTGCGTGCGTATGTGTGTTGTGTGTGTGTGTTTGGATGGGTGGGTGGGTGAGCGTAGGCAGACAGAAAAGGAAGGACACAGAGAAGACCATCTGTTCATTGTTGTTTTAACTGTACCCTCACCTCCTTCCACTAGCCGCTTCCTTGGTTACCGTAGTCTGTGGCAGACCTTCATCCTTAGCTGTTTCTGGCTTTTCTCAGCTGTTGACAACAAGGATTCCAGGGTTCCAGTCTCTTCCAGTTACTTAACGTACGGGAGCTCAGAGGAGAGAGCCTTATTCTACAGCCAAAATAAACTGCTCTTTTCTTGTTTTAACTTCCTGTGCTCCATTCCTAGACATGGGCCCTGTAGCCTTTCTTATCATCAGCTGCTCTGTAATAATGGAACCCCAGCTATATGGATGCATTTTCAAAGTGTGGTAGTGGGATGCTGACTGTATTCTCTCTATAGTGTTCTTCCTCTCCTAAAGGCCTAAAGCATGTAGGTTATAGAAGGAAATCTACACTGCGTGCACTACCTGTGTATCTAGGCCTTATTCACTGTGGCTTCTGAAAGGCTGAACAGAGGCCAGAAGTGAATGTGGAGCTCTCTTACCATATCTGCAGCTGGCCGAGCAGCCAGCAAGCCACAGTGATTTTCCTGTCTCAGCCCAACACAGCACTGGGGTGCCAGGCCACCTGTGGATATACCCAGCTTTTTAATGTGGGTGTTTGGGATTCAAACTCAGGTTCTCATGTTCACTCAGCAGGTACTTTTACTTACTGGGCCACTTCTCCAGCCCACAAGTACCTTGTGTGTATGTGGCATATGTGGTATTTGTGTGTGCATCATGTGTGTGATAGTACAGGTATGTGTACCCATTATGCACACATGGAGACCAGAGGAAGATGAGGCCTGGGATTCAAACTCAGGTCCTCATGCTTGCAGAGTAAGGACTCAATCATGGAGCAAAGCGTCCTTAGCACTATATATATATGTTTTGGATAAGGTTTGCCCCCGCTCCATAAAATGGAGTCGAAAACAGTTTTTATTTATACAAATTTTCAAATATCTAACAGAGTTCTCACATACTCTGTGCCCAGTTATCCTATTATTGGCAAATTTCTTCTGCAGATTTCCCTGGCTTTTCTCCAACCTCTGTTTTCTATGTCAGGATCCCATCCAGAATTCCAATCACATTTGATTTCCTCAGGCTCCTACATATGGGGGCAGCTTCTCAGCAGCCACCCTTGTCCAGTGTGTTTTGATTTAGCTGATTTTTTAAAATTATTTCTCCTTTTCTGCTTGTATTGGATTTAATTTATTCTTAATATTTTTGTTAGCTTCCTTTTGTTTTGTTTGAGACAGAATCCTGTTATGTAGCCTGGCTGCTCAGGAACTCACTGTGGAGGCCAGGCTAGCCTTGAACTCACAGAGATCTGCTTGCCAATGCTGGGATTAAAGGCATGTACCACCACATCCAGATAATTTTCTTCTTAAAATGGAAACTCAGGCAACAGATTTTTAAACCTCCCTTCCCCAAATATTAACACACCATTCTCTAATTTTCCTTTAAGTTCATTTTTAAATGACTATTAGTCAGGTAGAAACGTTTTCTAATGTCATGTGATTTCTCCTTTGGCCCATGATTATTTAGGAGTTTCTTAATCCTTAAATAATTGGAGGTCTATCTCCGTGTTTGTTGTTCTTTAATTTAAAGCAGACAGTCCATGGCCCAGGCACACGCTGGGAATACTTTAAAGGGTTCAAGGCTTGCTTTCTGATCAAGTATGTGTCCTAGCTTGATGAATTTTTCCTATAAGCCTAAGAAGAATTCGTATGCCACAGCTGTCTGGCTAGACGGCTGTTCCAGTCCCCGGGATCTTGTTGAGTTCTGTGTCGTCTTCTATCAATCCCCTGAGACAGAAGTCACCGTATGTGTGGACTCATAACTTCTCCCATCTAAGTCATAAGTTGTGTCTTCAGCTCTGTCATGAGGAACACGTGACTGAAGGTTGTCTGCCGTTCTTGGTGAACTGTTGTTATGCAGAATGACCATGATCATCTCTGATGACATTACTTACCTTGATGCCCACTTTGTCTGCTCTCAGTACAGCCGCCGCTGTTGGAATGGTATATTTGTAGTTCCGTTCAAGCTGTATGTCTTCTGACTTACACACACTTGAGCCTGTTTGTTTTTATCTTTGTAACAGTGAATTCTCTAGTACATGCTCACCCCTACTTCAATTTCCCTACTTTTAAAATCTTGTACTAATGCGGCTCATTTTCTGGAGCAAGCAAACAGATATTCACACATTACTTTTAGCTGAAGGTCATCTTTACATTAGGAATCACTCGTGGTACTGTATGTGCTATGAAGTTTGATAAATCTCAAGTATTCACCAGTGTGGAATCACATAGGTCCATTTTATTGCCCTAAAATCCCCACACTTCACACATTCACCTTCCTTTCCTAAACTCCTTGCCTTGACCCACACTTTGTCTCTATAGTTTGCCTTTCTCTGGAAGGGGAATATTTGGTTACATTGCCTTCTCTCACTTATCAATATGAATCTAAGGTGCCTTTACATCTTTATGTGGTTTTATCATTCTTTTCTTTTTTTATTACCAACTAATATTTCTTAGCATTGCCTAAGGTAAATACAGTAGATATTTCCTATGGCCTCTTTAAGAACTATTTCAACTGATGTGGAAACTATACTCCAAGAGATCTGTGAAATTAAAGAACTGTTATAACAGGTCGCGCAGAGGGAGATGTGGCTTACTACTTAGGAGCTGTGTAAGTGGGGCTCCTAATGAATGGGTTCACCCAAGCAGATTGGGAGGGGATTGGGAGAGGAGGTGGGTGAGGGGAGAGGGGAGAAGGAGGGTGAGAGGAGAGAGGAGGAGGAGGGTGAAGGGAGAGAGGAGGAGGAGGGTGAGGGGAGAGAGGAGGAGGAGGGTGAGGGGAGAGAGGAGAAGGAGGGTGAAGGGAGAGAGGAGGAGGAGGGTGAGGAGAGAGAGGAGAAGGAGGGTGAAGGGAGAGAGGAGGAGGAGGGTGAGGGGAGAGAGGAGGAGGAGGGTGAGGGGAGAGAGGAGAAGGAGGGTGAGGAGAGAGAGGAGAAGGAGGGTGAAGGGAGAGAGGAGGAGGAGGGTGAGGGGAGAGAGGAGGAGGAGGGTGAGGGGAGAGAGGAGGAGGAGGGTGAGGGGAGAGAGGAGAAGGAGGGTGAAGGGAGAGAGGAGGAGGAGGGTGAGGAGAGAGAGGAGAAGGAGGGTGAGGAGAGAGAGGAGAAGGAGGGTGAGGGGAGAGAGGAGGAGGAGGGTGAAGGGAGAGAGGAGGAGGAGGGTGAGGGGAGAGAGGAGGAGGAGGAGGGTGAGGGGAGAGAGGAGGAGGAGGGTGAGGGGAGAGAGGAGGAGGAGGGTGAGGAGAGAGAGGAGAAGGAGGGTGAGGAGAGAGAGGAGAAGGAGGGTGAGGGGAGAGAGGAGGAGGAGGGTGAAGGGAGAGAGGAGGAGGAGGGTGAGGGGAGAGAGGAGGAGGAGGGTGAGGGGAGAGAGGAGGAGGAGGGTGAGGGGAGAGAGGAGGAGGAGGGTGAGGGGAGAGAGGAGGAGGAGGGTGAGGGGAGAGAGGAGGAGGAGGAGGGTGAGGGGAGAGAGGAGGAGGAGGAGGGTGAGGGGAGAGAGGAGGAGGGTGAGGGGAGAGAGGAGGAGGGTGAGGAATAGAGCAAGCAGGAGGGCAGAGAATCTAGGCCATAGACATAGGCTTTTATTGGGGGCCAGGGTGAGTACACGGCATAAAGAATGAAAGAATTCCCTTAGTGTATTTGAATGTCACAGTGTCACAGATAGAGGAGGGCAAAAGAAGGAATCTGTGTCAGGGAGTGTCCTATCAACCTGGTGCACATGGCCACCGAGATCTGGTACTCCCTCTGTTTGGGTGATGATGGGAATGAAGGAAAGAAGTCCTTAAATTCACATAGCACACGGATAGGTCATACTGTTTATTCAGCTGTTGGCGGATAGCTTGGTTGCTTCTACGTTTTGCTAATTATGAATAAAGATGCTATAAATATTTGTGTGATGGGGGGTTTGTGCAAATATAGTTTCAGTTCACTTGGGTAAATTCTAGAGAGCATTACTGCCAGATTATATGGCTGTGGCTATTTTTATTAATTACTTCTTGACAGTTTAATATGTACATATAATGAATTTTGATAACATTCATTTCCATTACTTTCTTGTATCCCCTCCCCCTCATGCTGAACCCCTTTTCGTTTCCAACTAGTGTGTGTGTGTGTGTGTGTGTGTGTCTGTGTGTGTGTGTGTGTCCCACTCAGTTGGGGTTGCTGAATGAACATGAGTATGGAGTTATTATAGAGCACGGACAACTCATGGGCAGTGACATTGCTCTCCCTTCCCGGGCAACTATTAACTGACAGTAGTTCCTCAAGGAGGGGTGGGAACTTACAATCCCTGCCTCCGTCCGTGATGCACTATCCATGGGTTCAGTGTTATGCAGGTAACCACAGCCATTGCGAATTCAAGAGTGCAATAGCCGTGCCATGTCTGGAAGACAGCTTTCCACAGCACTCCTCCTTATTTTCTGGCGCTTACAGTCCTTTTTATTTGCCTGCTACATTTTGTAAAACATTGCCAGACTACTGTTTTACATTCCCATCAACACTGGGTTGGGAGTAGGGAGCTGACTCCATGTGCTCAGCAGAACTTAAGGCTGTTTGTGCTTTGGCTTTAGGTACTCTGTAGGTGTGTGCATAGCCACATCGTTTAAGCTTATAATTCTTTAATGATGTGTAATGTAATCTCTTTATGTGCTTATTTGCTATTTGAATGGTGTTTGTGTGTGTGTGTCAACTGTCCATGCATCTTTTAAAATTAGATAGTTTTTAGTTTGTGTTCTATTGCTGTGAAGAGACACCATCACCACAGCAACTCTTATAAAGAAAAAGATTTAATTGGGGCTGGCTTACAGTTTTAGAGGATTAGTTCATTATCATCATGGTGGAACATGGCAGCAGACAGACATGGTGCTAGAGAGTCTGCATCTGGATCTTCAGGCAACAGGAAGCTTTTAAAACCCAGAAGCCCACCTCCAGCCTTTTTCCAGTAAGGACACATCTAATTCCTCTCAAGTAATGCCAGTCTCTCATGATCAAGCACTCAAATCTATAAGCCTATGGAGGCAATTCCTATTCAGTTCAACCTATCACAATTGTTTATTCTCTCATTGTCATGTTTTAAGAATTATCTGTATATTTTTGATAAATCCTTAATTAAATTTTGTTTTACAATAATTTTTCTGAGAGTTTGTGATTTTCCTAGTAATGTCTCAATAGAGCAAGTTTGAAGAAAATCCAACTTAATGTTTTTTGAAAGAACATAATTTTATGTTACAGCTAAAGTTTTATGATAAAACTCAAGTTCCCTTATGTTTTTTCATGTCTTTGTGCAGTTTTATATTTAGTTGCAATGGGTGGGTCACTTTTATGAGTTGTATAAGGCCATTATCTATGTTTGTGTGTATACTAGATGTCCAGTTGATCTAGCAACATTTGTCAATTAAAAATAAAAGAGAGAAAATAAAAAGAAAAAAGAGAAAACAATAGCTGTGCTGTCTCCATCAAACCCTTTGCTCCAGGTGGTCATAATTGTGCGGGCAATTTCTGGGCTCCCCGTTCTGTTTGGTTGATCTGTGGCTTTTGTCCCTTCACCAACATACTATTGATTGCTGAGGCTGTGCAGCAAGTTCAAAGCTGGTAATTCCAGTTCTTCAGCTGTGTTATTTACTTTTAGAACTCTGTTGGCCATTCTGGGCCTTTGCCTCTCCACGTAAATCTTTGAATTTGTGTGTTCATTTGTGAAATAAGTTGCTAGTATTTTTACTTGTGTTTCATTGAATATATATTCACACATACACACACACACACACACACACACACACATACACACACACACACACACACATGGAACTGACATCTCAGAACTTTTGTCCTCGTGTGTGGAATCTCGTCTAGATATTTGGGTCCTAGATTTCTTTCCTCAGAATTTTGCAGTGTTCCTCGTATCGATTGTGCATATTTGATTAGATTCATTACCAAATCTCTTGCTCTTGGTACTAATCGCATCATGTCTGGTTTCAAGATCTACTTGTCCACTGCTGGTGCACATAGGAAGGTGACTGACTTCTACATTAGCTACATGTGAGGCTGCCTTGCAGTCCACACTTCCATGATTTTACTTTTTAATTGTTTGGGGGAAGTTCCTGCATAATCTACGCCATTTTAACACAGTCTTTTATTTGTCACTTCTTAACACATGTACCATTGGCTTTTCTTCTAGTCTTTTTGCATTAGCTGGGACTTCCAGGGTGATGCTGAATGGTGGGAGTGAGAAGCCTTCCCTGTTCTTAATTCAAATTGGAAAGTTCCTAGTTTATTACTATAATTATCATGTTAGATGTTGGCTTTAATTTTTAGTAGCTTTTAAAACCAAGTTGAGAAACTTCCTGTTTATTCATAGTTCCATGGAAGTTTTTTCTTTTTATTGTGAATAGGTGTTAATTTTTATTGAATGCCTTTTCTGCATCTGTTAACACAATCATGTGGGTTTTTTTTTTCTGCTTTAGTGTATTGATGTAATGAACCACATTAATAGATATTTGAACAATGAGCTAGCTTTTCATACCTGGGCTCAATCTTATTTGGTCAGCTGTCTAATTCTCTAGACTCACTACTGGATTCAACATGTCAATATATTTTAATGTTTTTACAAGGAAGAGCATAGGCGCACCCTCTCACCTATTACAAATGATACAGCTGTGTTTCTCGTCTTTGGGGAAATCACAGGAGTCAGCACATCTGGATGGCAATAGATAAGTCTTGCCATAGGAAAGCCCACCTGACTCTGAAATTTCTGTTTTGCAAGACAAATGATTGTTGGCTCAATTTAATACATAGGGAGCTGTTCAGATTCTTGTCTTTGTGTAAGCTTTGACAAATTATGTCCTTTACTCAGGCTGTCAAATGCCTTGTGTGTGTATGATATTTACATGTTATATATAGATATATTTGTATATTATAAATTATGAATGTAATTTATCTATGTATTTCAATGCTCATAGGCTCTGAAATGATGTTCCTGTTTTAAATTTGATATTAGCATTCTCTCATTATCTTAATAAAGGTGAAATAATAGGGAGTCAATAAATTTTCATGTGTTACTTGGAAGTATGTTGCCCAATTGGTAGGTTGCTAAAGTCATCCTGGCCCGATAGGAAACTTCACATGATTTCTATTCTTTAAATTTCAAGGCATATTT
This sequence comes from Phyllotis vaccarum, assembly GCA_033318265.1. Classification (NCBI taxonomy): domain Eukaryota; kingdom Metazoa; phylum Chordata; class Mammalia; order Rodentia; family Cricetidae; genus Phyllotis; species Phyllotis vaccarum. Next base: position 145,911,238 of record JARWLC010000002.1, read on the forward strand.
TGCAGCTCAAAATATGATTTCTCTTGATGAACGACCCATTTTCTGAGAGTTTAGGAAGACTGTGTATTCTGTTGTTGGATGTAATAGTCTGAAGATGTCAATTATATCCAGTTGATCGATGGTGCTACTCACACCAATTATGTCCAAAATGATTTTCCGCCTATGGAATATGTCAATTACTGATAGTGAGGTCTAGAAGTCTCCAACTGTCATAGTTGGTTCATCTAGTATTCCATGCAGCTTTCTCAGCTTTTGTCTTGGATTCATTCTATTCTATTTTGACACTCTCTTTTTAGTAGCATAACTTAAGGACTGTTATGCCTTTTTGGAGGATTAATCCCTTTGCTATTAATACAATGCCTCCTTGTCTCTAATAGTTATTCTTGGTCTGAAGTCTGCCTTGTCCAGAGCTAAAATAGTACTGTAGACATATTTTAATTAATGTTAACTAGGCATATCTTTTTTATTCCTTCCTGTTATTTTTTAAAATGAAAATAATCTTAACTGGTGAGAATGTAGCTGGTGGTAGAATACTTGCTTAGTGTGTGTGAAGGTTCCAGATTCAAGCTCCAGGATTCCAAACATTATGCATAGCTGTGGGGTGCCATGTGATGCTTTGATAGTTTTGCTGGATATAGAATTCTAGATTGGTAATGTTTCCCTTTTCACATTATAAAGACTTTGCTCTCCTTCATCTTTGTGTAGTTTCTGAAGCGAAGTCTGATCATGTCCCTGTCACTTTCTCTATCCTTCCCACGTAGATTGATTCCTTCACATTTTTCTCTGTTTTTCACGTTTTGCAGTTTGAATAGGTCGTGCCTAGACATGGGTATTTTGGTATTCACATGCCTGGGTGTTTCCTTGGTTTCTTGGTATCTATGGTTACATTTGGAAACTCGGTCGTTAATGCTTGAGATGTTCTCACTTCTGCTCACCTCCTTTTCCTTCTGAGCTCTCCTGCTGCCCTCCTGTAACTGTTGGACAGGTCTTAGATAGTGTGTTGTCTCTTTTTGTCATTTTTTTCTTTTTGCATTTCAAATATGGAATTTCCTCTTGTCAGTCCTTCGACATCATGGATTCTTTCCTCAGCTGTGGTCATTTGATGGGTACGCACATTGAGAGATTTACATAAGTTACTATTTATGGCTGTGATAAGATGCCAGGATCAGGGCAATTTATGAAAGCAAACGGTTTATGTGGGGTTATGATTACAGAGGAATGAGAACCCATGATGCTAGAATGAAGTCATGGCAACAAGGAGCAGGCATGGTAGTGGGGGCAGGAAGTAGGGGGCTCACATCTTTAACAACAAATGGGAAGAGTGGAAGAGAACTGGACATAAGTTTGGGTTTTTCTCTCTGAAACATAATGTGCTAGTGACATACTTCCTCAGCAGAGCCGTACTTCCTAAGCCTCCCCAAACAGCACCATCTACTGGGGACCAACTATTCAAATGTCAAGACAATGAAGGGACAGCTTGTTTAAACAATTTATAGGCTTTATTTTTTAAAAAATATTTTTTAATGTTTTGCTTTTTCCTTTAATATTTAGATTTCCCCCATTTGAGTGCGTATATAACTTAGCCATCCCTACATACAATTCACTTTTTCCTTTAGCATGTTAATTGTAGTTTTTAAAATTCATAATCCCATTCTGAATGCCCACTGCACTTCGCCTGGATCTGGAGTTAGAAGTTGGCTCTGTTCAGTCTTTACTTTTTACTCTCTGGTGTGACTTGCCTTTTTTTGTGGCTTCTCTGATGCCTTTGAGTTAGAGGGAATTGAGGTTGGTAAAGGCGAGGCTTTATGCTAACATGGTGAGGGGTAAGGCTGTCCTGTTTTCTAAAGCTATGAGTATCAGAGCTCTGATGCCTTTTTTTTCCTGCTGTCTTTGGTTTTCCCTAGAGACATGTTGAATAAAATCGGGAGTTTGCAGATTTTTTTCACTGTGCCTCCGACATCATATGAAGGACTTTGGTGTAGTGGTAGAGTGTGGTACTCTGAGGGAAGAATCACAGTTCACGGCCCTGTGATGACTAATAGATTTAGCCTTTTAAAAAGTATGTACCCTGGCTGTAAACTTGATGCATTCTCCTTGGTTTTCCTCACTGAGGTGAGTTTATTAATTAGCTTCTGATGCTGTGATTAGATACTCGAGGGAGAATCAACTACAATAGAAGAAAGGTTGCAGAGCTGGTCACTTGAACGGGTTGCTGTGGGGACCGTGGCAGGAGTACATCTCATGGCAGAGGGATGTGTGTGGAGGAAGTCTTTACCTCCAGGTGTTATACTAAGACACAGGGAAGAGGAATTGAATTTCTTGAAACTCCTCAAGGACCCCCCTGGCCTAACTTCCTCTCTAGAGTCCCATCACCCCCCTCCAGCTCTAACACTGGTGATCAAGCCTCAAGCACATTGGTCTTTGAGGAGAATCAAAACAGTGAAGCAAGATAAGAGGTGACTCTATGTATGTCCTGGGCCTTAATGGAAGGCTAGAGATGGTTAGAAATGAGTGTTTTTCCTTTAGGGGGACCACTTAGATTCTACCAGAGCCCCAATAATTTAGGTTCTGGCAAGATGGTTTCTGTTGAGAGGCTTTATTAAGAAGACAAGAGTTCCTGGAGTATGCTTTTATGTGGTTTCCCGGAGGCATGGCAAGGGGTGGGGGATTTCTTTGCTATTTATTGTAAGAACCAGGTATCAGTACTTTAGGATATAAAACTTAGAAAAATCTGGTGGTTCTTTCCCCACGCATTTTAACTCTTAGGTTTGTCCATACTGAGTCTCTAGAAATCCACTGACTACTTGTTAGACTCTCTTTCCTCAGTATTGCTCTCATGGACATTTCCTTCTGGGTTTCTGCTCCAGTAAGGTATGAGCCACCTCTTTCATGTGGACAGAATTTGTTGTTTCTCATCTCTGTGACCAAGGTCCTCAGGAAATAAGGAACAGAGTAATGTAATGGTTTTAGGATGTTAGGTTCATGATTGCTTGATTCCGAGGGAGGAGAGCTGCTCACCTCCTGGCAGGCAGGAAGCAGCAAAAACAGGATAGGACCAAGGATGAGATATTCCCAAGGGTCTACTTCCTCCATTGAGGCTCTGCCTCTTAAAGCTTCCAGAACTTTTTAAAGTAGCACAACCAGGTATGGACCAGGCATCTAACACACACCCATGGGAGGGGAGGGGACATTTCTATTCAAACCACAGCACACTGTGACTTCAGTTTTCTGATGAGCTAAGGAAAAGCTGTTGATAATTTTTATTTGTTTAGCTTAGTTTTTGTCTCTCTTTACTTTATTACGACCACTGTTAATGTTATTATCGGGATGTAGGCATATGCCCTGCAGTTGAGCTATATCCTCAGTCTATGACTTTTTTTTTTTTTTTTTCCCTTGAAGATGGGAACGACAACTTCCAAGCTCCTTCTTGGCTGGACTAGAAACCAGAAGTTCCAGGCTGTAGGGTTTTGTTCAATTTTCTCTTGGCAGTTTCTAATTATTTCCAGAAGAATAATTAGTTCACAGAACCTATTGCAATACCATTGAAAATTTCTTGTTTCCAGAATAGTTTGTTTATTTAATTTCTGAAACAATATAGCCCAGGTTGATCTTGAATTTGAGATCATCTTGCTTTAGCCTCTTTAGTGCTGGGATTACAGGCAGGGGCTACCACACCTGGTTTTAAGATTGTTAATGATGTAATATTAGAATATCTATGTTTCATTGTTTATTTAAATGAGTATCTTATTTGGGGGATTCTGATTGGTCCATTTTCACTATCATAAATAGAGCTTAATATCGTCATTGCTGAGAACTAGTCTTTAAAAATCTGCACTTGTCTAGCATACACCTCTTTGGATTTAATCTCTAGTTCTCTAGTGGCTCCCTGCCCACAACTAAATACACATGCATACACACACACTCACAATTATGTGTTCTTAAAAGTTTTCAGGGATGAAATGTGAGCATATTTTAAGATTTGTAGATAGTCCTAAATGTTTGTGTTAAGTTACATTCCCAAAAGTGTTATATGAAAACACCTATTTTACTGTACTTGGACCAAAAGTATTTTTTTTAATTTATCAATTTAAAAACATATGGTATTATATTTTAATTATTTGATTACTATTGAAAGCAACTATTTTCACATGTGGTTTGTTTGTTTTTTTTTTTTTTTTTTTTTTTTCATTTGTTAATGGCCATTTGTTGAAGTATGGTTTCTGGCAGTGTTTACAAGGTTGTTCAGTTAGAATGACTGTGTTTTGGCTTTTCAGATTTATTTTGTGTGTGTGTGTGTGTGTGTGTGTGTGTGTGTGTGTGTGTGTGTGTGTGTGTATACACATGTGCGTGCACATGTGCATGTGGTTTCCCACAGAGGCCAGAAGATGACATCAGATCACTTGGAACTAAAGTTAAAGTTGGTTGTAAGTCACTTGGCATGGCGTTAGGAACTGAACTCAGGTCCTTTGGAAGAGCAGCAAATGCTCTTAGTCACTGAGCCTTCTCTTGGCTCTTGGAAATCACTGTTTTATTTCTTTAAAGCAGACAATTTCAGCTGGTTTTATATAAAGACTTCTCACACCAGCTAAGAACAAGAGGCACAGGATTCTGACAGAAGCATTTTGTGAGCAGTGGAGTATGACTGCACTGAACTGATCTCTGTTGAACTCAGTGTAGCCTGAAACCCACTTTCCACAAGGACTAAACATGGTATGTAAAATATTGGCTGAGAAAGCTCCTTTAGATTCTTTGAATCCTCTGGTTGTCAGGTAACACTTGCGGCTGTTGCTCGGGAAGACTTGGGAGGGTGCACTTTCAAAGGAACATTGCTAGGGTAGCATCACTTGCTCTCTTCACGTGGGGGAGTACAATGCATTTATCTTTTTATTAATTCAGGATTCTGAGGTTCAAGTGGATAATTTGCTAATATTGTGGCAAAAGTTCCTCGTTGAGTAGTCACAGTTTGAGGATACTTCTGGTGACCCAAGGACTATTTCTCTTGGGCCTATACTCTGTTTACTGTGGGAAACAGTTTACCTGGCTTGCCAGTCTTAGATGTCAACCTTGATAAATAACAGTGAGAAGGTCTTATTCTCTATGATGTATTTAAAATATGCTTCTTCCTGGAAAGTGTCCCAAAGGTTGCCACCTGACATGAATGACTGTTAGTTAGGAAGGACTGTTAGTTAGGAAGGACTCTAGAGCAGAAGAATAAATAGTTCTGAGAAATAAGTAAACAAGAGCAAAAGGTTTTGTCATCAGGGAAGCTTAAGGCATAAGCTATGCATGGCAATGCCCCAATGCGTGGTTGGGTCTCCAAATATTATCTTTCTGTTTAACTTTCAACCTTGGTAGAAGTTAAGCATGTAAGGAGCTGAGATTTGGCGCAAGCGCTGTTCACATACTCACCTGTTCTTTGTGTCAACCTTTCCTCCTTCCTCACCCCTCCACTGTCAAGAGAGTACAGCTCCTCCCCCCAACTTTTACTGGGCAGGCCTCTCTAACCTTTCTTGGACATTTCCTGGTCAAGAAGTTGGAGCTTCACTTCAAGTTTCAAAGTAACTCCAGTAGATTACCGAACAGGAGGATGGGTCCCATCTCAAGCTAACAAGATCAGAGGTAAGCCACCTTGTGGGGGGTGCTAATCCACAACTTTCCAAGGCAGATATAAATCACTGTGGCATCATGATTCATTTGACATTTTAAGGCTGAGTCAATTCTCTTTGTCTTCCCCTGAAGCTGGTGTGACAGAGGCTAAGGATGCTGCTGGTTGATTTGTCATTTGTCTTAAAAGGCGATAAAGGATGTGACAAGACTCTAGACCAGGCAAGAGATGAAGGAAGATAAAGGTGTGATACTCCTGCTGAGGTAGTTTATAATGTGCTAGGGGATTAGACCCAGATGAATTATAGCAGCAGAAATGAAGCCGATAGCACCGCCAGCTCACAATTTTATGCATACTTAGTAGGAGGCGATGGATAGATTTGTGTATGTTTTCTTGATTGTGGGGGGTGACTTGCCACAGACTATTTCTCTAGTTAAAGGCATGTCAAAAACTCACAAAGCTCTGCTGGGCCTGAGAGAGGAAGTACAAGGGTCCAGCCATCTGTGGCTGTCCAGCAGAAATATAATGGGAACTCAAATGCAAATATATATAACTTTTCTTGTAGCCATATTAAATAAAGAAGAAACAAGTATGCTATTTAAAACATGCATTTTAACAATGACATAAATCAAAATTATCATTTTGATATAAGAAGTACAAAGGTGTTAATTAATTTTCTATTATTTTAAGGGGACAAGGTCTTATAAAGCCGAGGCTGGCTTGAATCTGCTGTGCAGCTGAGACTGTGCATGCCCTCCCACCTCAACCTCCCACATCCTAGTGTACAGCCATGTGTCTCCAAGCCCAGCTACTTCAGAGATTATTTTTAAGATCTCTGGAATTACTTTTTCCCTTCAGTCTTCAAAATCTGGTGTGTATTTGTTATTTATAACACAGCACAATTATACTAACATGATTTTAGGCGCTTAATAGCACATATGGCTATAACTACCCACGTGGAAGGCCTAGATCAGGGGGTGTCTAGCATATTCATGTGATTACTGATTAGTCATTTGAAATGCATTCAACGAAGTTTTGTTGAATGACTACTCTGCTATTTCATAGATGTCTCTCTCACCTATCAGGGTACATCACAAGACTCTGCCGGAAGCTGTCTACTGCAGCAGTGTAACTAATAATACCCATTGCTAGTAGTGACAAATACGTACATATATATATGATATATATATATATCATATATATATGTATATAGCATGGATACCATGGACAAAAGGATTATTCATGTTTTGGGTGACATCCTGCATGGGATGGAGCAAGATGATGTAAGATTCCATTATACTACCCAGAATGGTTTGCAATGTAAAACTCATGAATTTTTTATTTCTGGAACTTTCCACGTAATACTGTCATACTGAAATTGAATTACGATTAATTTGGAAAGTACGGTTATTGATGAGGGGGGTGGCTACTCTGGACACACAGGTTCAATTTTAGATCGTGTATTTTGCAAGGAGGCGGGAGAAAATGTTATAGACAAGTAGGTATGTATCAAAGAATGATGGGGACAGAAAATACTGCAGCCAAGAAGACAGCGATGGGTGGAGGGTGGCGTTTTAGACGCCATGATAGGCATCTCCAAAGAGGTAACGTTTGGGGTTCCTGTGCATAAAGGAAGCAAATGCTGATGATTTCCCCACAGAACAAATCAGGAAAATCTTGAGAGACTGACACAAGTCGGAACTGATGGAGTATGATGATGGGCAATCAGAGGGCTGACTAGCTCTTGTTTTTTTAGGGAGAGTGAGTAGATGGGAAGGAGGAAGTCACATTCAGGATTATTGTTGAGTCTCTTGATTTTCAGAAGTTAATTGAAGGTCACTAGGGGAACACGAAGATGGTGGGCAGGATGTATATGAAGAACAGAATAGGATTCTGGTTCTTATGTCCTGGGAAGAACAGGTTTGATGAAGCCTTTGGGATGCAGGAAGTCTTTGGAGAACTAACAGAAAAAGATTGCTTTAGAGACTATGGCCCGGTAGTTGGGGCATGAGATGGCTCAGTGGGTAATGGAGCTTGCAGTATAAGCCCAGTGACCTGAGTTCAAACCCTGAAACCTGTGTACAGGTGGAAAGGTAGAAGTGATTATACAGTGTTTGTGGGGCTTGTAGAAGACGTGGGACAGGATTGACTAAGGCCCAAGGCCTTCAATATATCAGCTCACCCTTCAAGGTTTGGTCCTCACCTCAGGGTAGGGAGTATAATGTAGCATTCTTAAAAACAGTGGAGTAAGGCTTTAAGGGATTACATTAGTGTTGCTGAAGTAATTACTTCAAACTTCATGGTTTAAAACAGCAAAATGTGTCTTTTCACAGTGCTGGAGGGCAGACTTCTGTCTTCAGTCTGAGCAGGCCCAGGCCCCCTCTCAAGGCTGGTAGGTATTACATTCCTTGAGCCTTCTGGCTAATGATGGTTTCTGGTGTCTGTGACTTGTGTTCACCTCCAGTTTCTGTCTCCTCCTACGTGCCCTTCTTTTGTCTGTCCTTCTGTCCTAACCTTGTACAGGCAGTGCTGACAGCTTTACAACTGACCTAGATAACAATGATTTCACTTTGAGTTTCTTCATTACATCCACAAGGTCTTTTCCAGGAAGGTCACAGGCTCCTGGATACGGATTGCCTTCTTGGGCTCTGTATACAATGGGCACTCTAGCTTTCTTTCCCTGTGGTAAACTTATACCCTTAAACAGAATCTTGGTGCTCTCCATTCGTCATCTGGTGGTGACTGACTTGTTCACCTCCCAGATTGTGTGCCTGGGAAGTGGCATGGTAAGGAGGGGGGGTATGGTGACATATTGTATATCTAATAACATTTACCTGAAAAATCAGAGGACAAAGACAAACCATTTTTAGCTACAAAGGCCAGGTAGAGGTGACCCACACCTTTAATCCTGGCACTCAGAATGCAGAGAGCCATCTGGATCTCTGTGTTCAAGGTCAAACAGAGCCAGGCAGTGGTGGCACACACCTTTAATCCTATCACTAGGAGAGTGAAGGAGGAAGTGAGGGAGCTGGTCGGAGAAAGAGGAGGGAGGATTCAGCCTTTTGGGACCCTACACCTTTGGGGGGACGACTCAGAGGCGTCAGGCTGAGGATTTGTGAGGAGAGCCTAGGTGAGAGGTGGCTGTGGCTTGTTCCTCTGTCTCTCTGACCTTTCTGCTTTCCCCCAATATCTGGCTCTGGGTTTTTATCAATAATACCAAGTAGAATTTGTGAAATAGGTGGTCAAAGGAATATCCTGTTATCTGGTTGAGTTCTGGGAAGGCAGAAGAAGGGTAGGGTGAGCTCAGGGCTATTGAGGAAAGGACAGCTTTGGATTAAACAGCTGAGGAGGGGGTCCTGGGCCATCCCCTTCCTCATGTGGGAATGCTCTCCTAGCTCTTGATTGGGGCTTCCAAACTGTTCTATGTGAAGGAGGAGGAAGATTAAGAAAACAGTTGCCTTAGAGGAGGGTAGCAAGAAGGGAGATGGGAAAGGGAAAATTAGGCAGAAGGCAGAGCTAAGTTTTTCCTCTGGCTCTCTGCGAAGACAAACTGAGTCACCTTCGTTCTTCTTTGCATTATTTTATGCCTTGTTTTTTGTCTTTGCTTCTCTTTCCAAAAGTGGAAAAGAGACTCGGGTGCTCAGAAGTGGAGGTGATATATTTGAGAGAAAAGTGTCTAGGCATACTGTAGACCTCTGGCAAACACATCGGGCCAGAGGGAAGAGTTCTCATCTGATGCCCTCTGTTGGTGAGTGAACAGCAGATCTCAGCAGAAACAGCCAAGCAAAATCCTTACCACACCATCCATACACACCAGGGTCAAGCTGGATACCAAGAGAGGCAAAGCAATGTTTGTTGGTTCTGAGAAAGGGTTCTAGATACATCCCTTCGTGTCATAATGAGCAGAGAAGAGTTTTTAATAGAATGGAATATTAGTGACTCATCTTAGGCCACCTGGTAAAATCTGTTGGCTCCAGGATTCTTTAATCTGTCTGACTTTGAAGTTTAAACTCTGCTTCTAGACCCTTGAGAATCTGAAGGAAGGAGCCAACAAGAATTATTTAGGTGTGACATTTCTCTGTCTCTTATCTTAACCTGTTTTCTCTCATTATAGGAAGTAGGCATTGGGCATGAATATTTTATATAACCCTATTATTTAATTACAATGTTTATTTCATGGCAGAAGAGTCTTGAACACAACTACCTTCAGACCAGTTTGTAGGAAGAGTGAGTCTTACATTCAACCCCATTATTCACTTACACGTATCCTAACTGGGAGATACTCTGATGAACTCTTCAGTCTTATCATTGAGGGAAGGGACAAGAACCTAGATGTTGGCTTTCTGCAGTTGGGTGACTGGCATATCTTAGAAAGCAAGGTTTTTCAAGCTAGAGAGATGGCTCAGAGGTTAAGGGCACTGTCTACTCTTCCAGAGGTCCTGAGTGCAATTCCCAGCAACCACATAGTGGCTCACAACCATCTATCTGGTATCCTTTTCTGGCATGTGTGTATAAAAAAATAAAATAAATTTTTTAGGAAGAAATAAAGAAAGAAAGAAGGAAGGAAGGAAGGAAGGAAGAAAGAAAGAAAGAAAGAAAGAAAGGAAGAAAGAAAGAAAGAAAGACTTCCTATGGAGAGGCCAAAAACCTTTCCATTCAAAGCCAAGGTCTCCACCTGAGTGACTTGTCTCAAGGAAGTGTTTGTCAGAGGGAAGGATGAAGTGGTCTCAGAACACCAGATGGCTGAGTCACGATGTTTGTCATACTGCTGGTTTTCAAGTGCCTTTTACTGTAGAACTTTTGTTGGAATTTCAGGGGTTTAGAAGGAAACCTTTCAGAACTCCATTACAAGGGAAACCTCAGTTTTAGCTCTGCTGCTTTTTAAGCTTTTGTCAGAGAAAAGACAAATCTGGCTGTTTCAGATGACATCAGTGACTCTAATGTTTGAATTAATAGCCAATGGTATAGTCATGATTTCTGAATGTAAAATATATAAAATGAGCTAAGGAAGCAAGATGCACTTGGGGTCAGGTTCTGGATCTTCCTTCTGCATATGCTGATCCAGACAGAAAGCTATCAGCAGACGTCAACGTCCATGTCCCACAGGATGGAGAGTAGCCTAGTTCACTCCTCAAATACAACCTCAGGTAATATGGAACATGAAGGGATTAAGGTGTCTGACGGGGACATGATATAGAACTCACGGTCTGTCTTGGAAGAAAGGATTGTGAAGGACAGATGATGAGAGTTCCTTAGGTTTTGTGGATTAAATGAGCCAGCCTACATGACCCTCCACATGGTGCCAGGTGGGTTTTATGTCCCTTGGTGTAGTGCTTTCACTTACCACTTCATTTCCAGTTTCCCCAAAAGCCCAATTTTAAATGTGCCCAGGGTGACTACATTCAGGGACTTTCCCTCAGGCCTAGCCTCTCTTTCTACAGTTTTACAGCTATTGTTCAGGGGCATTTGACCAGAGAAGAATGATTTGGGGAAAGCAGATATGCTGTTCATTGACCTTGAAAGAGAAGGGCATTCAATCTGTTTTCTGACTCATCTGAGTGGGTCTCTCTGGCTCCTAGGCTTCCCAGATAGTCCTGGCAATCATCTGTCCTTCCTCTGGGCTCAGATGTTTCCCTGGCTCACAGAAGACACGTGGTCTTTACTAATTCACAGGTTCTTCCCAAGTCTCTTCAGTAACCCTATGATGTCTAATCAGATCAAGTAAGAAGATCTTTAAAGCTCTGAAATGCCTCCATTTAACATCTGGCTTGACTTGGGGGTGCCAGTCATCTCTACTACTGTGCTTTCTGCTGGGACACCAAGGTTCTGTCTTCCTGAGCACAGATGTGATGTGGGACTGTCAATTGATGTGGTAGCAGTGTAGTTCTGTCGAGTTCCTAGGGCTCTGTGTGGAGTAGATCCTGTTATTGAACACAGACTAACTACAGCCTTCATTAGGAACAAAATCGCAGAGAAGGTGTTAGAAACAGAACAGGAGGAGGGTGTGGATCAATTAGAAATGAGCCAGCCCATTGATTTCTGAATAACTCAAGGAATGGTGGGCAGTCATGCTATTTCACCTCTTAGGCATGAATTAATCGGCATGTGTAACTAGTATTAAGGATTTCACAGGCAAAAATAAGAACTGTCACATTTTATATCTGGATGAATTAAATAGATTAAATGTGAACATGAACTTCCTGAACAGAACAATAAAAACCTCAGGATTCTGCATTGTATTTTGTACAAAGGACAAGGACACAGACAATAATAGTCCCAGATGTTTTTTGCAGCATTGAGAGTCACCTAGAGACACACATAGGGTGTGGTTCTGGACTCTGTACAGAATCACAAAAGAAGACTCTAGGGTCAGTAACTCTCCAGACTTTGCCCTGCATCTGTGATAGACATAACCAGCAAAGATACAGGGTTAACTGCAAGATATTTTTTTAAAAAATAAATTACTGTGTTTGTTTTAAATTATGTTTTGTGTGTGTGTGTGTGTGTGTGTGTGTGTGTGTGTGTGTGTGTCTGCACAGGCCACCTGATACGTGTTCTGGGAACTGAACTCGGGTCCTGTGAACAAGCAATAAATGCTCTGAATGGTTGAGCCCTCTCTACAGTCTCTTGAATTTTTGTTTTATCTGATGGTTTTCTTGGATTCTATCTCCAAATCCTTGATAAATATGAAAGCACATGTTCTTGTCCTGGCTTACTCGCTGTCTCTTAAAGTCTATGACCTTCTAGTACTGTATAAGCTGTCACATACTGAGATGTCATATGGGTCACAGGCATCCTGAGGCTGGGCCCTTTAAGGTGGAACTTAGGCCCCAGGATCAGAGGAGAAGCTATTTTTGCTCCCTCTTGGCTGAGCTGGATCCCAGCTCAGATTGCATTAAAGGAACTGTCTTCTTCCTTTTTCCTTTGTTGCTAAGGAATAGCTTTTCCTCAGATTGGTTTTCTTTCCTTGAAGAAGTCCCAACCTACACACTGCTTGGTTGTAATTTAAAATGAGCCAAAGAGCTGTGGGTCCTATTAGAGGCACAAAGCAACCCACTAAGAGTCATTAAGGGTCGCTGGGGTCTCTCTCTTAACTAAACACAGAATGCTATTTTGGAACAAAGGAGGCTTTTCCTCCTTGCCAAACATGGCTGTACTGTTCAGTTTTCCCAATTATGGACTGCACTGCCCCCTGCTCTTGGGCCTGTGGATCAACCTTTTTTATAAAACTTGCTACCTCTGGCTCAGGGCTCCTGGCTGAATACAGGCATTGCTGGAGTGGGGTGGGGTGGGAGGGGGTTGGCATGCTTTCACAGAAGTGTACTTCCCACCCTGATCTATGCATCAAGAATTAGATTGACCTGCTTACTTGCTGTGGAACAAAATGAATTAAATGGTAGCCCCTCCAGATCTGGTCTCTCTCTGCGTGTGCACATGTTCACATGTGGTGTTTCCATTGTGTATGGGCAGGAAGCTGGGCTGGGGGAGGGGGCATATCTGAGCCAGAGCCGCAGTCACACTGGCTCTCAGCAGCTGGCTCCTGCCTAAATTCTCCCAGAATGCTCCTATCCACACTTAAGGCCATTGTCTGCTCACGTGGCCACAGAGATCTGAGTGGGTGTAGTTTTGTTAGCAATCTGGTTTACAAAATTCTATTGTTCAAAGAGCTTGCTCCACGGGAGATGGGTTTAGGGGAGCTGCATGTTGACAGGAACCAGTGAGAGAACATTGTGACTTACCCTGTTACTGTCGGTAACACAAGCTGGTCTCTCTTATTGTCTGGCCTCCAGTGCACACACAGTCATTACTGAAGCTTTGAAGATGTTTGATGGAAAAAGGAAGTCACCTATGACACTCAGCTTGCTGAACAAAGATGTCAAGGTTATTCTTCAAGCTAAGCAATTGAGACAAGTTGGGTGTTTTTCTTTTAAATGTTTCACATAAGTTCTAATGTGCCCCCCCCCTTTTACATGGACCTGTTCATCCTGGAAACTCTGGAATTCTCCCTCTCTTTAACCTCTCTAGTCCCCAGGACTCTGTGTGCTTCTGGAGAAAGAAGCCAGTGGACGTTTTTCATGAGACAACACCAAAGCCCTACAGGTAGAGAGGTAGGCTAAGCTAAAGTAGATGTCACCAAGCCAGCCATTAGCTTGAGTGACCTCTAGGGAGTTACTTGAGAGTGATGTTTGGCCTGCTCCAGGGTCAGCTTCTGGGTCAGAAAATGCTCTTTGAGGAGCTGGAGAGAAATCTCAGTGGGCAAAGTGCTTGCTGCTCAGGTGAGAGAACCTGAGGCTGGATCCCCAGCACCGACATAAAAGTTGGTGTACAGAAAAAAAGAGCTAGATGTGCAAATATACAAACAATGTATGTTTGTAACCTCAGCCTTGGAGTGAGATGTAGGCAGATCCCACGGACTCACTGCTCACCAGCCTAGCTGATTGGAGAGCTTCAAGTTTAATAAGAGACCCTGTCTCAAAATAAGGAAGAGAGGGATAGAGGAAGACATCTGATGCTGACCTCTGACCTCCACACACACACACCTGTAGACATCTACATGTCCATTTTCACCATTAATTCTATATATATTTTTTCCCATGAGAATTATGCTGATTCCTACAGGGTTGAGACACAGGAAGCATCTAGACTCTAGATTCTAGAGTGAGCTTGAAGTCACAGAACGTCCCGATACATCTCAGTTCTTTTTACAAGGTTAAGCTAAAAAACTAATAATAAAATTAAAGTGTTTTCTCTCTGATGTCCCAAACATTAAAGAGTGTCACATCATATTGGCTAACTTCAGCTGACGCAAGGGAACAAGGAGGAAAACAAAAGTGGCGACGGGTGAGTCACCAGCTCTCAGAGGCAATTATGGAGGACACAAAACATTCCAAGACCAGCTCTGCAGTGAAAGTCTAGAAACAGACTAGAGCCCTCTGCTGTGGGATTCGGCTTGCGTGGCTGGCCGCCTTGCGTAGGATGGTAATCACGAGCTGGTTGATGGAGATCTGCATCCTTGGAAGATCCCCCCCCCCTCCCCAAAGTGATTTCAGTTATAGAACAGTTTCATGGTAAAGCCAGGCTCTAAGACGTTGAAACCTTATTGAGCGGGAGCTAGGAGAACGGTTTAAAAGCTGCTAACTATTTTTGTGAAAGTATCAATTTCCTTTTGATGACATGTGTCTGAAGCCTCCGGCCGGCCTTGTGTTAAGCCAGTGCTAAGGCAGGTAGGTAACTGCAGAGGGCTGACCTGGAGGCAGGCTCGGTGGCAGTTGTCTTCTTTGGAGGTGTGGCTGAGGCAAATCTGGGCTTTTCTGTGTGAGTTTTGGACAATGTGATGATTTGAATTCGGCATGTCTCTACCAAGAGCTGTGTGAAGCTTATTTCCTTAGATTAGCAGGGCAGTATGGCCTTTGTGGGGAATGCTTAGATCTTTGCAAAGGAGCCTTCGTGAATAAGATTAGAGCCATCTGGAAGGAGTGAGCCTCTTCACAGGTAACCTCGTTTGACATTTCACAACAAGGAGATTCCTCAGAAGCACAGCAGCTGCCAGTACCACCTGCTTTGGACTTTCAGAACTGCGAACCAAATAAAACTTATTTCTTTATAAACGACCCAGACTCAGGTTTTATGTTAAGGCAAAAGTAAGTGGAGGGAGACACAGAAAAAAGAACACTCTTACCTTCTGGGGGGGGGGGGGAGATCATAGTAGATTGCTAACTGAGCAGTGAGAGATCTCACAGACAGCTGAACTGATATCTCGGTGGTGGTTGTGTCTCCAGCATCATCTGTTATCTTTAACACTGTCAATCAAGTCTCACCAAGAAAATTCTTTTTCTGGTTTCACTGGCCCCTCTAAGGAGTTGAAGGTCTATTATGTATCTATAGGATCATGAACAGGAGTGGTCTGTATGTGTGGGTGGGGTGAGGACAGCAGTAGGCACGGTGAGACCTGATGAACCACTGTTGAAGTCTAGAGTCAGTCTGCTGGCCTTGGGGCTGAGCAATGCAAAAAGTGAGCTGCAGAGTACATGAGAATTCTTTGTGGTGGTGGAAGGTATCCCAGAAACACCTGTGTTGAGTGAGGCACAACTAAGGATTCCATGCAGCGAGTAGGATGGGTGTTCAGAACTAGCTAAATATGTGGTACTCAGAGTGTTCTGATAGTACAGAACTTTGGGGGCTTTTAACTGACTACCCCAAGGTTTCCAGTGGCTCAGTTTACTAATCTGAGTTTACTATTGCTACCCGGCAGGGCGATCACATTCTTTCTTTTAGTTCTTGAAGTTGCCCTGACTTTGATTGCCACGAGCTTTGCTTTGGTATTTTTTTCTGGTCTGCTTTGGTGTTTGGGAGCATCATTTCCAGGGTAATGGTTAGTCTCAATTGTCAGCTGAATATACCTGGGAAGAGGGAACCTTGTTTGAGGAGTCGCTTCCATTCAAATGGCTTGTGGGAACATTTTCCTGGTTGCTAACTGATTTAGGAGAGCCTAGCCCACTGAGTAGTGTCATCCCTAGGCAGGTGGGACTGGGCTGTATAGGAAAGGAAGCTGAGCACAAGGCCGGAGGCAATCCAGTAGACAGCTTTCCTCCATGGACTCTGCTTCAGTTCCTGCCTCAAGTTCATGCCTTCAGCTCCTGCTCTGTCTCCTCTTGATGAACTGTGACCTGTCAGCCAATTAGGCCTGTTCCTCCTCAAGTTTGTTTTGATCAGTGTTTTGTTTTATCATCCCAACAGAAAGCTAACTAGAACACCCAGGTCTTATTCTCTGGGGCTTTTCTAGTTCAACTATAGCCATGTCTTTTGTGGTTATTATTCTGTATCAAGTAGACATTGGCTTCTTTTGTTCATCTTAACTTGCTACATCTTGCTTTTTCCATCTTGAAATGTCTGGTCTAGTCAGGGTACCTGACCCTTGAGCCAATCTGAGGAGCAGAGTTCTAAATCATAATTATAGGAGGCACAGAGGTTTTTGAGCTCATGGATAAGCACTAGGGGAACCAGGAATATTAAACACACAGGGCTGTCTCTTCAAAGGAAGAGATGTTTAACCTGTTTTCTGTCCAGAAAGCTGAGAGCAAAAGTGATTAATATCCTGGTGACCTTTGTGCTATCTATATGATGAGACCATACCAGATTCGCTCCTAGACCCTTAAGATGTAAAATATGGTCAGTCTACTGAACCCATCTTCATGGAAGATGTTACACATGCTTTACAAAAAGTTTCAATGTAGTCATGCTGTAACTTTATTATACACATGAGGTTGGGTTAATTATCATCAGGAAACTTTTTTCCAAACCATGCTTTACTTAAATGTGCCAAAAAATAAACTACCCAGCATCAGACTCTTGACGTTTAAACCAACACCAGTTACTGAATCATGATGAACTCAACTTCCTTCTTGCCTTATGCTGATCAACACTCTTTTAGCCGTGGTGTTTGCAGAGACCCCTGTACATAGTGACTAGTTCCCAGTCTCTGTCTCTTCCAGAGCCTCCACATCTGGAGGAAAGGTTGATCATTACAGATGAAGCATAAACACCTACTGCAAGACAATACTGGTAAACATAGCTCACACACACACATCCAACTGCTGTATTCTGGGCTTTGGTCGAAGCCATTTAGAAAGAAATGTCTCACTGTTTTTGTGAAGCCCTGACTTAGCAGGGGTTATATGACAATGAACAAAATGTGGATAAGATAGGAGTGTTTTACTGAAGCTCACATAGGTCATGGACACAGAACTGGGACTTTGGCTGAGTTTGCTGAATCCTCAACTTGAGAATGCGCATAGAATCTTGCGGCCTGCCCATTCCAAATTATACAGGAGGGAGACAAGTGCTGGAGAGTCAGTGAGGAGTGTGAGAAATCCATCAGTGGCCTGAGAAGTGGGGGAGGTGGGTAATGGTGGTGGCTACTAAAACACAAGACTAACTAAGCCACTGTCTTCATGACTGAGATAAAAGCACAGTCTGATCCACACCTTGGAGGCAAAGGATGTGACAAGGGTGGAAGGTGGGTGACACATATATGACGGACTGTTTTATGTTGTTTGCTTTACTTCCTCATCTTCTTCTGATCCAGAAGTTAAAAACTCCATCTTGGATCCCTTTCCCCCTCCTTCATGGTCTCTGTTCTGGTCTTCTTATTTACCTACTTTTACCTATCTCACAAGGTCTGCTCCCAATGGTGTTGGCAAGAAGAGGGAATTCTGAAGTTCAGGGCCACTGCTAAATTCTGAGAGGGTTAGAAAATGAAGGTGGGAAGTGAGACTACCTCATTCTTCACCCACAGTCCAAGGCTTCCTTCGTGCATTCATAAGTCCAAGGACTTAAGTTGGAAATCAACTCTCATTGCTTTCCATGTACTCAGAGTGGGTGGGAGAGGAACATTGTATTTCTACCACACGAGAGGATAAGAATAACTCTAGAATATGTTGCTTGTTAAAAAACAAAAACAAAAACCATGAACATTTAGCATCTGAATACTTACCAGAGGAGCCCCAGGGAAGAAATGAACAGAGATGTGTGACAAAGCACGGGCAATGACTGTATTAGTATCTTGGTATCCTGTAGGCTTATTTAACACTAGAGTTCTTATATTAGGGTCCTCAAGCTGGAAGAATGAAATATAAAAACCAGACCCAGAATGTAAATGACTCATTTTGGTTACACACACACACACACACACACACACACACACACACACACACACCTCAGATTAATTTGGAGGAAGTTCATTGGTGATGCATGCTACCTGAAGCTGTCCCTTCAGTGTTTGATACTCACTCCCTGATTAAATGTCATCTTCCAAGTTCTCCGTGATAGTCTCACGGGGGCTGCAGTAACTAAAGAATTGATCATTTGGTATCTTCAGATGCCAGAGTCATATAGGTTATGATAGAAGATTATTTGACTATTATGTGATTTCAGGGATCTTAAATTAAAACAAAGCTCATTCTCTCTCTCTCTCTCTCTCTCTCTCTCTCTCTCTCTCTCTCTCTCTCTCTCTCTCACACACACACACACACACACACACACACACACACCCTATAGCAGAGATATTTGTTAAAGAGCCTTTTCTGATGCAGACAGCCTGTGCTCTGTATTAAAAACCAGAATAACAACAATAGTAACCACAAGCGATCTATTCACACAAAGAGTGAAAACCGGCCAAGAGCTACTACACCAGTAGATTCATTAAATCAGTCAGAAAACTCAAATGAATGGGATGTTCATATATCAAAGGCTGGCCTTGTGAAATGATCAGCGAATGAGTGCTTTCTCCTTATCAAAGCCAGAGGCTTATCCTCGAGGCATGTGTATTCCTCTGGACTGTGTTTCCCCTCCATGCTGACAGCTGGGAATGGAGCTTGGAACCTTGTTCACGATATGCGAGCACTCTCTTTTTGAACCACATCTACAGCCCTTCCCCCCCCCTTTTTTTTTTTTTAAAAAAAATGCATTGGAAGGAATTAAGATGTACTATGTAAAATACATTCTATTGGTATATTGATTATTTCAAGCTGGAATCATGCCATTTCTTCCTGAATCCACTCTTCTTTCTCAGAATAAAGGCATCATGCTTCGATTGGGCCCTCAGACTCTACTCTTCAAGCACTTGTGAAAAGCCCCACATGTATGTGCATTTAATAAAACTTTTATTCTTTTCTCTCATTAATCAGCTTTTGTATTAATTGGGCTCTCTTATCCATCCAAAGAGCTCCTATAAAAGCTATGAGGGAAGAGGGGACCTTGCTATCCCCCTTATGACATCTACTCTTATTTCAGAGAAATAAACTGGCTTCCATGGGAAGCTTCATTCTACACTCTCTGTGAAATCTTTTGACAATGACTAACTTCCTTTCAGCGGCTGCTTCACATTTTGTATAATTTAGTTCAGGGTCTCTACTTCTTAGACTCCAGCTACTTAAGAGCATGATTGAAGTTTTCTGTTCCTATCCATCACAGGAGACTTTTCCTAGACCACAGGAGCCCTTCCATAGATACTTGTTGAACAAATAATGAAAAGGAAATCCTGAACCTTCCCCCATCTATTGTTCATGCAACGCTAATGGGAAACTTTCTTTGACCCTGTATCTCTACATTATCAGTCTAAAGATGTTCTGAATATTGAGCAGGTATTGTCAGTCATTGCCAGAGTTAGCCATGAGCCCTGTGGCTGGGTGTGAGCTTCTTATGAGACAGAAGCAACAGATTTCATTTCTGCCAATGAGATTGGGAGAAGATAGGCAACTCCACAGCACAAACCAACGAGCTGAAGTAAAACACGGATCCACACCTAAGCTTGGTGCTTTTCCAAAAAAAGTGTCAGTGTGTGGGAAATCTTGTTTGCATTGTATTAAAGGATGCTGGAGCCCACTCACCTGAGCTCAAGTTGCCTCCTCATCTTTGCCGCTGACCGCTGGCCTGTCTTCTGGCCATAGTTTTGTAGACTTCATGTAACAATGCCTGATGTTGTTCTGAAATACCCCTCCTAAAGATCAAAGCCTTTTGCACCCCAGAAGTAAATGCTTTTGGTAAAAACAGAAGCAGAGAGAGGCAGGGCTAAATACTTGAGACTTTTCAGTGAGGAAGAAACACAGAGAGCCATAGTTTGCTGCCACAGATTACAAAAACCTTAAATGTCATTTCCCAAACCAACACATTCAGAAATAATGCCAGCTTCCTGCTCTGTCTGCTCTTTCAAATTCACAGAAGAGATGGTATAGTAGGAGGTTTCTGGCCCAGACTTTTGGGCCTAACCTCAAGGTTTAGGACCCACAGTCCCGCAGTCCCGCAGTCCCGCAGTCCCGCAGTCCCGCAGTCCCGCAGAGACACACAGATGCTTTCAATAGTTTTAGGCTGATTGGTCTAAGGCCCAGGCATATAACTTGCTAGCTCTCTACTTTTCATCTAACCCATGACTCATCCTGTTCAGCCATGGGGCTCAGTACCTTTTCTCACAGCAGCATGGTTGTCTTCTGCTTCTTCTGGTGTTCTCTCTTGTCTTAAGTACCCTTTCATAAATTAAGGTGTGGTCCCACAACTGCCTGCTTGGGAGCCTGGAATTCCTTCTATAATCTGAAGTGACCTTGACTCAGTTGGGATTAAGGGTGTAGGTCGCTACTCCCAGGATACTCCCTGTGCTGGGATTAAAGGTTTGAATCACCACTCTCTGATTTTCCTAGACTGACTGTAGTTAGAGCTCTGGGACTTCTGGAGCTTCTATTAACTCCCCACATAGACTGTGGGTAGATTCCCTCTGATATCTCCGAAACTTCTGAAACTTTTATTGAATCCCCACAGGATGGAGGTGAGATGATCCCATACATAAAGCTTTTGTTGTAAGCCCAAATCCTGCATGAGAATGTAGCTCTGCTGTATTAGGAAAGTTCTCTAGAGGAACAGAATGGATAGACTGTATATATTGGAAAGGAGATGTACTAGTCTGGCTTACATGATAGAAGCTGAATACTCCAACAATGGCTGGCTGCACTTTGGAGAGGCTGAGAACTGCCACAGAGATCCCATGATCCCATGAAGTTGACAAATCAAGACGAACCACATTACAGTGACCTATTTCGCTCCTGAATTGCATGTTTACAAGTCCAATCCCTTCAGGAAGACAGAGTTAGAAGTGTGCAGCCCCTAAGCTTCGGGTTCTGGGGTAATAAGCTCTGGGTACCCACCCTCATGTCCTCTTGGCTTTCTGTTCAATTTCTAGTCTCTTGGTCTTGCCTTGGTTGTAAAGTCTACTAAATGCACTTGACAGCTCCACCCTAACACTCTTACTCAGACTTTAGTGTACCTTTTTTTCTAGAAATTTAGACCTGACCCTATCTCTTTCTCCACTGCCAGAAGTCCCGCTTCAAAGAGACTGGACTCCCTTGGTTACTTCTGGCTCTGAGTAACTCCATGCCTAGAAGCTTCTACCACCTTGAGAACTATTAACGGCCTGAAGAGTATCCAAACTGTCACATCACTTTGACGACTGTAACTGGGTGTAGGGTCAGCTTTCTCAGGGCTGAGATGCCCCATTGAATCAGAACTTAGGCAAAGCTGTTCAATTCTTTTCTCAGCTTTTTCGTCAATCCAGCAGACCACAGTCACAGTTGTGCCAGAGAGAGCGAGGGCAGTAGTTCTCAGAGCTGAGAGAGGTAAGAAAAACCAAAACCCAAACCAAAAACCTGGGCCATTTCCCTATCTCAGTGAGCTGTGCTCCCTGACCCTGACACATTTTTATGGCTACCACAGAGAAGTTACTCCTGCTTCTCTCTCCATTCCTTTCTTTTTCTCACCTTCCCTCCTTCACCGTTTTATTTCCTGGTTCTCATTTTGTTCAGGTTGTTGGAAAGGAAAGACAAAGAAATCTACCTCTCAACACTAAAATTGCCCAGGTGTGACATCATACTCCAGCTAGCCGGCCCTTCTTAAGTAAAGCCCAATTCTTAGACTTTCATCATCATCCCAAACAAATGATCTATCTGAACCAAAGATTCAAAGTCCAGTATGCTGGAGGGAAACAGGAGATGGAGTCCTTCCATGTCACCAAGGTCAGGCACAATTTGCGTGACAGAATCGGTGTGGTGACTGATGTGGGCTGTGTGATCTTCAAAAAGAAAGCAGACAAATAGGACCACACAGTTTGGGAGATTGATTTGAGTTTTGTTTTGTTTGTTTTTTTTTGTTTTGTGTGTAAAATGAGAATGTGAAGGAAGCACAGACATTATCTGTGGAGAATGAGAATGTAATTTATGTGGCTTCCTCTCACCACATGCATTGTGGGAGTGCTGAGTGCAATTGCATTCCACTGAATTACCGTTGATATACCGCCAGTCTCTAGAGATATGGCTCCCAGGAGAAATTTGAAAAGGATGTAATTCACAATGTACTGCCCTTTGTGCAAGCTCCACAAAGGATCCATGTATTTCACAGTTGCATGTTTTTTTTTTTTTTGTTTTGTTTTTTTTAAGTTTGAACAAGGAAAAGAGGCAAGGCACAGCTTCTTCTTACAAAGTTATAAAACTAATACACATAAGTGGAAAAGGTCCGCCTCCTTAGACTTCAGGGCAAACTTGAACCATGCACACCTTAGTTTCTCATCTTAAAAAAAAAAAAATGACAGCATTGAACTCCACCATCACCAAGTTCAGTTTCTACCTCCCTAAAGTCTTAGATTCTACAATTGTAGTTTTACTTATTTTCTCCTCAGAAAAGTGACTGCTGAATGGGAAAGGAAGTTCATCCAGAGGCTTCCTTCCAAAAATTCGTCCTTTGGAAGAAAGTTGAGATGGCTTCCATCAGTTCCTGGTTGACTTATTTCACCTGTAGTGCAACGGAGATGAGATAGGAAAGCAGGGTATCATAAAAGGAGGGATGGGTTTAGCAGAAGACCCTCACACACACACAGCAGCCAGAAAGCAGAAGGTAGAGTCAGAGATGAACATGTGTGCTCATTGGCCAAGAAACTGAGGTAAAGGTGTAGGCAGCAGCAGGCAGCAGCAGAACCAAGCATCCCTAAAGAATATGGTGTGTGTGTGTGTGTGTGTGTGTGTGTGTGTGTGTGTGTGTGTGTGTGTGTGTTCGTGTGTGTGTGTGTGTGTGTGTGTGTGTGTGTATGGTGGGGGTAGGAAGGCGAGGTCAACTGGTAAGAACCAGACACTCCCATGAGAGAGGAGGCTGCCTAGATAACAAGGACAGGCTGAGGCATTCTTGGCAGTGACACTGGTAAAGTAGGCAGTGTGTTTATCTGTGTGGCTGCCCTAGTTCTGTGGCACCCCACATCACTAGAAATGAATCTTCTCTGTGAGTTGGCAGGAGATATATGGGACAGAGCCAGATGTGGAGGGGTCAGGGCAGGAAATTCCTTTCCCTGGCCCAGATGATTTTCAGCTATAGGAAGAAACATCTCAGATGTCTTTTGGTTAATCTCGAGCTACCTAACTCAGTGACTCACCAGCTGGTGGCATTTGTCACTCTCTGTCCTTCAGTCACCCATTTCCAAACAGACCAATACATCCCTTTCTCCATCCAAGGCATATGCAACATTTATAGGCCCTACACATTCCAACTTTGGGTTCTTTCCAACATACAGTAATTCATAATTTGCTTATGAAATTAGCTACTCATTTACTTTATGATTGGTCATGATTTCTTAGTCATCAATTGGTTTGATTATGAATTCTTATTCAGGAAGAAAATCTAATATACAGATTGTTTGCAGGGATCATAAAATGTTATGGACGATAAACCTGGTAATAGAGGAAGCTGACACACTGTTGATTTACCCACCAAGTTGTTTTCTATATGTGCCTGGCACAAATTTTCTTTAGCACACAGAGGCTACCAACTGCCTCAGCCAAAGCTCACCAGGAACATATCTATGAGCAAGTTGGGCTTATGAGAAACACACACCAGACAGAACCATAGGGCACTTTAGCTGAAGGTCTTAGAAAGGTCCTTCAGGATTCGGGGTTGAGCTTGATCCCCGGGAGAAGCTGAGGAAATGGTACTTTGTTCTGGATAGGCATCATTGAGAAATAATGTTTGTGTGTATCTTCATAAAGAGAGCACACTCTCAGTGATTAGAAATCAAAATTGATGGAGCAGCCACAGTCACTTATAGGAACCAGAACAGGATACAGGGAAAGAATTTGGAATGCTTCATCTTGAATCGGGATCAGATCTTATCTGTCTGATAAGACCAGAGTTCTCTTGTTTTAATCTTGATCCAACACAACAGTGTCTGTTTAGAGCATTTGGTGAGATTGTGCATGTTCACCAATGTCTCCTGATAGCATTAGTTCTGCTACTGAATTTCAGGGTCTCCTCTCTCTTCTAAGTTAAACACCGTCTTTTTCAGATCTCGGTCAAGTATACGGATGTCCTGGAAAAGTCTTACTACTTTAGTGGGGTTTCCTCAGCAGATTTCTACTAGATGTTTTTAGCACTAGATTTAATAATGTTTTTTTATCTGTCTGTCTGTCTGTCTATCTATCTACCTACCTATCATTATCCATATATGTAATTTATCATTTATCAAACTAGCAAATATTCATCTATCATCTATCTAGCAATTATCTACCTACCTACCTACCCCTATCTTCTATCTTTCACCAATCACTTTACGTGACACATCAAGCCTAGACTTCTCATATTTATTTATTTAAAATATTTTATTTTTACTTTATGTGTATGTTTGCCTGCACATGTGTGTGCACTATTGTACTAGGTTTCTGGACCGGACTTTCCAGCCTGGCCTTGTGGCCCAGATTTTCTGGCTTAGCCTCATGGCCCAGACCTGTAGACCCACAGTTCCATAATCCCACTGAAACACACAGACACTTATATTAATTGTATGCTGATTGACCTGGGGCCCACGCATATAACTGCTAGTAGCTCTTGCTCTTAAACTAATCCATGATTCTTATCCTGTTCAGCCACGTGGCTTGGTACCTTTTCTCAGAGCAGCATAGGTGTCCTCTGCATCTGCTTTTCTGTTGTCTCTGTGGCATCTCTGCTCTGATCTTCCTGTTCCCAGAGTTTTCTTAGTTTGATAGCCATACCCACACTTCCTGTCTGCCTTCAGCATTTTTATTAAAGCAGTAGGCAGGACAATTATTTACAATGTAACAACATAATCCCACTACAGTGCACTGTGTGATTTCCTGGTGTTTGTAGAAGACAGAAAGGGACACTGTATTAATTTGAACTGTAGTTTCATCATAAGATGGAAATTCTGGAACTGCCAAGGGGAAAGGAGTGAGTGAATTTCAAGACACTGGTTTAGGATGTTTTCAATTGGATTGTGGTCACTCAGGAAATAAGGCTAGTAATCAAAAAACGGAAACATAAAATTTTAAATGCTACACAGCAAGGAAACAGTTAATTGAATGGAAAAGGCAGCATACAGAAAGGAGAAAACTCTCTACTAGCTATATAGCTGGAGAGGATTAGTAGTTAGAATATATAGAAAAACTTAAGAAACTGAGTATCAAGAAAACATACATCTCAGTAATAGGCCATGGATCTGAACAGAGTTCTCCAAAGAGAAAAGACAAATAGCTAATAAACGTTTTATTTTAAAAAGTGCCCAACATCACTAGCAACCAGGGAAATACAAATAAAACTAATTTGAAATTCTCTCTCCAATCAGAATGGCTATCACCACAAAATCAAATAATAATAAATGTTTCTGTGGATGGAGAGAGAGGATCCTTTTTCCATTGTGGGGAAGAATATGAACTGATGCAGCCATTGTGAAGATTAGTCTGGATGTTTCTCAAAAATCTAAAAATAGATCTCCCATTTGACTCCTTATATCACAGAGAATTCTGTATCTAACTGCAGAGACACTTGTTCATCCATGCTCATTGATGGCCTATGCATAACAGTTAGGAAATGAAAGTAGCTGGGAGAGCCTGCTTCCACTGATGAATGGATGGATAATAAAAGTGTTGTAAATTAGACAATGAAATTTTATCCAGTTATAAATAAAATGAAATTTAAAGCAAATGAAAATACTGTACCAAGATAACCCAGAAAGACAAATACCACATATTCTTTCTCAGATGTGGATCCTAATTTCCAAGTGTTCGATTTGTATATTTAACTGTCAGCATCTGTAGAGGTCAGAAAGCCGGAGGGGTCCATGAGGTCAGAGAGGAAGGGGCCTTTGTGAAGCAAGGGGATGAAGAACTGAACAAGTGTGATGTAAAAGAAACATGGAGGAGTATTGTGGGCTAAAGGTTAAGTAAGGATGAGGCCAGGGAGAAATGGGGTAAGTCTGGGCTAAGCCAAACTATGGGTGAATGCAAACACTTATGGGAGTCCATTATTTTGTAAGCTAATTAAAAAAAATGTAGGAACTTCAATGGGAGTGCTTGTCATGGTGGACAGTACTGCTCCCAGAAGAAGTAAAACCTCAGTGCCAGGCATAGGATATGTCCTTATGAGTTACTGCTCAGGGAGGCCCTTGAGGGCTTCTAAATAGTACAGGCTGTTTCACTCCATATATAGTATGTGAGAGCTTATTTCCAAAGACCCTACATATTTTGGTTATAGGAAATAGAGACATTGATATATGAACTGACTGGAAGATTTAATCCCTGGCTTCTATTTTTCATGGAGCTAGAAGGTACTATGCAGGGTTCTGTGAGAGAAAAGACATCAGTGAACTTACCCTGTACTGTACCCACCATACTACAATATCTATAATGTGCCACAGTGCCATGGCAGTTATAGTAGCAACCAACTACTTTCTGATTAGATTTGAGGCTTGCTTCACAGGAGACAGTTTATGCCTGGTAATGGAAACTTGGTCAGAAAACCATGGTAAAGGGTAGCTATAATTCCATGGGGGAACTTACATTGTTGTTCTGTTAAATGATACTGTTGTAAAACTGCTCCCTAAATATTTGCATTTATACTTATAGATTTGTGTTGCTCTTGGAGAAACCTATTTTTGTAGTGTACTGTGACCAACACATTGATCATAACTAGTCCAAATGCTGAAAATAAATGGCTGCAAATGCTCATCCATAAGTGGGACATCTTTATCAAATGCCCCCCCCCACCGGGTTCATGGAGCATGTGGAAGATGGAGAGCAGAGAGTCTAAGATCTGGAACATAGGAAGGGATATTATGACATGGATGTTGCGTTCATGAACTCACAGAAGCTATGGTCACTCATATAAGACCTGCCTAGACAAGATGAGGTCTGTAAAAGTTCCAGACTAGATAGGGGAGAGACTCACGGGACCCCAGTCCTAGCTGAGGAGCTACTGGGAGTTGATGGCTTCTGAGGCAGAGGGTGTGTGGCTACTGGTAGGTTGCTCATGGCTTCACTAGAAGTCTCCATACCTGTGTGCATAAGAGAAACACTAATTGGACTCAGCGACTTATAGAGAAGGGGGAGGGGGAGGAAGTTAGAAAGTCGGGGTGGGAAGGATGTGTCGGGGCTGTTGAGGAGTTTGAATAGGAAGGTAAGGATAAATATGATTCATATACATTGTGTTCATGTGTGAAATTCTCAAAAATAAGTAAAATATTATATACATAGAAACCATCCCATCATGTAAAAACAAGTATATTGAGTTAGATGTTAATCTGATCCACATACTTTAATTCTCAGTTTCTTACAGAAACCTCCAGGATAATGTTTGACCAACTATCAGGACATCCCATAGCTCAGGCCAACTTGACAAATTAAATTACACATTATATTCTCCAACTTCTTTTTCCCGATTCCCCTGAGTTGGAAACCCTACCCTAGGACTGTAATTTGCTATCCAGCTATGGATTCCTGACCTTTCAACAGCGAGGTTGGAAGTCTCTATTCTCCTCAGGCACTTTAGAAGCTTATCCAGAGACCCTCCATGTTCATGAAGGATTCATGGATATTTGGAGGAGAGGGAAATTCGACAAGCACAGGGAAGGATAAAAACCCCCTGAATCGGAGACCTCCCCTGACTTTGCTTATCTGCCCCTGTTTCCTGCTTGCATCTCTCCAAAAAGGTCTGCCTGAGTCCTAGGACAGTAGTGAGCTAAGCATTTGGAAGCCAGTCAGCATCCTTCAGAAGCTTTTGGGTGGGGAAGGCCTCTGCTCCCCATGGGGATCAGCATGGGCAATTCTTTTCTACCTAGAGTCACTAAAATTGGCAGGGAGAAGAGACATCACAAAGCAGGCAGACAGCTGGGGCAGCTAGCAGCGTATTATCTTCAACAAGATCTCTCCATTCAAAACCCATTTTCTGAGTCTCTCAGCAGGTCTTTGTGTTTCCCGTGTCAATCACACATGTAGAACCTTATCAATAGTATTCAAAGATTAAAAATGCTAATTGTTCTTTGCTCTCTCCCCATACACGCCAGCCTGTATCACATGATTTAGGCAGTTATCTTGCTGAGCTAAACACTAAGCCCTCTCTCTTTTCTCTCTTGTTGTTCCCCTCTTTTCTCCCCCTCTCCCTTTCGATTTTATTCCTTCCCTCCCTGACTCTTATTTATCCAGAAGGTATTCGTTACGCTCTGGCTGGATAGCGACAGGTATGAAGATGGGCAAGAAGACATTACTTCTGAGATGGTCAGGGTATATCAGAGGGAAGGAAGACAGAAGCAAATTTTATAATGCACTTGTGATCAAAACCTATGACTCAAACTAAACGATGCTGGGGAAACTGAGTCAGGAAGCCCAAGGAAGGTATGTTGTGCAGACTAGTGAGCACGGGTGGAGGTGGGAGAGCGACTACAAGATAATGGGAGGAGCAGAGAGCTTAAGCGCAAGACAGCGGGGCTGTGATGCTCTACCGCAGCATCCCAGACTTGCTTTGTCAAACGAGGATTTTTAATGTCTTTTTTACATCCTCAGAACCTCCCCCCACCTGACTTCCATACTTTATATTGCTTTGCCAACCTGTGGGCCGATGTCTTTGCTCTCAGAGCAACTTTTCGGTGCTTGGCAGTCTTTATGTGCACAGATGACCTTGCTCTTGTCCAGCTCTTTATCTTCAGCTCAGGGCTTCAGGCTGTACGATCCTCTGATGAATTTAGATGACCCCAAAAAAGCTACAGCAGGAGCCAGCTCCCTGTCAGAGGCATAAGTAAAATATCCAGCAGTGATTTACCATTACTCAGTGGCTTTCCAGCTCATACATTCAAAACAGCTCCAATGTGAACAAACCAAAGTGTCTTCACACACACACACACAGAATGATACACACACTCACACAGATATATACACTCACATACTCATACACGCAGATACACACTCATACACAGATACACTCACGCAGATACACACACAAATACATACACTCACACTCATACACACACACAGCTACACACACTCATATACACACACTTTTTACACACACAGATACACACACTCACACAGATACACACAGCTATACACAGCTACACACACTCAGATACACACACTTGCACACAGATACACATACTCACATACTCATACACACACATACAGATACACATTCACTCACAGAGATACACTCACATATTCATACACATAGATACACACACTCACACACATAGATACACTCACACAGACATACACACTAACACTCACACAAATACACAGATACATACACTCTCACTCATACACACTCACACATACAGATACACACTCACACAGAGATACACACACACACACACACACACACACACACACACACACACACACACACAGTGATATGAATGCTCAGGACAGGAAGCTAAGGCTTGTGTTAGTACATTTGTCCGGGCCTGGAGGGAAGGCTTGTGCTTTGTATTCCTATGTAAAACAGCACGCCCAGTCCTTTGGGAGGAACAGGAGTGTGAAAATGTGACCACACTGCCAATCATATAGGAGGAGGGTGAAAATAGCTCATGGGAGTTGTGATCACGGCCAGCAGAAATAGGAAATGCTAGGTCCCCTGCCCAGCCCCAGCACTGGCCTGTTAGCTGTCATTAGCCCTTATCCAGGAAACAATTTGCATCCTTCGAAATCCTTGTAACATTGGATTTCTGCCCACAGACTCATCATCCTGCCTTTTTCTTGCCGATTAAAGAGAAAGCAGCCTGTAAATTACTTTTCTTTGTGGGCAGAAAGCACTATTCTGTGACCCAGGAGACAATGGGTTGGGGCAGCTTTCTGAACGACAGTATGGCTGGGGGTGGGGGATGATAAAGTAGAGGCTACATCAAAAGAGCATCCTGTCCCTCCTGCTGCTGGGCAAACTCCAGGGTCCCCCAGAACAGGAAGGTTCGAAAGTTTCTTGCAGATTTCAGCAGCCTCCGATAGAAATCTTTACAGGGACTACATGACCTTGGAGGTTAGGATTTCTTGGGCAGGTTTCTTTTGTTTGATCCTATTCTTTAAACTGGCTCCTAGGTATGCTGGGGACCTAGTTTCCGGGGAGGCATCTATGGCCTAGTAGTTCAGCCCCTTGAAGCAGGTCACACCACTGGATGACCCTTTCCAAATTCTGCTTGGCATTTGTCCAGTCCCCCATCCTAAGGGTCTGTGTGGGTCTTCTTACTTCTGCTCAGCTACTCACACATTCCATTTAAAGTCTTTTTATTCAAGAGTTTTTTTTTTTTTAATTTTACATACTAACCCCTCCCTCCCCTCCTCCTACTCACCCCCCAGCTCCCCCTATCCCCATCCACTCCTCAGAGTGGGTAAGGCCTCCCATGGAGAGTCAACACAGTCTGGCATATCAAGTTGAGGCAGGACCAAGCCCTTCCCCCCATATCAAGGCTGAGCAAGGTGTCCCTCCATAGGGAATGGGCTCCAAAAGGCCAGGTCAAGCACCAGGGATAAATCCTGGTCCCACTGTCAGAGGCCCCAAAAGAGGGCCTAGTTCGATCCCCTGCAGGTTTCCCAGTTGCTGCCAGTCCAGAGTCAGTGAGCTCCCAGTAGCTTGAATCAGTTGTCTCTGGGGTTTCTCCCTCATGGTCTTGACTCCTTTGCTTGTATAATCTCTGCTTCCTCTCTGACTAGACTGGAATCTTGGCCCAGTGCTTAGTGGTGAATCTCTGCATCTGCTTCCATCAGTTTTTGGATAAAGGTTCTATGGTGACAATTATAGTGGCCATCGATTTAATTCCAGGGAAAGGCCAGTTCGGGCACCCTCTCCACTACTGGAGTCTTAGCTGGGGTCATCTTTCTGGGTTCTTGGGTATTTACTTCCACAGCATCAGGTTTCTCCTTAACTCCAAATGACCCCCTCTATCAAGATATCCACTTCTTTGCTCTCCCATTCTGTTGCTCCCACCCCCTTACTATCCCATTCTCTCATGTTCTCGTCCCACCTCCCCTTTCCTGCTCCCCCACATGCTCCCAATTTACTCAGGAGATCCTATTCACTTCTCCTTCCCACAGAGATCCATGGATGTCTCTTTTAGGGTCCTCCCTGTTACCTAGCTTCTCTGGGGCTGTGGGTTATAGCCTGGTTATCCTTTGATTTACATCTAATAGTCACTTATGAGTGAGCACATACCATGTTTGTCTTTCTGGGTCTGGGTTACCTCACTCAGGATTTTTTTTTTTCTAGTTCCATCCATTTGCCTGGACATCTTTTTTATTTTATTTTATTTTATTTTTTCTTCCCCTGTTGAGTAATACTCCATTGTGTAAATGTACCACATTTTTTAGTTGAGGGGAATCTAGGTTGTTTCTAAGTTCTAGCTATTACAAATAATACTGCTGTGAACATAGCTGAGCAAATATCCTTGTGATATGAATGTATATTACATTTTCAAGACAGTGTGGCCTGCTGTGAGGAGTGATGGACACTGTTGCCAGTGCCTGAGCTGGAGCCCTGTGCTGGCCTCTTAAGTTTTTGAGGTGATGGGGACTGCCCCTAGGGTCTTGCTCGTGCTAGGAAAGCACACTACCACTGACTCCTGTCTTCATCCACTCTTCACTTTGTATGTTAAGTTTTCACTAAATTGCCCAGAGTGGGCCTGCATTTACTCTGTAGTCCAGCCTGGCCTTGAATTTTCTGTCCATTAGTCTTGGCCTCCTGAGTGGGAGAGATTATAGGTCTGTGCCACCAGGCCAAGTGACACTGACCTCTTAGGGAATGTACTTGTAATTCACTTATCTAGAGTCTCTGAGCTCCGAGCTCTCCTCCCACTTCTCCTCCTCCCTCCCTTCTGGTCAGCTCCACCTCCCCCCCCTCCTCTTCCCTCCATCCTTCTTTCTCAATTTCCTCCTTACAGCGTTATTATGAAGCTATAAAAATACAGTGCTGTGAAGAGTATTAAATCGTTCATGAATGGATTGCGAGAGACACTTCAATAGTTCAACATGACCTCGCGGGCCAGGTTTGGAACCCCTAAGCTCTGTGTGCTTCCACGCCACAATCCGAGACAGTCTCTACGGTGGCTCCCACCACCTTCTTTCCTATTATGGTTTAAGGACCACTTTCAAATGATGCTTTTATTTCATATGTCTTCCCAGCCATCTTCCTCCTTGGTCAAATCTGCAATATGTCCTTAACACATGTTTTAGTGTCTGGTTGTATCTTCCTGCGTTCCTCAGCAGTTTGGGAAGTTGTGTTTTCCTTCCTTGGTCAGAGAGAACAACTACAGATTTCACTTGCGGTTCACTTAGCCTGACCCTTCCTGTTTAGGAATCTCTTTTCCCACTTAGAGATAGGAGCCTTAGGGGAAAGCATGGCTGGTCACCATCATTTTCAGATTCCCACACTTACGTCTTGAAATGAACTAGTAAGCTGCCTTGTGATCTCATATTAACAGTGTGGAGTAGGGACAGAAGCCATGTGCAGGTGTGACATAAAATATATCCTTTGAACTCTGATGATCTTGTTCATACAAGCGCAACCATGGCACTTATACTTGGAGACTCCTGAGTGACTGTTACATCTCACTTCCTCCCTTCTTGCTGTCTGGATTCAGAATGGTACTACTTGGAACCATTGTGACACCAATATTCATGGTCCTTTTCTTACTAGGTAATTGAATTTTTAGTAAGTTATATTTTCTCTAAGATACGTTGGCGGATAGTCAAGTGTCTAGGTTCTGAGGCACGTGGATTATTTCTTTAAAATGAAGAGTATGGCTGTCACTGCTTTACCCATTCCCGTGGACGAGGGTTTGAAACCTCCAGGAGGGCTGATAAGTAAAGCAGACTCAGCTTCTTGAGGCCTGGAGATATCCTGGAGCATTGGCTCAGCTTCAGTTTCCATGTGTGACGATGGATTGGCATTGCTGTCTTGAAACCAGACTTTTCTTAACTAAGGAAGGGCCTGTGGGATAGCTTAGTCTCATCTTTTTCCCTTTGATGATGAGGAAACTGAGATCTAAAAGGTCTATATCTGACTTTGAGCAGCACACAACCCTGCTCCACGGGGGCAGAGTGAGACGTTTTCCATCCCTAAGACAGGGCATAAATTTGCTGCACAATGTACTGCAGGATTCACAGTGTGTAAACAGGCCAGGTGAGCAGCGTGGTGGAAATCCAGGACCTAACAGAGGCGTAGCACAGCCCTAATGCTATCCAGTTTGATAGCATCGGGATCAGGAGCCCGGCAGCTGCCAGTTTAAGAACTGGGTATGTAGGAAAATGTAGCCTGCATATAGGCCTGACGAGTGCTCAGGAAAATGTGGATGTTAGAGAGTAACTAACCAGAGAGATGTGCTGGGCCAGAGTTCCTGCCATTAAGGTGAGGGTGGAAGAAAAAGGAAGCAAGGGCACGTTTATTTGCACTTCCAAGTGTGCACAAATGAAGCTAGTCCTGGGCAGGTACTAAGTGTTTTAATTTGAAGTATCCTCCCAGGGCATCTTCAGCACCAGGAGAAAATACAGGCACATCTGGTCCAACAGCGACTAAGGGATGAGTTCTCTTTTTTGTCTCTATGAGATGGAGGATGCAGGTGGAGCCAGCTCCATAGAGGAAAGGTTGCCTCTCAGCCAGTATCTGTCCCCACACTTGTACTGCCTGCTTTGTGTGGGGGTGTGTGTGTGGAGTGCTCCACCCTTTTTGGGATCACCTGGTAAAGGGCACTGACTTCCTTCTACCGAAGACAAAAGAGCTAAGCAGTATCTTGAAGCTTCTCCAAGTTTCAAGGAATCAGAATGCTATGGATTATGTTCATTATTAATACTATGATTGGCCAATAGCTGGGCAGGAAGACAGACTATGAGAATTCTGGGAGGAGAAGGGTGGAATCAGGGCAGACACCAGCCAGCCTCTAAGGAAGCAAGATGTATAAAAAAATGAGGCAACAAAGCCTTGAATCAAATGGCAAAGTGCAGCTAAGAAATGTGGCTTAATTTAAATGTAAGATCTGAAGTAAGCCAGAGCCATTGGCCAAACATTTATAATTAATATAAACCTCTGAGTCTTTATTTGGAAATGGCTGTGGGGCAGAGAAAAGCCTCCAGTTACATGTGACACTCCAATGTGCCACTCATATATCCACATAAAGCCTGAGAAAGCTTTAAAAATGAGGGGGGTGCTCTAGAACATGTAAATGGAACCAAAAACAGCTTCCTAGTTGTGCCTGTCATGCTGGCCACAGTACAGAGACACTGCGGCACGTGGGCTTGAGCTACAGCGTGGTGCCTTCCCACTGTAGCACACAGTGGCATCTCCAAGCCAGGCAGCATACCGTGTGGTGGATTTAGCTTCTGCTCATACAGACAAAAAGGGTTAAGAAACACAGTAAAAACATATTCAGACATAAAGGCCTCTAAACTGGTCGTGTTGAATTTAAAAGATGTGCTTAGACTTGAGAGAGAAAAGAGAGAAACACATACATCCTTAAGTCAGAAATGTAAATTGTAGATAATAAAATACATCCTTAGAAAGGGGAACAGGGTAATATAAAGAAAATGAACCACATAAGGATGGAAAATAAATAGAGTCTAGATTATGAATGTTGTATTTTCTTTGAAATTTTTGACTGTTAAGTAGCTAAATGTGGAGAGACATTTGATTGTGGTGACTGCTAGGTTAAATAAACCTATATATTTGAAAAATAACTTGTGTCGCTTTGGGAGCAAAATTCTGCTTTTGTTTCCACAGAAGGTGAGAGTCTATGAATTCATTCCGATTGGGAAAGATCATGTTTGATTGAGGAAGACCTCCTGAAAATCTCAATTACAGACAGGGGAAAATAAATCTAAAGTAACTAAAGACACATGATTTATATTTTACTTGCTCAAACATAAAACAAAAAAATTATCTTTGGCTGGTTTTTATATAATGCACAGTTTATATTTATATTAATAAGGATATATGTGTTATCTTTAAAAATTTATATATTTTTAGAACAAGAGGACTAGACACCAATAAAAACAGATGGCTCAGATGACCTAACATTTTAATACACCTCTGTTACAGTTTTCTCTGAGTTCTGCATCCCAAACCGCTCCAAGACTGCTGGCTGAGATAGACCAGCCACGCAAACTAGTCAGGACTTGACTGCAATTCTAAATTTTCTCAGGGTTCCCATAAGATTACCAGAACCCCCAATCAACAAGAAGTAGTCTAGGGAACTGCACCCAAATTCCCAAAATATTGTCTAGGAATGTTTGTTTTCATTTAAGGGGGTTGGTTATAAATTGTCAATGGTCATAGTCAACCTTCTTCTAAAGAAAGGGGACTGTGATATAGAAATGATAGAGAAAAGGAGAGGTTATTATAAAAAAGGGTAGAGAGGGAAGAAGAGAGGGAGAGAAGGAGAGAGGGAGGGAGGAAGGAAGAGAGGGTGTGTTCTCATTCTCAGCACCAGAGAAGCAGTTCAAAGTTTATTAGTGCAGAGGGACATTCTCAACAGCAGTGAGGGCTTCCAACCGCAGACAGTCAAGCAGAAGACACTGTCCTTAGCTCCTTGGTGGCCATCACTTTGTGCTGCTCCGAGGAACAGCTCTGTGAGGTAGGTATGCTCATTCCCACTTTAAACCTGGCTTCGTGAGCAATTTAACGAAAACCGATTAGCTAATAAGTAGTGACATGGGCATGTTTGTCTTACTCTGGAGCCCAGACTGGAATCTCTAATATACTTTAGCCTTCCTAATAGGAATCTTTGCCTCCCTAGCCCAAGCCTGATGGAGAAAAGATGTTTACTGAATGGTTGGATGAATTATGGAAGGGCAATGGGGTCAGATATGGTAAGGAAATCTGTATCCTATTTTGAAAATCAAATTCCTTTAACAGATTTCCGAGGCAAGCCCTAAAACCCAGAATGGTCTGGGTTTTGTCCTTAGCAGTTTCTGTGCATGGATATGAGCTTATTTTTATTTTTTAGAACCACAAGGGCCCTGAGTTCCCGTTTGTGAATGAGCTCAGCTTCCTGATATCCCCAATGGAGCTAGCCCCAATACCCAAGGACCACAGTGGCTGGCTTTCTTCCTAGCCCACCCTCATTGTAACCCACACCCCTGAGTTTTCCTTAAAGATATGGTAAGGAAATAAATTTTAGGATAAAGGAGGTAACAGGGCTATGGGTCCAATTCTGCACTTGGCATAGCCCCAAGGACACTGTGCAGAAGGAGACAGAAATATGAGTTCCAGTTGACTCCATGGGGTGTTGGTTTCAAAAGAGCTGTCTTTCTTGCTGTTTTTCCTCATAGTTCTTTATAATAGGTGCTTCTTTTCTAGAAATTTTATATTTTTTTCCCGACATTTTCTGCTTTGGTAATTGACTACAAGAATAGTTCTATAACATAAATCACTGATGAAAAACAAATTACCCCTGCCCGCATCCTTTCAATCTCTTTTCATCTCTAACGATATTTTTTGTATGATGACTAACCCAGACTGACGTAATTTATCAATTCATCTCGATGATGTACATTAGGAATGCATTCCACAGACCCCAGCAGGCAGTCTTCCATGTGCCACATCACCTTCGAGAACCCATTAGTGAAGCAGAGATATCTGAGGCCCAGCCTTTGTGCCGAGAGCGTCAGCCCTGCTGCTAATTGCTTTATTAATCAGAAGGTGAAGTAGCGGTGTGTGTGTGTCACAGCCTCGGTAAAATAAGTGGTTTTTATGGCAAGTGTAGTTAAAGAGAAATGACAAGTTGAATTTATAGTGCTCTGGAGTAAAAGAAAAAAAATAAGAGAAAAAAGGAAATCAGCACACTGGTGATTTTCTATCTAGAGTTAAATTCATTAAATGTACGCTAGTAAAAGTCATTTGTGACTAGACCCCCAGTGAGTCCATGTCCTAGAAGAATTTATTTGAAACTACAGAGGAAAGCTTAAATTTGCCTTTTTATTAAAAATAGATATAATGAGCCAACATTTCATCTCCGGGGAAAAAGAGAGAGTCAGAGATGCTGGAAGGAGCGTGTCAGAGCTGGAGTTTGGGATCCAGGTTGTGCCTATTTCTGTTTGCTTTCTGCAAGGAGAGTGGCATCTAGCGGGTGTGGTCCAGGCTGGAGCCCCAAGCACAGCCACACCAGGGCACCCCCAAAGTCCCATATTGTGACCAGGACAATGGTTATTGCAATACCATTGTCAAGCAGAGACGGCTTTTCTTCTATCAGTGGTCTACAAGCCAAAGAAAAGAATCTATAAATGACCCCTTCTACAAGTGCTTTTGGCTTGTGCATATTTGAAAACTTCAGGACCTGTCAAAATTTCACTTTCTGTTATCACTAAATCACTGTGTGTGCGTGGTGTGTTTGCATGTGTGTATATGAGTTTGTATGAGTGTATGTACATGTTAGTGTATGTGCATATGTGTGAATGTGCGAACATGTTAGTGTTTGATCTAACACATGGTGTGGTATGTTTGTGTGGTGTGTGTTTATGAGTGTGTGCATGTGTGCGCATGTATGAATATGTATGAGTGTGAATGTTAGTGTATGTGTATTTGTGTGTGTGCATGTGTGCGATGTGTGTGTGCATGTCAATGTATATATGTATTTGTATATAAGTGTGTATGTGGTGTGTATCAGTGACATTCCAGACACTGCCTATATTAATCTCTGTTCTAATAACCAGCATTAATACCCAGAACAGCTCTCTCTTGCAGACAGTGTAACTTTGTGTCTATAGGGCAGGTGTGCTCTGTAATTCATCTCTGGTCAGCTTTCAAAGTGTCACATGTGAAATTCTGACTCAAAGTGCTAGATTTCAAAGCCCTCTTTGCCTCATATCATGATGTTTCCAATTAAATAACAAAACAAACTCACTGAGCACTGAGTTCTAGCTGCTTCTGCCCAACAAAATGGCGAGGTGTCTGTTGTTGCCTTCATGTTACAGGTGTGTATGAGAGGAAAGGACACAGCAAATGTGTCCTAGACAGTGAGAGAATTCGAGTCCCACTCTGGTTCCAGGAGTTGATGCCTATTTATGTCTCTGTTTTTGAGACTGTGTTTTACAGGGTAGCCTCAAACTCCTCCACTCAGGTGACCCTCCTTCCTCAGCCTCATGAGAAACTGGGCGTATGGACACATGCCATTCTACTTGGCTTAGGACTATATCCATATGGTGCCAGCTAATCTCTTTCATCAAATAGGCAACGTAGTGAGATTCTGCCTCAACCACCCCCCCCAAAAAAAAGCAAGTAAAAGAAGAGAGATCGCGAAGTAAGGGAGCACTCCTCTACTATCTGGCTTGCCTGAGGCTCTAGGGTCAACCTCCAGCTTCAGAAAAAAATAAATAAACAAAGAGGAGGAAGATGCAAGTAATACCATGCACAATGAGAAACCACATCAACCTAGCAATGTTTCACCCACTGAAGGAGGAGTCCATGAGCTGACAGTGTGTGGATGACTACCTAAAGGATGGTGACAAGTTCTTGTCTACTCATCAGAGTAGTTAAGCAAAAGGGGAGGGGGAGATTAACCTTTAGCCTGGAAAGACAACACAGACCTTGCATTCACTCTGTAGCCCAGGCTAGCCTTGAACCTGTGCTCATCCTTCCTCAGCCACCATGTTTATCTCATTTCTTCTTCTGACCAAGCAAAATCAACTCAGGCCAGACAAAAGCAACTATGGCATAAAATGGACCATACTATCTTCTATAAAGATTTATTTTTATTTATAGGTCTTGGACCACCGCCCCCCCCTCATCTTTTGATGTCAGACTAGGGATAGAATTGCTTCAAGTGGGCAGAACTGAGGAGCTGAGGCAGATTTATGGTGTAGAGACATGCCACCCTACAGATGTTGGCTCTCTCACCCCTCCCAGACAAGCTCACTGGTGAGGACATAAGACCTGGAACTGCTTAAAGGAGGAAAGTGTAGAAGTTTTAACAAGTAGGTGGGTGGCAGATCTTGTGGCTGATCTTAGGGACTGGGATTCTGGAGTGAGACTACAGATGGGGGGGGGGGTGAGGTGAAGGAGTCGATACAGGACCCCTTGGTACAGAGTAATCAGAACTAAGAGCCATGCTGTGAACTCACTCCAGGACTACTATTACTACATTATGGAATCTTGTGATTTAGCTGCAGTTTGGATCTTAAATGTCCTCCAAATGCTTGAGGCTTAAGTTGCCTTTGGTAGGTTACCTATGGCCTACCAGCTTCTAGAACATCTTCCATCAGCCACCAGGCCCATGGTATGTGCCTGGGTGGGTTGTTGTATCAGCCTTTTCTGCTGCTGCTATAATAAGATACCTAAGCCGGGTACCTGGTAAAGAGAAGAAGTTTTTTTAGATTATAGTTTCGGGTGTTGGAAGTCTAAGATGGGCAGTCTCATCTCCTCAGCTCTGGTGAGGTCACCCTTGACTCTGTAACATGGTAGTCGGCAATGTAGCAGAAGTGTGTGAGCGAGAGAGACGAAGCCAGAGAGGTGAGAGCAAACTCATTTTCAAAACCTGCATTAGTGTTTTCTGAGCATGATGCCCACAGTGACCTAATCACTATGTGGAAGACAACATCTCTTAAAGTCACACAGGTTGTGTCCAACCTTTAGACCTTGCCACATGATGTCATCTAAAATTTCATGCTCAAGAAACACACAAGTTTAAAAGCAAAATCACCCCTAAGCTCCATGCCTTTTAAGGAAGTTTGTGACTTTGTGTTTTGCTCCGGGCACAGCTATCCTGGGGTGACTGTGGCCCATGGGCCCTAGATTGGGCTTAGCTGTAAGGTTTCAGTATCTTAACATGACCCCCACTTGGGATCAAGTCTCCAGCAAATGTGTCCTTGCAGGGAAACGATATGCAAATCATCACAACCATGCTATCCGTGGCTCATGGAAGACAGTCGCTCCAAAGGAATTGCAGACCCCATGCTGATGTTCAGGAACTGGATCACAGCAGATGCTGAGATCTCTACCCAACAGTTTCGATTTTGCCTGTATGGAATGGCTGCTACCGTGTCCTGCCCTTAATTTTCTACCGTCTTTGTGTATTCGCACACTTCGCTTCGCTCCATCTCATCTCTAACTGGTGACTGACACCCCATTGCCACTGCAGGCAGAGTCAGTGTGGACTGTAGAGTCGGCAGAGGAGAGTTGAGCAGGAATGCAAGGTTGAGAGGCAGCCAAGAAGCTGATAGATGGCCAGGAGTGGAAGGTAGAGGTGAGGTAGAGGTGAGGCCCTGTGACAGCAGAGGCTGCAAGGGTCCCAGGAAAGGCTCCTTGGTCCCACTGGATTTTTTTGCACTGCAGCCACAGGGACTTTGAGGCACAAGTAGAGCAAAGCTGTAGGGCTGGAACTCCAGGTATGACACAGTAGTTGATTACATTAGCACATTACATTATACAGTGAAATTGCTTACTTACTTGATTGATTGTGTGTGTGTACATCATGTGTGTGTACATCTTGTGTGTGTGTATCTTGTGTGTGTATGTACATCTTGTGTATGCGTGTGTACATCTTGTGTATGTGTGTACATCTTGTGTATGTGTGTACATCTTGTGTGTGTGTACATCTTGTGTGTGTGTACATCTTGTGTATGTGTGTATATCTTGTGTGTGTGTATACATCTTGTGTGTGTACATCTTGTGTGTGTGTGTGTGTGTGTGTGTGTGTGTGTGTGTGTGCGTGTGTACACATCTTGTGGGTGTTACTATTGTCCTTCCACCCTGTTTCAGAAAATGATGCTCCTGTGCCTTGAAAATTGATTAATTATTGGCTCCTATAAAGCAAAAGGTATTGATAGGTTTGACTCACCTCTTGTTTGGAATTTACGTATGTGCCCAGTAAGTGGCCTGGCCTTCATGGAGCTCTGAGAGGATTCTGTCCTCTTCAGTGGGGTTTCAAGGCCCAGGAGGCATGGCCAGCCAAATGTGTTTCCCAGTGGCCTGAGGGAGAGAACTCTTGACAGTTTTACTGTCTGCTTTCTGTGACCTAGGGCTCATCACTTTCCCTCTCTAGTTTCTTGTTTCTCATTTTAAAAATAGAGTAGATTAGCTCATCTCTGGGGGCTTCTTTTATCTAAAAAGTGTAAGATTTTGTGACAAAGCTTAAAATCTCCCTTTTCTTCAGCAGCCTCCAGTTCTGAGGATAGAGGGAGGCTTGCCCAGGATCCCATGGTTCATTTCTCAGGGGAGCTTACAACCTATTCCCCAGCCCCTTGGAGAGAGGAGGCATCTAGTCTTAGCAAGGTCCTGGACACCCTTTTTGAGCTCTCAAGGGCAGGAATGTGGGGAACCCAAGAGCAGCCTGGGCAGGTCTCTGCTGTCTTGACCAGTGCCTGCAGCAAGAAGCCCTGTATTGCCACATCATTGGAATATGTCGGAATGGGGATTCTCCTGATGACAGGGACCCAGAGCCTGCCCACAACCCCCACCTCAGCAGCTTTCTGGATGACCTACCCTGCTTCTCTTGCCCTGCCATTGACTATCTTCCTCTGCAA
The DNA here is from genome assembly GCA_033318265.1 of Phyllotis vaccarum. Classification (NCBI taxonomy): domain Eukaryota; kingdom Metazoa; phylum Chordata; class Mammalia; order Rodentia; family Cricetidae; genus Phyllotis; species Phyllotis vaccarum. The sequence goes on from JARWLC010000002.1 coordinate 145,953,136, forward strand.
CTCTTTGCCAAGTTCATTATTGGAGCAACCCAAAGAAGCCAGCAGTTAATTACATACTGAGGACGGGCCTTCACACAAGCCTCTCCTTGGCTCTTTTTCACCCTTTGAAAAGACGCAATCATCCATTACTGTCATCACCAGCGTGGTGACTTTTGTGCCTGTAATTGGCACTCTCTTTTAGACAATGAGGTAGAGCAGAAAATCTGCTCACTGAGGAGCTGCTGCCTGTCTCTCTGCTCTGACTCTCATAATATTTCAGTATGAGATCTGACTGGTCCTTTGTCCATCTCCATTGTCCAATCAAATGGCAGGGTTGGGGTTACTCTGGGGCAGGCATTCCCAACATACATTCTGCAATTCTCTCCTGGATATGTCGTGCAGCAAGCTGGTTCTCATGGACCATGACCCTGAGAAGCAAGCATGTGCTCACCCCAGGGTCCCCAAAAGGCTCCCCAAACTGGGGAGAACAGTACAAACAGGGAAGTCTATTCCTGTGGAGCCTCCAAACTCTTGCTGTTGTGAAAGGGAATAAGAAAAAGTCCTCAGCAGGGAGAGTTGAGCATTGCCGGAAGCAGGGTGTTGTGTGACTGAGGAACAGGAGGTTAAAACGAGGGTTTTGATGTTATCAGAGATGGGAGAGCAGCGGAAGCTCTGGGTTAGTGAAGCTGTAGGACTCCTTGGAAAATGTTTGCCTTGGATGGCGTTTGGCTGTGCCACCACTCTGAGCACGGTAGCATGGTCTGGGTTTAGGTTAGCAGTTAATGATGTCAGTTATTTCTGTAATTCCTGGTGTTTCACTCATAGTTAAAGGGCAGCTGCCATATGTATTGTTGATGTCTGCACGTGCAGAGGTGGGGATGGGGGGGTGAAAGAAGATGCAGAGAGAGTTATAGTGGTCTCGAGTCTATTCCTTTGTAGCACACACACATATACACATATATGTACATATACATGCATATACACATACATGCATGCATGCTCGTACACATCGCGTGCACACACACACACATACACACACACACACACACACACACACACACTGATAGAACCTCTGAAGAAGTCTTTCAGCCTAGTTCTACTAAAAGAAGATAGAGGTGGGGTCTGTTTCTGTCTTAGAATTCCGGCTTGGCTTCACAGCCTTCCTTACTGCAAAGAGGCTGTTCACCTTACATGAAGTCATTTCTGGCTGTCTCACATTGGTCTTGCTACTTTGTCTATTTTTGACTTTTCAGTGATGAGGTGTGAGCGACTTAAGCTTCTTGTCTTTTTTTTTAACTGTTTAAATTTCATTTATTTTTATTATTATTTATGTGTATGCATGTGTGAAGTGTGTATGATCATGCCTCTGTGTCCTTGTAGAGGATCACATCTGGGAGTCGGTTCTCTCTGAACTTAGGTCATCAGGCCTGAACAGCAAGCTCCTTTGTCCTCTGAGGAAGCCTTAAACTTCCCACCTCTGTGTCTGAAGGGATTGACTGGTGTCGATTTCACGGTATTTGAAAGTCATTCTTGATGGTGTGTGTGGACTGAGCTAGCATGCTGTGTCTGTTAGCTCTCTGCTTCCAGTAACCAAATGCCTGATGTACTGGCTAGAATTCTGCTTTATTATCCTGGTGTCATTCCAGTACACCTCACAACAGCCATTAAAAAGATATTCTTAGATTTGCACTTATAAAACTTTATTGTCTTAATCCATTTATTATCTTCCATTTGAAGTCCGGAGTCCTGAAGTGTGTAGGTGTGCAGCCATACCTACCTGTTGGTACAAACCATAGCAAATAAAATGGTGACCTTCCGGTGACAGATTCAAATACTCCCCGGGGCCATACACCCTCAATCAAAGCCTGTTTGCAGTGGTCTGTACCCTTTCTTGAATGACTGCAACAACTTCTTAGGTTAAATAACTACCTTGTTAAAGAGCTGACCACTGCTGTATTTCTATCTGAGGATAAGTTTCCTTGAGGTTTTCTCTCTCATTACAAGTTTCCCTGGTGTAACACTGATCATTTTCACCTGCCATCACCGGGCACTGAATTCTTCCTCATAAACCTTGTCACCTAGGTACCACACACATGGACACTATGATTCTTAATTTCTTTCTTTCCTGCTTAGTCTGAGAGAGTGGCTTTTCTTGATGCAGATTAATGGTGAGATGTTGTCTTGAGCATTGCAGAAGCTCTACTACCACAGTGGACCACTTTACAGCCTTAGAGTTGGCCCATTTCTTGGAGCATTTAGTATGTTCTCCAATTTGTGGGCTTGATTTTTATTTTGGCCTTTTCTGTTGATCCGGTCCTGGCACACACATGTTAAGTCTGGTGCCTTCTGGTTTCTCACTACTATGAGCTTTCACACGTTCTAATCTGCATATTAATTTTGCTTCAATACTGAGCTGGTCCCTGTGGGATTGTACCTCATTAAAGAACATTGTCACCCCATATGCTTTCTAAATTGATCGTCCAAATATGGCGAATGCCCTGCCAGTGTTGCTGGCTCAGAGCTGCAGACACTATACTGCTGGAATTCTGTAGTGAAGAGAAAAAAGAAAAACAAAAGAGGAAGCTGACCTTTGAAGGTGTGTGTGTGTGTGTGTGTGTGTGTGTGTGTGTGTGTGTGTGCACATGTGTATGTACATGTCTGTGTGAGAGTGTGTGTGTGAGTGCTTGTGTATACATGTCTCTTGTGTATGTGCATGTGTAGTGTGTGTGTTTGTGTGCATGTCTATGTATGTGGTGTATGTGTGTGTATGCACATGTGTGTGTGCATGTGTGTGTATGTGTATGTACATGTCTGTGTGTCGTTGTGTGTGTGTGGTGTGTGCATGTGTGTATGTGAGTATATGTGTGTGCATGTCTGTGTGTGTATGTGTGGTGTGTGTGTGTGTATGTGCATGTCTGTGTGTGTGTGCCTGTGTGAGTTGTATGTGTACATGTCTCTCTGTGTGTATGTGCATGTCTGTGCATATGTGTGTGCGTGTGTATGTGTGTATGGTGTGTGCGTGTGTATGCATGTGTGTGTATGTGTGTTTACATGTCTGTGTGTGTGTGTGTGTGTGTGTGTGTGTGTGTGTGTGTGTGATACAGTTGCATAAATGTTGAGGTCAGAGGACAACTTGCCGCAGTTGGTTCTCTCCTTCCATCACGCTTGCCCCATGAATTAACCCCAGTTTATCATGCTTGGCAGCAAGTACCCCTTCCACAGCTTGGGTTTTGTTTGTTTGAGACAGGGTCTCTCATTGGTCTGGGACTCATCAAATAGGAGGCTAAGCCAGCCAGAGAGTCTCAGGAATCCACCTGTGTCTTCCTCATTTCTGGCATTAGAAATAGGTGCAGCCATGCCTGGTTAGTTTTTAATATGAGTTCTGGGGATCAAATGCAGGTCCTCCTGCTTACAAGGTAAGTACTGAGCTGCATGGCAGCCCAGCCCACCTTTGTGGCAAGGTTTTATTGTGGAGACAAGTTTGGCTTGGAACTTACTATATATCTCAGCTCATTTAGAAGGTATTGTGTAGTTCTGTGTGTGGTCTTGAGCTCTCTGGCCTCTTGCCTCTGCCTCCCACGTGTTAGGATTTCAGGTGACCACCGCCCAACCTGGACTATGTTTCATCTTTCTCTTTCTTCAAGATGGATTCTCACTATACACCCAGGCTATCCTGGAACTTGTGTATCTCCTTCCTGCCTTAGCCTCCTGAGTCCTGGAATTACAGGCATAACCCACCACAAACTCAGCAAACCCGCTGAGATTTGGCTGTTTATAAAGGAGATTTTTGTGGTCAAATCCACCAATGTTGGGGTGGCTGAGGGTGGTTCCAATGAAAGCCCTTTGCAGCTGGGTGAGAAAATTAGAGACGGCGGAGCGAGTGAGGGAGTGGACAGGGCAGAGCCCTTCCCCGGCTTTTTCAGAGAGGTTTGCTGCAGTTATTTTTGCCTAGCAAGGAAACCATCTTGACACACAACGCCAGCAGAGATCCTCTAAGAACAACCCCTCCTCAAGATCTGTTCTATATATCCCAGTGAACTGAGCATTCCCTCAGTTCTATGTACGAGCTTCAGATGCCCGATGCCTGGAACTCAGAGAGCACCAGGAGGCAGAGTGAAAATCCCTGCCTGGCAGTCTTCCCATGAACTCACTGAATTTGCTATCTGGAAGGACGCTTGTAAGAAAGCTGTGATGGAGAACCTTCCTCTTTACAACTCTGCTCACAGACTGCACAGGCCTTGTGTGATGAAACCACCTCATAATTCTGGAAGCATCCTTCTTCAATGAGCACGAAGCATGCATGCTTTAACTCCCGAGGGGCAGGGCCTTGTTTAGACAGTTGGAACTAGATGTCCACATACGCGTAAAATAGGACTCACTGGACATTGAGCATTGTGCGTGAAATCATGAAGACAGGATGTAAAGAATTTTCATGGCCTCCATCTAGAATTGTTACGCCTTCATCTCCCCCTTCTCTTCTTTCTTTGACCCCCTCCCTCCTTCCTCCCTCCTTTCTCCTCCTCTTCTTCTTACAAGAGTGGATGGAAAGGACAGTCATTCATCTAACACAACTGGCACTCTGTAGACTTTGTAGGACATTTGCAAATAGGCCACTCTCTACCAGATAGATGCCAGTGTGCATTGACCTTAATTTCTTTACGTTAACTCCATGTCAGATTTTCTGGTTGGCCTCCACCCATGTCAGGAAAAATATCTCTTCGTGGATCTTGCTGTAGTGTGTAATATTTTACCCAGTATTATTAGGGATGTGTGGATACCAACAGTCCACAATTTGGGGTGAAGGAAGGAAGAAGGGGGAAAGGCGTTTACTCAGCACCTGTGATGAACAAGAAGCACAGATGACATCTTACTCAACCTTTCCACACTTGGGGATGTGGTGACATTGTCCCCGCTCTCCAGCAGTGGCAACAGCTCCCAGAGGGACTGAGCCGGGTCTGCATCAACCCAAACCCCAAGTGATACCCATAACTTGGATGGCCTAAAAAGCAAAGCTTTAAACTTAATGTGAATGTGACTTTTTTTCATTTGCAAATACTAACCAGGTACGTAAACTGCTAGCCCATGTAAAGATATTTTCCTGGGAAAGTTTATAAGTCATGCCCTGCAAATACGAAAAACAAACACACACACAAACAAACAAACAATTCGGACAAACTTTGAAACTTTGTTCCTGGCTTCTTAAGTCTGTCTGAGAATCTACCTTACTCCTTTTTTGCTTTTCCTTATAATGCTGAGGATTGAACCAAACTTGCACATGCTAAGATAACGTTCTCCCCCTGGACCACATTCTTTGTTCCTCATTCCATTTCTTCATGTAGCAGAGAGTTCCACCAGCTATTCAGAAATGGGATTACCGTGGGCCTAGCATGCTCAGAGCATGCAGGCCTGTACTGCCTCCCTCAGAGCTCAGGTGTAAGAACAAAGCCTTGCTGCAGGGCTTTCTATGTATGCAAGGAAGAAGGGATGGGACCCAGACACCCAGGGATATAGCTTTCTTGTGAGTATGGGGAAGACTAAAAGCAGATGCTCTTGTCTTTGGGTCCCTACCCAGACTTACTGCTCTGGGAAGCTGGCTTTCTCTGTCCCAGCCATTCCTCTGCTTATCACATGACACCACACATGGGAATTGTATCTAACTCAAGCCACATACTTGACTCTTAGCCCCCATTAGTTGGTGCAAGCAATAACTAATTAGGCACCAACAGTGCAATGAATAACATTCAGGACAGATCACCTCTGTTTTAATTGCTTAATTAGGCTAATTTAGAGGGAGGGCCTAACTCCCGACTTTCAACTGCCACCTTTAGAACCATCTTCCATGTTCATGAAGTGTCATGAAGGGCCACAGGAATAGAAGGATCTCTCCGAGAGCAGCCAAGTTTGACTGTCAGTGAAGGGTGGGTTGGATAGTCTAAGGATGATGAGCCTGACACTGCCTGATGGGGCCGAGTGACGAGTGCCATATGGCCAAGTTGCCATTATTAATAACAGCAGCTGCGTTAGGAATAAAAAGGTGTCTCTGTGTGCCTTGAAGTAGGGGAGGGAATTTGAAATACATTCTGGCCTCCTTTGTGGAGATTGAAGAAATAAACAGAGTCAAAATGTGGCTTAACCTTTTCTTCCCTGTGATTGCCCACTGAGGTCGGAAGGTCTTGAAATTTGTTCTTCTCCTTTGGAAATCTGGCCACACTGTCAGGCAACTAAAGGCATGGACCCAGTTCCCATGCTTTGCCCGGCAATTTTGCCAACTAGAAAGTGGGCTGTTGTGAGAACATTCTCAGGTCTGTATTTGATGAGCCAGGAAGAGCTGAATTGGTGATGTGTCTGGAATCAGGATCTGTTGCAGTTCCTGTATTGAATTTTAGACATCTCTGGGTTTTTATCTACATGGGGGTCTCCCTGTTGAACATTTCTGGGCTCAGGAAAAAATAGCATTTTGGACTCTACAGCCCTCAGAGCATGTTGGTGCAGCTCACAATGGGATACATGGGCCACCCTGTCCAGGAAAAGAAGTGTATCTCTGACTATCCAGCCAGGAAGGAGGGATGTCATAAGAATCCATGTGCAGCACGAACAATGTGTGTGTGTGAGGAGGTGGGAGTTTTTCTGCCAGAGAGCCAGCTCCAGGCCCACCTGCATTGCCTTGGCAACAGTGATGGGGTAGAATTTATAGGCTTGTTCCTACGTGAGTGCCTTGGGTCTTTTTAAATACCTGCTGGCTTTTCCTGCACACCCACTGTTCCTCTGAATCACTGTGCAAGGCTCTGGGCATCTCTCCCTCCTACTCTGAGCCTTGGCAAGGCTCAAGGAGTGCAGAGGGGCTCAGGGGAACAGCCTTTCAACATTTTGCTTTGATCGTAGGACTGTGGATTTTAGTCTAGGTAGAAAATGTGACTTTGAAGGGTTACTTCGAAGGAGCCCAGCGAGGTGTAAGGGAGTCAGGACATCAGCATTCCACTCCCAGCTGATTAATGTCACTGTCTTGACTCAAATAGCTCCCTGCTCTATGTCCCCAGTTTTTCTATAGAGGAGCACCGGAGTACCTGGCCTTAGCTGGTCCTTCCAGTGCCAGCAATTTGTGTGCCATTATGGGGGTTCTCCTTGGCTATGCACACCCGGTTTAAGAGCACAGCACCTGTCTCCCTTCTGGCTGCCAGAGCCTACCAAGCCAAGCAAGCTGCATCGTCAGCCCAAGCCAGCAGGAATCCAGAGCCAGGATTCAACCAGAATAAAGTGCTAAAATCCTAAATAAGCTGAACCAGGCACTCAACTCCCAAGTTACATTAAAAACAAAAAGAAAACCAAACTTAGAAACGAAGAACCAAATGTGTGCGCTTTAAAAATAAAACAAGCCACTTTTTGAACTAGTTAGAACCAGAATTGGTTCCATGTATTTTTGAGAGCTAACTTGAACACCAAAATATCCTCTGGACTGAATCAAATAGATATTCCCGACAGTTTTGGTCTTCAGTTAGAAACAGACAGGCAAGTAGGGGAGTGGATGGGGTGGGGGGAAGCCCTTGACATTTAGAATGAGATTGTGTAGGGCTGAATCAGAGGAAAGATTTTTATTCCCATTTAGTCAAGAAATTCTTCTACAACCAACTGGGAAAAGCTGGTGATGTGATGTCCACTATTCGAATAACCTTGGATCTGCCCCAGTTCACTGCTGAGTTGCTGGGTGAGGATTTCCAGCTGACTCCATGGCTCCTTTACCTCCACTCTGCATGCAATACTGTGCAGGAGTGGGTTTCCTTAGTACCTCTGTGGATCTGCATATGATGTACGTCACCCCAGTCTCTCTGTTGCCCTTTCTTCTTGTCCTGTTTTTTGTGGGTGCCTTTTCTTTCCTAAGAAGCCAGCCTTTTGTTTTTGTGTCTGCCATTCTTTTTAAATGTCAACTCTGCATAGGAGAAAATGGAGTGTGTTTCTGAATCTGATTTATTTTATTTAACATGATCATTTCTGCTTTCACTCATATTCCTGCAAATAGCATGGTTTTGTTTTTCTTTATGGCTGAATCTACTCCTCTATACTCTTCTCTCTGTCTCTGTCTTTGCCTCTGTCTGTCTGTCTGTCTGCCTGTCTGTCTGTCTGTCTCTTTCCTCCCCCTCCCGTGTGTGTGTGTGTGTGTGTGTGTGTGTGTGTGTGTGTGTGTGTGTGTGTGTGTGTGATGTTTTCATTTCTTGTTCTGTTAATGAGCACCTAAGCTGTTTTTATAACTTAACTATCCTGAAGAGTTCACAGTGAACGTGAGTGATGAATGACCTGTGTTGGGTCTGTACCCAGGAGCATCACACTGTCTCATCACTCTGTGAACAGCACTCTCCTTGAAGAGTTTGGATGACCTCATCACTAATGTGTAACGACCAGGACTTTTTGAAGGACATCTTTTGTCCAGAGCTCCAATGACCTTTGCTTGTCCTGGCTAGTCTGTCAGTGTAATTTGCCAGGCAGTGGGACAGGATGTCCCACAGGTTATGAGTTCATACCTTTGTGATCCAGGAGAGATGGTCCATGAGAAACATCTTTTGAATTAGCCATCATCTCCTATTCTTCCTCTCTGGTGACTGAGGGACCAAATAGGTATGCTCTGGAAAGGAAGCTGCAGAGGCTCAGAGCCCAGGGGCTGGGCTACTTGTGTGGTGCCTCTGAGTGTCAGGAAGATGTGATGTCCAAGGTTACTCTGAAAACTTCTCTAAGCTGTAATTTTCTCAGATTGTTGTCTGTCCCCAGTATGGGGCACTTGATCTTGGAACTTGGTAAATCTGTAACCAGGAGAGACATCATGTGAGAGTGACGATATATTTCTGTCCTGTCCCAGTGTCTGGCTTCAAAGCTGCTGTGATCTAAGGTGAGTATAACTCCAAAGTGACACCTTTTCTGCAGGATGCAACACTGGGCCAAGGACTGTCTGGACCTTTTTCTTTCTCCCTTGACATTCACTCCTTTGTCAGCACATTGTTCTAAACAGGTGCCTTGGGTTTTCCTACCTCATAATCCTATGGCAGAGGATCAGGGTCTGACTCTCCCTGCCCTACCTCAGGACCTGGAGTGGGTGTCACAGCTCTTAGCTCAAGAGTACCACCATCCATGGATTACCTTTGAGCTCAGTTTTTTCTTCTCTTAAAGTTATAAACAGAATCTACAAAGTCACATTGAAAGCAGGTAGATGACCCAGCATGTAAGAGTGCTTGCTCCACGAACAGAAGGACCTTAGTTTAAATCTCCAGCAGTCATGTAAAAAGATGGTCACAGCTATGTGTACCTGTATCCTGAACACTGAGGGGTAGAGACAGGTGGATTGGGAGCTGGCTGAGACAAGCTTCTAGATCAGTGTGCAGTCCTTTATCAAGGTGATATAGTAACCATCAGTGTTGTCCTTTGGCTTCCATTTCTACATGCATGGATATCCACACCTATCTACTCAAGTGTATGCAATACACACACACACACACACACACACACACACACACACACACACACACACACACACACACACACACACATCCGAGAGGGGGGGGGTTATCTTCTGAGGCTTGTTGGGAAAACTATCATTTTATACTCCCCTTAAGGAGTTAGACCTGTATTTACATTGCATCAGTTGTAGCCATGGTCTAGAAATGCTTTTGAAGATTTTAGTAGGCTGTAGGCATATTCTACACCATTTTTATAGGAAGTTTGAATATCTGCAGATCCAAGGGCTACCCTAAAATCAATCCCCTGAGGACACCAAGGCATAACAGCACTGTTCTTAACTGTATTCTTTTTCTTTTTTTCCTAGAGTAAAGAATTGCCTTGGGTTTTACATGTGTGTATGTCTTTGTGTGCAGCATTCTATAACATCACCAAGTCAGCCTCAGACTTTCAAGCGCATTGGATAGTTTGCTAATCTCATCTTTTTTTTTTTTTTTAAAAAAAAAGCTAACTCTCCTCTCATGTTTTCATTTTGTAAGATAGAGGAAAAAATATTTTAGCCCTACCCTCTCCCCAAAGATTCCATGAGGTCAAGTTAGTTTGTAAGCTTCCTACAGCTCACTGGGAGTAGATATAAATTCATTTATTATTATGTTTAGTGTTGAAATTAATTTTTTTCTCCATGAGCCTCTAACAGTTCTTAAAACTTTCTAGGGCAAAACTTATATGCAAAAATACTTGTGGGGAAATAAGATCCATACAAGTATGAAAGCAGATGTACCTGTCAGTTCTCTCTCCCGTACCTGCTTCATCTTTTCATTCTAAGTCAGAGCTAACCTGACTCTTCTATAGCCCACAGTGGAAGGCCCTGCGCCATTGTTGAGGACTGTAGTTCTGCGCAGGCGTGGGGTCTGAAAGTGAAATAGTTTGAGCCTCCGCCCTAACCTCTGTATTGTGTCTACAGCACACAGGAGCATCTTCAGAGCGGCTGGTGCCTTGGTCACAGTCCTTTTCAAGCAAGGGGTCAGAATTCCAGGAAGCAGCACACTGGAGAAACTGAACAGAATCCTAAAGATAGAAACCCAAGTCACAGACAAGGGAAAAAAGCACAGAGAATCCACACTGTGAGGATCCTCAGGGTTTTGGGGGTTTTTTGTTTCGTTTGCTTGTTTTATTTTTTCTCACTTCCAAGCCACCCAGGTCTATACAGAGCCAGGAACACATTTCTTCCTTTTTCTTTGAAAACTTTTCTTAAGAAGATGTATTATTTATTTATTATTTTATGTGTGTATGTGTTTTGTCTGCATGTAGGAGAGTGTTGGATCCTCCTCGAACTGGAGCTACAGAGGGTTGGGAGCTGCCATGGGAGTGCTGGGATTTGAACTGCATTCTGTGCCAGCCATAGTCAGTGCTCTTAATTGCTTAGCCATTATCTCTCCAACCCTGGGAATGGCTTAGTTTTCAGTTAGCCAGATCATTTCTTCCCCAACTAATACAAGCCACTCAGATTTCAAAACTGGTTTCTAACTATGCTTTCACTCTGCCCCTAACGTCCTCTTCCCTCCGTGTGTGTGTGTGTGTGTGTGTGTGTGTGTGTGTGTGTGTGTGTGTGTGTCTGTGTCTGTGTTTGTGTTTGTGTTTGTGTCTGTGTCTCTGTGTGTGTCTCTGTGTATGTGAAAGAGAATTTTAGAGCCCATAACAGAACACCCAAAGTAAATCATTAAAGGATTTGGGTTAGAACAAACATCTAAGAACTTGTAAGATAACAGCCTTTTGCCTCTTCCATGATACTTCCCAGAGTAACTGGCATAAGGAGCTCTGGAGAACCCATGGTGGACTTGAGCAATGCCATGGTTATCTAGGAAAGAAAGGTTCATAAACTCATTGGCCGAGAGCCTTTTAGATGCTTCTTCCTTTACAGACAGCATTTTGTGTTCATTTGCATGAACAGCTGGGAGGGGAGTGGAAGGTAGGGAGGTGGTGTTTCCTCCTTCTGGTCTCAAAGGCCCCTCTCTGTGAGCCTCTCAGGATCTGTGCAGACTTAGGGGTCCCAACTCTGCATGTCCTGAGGGCTTTTATCGCCAAAAGCCACTTGAGGCTGTTCAGGAGGCTTGATTAGAGGAACGTGAGTGGTTGCCAAGGCAACCTCCTTTTGATTCATTCATAGAATGGGAGTTGGAATATTTAAGAAAGAGCCAGAAATAATGGCTGTATGGGAACAACCCACACGTACCCCACTCAGAAAATGTGGGCAGTTAAAACAAAGAAAGCAAAGATTTGAATGTGTACAATCAGGCTTACCTGGTGTCTGCATTTTCTGCATATACGCACCCCTCCCCCCCCCCCCCCCAGCCTCACATCCCATTTCATATATACACGCTTGTATCAGTTTGGTGTAGGGAATATTTTAGTGTGTCATCTCGCCTTTTAATGCCACAAATCACAGCTTTGCTATGACAGTTTGCATGAAGAAAAATTGGTGTTAAGTTTCTTCTCTGTGAATATGTCAACTGACTTTTTGCCAGATCTTTAAAATTTGTTTATTTTTATTTGATAGGTAATATCAAATTTGTGTTTGATCATATCTGTGAGTGCCTGCTTGTGTGTTTGTGTACCACATGTGTGCTTAGGAGGACAGATGGTGTCAGATCCTCTGGAACTGGAGTTAATGGCCATTGTGGGGTGCCTGATGTGAGTCCTGGGAACCGAACCCTGATCCTCTGCAGGAGTAGCAACTTCCCCTACCCACTGAGGTGCTTCTTTTACCCTATTTTACCAGATTTTAATAATCTCTCTTTGGTACTCTTCTTCTGATACTCTGTGCCTACATCTTGCTTATTTATGCATTTAACCATTCATTTAACAAATCTTCATCTACTCAATGCCAGGCTAGTGCCCACATATAGCTTATGTCTATTTTTTGTTGTTGAATGCGGTTGGATGTCACACGTGCTTCCAGCACAGGCAGAATGAATGGGTTCCCAGGGGAACCCTCCCAAGCAGCCTTTATCCAGGCAGATCAATAGGCCTCAGACCATTTTTTTCCTCTCATGAAACACCTTTCACACCACCTTGTTTTAAGCCAAGACTTCTTTGTCAGGCAGGACGTTTGCCAGCTAGCCATTGAGTCTTGGAAGAGCCTTCCTAGTATACCAATGGCTCCCACTATTACCCCAGCTCATCTATCCTTGAAGTCCTGATCAACACATTGTTCTTAGACACTGGTTTTCCAAGAACCTACAGTAGCTTAGATCTAAGCCACTCAGCTTGACTTTCAAATATGTAGGCTCCAATGAAAATGGCTAATTTTATTCTCTTATTTCCGGTGCCATTCCCCAAAGACTCATTTCCTCAGAATGTGAAAACGGGCTCTGAATGAACCTTCCAACTCATAATAACATTAATTAACCCGCTTATCATGACTGTTTCTTCTCCCCTCTGCCAATGTATTGCTGGTCCAGAGTCATCACCTCATTCCTACTCAACCCTCCAGACCCCAATGAACCTCACACTAATTATTTTCCAGTATTCATTATCCCCCTTTCCACAGTGATATTTTTTAGCTGGAAATGTGTCTTCTAGGACAAAGATCACATACCCCTGCTGCTCATTTCATGGGTTTTTTCTTGTGGCTGGGATGTGGACAGGGGTGCACTCTCTGAGCTATGTGGAGGTGGCAATTGTAGACTGACGGTTGACCACAGAGGGAAGGGGCATTCTTTGCCAATAGCATGGGCTATACTATTCGCCTTAGAGGTTTATATGTAGACAGTAGAGAAATCACTTCTGGGCTTGCCTAAGCTTTGGAAAATTGTGTTTCTGTTGTGATGATGAATCTATACATCTGGAGGAATACAGTGCAAGTATTTTCTTCTTCTTTAGGCTCTCATCATGGCCATGAAAGTCTGGTGTGTATTGACTGGTTTTCCCTTTGTTACATCCTCACGTTCTTTCACCAGCAAAGGTGTTAGGTCCAGGAGGACAGGAATGGTACACTATACTATAGGGTATAATTTCAAAATCCCAGTCATATACTCTTGCACAGCTGAAAAATATTGAACTATGAGTTAGAAGACCTGGGTTCCAGTGCTTCCTGGTATTTATGAGCATCTCTGGAGAGCACCCTTGAAGCTTTCTGAGACAGTTTTCTAAACTGCTGGAAGGAATGTAAATTGTATCTCTAATGAGACAGGAGATGTATGAATGTTTGGCTAGAGTAATGTATATTGTTACCATCCTTCAATATCCTTGATCACAGTTGGTATATGGTTATGTACAAGATGACTAGTTCTACCAATGATGTCCGCGGGTTGCTGTCCTCCTATGTTCTCTAGTCACTGGTCAAATGAGTTGGTGGGAGGTTACTAGCTATTCAAATGAATGAGACACTTTCTAATAGGAATACTTTTAACCACTAGAAACTTTAGCAGCATAGAGAGGGCCGAGTTATCTTGTTGATAAAGGAACAGAATTAGAGACCCAGTATCAGTTGCAGAATTACTCTCTGGGGAGTCAATAGGTGATGTCTGTGAGAGTGCAGCTTAGACATGTGGATATTTGGAGTCTGGGCTGTGACTTTACAGAGAGCATGTGTTTGCATGTCGAGCATGTTAAGTACCTTAAACGCTTTCTCTCTCCACTGATATGAGTTAGCAACCATCTCAGTTGATCCTAGCCCTGGTTAAGATGAGTATTTTGCCTTCTGGCCCCTTTTCAGAAGTTATCTCTGGTGAATTAGGTTCCCAAAGCCCTTTGATAATAATTAGAAATTTAATTAACATCTCTGCTTTGATCAGAGCTCTCTCATTACCTTTTGCTCAGCCTGTTTCTGAGTCAAGAGCTATTTCTGGGCCTTCCCATTCCAGCTATAAAGTACTGTTTATGCTTCATTTAGTCTGGCGCATCTGTACAGACAGCCACCAATGGCTCCCCACTGACCACTGAATTAAGCCTAATTTTTTTAGCTTGGTGTCAAGGCTGTCCACAAAGAGCCCAGACCACACTTCTTATCTTTGTTCACCTCTTCTCACCCTCAGCCAAGGATCAGAAGCTTCTCAACAGTTTCTTGTTTTCCTGCCTTATGGTGTTTGGTTCTGCCTCCTTCTGCTTGAACAACTGGGCCCATGACTTATCTCTATACCTTTTGAACCACCCCCTGCCACAAAGCCTTTCTGGAGGGCTCTTTTTCCACCAGATGCAGAACTTATTTCCAATCACCAGGGCTGTATTTAGTGAGAATTCTTTTAAAGTTTCAAGAAGGCTTACACATTTTCATAGTCCTATTTTGTGTGACAGTCACGTAGTCACTTAGTTCTTTATCTCTCTGAACTTTAAAAGTTTATATTATTTTATTTATGTGTCTGTATGCCAGTGTGTGTGCCCACAGAATCCTGGACATGGAGAGATAGGCAGTTGATGAGTTGTCATATGTGTGTGCTAGGAACTACACTTGGGGTCCTTACAAGAGTACCAGGTGCTCTGAACTGCTAGTCCATAGATTAGAGAGATTAGAGAGACTCTTGCCTATCTTTGAATCATTTAAATATCTCAACACCAGTACTGCTTACCACCACCTCTCCTGAGTTTTCTCTTTGATCGAAGCACCAAGACAGAAACATAAAACTGTAGTTTTCATATTTATTAGGCCAGATAAGGAAGTGGATTTACATAGAAATTAGGGGACTTCTCTACATTCACACAGAAGGCTCACACTGAATTGTTTCATGCCCTTGGCTGGACACAAACATAGTATAGTTGGTAAACTCAAATTGCTGTTCTTGCTCCTCACTGTGCCTTTGGGACTGGGGGCCAAGGTGGGCAGTGAGAATTAAGACAGATATGTCTACACTTCTGACTTGGCACAAGAATGACCTTCAGTGGCAACCTATAACCCATGAGGCTGTATCAGTCTCCCATGTGGGTGACAGACAGCTTTTAGTATCCTATTACCTGGGAGTTAAAACTAGCTTACCTGTTACAATGTCCTACGGCACCTGAGTTCTTCTCTGTTATTGGTCATTTTCTCTGGGATTGGTTCTTCACCACATGATGAAGCTTCTAGCAATTTCTGATAGGAACTTTGAGGCCTCGTTCTGGAGCACCTTCACTTCTACAATGATTACTTTCTACCCTGGAACCACTCCAATCCATCATCCTCTAGTCACAACCCTTCAAAAGCCAGCAGGAAGTCGGAGGCTTCTGGGTTCAGTTCAAGAATACTTGCTTGAGAATATCTCCACCGAGGGCAATGTTTACATGAGAGCCAGAGAAGGGACATGTGAGACAGCAGGCTAGATGGGTCACCAGGAGGCCGAGGAAGCACGGGGACTGTTTTAGGGTTATTATGTTATTGATCAAGGGATGGGATTCATGTCTGTTTGAGTGATAGCCACATTTCTTCCTTCCACATCATCTTCTTGGATTCAGTCTGTTTCTTGCCATCAAGTATAATAAGAAATCATATGTGAGATAGTGTATAAACTTTAAAAGTTTATTTGCCTTATGGTTTTGGAAGCTCAAGAGCATAGTGCCATTGTCTGCGGAGGAACCTTATCCTGCATCATAATCAAGGGTAAGGGAAAGTTGAGTATACACAAGGTAGGGAGGAGGTCAAGCTGTGTGTCAGGAAGCTGCTCTGGTCCTAATTCACTCTCACGATAACGACATTAAGTTGTCCCTGAAGACAGAGCCCTCATCACCTCATCACCACCTAAAATCTCCATCTCTTAAAAATCATTCCATTGGAAATTAAATTTCAACATGGGGACAGGTAAGATGGCCCAAAGAATAAAAGGTTCTTCTCACCAAACCTGATGATGTGAGTTCAATTTCCTCTCATGATGAGATGACAGAACCAATTCCAAGTCTTCTGGTCTCCATATATGAGCTGTGGCACACAAACACACATGTGTGTCTGTGTGTTCACACACACAATCAACAAAATGTAACAAGATTTAAATTTCAGCACGATTTCAGAGGGGCATTCAAACCATCGCAATCCTCACTGGGTAAAAATGTGTCTTCTCTGAAATTGAGAGTTGAAGTTGCCAGGTGGTGTAACCTGTGATGCACCTTTAACATCTCTATGATTTTCCCAATTCCCCAGTGGCTGGAGAATCTCGGGGGTGCTTATGATTCAGCGACTGAGCAGACCTGGCTGCAGGGTCAAGGGTTCCTGCAGCAGTCTCCTTGGGTCTCCGGGGAGGATAAGGTGAGAATGTCTTTTTTTAGGCAACTCTGGATTGGATTTCGTCCAGGGTGTTTAGAGAATGGAAAGCATGGCTCATCAGACCATGACATTATTACTCTCTTTCTGCCATACCTTGATTCTCTTTTCACCTTCCACTTCCATTTCTCTTTGGTTTCATCTCATCTCCTTTCTGCTTCCCACCATCAGTGCTTAGTGCCATCATTATTATCAGAGATAAAAAGCAATGAAGCTAATATTAAATGTGAACCTTCCAAACATTTTATTCATGAGCTGCTCATCTTGGTCACTTTGTTACTGTAACTTTAAGAAAACACAGACACCAAATGAGAAAGTGTGGCCTCTCACTTGAAGAAACTGTGTACAGACATCTGAATGGGGAGAAAAGATGGAATATAAAAACATGAGAACCGGAACAGATCAAGACTCCATTTCTTCTCTCTCATATGCCTCAGGGTTCAAAGATTCTTCTCTACCCAAACATGGGCAAGAAAGACGGGTGTTATGCAGTGCCATTTCCTGGCACCGTGGATGGATTTTGCATCATCTCAGGGGCTGTCTTCAAATCCCCATCTCGTCTCTTTTTATCTTAAGAGAAGTAACAGTGCATGTGGATGGAAAGTCTGAAGATGCAGGAAGTATTTTTAAAAAGACTCATCCATAAGTTCACATCACTAGAGACAGTTGTCTGCTGGCATTTTGATGCAAGGCATTCTCTCAGGCATTTACCCTCATGCATATTTTCAGCTTTGCATAATTGGGATTCTGCTATGGTTTCAGTCTTGTGTTCTTCCATCTCCACTCCTGATTATGCCGTCAGTGTTTTCTCATATCATCACTGTAGTATTTGCAAATGTCTTATACTAAACTACGAAAGCACTGTGATTCACTTGACTGTCCTGTTATTGATTGCTCAGATTGTTTTTAAGTTTGTACCATTATAAATGAAGCTATAAGAACTCACAGGCACATGTGTTTTGCCTCAAACATGTGAAGTGATTTCTAAACTGGAATTTACCAGATCAGACATGAAGTTTAAAAATTCCTGATTGCTTCCTCAAAGGGGTGAATTGAATCTCTACATACTTGTATCAGCAGTAGTAATATGTGTGTTTACAAGAGAATTTTTGACAGCATGGATGTTAGGATTCTTTAAGACATTTATTAATATGAAAGGAGAAAATGTAAGTTCCTGTGATATTAATGACTAATACTTTGATTACAATGAAGGGCTACTTATACTACTTTCTTTTAGCTGTCTGTATTTATTTTTTCAAACAGAATGTTGTTTGCATAGTTTATTCATTTAATACAATTTAATTTTTAAATTAAAATGAAATGATTACCTATACAGGTTTTTATTTTGAGATTTGAATTAATTTATATTCATTTCTTCACTTATGAATAATTAGTGAGTACCTGCCACCTACCAGTCACTGTTCTACAGAACTGGAAATAATGTAGTGAATCAAGTTCCCAGCCTTAGGAAGAGTGATGAGGGAATGGATGAATAGTGAATTATTACATGAATTCCAGTTGGTATATAATGAAAACCCAGAGCCAGATATTGGGAAAAAAACTGGAATATCAGAAAGAGGAAACAGACTGCAGTCAACTCTCACCCAACCAATCTCAGGATGAACAGGGTAAATGCTGCTTTCAAGAGTCCTCAGTCTGGCTAGTTGCTTCTAGGGAATGCACAAATGTCTGCCTACACCTGCCTTAAATATCTTCCCCACCCAGCTGTTTCAATTCCAGGTTCAACTCTGCATCATAATCCTAGAGTTAGGATTAAAGGTATGTGATGAGGAATGTCCTTCTGTATGCTGTGAATTATCATCGGATAATAAAAAAAACTGTTTTGGCCTATGGCAAGGTATCTTAGAAGCAGGCAAAAATCTGAACATAGATAAAGGAGAAGAAGTGTGGAGTCAGACAGAGACTAGATCCAGCCACTCAAGCATCAACATGTAAAAAAACACAGGTAAGCCATGGGCCACATGACAAGACAGATTAATGGAAATGGATTAAAATGAAAAAGCTAACTAACAATAAGCACTAGCCATTGGTTGAACAGCATGTAATTAATATAGGCATTTGCATCATTTTGGGGGGTTAAGCAACAGTGTGGCTACAGGCAAGTCTGGACTGCAGTACTAGGCTGGTCAGGAAACTTTTTACTACAGGTATGAGCAACTACTGCTTGACTGTTAGGCCTTTAACTCACAGAAATACAGGAAGATCTCTATCTCCTGAGTGATGGGATTAAAAGCATGAGTCAACATTCTCTGGCTTTCATGGCTTGACTGTGGGTGATTCTGCTCCCTGATATTCCAGGCTTATTTTATTAAATATAAATTATATCACCACATATCCCCTTTTGTGTCAAAAATTTAAAGGGTTATAATTAGCATAAGAAAAACTATATACAATAGATACAGTAATGACATACAAAATATACAGGCAATAATTACATTGAGTAATGTCCAGTCTTTTAACAATTGACAAACTCAAAGAAAACATTCCATTATTTATCCTATTTTGGTGAGTCCAAAGGTTTGTACCTACTTCACTTTCTAGCTAATTTATATTACTAACTGAAAACTATCTTTTGATGTCTTTCAAACTTTTGTACTTTAACCTCCAAGTGAGTTTCTTTTCTAAATCTGTAACTAGAGAACTATAACTATCTCATCTTCAACTCCCTCAGAGACTCAAGAAGGAAATAACATTAACTAAGTAAACAGAATTGCAAAAAGCAATCCCCCCCCAATGTGAAAAATGAAATAGCTGCCTGCCTAGACAATAACCCAAGGTTTCTCTGCATTGTTCAAGCATCCATCTTCAGTCTATAGGCCTAGCATATCTGACATACTTCTCTGTGAAGCAGGATACCCTGAAAGATCTTCCTGCCTTGTCCTGGCAAGGTTAGGCAGTTTTTGTGTGTGTCCTGCTTGTCCATTTGGAGCATCATACTGTCAGCAGTCTAGACAAGGGCACTTTATTGGTCAGTGACTAGCTTTTGCCACAAATAAGGTCAACTCCATATGGAGTTTTTTTTTTTTTTTGATATCCATCATCTTCTCTAAAGTAGATTGGTGCTGTAGGGAGCAGACATTTTATTGTCATAAAAATAATAAGAACCTATTTTAATAAAATATCTTAAATGCCATATTCTATAGATCTCTAAAGTGTTTGAAAAGATCATCTGTTCATCTAAAATATATCTCTGATTGACCTTGAAATCATATCTTAATATGACTGTAAGTTTGATTATAATGTCTAAATACTAACTTGCATTTCTTTATATCCTAATTAGTTGGTAATAATAACTTTCAAGGTCTAGCAATTTGTATTACATTGTTAGATGAACTGTATGGGTAAAATACATGAACAAGTATAGAAATATGTGTACAGTAACAAAATTAATCTCAACTTTATATCAATATACATAATTTGTATACAACATACAAAAATTTAATCCAATGTAAAATATTTAAAACTAGTAATTTAAAAAATATAGATTCACTAATCTACCCTTATATCCTATCATGTCTGTATTCTTTTTATCTCAAACAAGAACTGAATCTAATCTCCATTTTTCAGCTTTTTCTTAACTATAAGTAACAATTTGTAACCAAATTACCCTAAACAATGACAATCATCCATAACCCATTGAAAAGCCGAAAAACCACCCACCGCACCTCTTGGGAATGTGAGTATTGTGTTCTTAAATTTACTTCCTGCTGTCTGGTAGTGATGACATCTTTAGGAAATTCTGAAAGAAAAAATTTTGTAAATTGTCGTGTTGTCCAGTCTCTGCATAATGGGAAAGTTCATGCTTATCTCAAGTCCTGGCCATAGTAGTCTGTGAAGCTGGTTCATCTCAGCAAGCTGCCTCGAAATTGTCCTGAGCAGTTTTTAGTTCACATCCAATCTTTGGTTGGTGTTTGTCAGCCTAGTGGCATTGTCAGAGTTCATGTGAAATCATCATTGTGGGACTTCATCTTCCTTCTGGATACTTTGAAGGTCACAATTAGGAATTGTCATGGTTCACTGCAAAAAACTGATAAGAGACTAAAACCCAATAAAATATACAAGAATCTAGATAAAGCCTTTTTTTTCTAGACTTAATTAAGATTCTATATGAGCATCAGTATCATGACAAAAAGTTTAATATATACATATAATCTTATACATTTTGATATAAACATTTATATGGCATAGGATTAGGAATTTTTAGTTATTTTTTAGTTATTTTTAGTTATTTTTCTATCCCATATCAGGTAAACCTTTTGATACGATACAGGGATTTTGTATTTTCCTTTAAAAAGTATACATGGGTTTAGAGAAGGAGAGAACCACCCTCCAGCTCCAAAGCCAGCTTTAATTTATAATTGAACTGGGACTTCAACTTACAAATAGATATAGATGTTAAGCAGTGAGATTTTACTCTGTAGAATATATTGGACCAAAGAGGTCCAATGTTCCTTTGCTTGTAATTTTTTTGCTGGATAACCTTCCTTCTGCTTAGAAGTTTAGATGTCCAAGGTCTTTTGACTTCTTAAAGTATTTCTAGTTTTTTGTAAAGACTAAAACAAAACCCCGCCACAACCCTTGAGTTTTTCTTATAACTTAAAGAATTGTCACATAAGTGCATGAACCATCATTTCTCTTTATCATGAAGTTTCTCTGGTTCAAATCAAGTCTTTATTAATGTTGATGGTATCCATAGCTTTTCTTCACCTGCAGAAACAAAAGCAAGACCCCTTCCCCAATGTAGAACATATCGTGGTTTCCATTCAGAGGCTAGTACATCTTTGAAGTAAACAGGCTGATTTAGTTCAGCTGTTTTTTCCATAGTTCAATGCCTTTCAGAAGCTATTGTTCCTTTCTCATTAGCACTGAGAAAATTCAAAGTTAATAAAGCACTATGCAGTCTATTTCTGGGGGTCTTTGTTATCCCTTTCTGTTTATTTAGCATATCCTTTAGAGTTCTATTTGATTATGACTGCTTGCCTTGTAAGATTCTGTGGTATATCTGTGATATGTTTTTTTTATTATAATAAGCAAAAAATTGTTTCATTTTACTAGAGACATATGCCAGAGCATTGTCAGTCTTTATTTGTACAGGTATTTTCATGATGGCCATAACTTCTAGAAAATGTGGGGTTACAGAATCAGCCTTTTCTGAACTCAAAACAGTTGCCCATTGAAATCCTGAAAACATACCTATTGTATGATTTACATATCTTAATTTTCCAAATTCTGTAAAGTGAAATACATCCATCTGCCAAATTTAATTTCTATGTATACCTTTAGGCGTACTTTCTGCTGGTAATGGAGTTTGGTTATATAAGGAACAGGTGGGATGTCTTTTTATAATTTCTTTGGCTTGTTACCAAGTGACGGAGAAGTCTTAAAAAACAAAAAAACTTTGCATTCATGTGATGTTTTTATGAAACTCTGAGGCCTCTAGCACATTTCCGATTAATAATTTATTAATTTTATTATTACCTTGTGTTAGAGTGCCTGGCGTATACAAATGGGATGTTATATAGAAGGGATGATTCCTATTCCTGATTATTTCCTGTAACAGAATAAATAATATAGTTAGTTCTATTCATCATTAATAAAATCAGCAGTTTCAATGTGTAAAACAACTGTTTTGCATACTGAGAGTCAGTTATTATGTTAAGGGGTTCTGCAAAATCCATTAATACAACCATGATAGCTTATAATTCTGAATTTTGAACAGGATTATAAGGGCTTTTCGCCATGTTACTTACATTTTCTGATTTGTAAACTGCCTTTCCTCATTTGCTTGTATCAGCATAAAATGTAGGGGCTCCAGAAATTGGTATATCCCATACAACATGGGAAAGAATTCAGTTAGTTCTCTTTATAAGTAAAATTCTTTTGCTTTGAGGATATCTGTTGTTAATCTCTATCAAAAATTAATGCAAGATTTTTTGCCAGGGTTCCCTTTCTACTCATAATTGGTCAATTTCTTCATTAGTTAAAGGTAGACAATTTCTGCTGGGTCCATTTCTGTCAATTGATAAAGTCTTAATTTTTCTTTAAAAATCAAATCAGAAATTTTTTATACATATGTCTTTAGTTTTTTACTCATTTCATGTGGCATAAATATCCATTCCAATATAATATTTCCCTTTGCATTAGAGTTTCTGTAGGAGAATGCTTAGAGGTTAAAATAACCAGAATGCAATAAAGATCTGGATCCACATGATCCACATCTGCATCCTGTAATTCCTTTTCCACCAAAATCAATTTTCTCTCAGTTTCACCTGACAATCCTCCTGGACTTTTTAAGTTCTTGTCACCATTTAAGATTTTGAACAAATTATCGAGTTCATGATTTTTTTCATCCTAATTGTGGTCAGTAAATTGGAAATATGTCCTAGCAATCTTTGGAAATCATTTACAGTCCACAGTCTCTCTCTCCTGATTTTCACCTTTTGGGGTCTAATTTTTTGTTGATCTATTTTGTATCCTAAATAACTAATGGAATCTCCTCTTTCTTTGTATTTTTCAGGAGAAATTTGTGATCTCCAAGCAGGGATTTTTTTTTCACTTTTTCAAACATTCTTTTTAATGTATTTACATTTGAGTCATCCATGTAGTAGCAAATGATAGATTTTAGGGATTGCTTATATATCACTTCTAATGGCTGTTATATAAAATATTGGCATGGAATGAGGCTATTTAACATTTCCTATGGGAGACCCCCTCCACTGATATCTTTTTATAGACCAGGAGTTATTATAAGTGGTCACTGTAAAGACAAATTTTTCATTGTCCTGTTCTTGTAGAAGTGTCATAAAGTCTTTTAAGTCAACAATATAATAGGCCATTCTTTAGTTAACAGAGAAGGCAAAAGACATTCCATTCTCCATTTTCTAGATTTCTTTTTGATAACAAATACAGGAGAATTCCAAGGACTGGTTGATTCTTCAATATGTTGAGTATTTAACTGCTCATGTACCAGCTGTTCTAAGGCCTACAATTTCTCTTTTGTTTTGATGAACCCATGTAGGCTTCTCTATTATTATGTCATTTTAAAGATAGCTCTATGGGTGCCTTTAAAAGATCAGCAGCTGTTGTGCCTTGTTTTTGTAGAAACTGAATAACTGGTGATTGTTTCTCATACCTTCTAATTCTTTCCCCAGAAACATATGTTAGTTTATGATTCATTTCTGAGATTGGAGGAATGTTAATTCATGTATTCCATTGTTGCAATAAGTCTCGTCCCCATAAATTCTTAGCAATAATAGCCACATATGGCTTTTTCCTCTCTGTGCTTCTGGCCCTACACATTCGAGCCATTTTGTACTCTGTTTTTACCTGGGATATTGTTCTGATTTTCCAAAAATAAACATCTACTTCCTGAATCGGTCAATTTGGATGCCTAGATTCTGATGAAATTGTTGGTATATCTGCCCCTGTGTCTACAAAACCTTCAGTGACAACATCATCTATTCATATTTTTAATTTTGTTCATTTATACAGGCTTGCCAAAATATTCGCTTTATGGGTTTTTTCCTCAAGTTTTTGTTTTATTTTCTATAGATTTTCTATTGTTCAGAGCAGTATGGTTTTTGTTTTGTTTTGTTTTGTTCTACTTTAATTGCTCTGTGAAGGTGTTTCCTCCATGTTGGCATGATAAGACTGGAAAGCTCACTCAGGATGTTTCCTGAAGGCAAAAACTTATCTTGTCTGTCCCCTGATGACCTGCACTCATTAGTCCAATGCCTCCCTTTGCATGTTCCATGTTGACCAGAAATTTAACATTTGTTTTACAAATGGTAAGTGCATACCATAAGTGATGATTGCTTTCTTGACTCTTCCTTAAATCTAATATTTTTACCAGAGCCTAAGTAACTTCTGAACAATTTTTATGATTTTTTAAATTTCTTTAAAGTTACTGGATATACTAATTTTGGCTATTTGAAAGCTTTGGCTGTTTTGTGTAGTCTTATAAGGCGATGTTGAGATTGGTTCTTTAAATTCCTCTGTTTGGGTCTGAATATCTCTGTGTTCTCTCTTAACAGGCTTTTCTAAGATTTTCTTCTTGGCATTCACATTAGCTGACTTTTTAGATGACAAAATGGAAATAATCGAACAAATAATATTTGTTATAGACATTATGATGATAATCCCATATATATTATTTACCTTCTCCTTTACTGGTTCCAGTTTCAAATTGTCTAGAATAATATCAAAGAAAGATCAACCAACTTCTATCATGCCATTCTTTCCCATTTTTAATGTGGAAAATGTTTTCTCTCTGCCTTAAATAAATTCACCTTTCTATGAAAACCCAATTTAATGACCAAATTTGTCAATGATGGCTCAGATGACTGTGAAATAGGGCAGCTACCTAGTGTGGTAGCAGCCCAAGGAGGGGGGGGGAGAGAGAGAGAGAGAGAGAGAGAGAGAGAGAGAGAGAGAGAGAGAGAGAGAGAGAGAGAGAGAGAGAGAGAGAAATAGAGATAAATACAACCTACCAGGAAAGGGAGGCTTCTGTCTAAAAAATTTAGCCAGATGAGTGTGGAGAAAAAACACCTCTGGAAGACTCTGCCTAAGGCTGAAGGCTAACTCCTAACAGAAAGCCTAACCAGCTAGTAGTTACTCTGGCCACTTGTAGCTCTGGCCAGCAAGCAGCTTTGTGTGTGTGTGTGTGTGTGTGTGTGTGTGTGTGTGTGTGTGTGTGTGTGATGTGTGTGTCGCACGTGTGCGTGCAAATTTGGTCACCAAATATTGTACAAACACTAGTTGGTATTTATTAAAAACCTGGAGCCAGATATTGGGGAAAAGCTGGAATACCATAAAGAGAAAACAGACCACAGTCAATTCCCACCTAGCCAACTTCTCAGGCTGAAGAGGGGAAGGGCTATCTCCAAAAGTCCTCAGCCTGACTCATTGCTCCTGATTATCTGCCTTGGCCTGCCCTAAATATCTTTCCTGCCCAGCTGTTTTACTTCTGGGTTCAACTCTGCATCTGCATTGAGTTAGGATATAAGGTGTGAGCTACTACTCTTTAGGTGTTAGGCCTTGAACTCACAGAAATACTGAAAGATCTCTGTCTCCTGAGTGATAGGATTAAAGGTGTGGGTCACCACTCTCTGACTTTCATGACTTGACCGTGGGTGATTCTGTTCTCTGACATTCCAGACTGATTTGATTAAATATAGAGTATGTAATCACAGTTAGTGAGGGTGGGTGCTAAATAGAAAGGGAAATAGGACAGCCACTTAAAATCAGATAGTTGAATACGTCTTTACTGTGAGGACTTTCTTGAAGATCTGAGGGAAAATTAGCAAATGAACCACTCAGACTATTGTACAAACCATGGAGGAAGGGTCCCAGATGGGATGAGCGAGGTAGAAACCTAGTCCATGTCCACAGAGGCCCCCAAAAGACTAGCACACTGAAAGCAGATGAATAACAAAAGGAACAACTGAAGATGTCAGAATAATAGAAGGAGCCAGAAAGTGAGATCTCTTTGAGATTGCTCTGACCTTTTGTCTTTAATGCATAAACATAGATAGAAAGCCACTGGGAAAGCTGCTAGCCCAACAGCCCAATGCTGCATTAAAATAATCTCCACATTGTAAGGTTTGTGAGGATGAATTTCCTTTTTCACTTAGGACTGTGTACACCTACTGTGGAGGTTCTCCTATGAGCTGAAGATTGGGTTCTTGGCTGCTTTATTGCTTCCTTCCTCCATAACAGGGCACCCTCCTAGAGCTAATCTCAGAGAAGAGCAAAAGCCAGGCCATCAAGCATGCCTGAGACCCCTTCTCATCTCAGACTCTAGAGCAGTGGTTCTCAACCTTCCTAACACTACAATCTTTAATACAATTCCTCAAATGGTGACCCCCAATCGTAAAATTATTTTTGCTGCTATTTTATAACTGTAATTTTACTGCTGTTATAAATTGTAATATAAATATCTGATTTGCAGAATGTCCAGTATGTGACCCCTTGGGGGATCATGACCCACAGGTTGAGAACCACTGGTTGAAAGCATATTGCTTGACCATATCTGGAATGGATGAGGTAAGAAACCAGTGTGACATGCCACAGATTTTTTTTTTTAAAGTTCACTAGTGAAGAACCCACCCTGAAATATGGGCAGTCTACAGTCTTTTATTGTCAATTTATTTTGATCTCTTTTTCTTTGTCCAGGTGTGGTATCCTGAACTTAACAAACAAAACAAACAACAAACACTTAAAGATGAGTCATTGTAACTGTGACTTTTCAGCTAGTGTGAATTACTTCCTGCTTGAAAAGACACCTTAAAAAATTAGAAGTCCCTGTATCCAGCGTGTGTACTGATCTGTCCCTTGTACCTTTTGTGGTAAAAGGCAAGTAATTGGCACTGTGTTTGGCCACAGATAATTTTAAAAAATTCCAACTGTGAGGGACATAAGTAGATAAAAGGATTTGTTTGGAGACAGAAGAATGGGAATTCACAACACTATCAACATTGTAGCTCCTTTTCTTTATTTGTATGTATTTGCAGCTCATTGCTTATGACTTTTATCCTGAGGGTTCCAAGTTGGCTGTTTAGTCATTGGGTCTTTGTTTTAGGCAGTTTGAATGTAGGACGGGCAGTAAGCTAACAGAGATATTCCAGTTCATTGTGTGGCTTTCTATGATATTCTCAGAATCCACTTCCTGTGTCTCTTATTACAGATGGGTAGGAATTGTGAGTGGTCCTTAGTCACTTTTGTGTAGTACTTACAACAGAAGGGTGGATCGATGAGACACAGACGAGCTGACACTCCCCCAACGTGGAACAACAAAGATTACTGAATACTCCAAGAATTAGCTGGGCAGCAGAGCTGGCCATCTGGCTTGAAACTTTGCCCAGCAAAGGGCATGGAATTGATTCTATCACCTGCAGCACAGTCAGGAATCATCCAATCATATGATTCTTTTTTAAAAAATTATAAACTTTATTATAAAACCTTGTAAATGAATAAATAAAACATCGCATAGCAAAATTAGCCAGATGCAATGTCTACACAAACATGGTTCTTGAGTAACCTTAGAAAGTATCCTGCTAAGTTGGGTTAGTGAGAAGGTCCCCAGCCTTGAACTCTGATCATCCTGGACATGCTGAAATTCTTACTCTCTGATCCTTGCTTTCTGGTCACTCTAATCTGCCCTCAAGTCAGCTCATGAGGACTTCTGCCTATCCTTGATGTCCTCTTGGCAATCTTCTAGCCCTCTGTCAGCTCTCTGGGCATGTTTCATCTTCATTATGTCTGTAGTTAAAGCTTCTACCCCCATCTCATAGTCTTCACTCAATCACAATAGCTTGAATAAAGCTTTCCATGATGTTTCAACAAACACATTTTTTTTCTCTACTATAACTTTATTCTACATTGTATTTCCTTCAAGACTACTATCTTCTTGTTAATTTAATCTTGGGGAAAAAAAAACCCAGATATGTTCTTTAAGTTACTTTCCTAGGTATTAGAACTGCCTTGAGGGCTACAAGATGGCTCAGTGGTTATAGGAACTTGCCACCAAAACTGACCAAACAAGTTCAGTTTCCAAACTCATGTGGTAGAAGGAAAGAACAAAATCCTGTAAATTGTCTTCTGACCTCCATCTGCACTCACCCCTCACAATAAGTAAATAAACAAATACATACATACATGAATAAATGTTTGAAAAAAAGGAAAGCTTCTTTGATCCCTTGCCAATTTCGTTATGGTTGAGAAAGAACTGAGGTCTTCATCTTGTATAGAGCACTGATGTATTTAAGATGAACCGTCTAGGGCCAAGTGATGACTTAGTCAACAGAGTACTGACTCTACAATATGAGATTCTGGGTTTGAATTCATGGTGCCCATGCATAAAAGCCAGTACACACCTCTGATTACAGCTGGAAACAGGAAGATGGGCCAGCCAGTCTAGCCAATTTGATGAGCTCCAGGTTTGATGAGCCTGTCTCAAAACATAAGGTAGAAGGATTAAAAAAAAAAAAGTTCAGTGGATAAGAACATGTTCAGTGTAAGGTTGAGAGTTAGATCTCAGCAGCCATGTCAAAACAATGATAGAGAAACAAAGCCTGGCTATGGCTTCATGTAAACCTCTATTGTGAGGGGTGAATGCAGGTGCTGAGGTTTCCTAGTCTCTGCTTAGCTCCACATTTAGTGGGAAATGGTATTTCAAAAAAAATTAGGCAAAGAGTCATAGAACAGGGTATCTGAAGTCAGCGTCTGGCCTATGTATGCTTGCATATAGACACACACACATATACATGTGCATATAACATACATGCAGATACACACATATTTTATAAAAACGAACAGCCTTTTTAGAAGATTGTAGACCTGTATCCTAATACTGAAGAACCAGAGAAGCAAGCCCCTAACCCCAGCTTGAAAACAGGCCTGAGTTTTCAGAACTCTGAGTACAAAGTACAAAACAGGAGATAGCCTAGGGGGCCACCTGATATCCACAGAAGGTCCCAGCAAAGGAAATAGTCTATAGAAGAAGGTTTGACAAACAGCCGACTAAAATAACAGGGGAATTCTGGAAAGTCCCTAAGAAATGAGCTAATCAGAGTTGTATCCATACTGAGACCCATAATTGATGTGTAACCTCGTGGTTTCTGCCTTTAAAAATCCCATCTTGCTACCACTATGATAGAGTGCTGACGGGGTCTCTGAAGAGGCTTGTACTTTTCAATAAACTTTGCTTTGCTTTTACATTTTGGAGAGTTCATATTTCTGGTGGTCTCTTGGGGTGGGGTGGGGGGTCTCACGACCAGGGCACAACAATATTTTTAAAAATATGAGTGGTGATGAGAGCTAAGCAAATGGAGACATCTAGAAGGAATGGTTATTTTGCTCTCTCCTCTTCCTTCCTTGTGCTGAATTATTAGATGGCAGGCTCTGTTCCTTCTTTAATGTCTCCAGCTGCATCCTTTGTCCCTTTCTCTTCACTACCAGTTCCCCCACATATACCATGTAGGCAGGATGAGCAGAAATCTGAACAAAGACAGCTCTTGCTTGTTATAAAACATCACAAGGAACACCCAGACAAGTGAAGGACATGGCACTTGGTTCTTTTGGTCTGCAGCATTCTGTCACCCAGATAGGACTTCCTCTAGAAGGCTTCCTTCCTTCCTTCCTTCCTTCCTTCCTTCCTTCCTTCCTTCCTTCCTTCCTTCCTTCCTTCCTTCCTTCCTTCCTCCCTTCCTTCCTTCTTTCCTTCCTTCTTTCTTTCTTTCTCTTCTTTCTTCCTCTTTCTTCTTCTTTTCCTTCTCTTCCTTCTCCTTCTTACTTTTTTATAAAGTTGGTGGGTCTCTGAGTTCTATTGTGGTCACATTTCCAGATGTTGAGAATTATTCTATTGTCAGTAAACATCTGGAGCGTGGCTAACAATAGCTCTGTCAATTGTTCTGCCGTGAAACATAGAAGCTGTCCTCTTGAATGCAAGGCCAGGGTGATGGCCACTGTCACTGTGGGCCTCTCCCTAGGGATTTTCGCAGCTGTCACGGTTGAGCCTGTGTCTTTTGTAGATCCTTCCCATGGTGGCCAGAGGGACTTGGCTGGCTTTAAAGAAAGGGCTTGCTTCATTTTCATCCTTCTACCTGTGATGCCTTTCCCCTCCAACGCCTGAGGATTGGTATCTTCCTACACCCCACCTCCAACTTCCTCAGAATGCTGATTAAGTTTCCACTTTGCTCTTTGCTAGCTGATCCTGATAGTGACTGTGGGCTGAGGTGGCATCTCATTTATCCAGAGATGCTAGGCTGCTGGAGCTTGCTATACTTATGTGCCGTTACAAGAAATATTTGAGAGGGAGAACGAGGAGAAATAATTGCTGAGAAGCTCAGGTTGATGAGCGAGAGCAAGGGTGGAAGGGGACAGTGGGAAAGTCAGGCGCTAGCTATTTCCCATCAATTTCACCTTCCCTTCCCGAGTTCAAAGATCTATAAGTAGATAGAGCACACCCATTATCTGTAACAGATGACAGACACCAATTTCCTATCACAC
Organism: Phyllotis vaccarum; assembly: GCA_033318265.1. Classification (NCBI taxonomy): domain Eukaryota; kingdom Metazoa; phylum Chordata; class Mammalia; order Rodentia; family Cricetidae; genus Phyllotis; species Phyllotis vaccarum. The sequence goes on from JARWLC010000002.1 coordinate 145,983,806, forward strand.
CAAGACCTTCCTTCTACATAAAATCCATCATCTTAAATATTTTGCATCTGAAACTCAGAGGCATGAAGAATGTTCGCGATTTTACACACTCATTGTTATCATACATCAACAGAACTTTTTATCATCCTAAATACAAATCCTGCTCCTATTAAATATTGACGATACTTTCTTCCCTCCCTCAAGCTCCCATAACTTTGGTTCTACTCTATGTTTCTATATATTTTTCATATAATTATCCCACAGAAGTAGATTATCTAACGTTTGTCCTCTTGGCTCATTTCTCTTAGGATATTTTCAAGGTTTATCCTTGTTAGAGAATGTCTTACAGTATTCTAAAATATACACATGTCCTCTCTTGTTTATCTAATCCTCTGTTGGACACTGGGTTGTTTTGACCTTTCGTCTATTGTGAATAACTATGGACATTTCTGTCTCAGTCTTTTTCTTTATTTGTTTGTATGGACACCATCAAATAGAATTGTCAGATCCCAGAGGGATTCTATGTTTAAGTTTCTGGGGCATTGCCAAAGTGTTTTCCACAGAGGCAGCATCATTTTATCTCTCTGTTAGCAAGGTACAAAAATCCAGGCCTCTTCACATCTTTGCCAACACATTGTTGCCCTTCAGATTCCTCTTTCTATCTTTTCATAATTCTGCCCTAATGTACATAAAATACCTCTCTATGTGGTTTTGATTTATATTCTTCTAATGGCCTGTGATAGTAAATATCTTTTCTTGGCTTCCAGCCCATTCATATTCTCTCTTTGGAGAAATGTCCATTTACATCTCATGCTTGCTTTTGAATTGGAATGTCTGGCTTTTTGAGTTATAAGAGATCTTCATGTAGTCTGGATATCAATCCCTTATCACTCAAGTAATGTCTGCATATTTTCCTGTTCTCCAGACTGACTCTTTTCATTGTCTAGATAATTCCCTTTGGTGCACAGGAATTGTTAATTTTGATAATGTTCAATTACTTTTCCTTTTGTTCCCATACTTTTGGGGGTCAAAACATTAAGCTATTGGTAAAGGCAAGGTCATGAAGCTTTACCCTGTGATTTCTTTAGTTTAGTTTAGTTTTTTTTTTTTTTTAAGAGAGAGGATGAGTCTTGCCAGATAGTCCAGGCTGGTCTTAAACCACAACCTTAGCCTTTCTAGTGTTGCCTTAAGAGGAGTGACCCATAATATCCTGCTTTCTTTCAGGAGGTTTATATTTTCAGCTCTATGATCCATTTTTTGGTTAATTTTTGCCTATAGTCATAAATAAAAGGCCAGTCTCATCTTTTTTATATAGATACCAAGTTTCCCCAGCATCATTTATTGAAGATACCGCCTCTTACCTTGTTGAATGGCTTCAGCACCTTTATTTTAAAAAAAAAAAAAATCAATTGACCATTTATGTAAGATTTTCCACTCAAGTTATGAGCTTCAGTTGGCTTGGAGGAATGAGTCTCTGGTGGTGTGAAAACAGCTACTGAACCAGAGCAGGCAGCATGTTTCCTTGAGTAAAGACTGCCTTTTCATTCTACGCACCACTCTGGATTAAGAGATCTCTAGCACGCTTGTGCCTATTTGCTTTTGGTACCTACTTACTGCGCTGCTTATTATGTGGGTTTAAATCCCTTCCTGCCTTGCAGGGTAAGCAGTAACCTTTCTACTAAGTAGTAGTTAATTGCCACATGAACACCTAGGTGTGGGACTTTTAGAACTGTGTAGGGGGGAAGAGAGATTGAGCATCTGAGATCTTGATCACATGGGAGATGTAGTGGCTATAATTGGTGCCATTGTGTCTGTCTGTCATTATTCCTTGGGGCATCCCTCAGGCATTTGAAAAGCCATGTTTATTACATCTTATATATTTGCAATTATTTTCTTGAATGCTATCCTTTGTGACCCACATGACCATTCTATGGGAGTAAGCCAGCTAAACAAATATTTACTAAATTAAAGACAGTTGAGTGATTATATCCAAAGCTCATAGCTGGTTAATGACCCCTGACTTGGGGGCTTTTATTTTATAAAAGCTGCTGTTCTCGTGTATTTCTAGGAGTAGGGTACTGGTAGACCTCTCATTCCTGATCAGAGAGAGATAAGTATCAAGAAAGTTGATGCACCCTAAGAAGACCGACATTTTTCTTAGTATGTTTCATTAAAAGTAACAGCATAAGAACTATAAAAAAATATATCCATTAAGAAAGAAAAGCTTTTAGTTCTTAAAAACTTCTCTATAGGAGAACTCTGGGCTTATAGGGAAACAGTGATAGGGTGGCCATGCTCTGGATGTGTGCCATTTGTTCAAGGCAGAAGACCAGCCATTTAGAACATTCCTTGTATCTCCCAGATGAGCAATCAAGGCTCCAGAGAAGAAAGCAGCTTCACATTGTCAAACTTCTGGATAAAGCCAGCCTGGTCCTTCTGATTCTAATACAAAGACCTTATCAGAGACCCATTCTTTTTCTTAGCTACATTCTCTAAATTCTCATTTCTACAACACAACCATATAGTCAGACACTCTGTCATTTTGAAGAAAGACGATGAGCATAGACTTACTCATCATTTTCCTGGAATTCTTTTCATAAAATGAACCAAAGTAAATTAGTGTAATAGAAAGAAAAATTGCTTCACTTGACAGGCCATCTAATGTGATGAATTTCTATAATAACATCTCAAACAGGAAGGAACACAAGAAAATATATTGTATTGATTAACTAATTTAGTGATAAGTTGACTTTGATTAGTCACTGGTAATTTTTTTAAAAATTAAGTGTTAATATGTGCCCAGCATGGTGATGAGCACTGAGACGATCATGATGGGAAAACTTGAACATGGTTTCATCCTCATTAAGCCTGTAGTCTAGTGGGAAATGCTGTTACCAACCAAGGGAGCTCATAAGTCAATGTAAAATTGCTGCTATGGTAAGAAATGAGAAAGAAACATGAAGTGACTTAGCAGGGGAAGTTTTGCTGGGTTTGTAGGCAGTCTTTCCTGTAGGACGGAGCAACTTGGAATAGTCAAAGACAAAAGGATAATCGAAATCTGATCAGAGGCTGTGCAGGGTGAAGACAGGAAACCATCCATTGGCCCTAATGGTGTAAGGATTATTGAACAGGCTTAGTTCAGTTAGTCACCAGAAGGGATGAATGGGAGGAAGCACTGCTAAGGTGAGGCCCATGGTCTTGATCTATGCCTTGGTTCATAGAACACGCCTTGTGACTCTTATTCCTCAGCTTTGCCCATTGGCTCCATGCCTTAATAGCCAGAGTGTGTGAAAAGTATAAAGGCTTTGTGAATCCAAGCTTAAAATATTTTTTAGAGTCACCATGTTCTAAGTGTACCTTTGCTCATGATAGAGTCATGTACCGATGAGCTCACTGTTAGCTAAAACTATGATAAAAGTAAAAATGTTTTAAAACCACTTACATGCACAGCTTAGTACAGAGGACACCGCGAGTGTGGGCTTAGTGCACTTTGTGACTGGGGTTCCCTGGGACCTGTGGTTCGGTACCATCACCCAACATTGCTAACTCAAGAGATCAATTCAATTTCAGGGGCTCAGGAATGTAGTAAGAGACCCTGGGCTTAGAATCCAGTGTAAGATGAGCTCATAAACTTGTTTATACATCTCCATTCCAACATATACTTATACACACACTCACACATGCACACACATTAGGCAAAGTGGAATTTTCAATAAATGGATATCACTTTATTGTCAGTCTTATATTAAATAATCCCAAATTGGACCATAAGCTAAGATTCTATCTTTAAGCAATCTTTCCTGTTAGAGATGAACCGTCCCTTGTGTCTCCAAGTTTTTGGTTTATTTTTGTTTTGTTTTATAGGAGACTTTAGACTTTCACTGTTCTTGCATATCTGGCCAAAACTAGAAATCCCGCTTATATTTTATCGTATTCTTGATTTCAGAAAAATATCAAATGAATTATGTTTCAGGGAACATAATGCTTTTACTTGCACTTAAGAACTGTGTTATTTGTGGGGGGTGGAGGGATAGTTCAGCAGTTAAGAGCACTGTCTGCTCTTCCAGAAACCAGGGTTCAGTTCCCAGCACTGGCATGACAGCTCACAACTGTCTGAACTCTAGTCTCGGGGGATTTGATATCTTCGATACACACAGACAAAACATAAATTTATATGAAATAAACATAAACAAATTATTTAAGGGAACTATTATTCCTTCTAGGGCTAAAGGGGGAGAAAAGAAAAAAGTACTGTCTCCCTCTATGTGTGTGCATGTGTATATGTATGTGTGTGTGCATGCATGGGTGTGTGTGTGTGCACATGTGTGTGTGAGTGTGTGTACTGGGGAACGAACCTAGGACCTTATATTTTGTTCTACTGACATTGCTACCACTGAGCTACATCCTAGGCCTGTTTTCATCATAATCACCACTAGGTATCCTAGAAACAATTTCCCTTCCACCGTGTACTACAGAGCTGAGGGAAATAACTTTTAAAATTCCCAAGAAATTCTGGCAGTGTGACTCATTCCATTTATTTAATGGTAAATATAACAGGCCCTTTTGATTTCTCTATTAATTTAACTTCCTAGGTTGCCGACATGATGATTAATTGATTAAGACAGAAAGATGGCAACCATGGACATAGGCCATTTGTGTTACACCGGTTGGCCTGTTATGTGAAAATCCTTGCTGATATCTCATAGGTTACAGTGGACTGGATCTGTTCTCAAGTAAAACAGCTATAGAGGTATCATTGAATGTGGAGCAGATTAGCTCTGTTTTCCTTTTGAAGACATTTCTTGGCCATGAATCAGTTCTATGGGAATTTGAGAGTCCTATGAGAAGTGCAGTTGGTAAATACAATGGCATACTTGTCTGGGAACGAGGGCTAGAGATCTGGTCAGGCTTGGGTCCTTAAAACCTGGAGTTCTATGATCAAAGTCCACTGTTGGTATGAGACTGATGAGCTCTGAAGTTTTAGGCATCACACAGAAGCAGAGGCAGCCTCGAACCTTTAGTCCCCATTTGGGGGAGAGTTTCCCAGCAATGGCTCACACATGAGCAAGAAATAGATCTTTGTTACAGAGTCATGGGCATTTTTTTCCTTTGGTTGTTTGCCACAACAGCTCACCATGTGTGACACATCTAGATGTAGAGATGTAGAGCATCTACATCTGTTCCAGTTTGCTCCTCGTAAAGACAGAAAGAGATGACATTTAAGCCAAAACCTAATGAACAAAGAAGAATTTGCTAAGGATGGAGAGAAGGTTTGAAAAAGTTGCCCAGAGTTGGCAAAAATCAAAGCTTGATGACTTCATGTTGGTAGACAGAAGTTACGGAAGATGCTGGAGAAGAGGAGATGAGTTTCATCTGCAAAGCCACTGACATGGAGATATCAACCCTGGGGCTGCCCACGAGAAGCTAGTCACATTGTCCAGTGAGGAACATGGGTTAGGAAGATAAAAGGCCTACCTATGTGTGGCATATAGATAAAGAGGGCAGGGGATGGAGGTTGGGGATAGCGTCCAAGCAGAATGCCAGGCACTACAGTGTTAATGTTCGTTGGTTCTCTCTCCTCAGATAAGGGAAATGACCATGGGAACAAAGAGAAGGCAAAGAGATGAAAGGGATGTGGATGCTGTGAGTCCTTGGTTTTAAAAAGTATTCCATAAATGTGCCTTCTAGGGATGCACAAATTCTTTTGCAAAGAAGTTCTGACTTGTCAATGTGATAGTGAGGGTGATGTTTACTAAATGACTTTGTTCCGTGTCCTCTCCTCTCACGAAAAGCTTATCAAAATTCAGAAATCTTGCCAGAATAAGTGTGTTTAGTACATCTAGGACCAATCAGCATGAGTATTGATCTTTATAGGATAGAGAGACCTGGGTGATTTATTAACTATTAAACCGGTTATACTGGTTAGTACTTTCCTCCTGCCCTTGGGTGGGCAGAGGTCATGGAAGAGTTAGTGCTGCTCAAGAAGCCTCTCTGTGGCATCTGGAAGAACAGATTCTATGATCCATAAACACTGCAGGGGGGTTGGGTGGCACAGGTGCCTTAGGTGAGGAATGTGGGACTGCACATGCCCAGTAATGCAGAAGACAGCACTTCATACAGCAGAGGGAATTCATCTTCCTGCTCACGGCATACAATCTTCATGTTTGGGTTCCCTCATAAGTGAGAGTATGGATTAGTGGTGAAATGAATTGGTAGTGAGGGCTGGATAGGAAAGAATACAGTTGGAGTTGCCCCCATCTTGGGTCTGGAGAGATGGCTCAGTGGTTAAGAGCACTTGTTGCTGTTCTAGAGGATCAGGGTTCAATTTCTAACACCCACATGGCAGCTCACAACTCTTTGTAACTCAAGTACTGGGAGATCCATCACCCTCTTCTGGCCTCCATGGGCACCAGGCTTGAAGGTGGTACAAGAAGATATGTGCAGTAAAATACCCATACACATAAAAATAAAAGATAATATTTTAAAATGTGAACCTTATCAGGCATTTAGAGGAGAGTGACATTTGTGGGAGGTTGGTATAATGGAGGCAGAGGCACCTCCCCATGGAGATCCTGCCATCAGCCTTGCAACCGGAGGACACTGAAATTTCCTCCAGTCTATTTCTGAGCTTATAAGCAGGGATTTGTTTCCAACAATACCCCAAAGGAAGCTGTCTTCGTTTTCTAAAAATATCAAGGTTTCGTTAACACACGGCCTCCTGTAATCTACACTGCTGACTTGCCACCCTAGGGACGGTTTTCTGTTGCTGTTTTGCTTTGGTTTTGGTCTAAACCAATCCCTTCCAGCTGCAGTAATAGTCCATTTCTTCCTCGCGGCTCAGTGGCTATAAAGAGACACTACCGGGCCACCCGTACAGCATTCCTCTGAGGCAAAAACAATGGCACTTGTGAAATGCCACACGCATTAGAAGCAGGCATAGGTTGTCTGAGGATGTCTGTCTATGGGAACTACAATCAAAACAGTAATGCTCATGAACATTCTGTTCCCATCAAGGATCCGAAGGAGAGAATTAAGGAAACACTCTGAGGCCAGGGTGGTGTTGAAGTACCGCTTCCTGTTCTGGCAAGCACCCTATAAGAACATACACAGCCACAGAGACAGTACAGGGCAACGGGAGCTGTGTCTTGTCTTCTATTAGACAGTACTGAGTGCTGGCCAGATACGTTTCTGCTAAGAATCTGAAGTCCACTTTTCCAGGCTGCATACTGGTTTCTGGAAGGGACAGGAGTCTGCTTAGACAGTAGCTAGGAAAGCTGTTTACATTGGCTGGCGTGACTTGGTTATGACCTAAGGCAGCGGGTGAACTGGGCAGAGGTGGGATGGAATGGGGGACAATGTCAGAAAGAAACTCACTGTGACTTAATCCCACGTTGTTTAGTAGAAGCCACTCATGTGGTCAGAATAGCAGGAAAGACATGTAGGAACACGGGTGTTCATTAGTTCATTGCTGTGATCAAGAACTGGAGAAACAAAGAAAGGAACTGTGCGGTTCACGATGACAGAGGGCTCGGCCCATGGGTTTTTGGCCTTGTGTGCTGGGTGCAGAATCATGAGAATGAAGAGAATGGAAGAGAAACATTTCTTCACTCCACTTTGGACAGGGAGTGGAGATAGAGTGTGGTTCACTAAGTTCTGATCTGTTTTGAAGGCACATCCATCCCAGCCAACTTCCTCTGGGCAGCCCCCTCCTTCCAGAATTCCCACAATTACCAAAATTGCGTTACCTCCTGGAGAGAAAGCCTTCAAAATATGGCGCCTCTAGGGAGTTTTCGTATTCAAACCATTACAGTGCATGAGCTGGCTGCTTCATTTTACAAACGAGGAAGCAAAGGCTCCAACAGGTAGGGTCACACACCAGCACAGTGGGGTGAGGATCTCCAGAGAACTGCTTGGCCTTGAGTAAGAGAAACTGGCTTGGGAAAAGGGAAGATTGGATCAAGGCCAAGGTCTTAGGCCAGGAAGACTGAGGGGATTCAAAAGGAAACGGAATCAAGATCTTAAAACCTGTAGAAAATGATGTTTCTCCCCATGATTTTTATTGTGTATCCATGCACGGTGAGGGAGTCTGTGAACATCTGTATTCATGTGTGTGTGTGTGTGTGTGTGTGTGTGTGTGTGTGTGTGTATGTGTGTATGTGTGTATGTGTGTATACGTGTGTGTGTGTGTGTGTGTGTGTATACGTGTGTGTGTGTGTGTGTGTGTGTGTGTATACGTGTGTGTGGACATGGCCTGAAGTTGATTCTGGATGTCTTCCTTGGTCATTCTTCACCTCATTTATTGCCATGCTGAGCTTGCCAGTTTTGGCTAGTCTGACAAATCAGCTCGGCCTAGGGTTCCTGTCTCCATATCACAAGTGCCAGAGTTACAGATGGCTGGCTTGCCTATTGGCTTTTAAGTGGGGTCCAAGGATCTGAACTCTGGTCCTCGTGCTTATAAGGCTAGGGCTTTATCTACTGAGCCATCTCCCCAGTCCCAGATAATGGACTTTCTTATTCTCTTCAACTCTGGGGTCTTTTAAGCCTGCTCCTTTCTGTCCTTTCTCAGTGACTTGTTTCTCTGCTAGTTGACTCTGGGCTTTGCGTGTTGTTTGGATGCCAGAGTTCTGACACACCAATGATTATGTTCCAAGGAAAACATCTAGATACGAAGTCTGAATGGCCTAGCTTACTTTGGGTGTCCCTTCCACCTCTGTTCCTGCATTCTCACCACAGGAAAGATAAAGTAGCCAGCCTATTTACTGAATGACAGGAGTGGCACAAAGTCTCAGCTCATGCTTTCTCATTGCTCTATGTATAACCCAAAGCGGCACAAGTTGAAACAGAAATCTGGAGCCGACATATCTTGCCTGATCAGTTAGTTCATGGCCTTCACAGCTGGGTGAGATGGTCCATATGTTCCCTCACCAACAGCTCTACACCTTCTAAGCTATGGAAGCTAGTTGGCAGGAAGGAAGGTGTGTGGTGCCTCAGCAGTGGGGTCTAATCGCCTGATTCTGATGGACACCCAAGAGGAACAGTAAGATCCTGGTTGTTCTGGGAACATCTGGAGAAGTATGGAAGTATCCTATACCTCAGTGGTTCTCAACCTTCCTAATGCTGCAACCCTTTCACACAGCCGCTCATGTTATGATGACCCCCTCAGCCATAAAATTATTTTTGTTTCTACTTCATAACTGTAATTTTGTTACTGCTATGATCAGCCATAAAATTATTTTTGTTGCTGTATTGTAATTATAATTTTACTACTGTTATAAATAGTGGCGTGAATATTTTTAGAGATAGAGGTTTGACAAGGGGTCACAACCCAGAGGTGGAGAACCATGGTCAAACCTCATAGGAAGACATTTGGATACGCAGGGTATCTCTCTAACTTGTTCTAAAAATTATATTTTTAATTATGTTACAGTAAGAAGGCTTGAACGGGGCTTTCTTTATCTCTTCATTACAGCTAACTCTCTTCTTGCTCTCTTGTCTCCACGTTCCTGCCTAAATCTCCATCTCCTGGCATTTCTTCTCTCTGCGGAAATGTTTTCTGTGTTTTACTATCCTCATTCTGCCAATAAAACTTCCCACAAAATCCCTCCCCTAGTTTCCTGGCTTCCATAGTTGCTTCAGGTTAAACACAGGCAGCCGAAGATGCAGCTAGAATCCACATATGAGAGGGAACATGTGATGTCTGTTTTTCTGGGCCTGGCTTACTTCATGCTACATGGGTTATTTGTTTGTTTTGTTTTATTCTGTTTTTGTTTTTTTCTTCAGATTCATAAATTTGCCTAGAATTTTTATAATTTAATCTTCTTTACAGATGAACAAAGTGTTAACGTGTATATGTAACACATTTTCAGTGTCCTTCAGTTGATGGATCTAAGCTAATTTCACATCCTAGCTCTTATGAACAGAACAATGATAAACATGGTTTTCAAAATAACTCTGTAGCGGGTATAGAGACTTTGGGGTATTTGCCTAGAGAGTGGTTTGTCTGGGTTATATAGTATATATCTATTTGTAATTTTATATATCCATCCATCCATCCATCCATCATCTTTTCTGAGTTGGCTGTGCTAGGTACACTCCTGCCAGCAGCGCATCAAAGGATCCTCTTTGCCAACACCCACAGCAGCATTTATGTGATTTATATTTTTGATGATGCCATTTTGCCTGGGATGAGATAGAATTTCAAATTAGTTTTAATCTTGCCTTTCTCCGAGGCTAAGACTATTTCAGGGGTAACTAGCTGCTGTATGATTGGATTTGAGGCATGTTTCACAGGCAGGAACCCAGGTGCGGTACTGCAAAACCATTTGAATTAACATGGTAAGGGAGTCCTAGGCTCTGGTGGGAGCGACCTACTGTTGTTTAGTTAAATTGGCACAGCATAAAACTGTCTTCTAACTATCTTTATACCCACAGACAAATGCCACTCTCTCAGCCTTCGTCAAAATAGCCAGTTTTTGTGATGAACAATGGTGAGTGCCTAGACTGGGGCTCCTCAAGATGCTGAAAATAAGTGATGATTGAAGAAGGCCTACCCCTACACGGGACATCTGTCCCACTTCCTCCTTTATGTGGGGATGATGAAGAGGGAAAAGAAAGAATGGAAAAAACAAATGATAGGGTGAAAGGCTTCAAAGAACTATCTGAGCATGTCAGCCATCGCAATCATGATGTCCCAACTATGACTACATGCACTGGACCTGCCCAAGACTGACTCTGTCAGCAGTTTGTCGTGGATAAGGATGAGGGTCACAGGGCTCTACTCTTCCCTGCTGAACTATTTGCCGCTAGAAGATGGTCATTGTTTTTAGTTATGTGTCTACAGGGAGCCCACCAACTCTGGGGGAGAGTTCCAAACCCATGGTTACACAGATGGACCTGACTGGACTCAGTGGGCCAAAAATGAAAGCAAAAACACATGAATGTGGGGAAGATTTATAGGGAGGAGTGAGGAGCAGTAATTGACAGAGATAAAATAGACCAAAGATGGTACAGTATGAGGATACTGAGAATGTACGCATGTGTGAAATTATCAAAGCAAAACATTCAGTATTTAAACAGAAAAAAGAAATCTACAGTCGGCAGATAAGAAAGGATGAATCTATATTTCTTTTTTCCAAATAATTTATTTAATTTTATTTCATGTTCATTGGTGTGAAGATGTCAGACCTCTGGAAATGGAGTTACAGACAGTTGTGAGCTGCCATGTGGTTGCTGGGAATTGAACCTAAGTCTTCTGGAAGAGCAACCAGTGCCTTAACTACTGAGACATCTTTCCAGCCCTGAATCTATATTTGTAACTGACATAAAATGGTATGCTTTAGCCTGGAGACTTCCATCTGCCACACTTGAGTTTTGTTCTGCAAACTGTTTAAAGGGATGTGTGTAGTCCATTTATTGGCCTCACCTAAGGTTACCATCTTGTTATTATCCAAGATCCTGACTTGCTACTTCTGAAGCTGTATCTCATTCTAGTCCTTTCCTTGTGTCTGAAAGGTAGCCATGCAGTCACCTGGGAGCTGAAACTCAGCTTGAGAAGGCAGCTTAGCTATCAGACCCTTATTTTTGTTTGTTTTTGTTTCTGTATGCTTGTGAGAGCTCAGTCAATGACTTCTTCAGAAACACAGCAGAGACAGCCCAGGCTGCAGAGCTACAGGCAGAAGCCAGGCCTCACATCTCTGTCTTGGCTCATCCATCCCCAAAAGGAACAGAAAATAATCCCACAGTGACTCAGAAGTGGCTGAGAAACCTTCCTTCAGCCATCATGCTCATCTGCAGGACAGATCACACAGCCTCTCTCTGCCCACAGCCGAGCCTGACTGGCACAGATGTAAACAGCCATGCTCCCTGACCACAGCTGAACCATGAAAGCACAGCATGGCAAACAGTCATGCTCACTGCCCACAGCTGGCCCTGCCTCACAGAGTCACAAACAGCCATACTTCCAGCCCACAGTCCATCTTGCCAGGCACCACACAGTCAGGTTTATGGCTCCATTGTGAGACACAAATCCAGATGTTTACCAATTCCATTTCCCTAACACGAGCATTTCTGGGCTTCCTCAGCACTCATAAATTACCTCAAGAATGTCACTGGCTTCAAAATATTTCCCTTGCATTCACTTTGGGGAGTTCAGGCAGTCAAGGAACCTCACCTGCTCCATCTCTCAGCCCCTCTGGGGCACACTGTATTTTTTAAAGCACACTTTTGTCTTGGTTTCTATCTCTTCAAGATCTTGTGCACATGGCTCATGGATTTATTAGCTGTGAGTGGAGCCTGCCCACAGGACGACTTCTCTGTGTGGCTTTAGGAAAAGTCATTTGCCTTTTCCAAGGCCCCAAGGTGGCTCACCTGTGAAAGCTGAAGAATTGAAATGGACGGGTCATAGTTACAGCCGGCAGCTGGTCTAGCATGTAGTTTTGAGTAAGTGTGACACTATCATGAATTATAATATGAACAGCATCCCTTGGAATTGGATAACACACATCTGACAGCCATACAAAATGGTCCTGACAGAGGGTCACTAGGTACCAAAATTCTGAGTGCTAATAACTTTGGCCAAATGTTCTCTCCCTTGCCAGGCAAACCAAGGCTGGCAGAGGGATGGCCAAATCACACTCTGTGTGCCTCACAACTCAACTGCTGTGGCCATTAGGCTTTGGGCAACACAGCAGTCAGTGCTCAGTCTGCTACCCTTCCTCTTAGCACTGAAGCAATCTCGCTTTCGGTCTGGCCCAACTGGCTGGTTCTGGTTCTTCTCCAGGCTGCGGCGGCATGCTTCACGCTCTGAAGTGACTCCCTGGATTTTAGGGTCCTTTCATTAGTTATTTCACTCTGGCAACCTGCTCCATCCTCGTGTGTGTGTGTGTGTGTGTGTGTGTGTGTGTGTGTGTGTGTGTGTGTGTGTGTGTGTGTGTTTTAATACAGATATATACAGCTTAGACTGGCCTTGAGCTCACCACTGTGCAACTGAAGATGACTTTGAATGCCCAACCTCCTGTCCCCATCCTCCAAGCACTGGGATCACAAGTATATACCACCAGAATAATGTGTGTTCCTTCTCAAGAGCCTCATCGCCAGCCTTCTCCATAGCTGCTTAGCATCTTTTCAGGAAGAATGTTCATATAACATTTTGAATGATGAACAAGCCATTGCCCATTAGACAGAACAAATCTAAAACGTCTCTCAGTGAACATAAATATCACAGCAACAAACCAAGGTGCCTGAATCCTCAAACTGGGCCAAGATTCACAGGGGATTTTTTTTTCTTGTTTGGTGAGATTCACAGGCAGGATCTAGACATTGCTTCGTCTCCTGTTTGGTGCTATTCAGAGGTTTTGGACATGTGGAACTTATTCCTATATTTAGCTTTCATTCCAGCAGCCAGGGGTATTTGAAAATGTTTTCAATTGACCAACTGTGGTGTGATGGTGAATCCTTGCCTGAGCTCTGCAAAGCATTAAAAACCCAACAGACTCCCTTCCCCACAATTGTCTGCAGCTTGAACTACGCTGGTCAGACCTTTTACAAAATGTTGCTCAGTGAATGATTCCAGATCAGGACTAGGAGATCCTTCAGACAGCATCAGGCCCCTGTTAACAGAGGGAGCCACAAAAAGTCAGATGCTGCTGATTAAAAAAAAAAAAAGAAAAATAAACAAAAAGCAAACAAACAAAAAACAGGCTCTTGAATAATTCTAATTGGAGGATAATAGCAAGATAGCCAGGAATCCTGCTCAGAATCCTCAAGTAATTAGAATCCTGATGTTTCTGCTCAGAATGGCCTCAAACCCTCTATGTAATATAGGCTGACCTTGAACTTACTATCTCCCTGCTAAAACCTCATGAGTTTGCGGATTATAGGATTGTGTTATTATGTCTAGTTAAATATTTAGACTTTTCTATCAAAGCCCATCTGGTTTCCTAATACCTAGGCATGTGCTGCAGCTTCCTATGGCTGTAACAGAATACTGGGGATAATCAACTTAAAAATAAGAAAGACTTATAGTCTGGAGGCTTAGTCCATGATCATTTGGTCTTGTCACTTTGGGATTGAAGTGGGGCAGCACATTGTGGCAGGAATTGTGTGGAGGAAGCCTCTTTACCTTGTAGTTGAGATGCTAAGAAAGAAAAGGAAGAGGCTAGTGGTCCAGTGTCATCTTCAAAAGTACGACCCTGTTGACCAAAAGACCTCCCCTTGGGTTTTGCCTCTTATAGTTTACATCCTTTCCAAAGAGCAGTAATCTGGGCACCAAGGCTTTATAATACACTGTGTCACAGGCAGATGGACTTATTAGAACTTTGATGGTGTTCAGAGGCTGAGATGCAGCAGATCCAGAGCCTAAGTCCCTGCCTCTGGCTGCCTTTAGCTCCATGAATAGCCATTCCTTACTCACCTCTATGTCAGAACTAACATCTATGGCTAATAGATAAAAAACCTTTTGGAATCTATTAGGCTTAGCAGATAGATCCCCAAAGCTAAGAATGTTACCAGAATGTTACTAAGGATGAAACCAATAGGAGAGATTCCTCCATCTTGCTGTGACTGCTCCTCTGATGTGCCTACTAATATATTTTTAAAAATTGCCTTGATTTATGACATTCTTTGTTCTGTGACTATAAAATGACACAAAACTGCTTCCATCTGGGCTCATTATATTTGAGAAAACTGAATGTATGTTCCCAGGCTCTGGTCACTCATATTGACTCCAGAATAAACTATTCATTTGATTCCCTTAAGATCAGAGATGTTTCTTTCAATGACAGTTCTTTGGGGACATTTAGGATACAAACTATAGCACCAAGCATGAACAACAGACCAAATCTCAGACTGCCCCTCACTTTCCACTTCTTAATTTTAAAAAAGATTTATTTATTTTTATGCATATGGGCATGTCATGATATATTGTATATTTCATAAAATTAGTCTGTAATAACAGAGAGAGGAAATGGACCACAGCCAATCCTCACCCAGCCAACTTCTCAGACTGAGCAGGGCTAGTGTTATCTTCAAGGGTCCTCGGCCTAACTGGTCACTTCTACAGAATCCCCAATCTCTGCCTTTTTTTGCCTTATATATCTTTCCCCACTCACTTATTTAACTTCCTGGTTAAACTTTGTATCATAACTAGAGTTAGGACTAAAGATGTGAGCTACCACTGCTTAGCTGTTAGGCATGGAAGTGACAGAAATCCAGAAAGATCTCTGTCTCTTGTGATAGGATTAAAGGCATGAGTTACCACTCTCTGACTTTCATGGCTTGACTGTAGGTGATTATGTCCTCTGATATTCCATACTGATTTTATTAAATACACAATATATAACCACATGGTGTTTTGCCCATATGAATGTCAGAGTAGCATATGAATTGCCTGGTGCCTGAAGAAGCAGCTAGAAAAGGCAGTTGGATCTCTCTCTGTAACTGGAGTTACAGATGGTTGTGAGCCACTATGTGGGGAGCTGGGAATTGAACCTAGGTCCTCTGGAAGAGCACCCAGTGTGCTCTTAACCACTGAGCCATCACTCCAGCCTCTCTCTGTTTATCCCTAACAGATCTAGGTGTTCTGATCCAGTGTTATTTCAGATCTAGAAGTGAATCAGCAATGGGTGTGCTTGGGCAACAAGGAGGCTCTGCTTGGCAAGGACACATCCTATTGTGCAAAAATGTCACCTGAAGCCCCCAATATATCAACGATTTAGCTCAAATTAAAGACTCTGAGAAGAGCAGATTGCCAAGTCCTTTTGTTCCCTTTGTCAACTGGCAGCAAGTGCCGCAAAAGGAAATAGCTTCTCCTGCCCAGATTCCTTCTTCCAAACAGTCCAAGTCTGTCTCTGCCAGAAGGACTTTCATTCTCTGTCTTTGTAGTGTTTACATCGGGAATTTCTTTTCAATTTTCCTTTCATTTACTTTTCTACACCAAGTTAAACACGTGGCTTTAAACATGAGAAAAACTCTACCATGGAGATAGAAAAGGACGCCATCTTGGTTTCATGGCCCGTGGCTTCTGGGTCCAGTTCCCTGTTGTCATATTCTTGTGCTCGGTTAACAGGCAAATCAGGCATATTCAGTGTGATTAATCATCCCTTGGGTTATTGGTAGAAGATAACGAAAGAGAAGAACTGAATTTGTAAGTTGCTGAAAGACCAAGTTAAATATTAACCAGTGACTCAGGAGCTTCTGGTTAGACGTGGATTTGTAGATCCGTGGTGTACCTGTGGGTAGCGAATATCTACTACAAAATTAAGCCAAGAAAGCATTGTGGTGACTGTGACTATGCTAAAGGAACATTATAATTATTAGCTTCTTTCATAGACAACCCAGCAAAATCAGTGCTTCTTCATTTCCTTTAAAACATGCAAACATTTGAAATACGATTCAAAAGTGTTTGATGTGAAAAAGATGTACCAGGCTGTCCTTCCATATTCAGGCCCTTCCAGGAGCCATACTCTTGTCCCTCATCAGAGAAGCATCTTTTTGCAGTGAATAGAGGCTATTACAGAGATCTGCAACTGGCCACAATGCAGAGAATGGGTGACCGTGGAGTGCCAGTCCCAAGTGGGACATCTAGGGCATGGCTTCGACATTGAGTGTTGAGAGAGAGCCAGAGGACAGAGGGCAGAGCTAGGACTTCTGTGAAACAGTGTCCCTTGGGTATGACAGAGGTGTTAGTCCTATGAACTCCTAATATTATGGCTGCCTGCAGAGGATCTGAGTTAACATGTCACACAGATGGAGGAAGGCTTCACAAGCTTCCCTCTCCGTAGAGGGAACATGCAGGCATCAATGGCTACTGAAAGAAGGAAACTTGTTTTTCCTTTAGAAATGAGCCCCTGATTTGGTTGTTTAATCCTAAATGGTCACCCATAAACACGTGTACATGTGGGCAACACAAGCTGGATTCAGTGAGATGTGTGTGTGTGTGTGTGTGTGTGTATATATACATGTGTGTGTAATTATAGAAGAAGAGGTCATAAATTTAAGAGGGATTGGCGGTGGGGATAGGGAAGGAATTGGAGGAGGAAGAAGAAAAGGTGGGAATTTTTTAGATACAGTACTCACATATGAAATTTTCAAGAATTATAATTAAAACTTCTTTAAAAAACAAAAAGGCATGTAACAGTGGGAGAAAGGTCAAATTAAATATATATGTGCCTTTACTATATAAATAACTCCAAACACTAATTATAGACACATAGATAAATAAACGAAAAAATATTCAAAGGCCATTTCCCAAGTAGCCAATAAATCTGTGAATAGATTATCTGTAAGTGCCTGAGCTTACTTACTGGGCCAGGGTCACCTGATATGGCTGTAAGAAATTAAATCAGGCCAGTTGGAAGCTCCACAGCTGAGGCTGTGGTGATCTTATTGAGAGCAATCAGAGTTTTTATAGCTTTATCAGAAACAGAATATAGTGGCAATTTCAGGATCAATAGGTTATAGTTGCCAGGATACCGTGAAATTTGCAAGCCATGGAGGATACAGAAGATTAATGTCTAAGATCAATAGTCCTGTCAAAGCATCCATGCTTCCTTGACTACTAAGGAAATATCCAGAGAAACATAGAGGCCCGGATGCTCCACTGCCTGAGGGAGTTTGTCGGTTTCTCAGAAACAGGAAGGCACATTGTGTCCCAGGAGCCATGGACTAAACCTGAAGAACCTATGATACATGCCTCTCAAGGTGTCTAGGCCAAGCCAACTCCATGACTCCCTGATGCCATCAATGACATGGATGCAAATAAAGCTTATTTAATACTCTTTGGTTGATGCATATCATGTTTTATCTTGTTATTATAACTAATAGCCCAATAACATCCCTGCATGTGAGCTAAATATATCTCCAATACCAATACCTTGAAGGGAGACTGCTGAGCCAAAATAAATAATTTCGTGATCTTTTTGAAACTATATAGAAAAAAGCACCATGATGCAGCAAATGTAGACTGTAATGACTTCTTCAAAGTTTGAGGGGCTAGCTGGCCTGGCAATGTCTTTCACCAAAAGGGGTGGATAGGCCAATTGTAATGTGCTTTCTGATACTTTTAAGTTAGCTCAGATGCATTTTTTTTTTTTTAGGTTGGTTTGGATGTCAACACAAAGACAAGACAAAGGAGAAAAGAAGGAATATGGGAAGAGATTTCAGATCTTCCCATTCTGGTTTAGGAGAGGAGAATTTGTGTACAAATTTTATCGAAAACAAAAACAAACAAACAAACAAACAACCCACCAAAATACCAAGTAAGCAAACAAATACAGAAATGATAATAACAAAAATAAATCCTTGACATTTCTGGAGTACATTGTTTCTCTTGTTTTCTTCACAGCAAGCCATTCTGAACACGTCCACGGGCCTTAAGGTCCACGTTTATTCAGTGTCAGATCTCAGAGAACCCGACTCTCACCGGGTCTTCACTCTGCCCCTTCTTTCCATTCAGTGAGTGTGTCATCTGCCATCATTGTCTTCAACCTATTCTTGTTCTAGCACAAGAGAACTTTTTGGACTACAAAGCAACATACAACACGACCTACTACTTGCAAGACCTTCAGTGAGTTTGCTTGTGGTAAAGATGGACCAAGCATATGCCATCCTGTCTCTTCTGTGGAAAGCTGTGAAAATCCCCGGAGAACATTTGTAAGAGTGGTTTCTTGAAGACATTGAGAATACAAAGAATACCATTAGAACAGGGCAGGTGCCTCACAGTGTTAGCGGCAACAGATGTGGGATTACAGAGGAGAGAAAGGAACCCCAGAACCTTAGTTTAAGGCATTTGGGGAACTATATGGGAAAACTCCAAAATTATTAGAATAGTCCTAGAGAAGACGAAGCTTAACAGAGAGAGATCCTGTCCTTGCGGGCTCCCCCTGCCCCCTCTCAATTTGATGCAAGGGAAATGTCCCTCCCACCCCTAGCTCTGGGTTCATTTTTTAAATCATCAATAAAAATAAGCAAGCTATTGCTTAATTGCAGAACAACTAGGGATTCTTCACTCAGAATAATTTCCTGAACTGCATTTCTTTGGAGAGGGAATCTACTTTGTGAATGTAAAATGGGAAGCGGAAAGGCAGGCGCTCAGGAAGGATCCAGCAAAGTTGTATGTGAACTGGCTCCACTATGGTCTGCATGTGCATGGATCTGCTGTGATCTCTAGCTTTCAAAGAAATTAGCAAGAATTTGATGATCAGTGAGAAAAGAGATTGGCGAAACTTTTCTTGGGAGATGCTTAGAGAGCCCTGTTGGGTTTCTAGGCAAAGGTTTGCTAGGAATTCCCAGGATAAATCCAACTGGAAGTTGGCCCATCACGGTGTGCTCTCTACCGTCCAGCTTTCTGTAAGAGCTCTCCTCACTCAGTCTTTTTATGAGAGGAGAAATAAACATAGAGGAGTCTTTCTGATGTTACATGCCCATGGGCTAAAGCCAGGCACATGGGGCAGAATAAAGTTTCCATTCTGGCTTGCATCAGAGAATCCCTTTGCTGGCTACAGGTGAGGTGGCACATTAGTAGGCCACTGCATCATAAAGATTCTTCCTTTGGTGATTTGGGACACATGGAGCCAAATATGCAGAAGGTCAAAAAGAGCATTTGTAGTAAGAGTCTCTGGTCTGTCAGGCCTCTGGTCCAGACTCAAAGTTCCACAGAAACACACAGATGCTTATATTAACTACATGCGGCTTGGCCTATGGCTCAGGCATATTGCTATCTAGTGCTTGCATCTTAATTTAACCCATTCCCATTCATTGTGGCCTGTGACTTACCTATTTCTTTACAGTTTGCTTCTTGGCTCTCTGACTCTGTCCTCCTTCCCCTTATCTATGCTCAGATTTCCCACTTCCTTCTAAGATGCCTGCCATAGGCCCAAACAGTCCCCTTATTAATGAATGATATTCAGAGCATACAGAAAGACATCACACATCATTTCCAATGCCGTCAGTGTCAATGGTAGAGGCTCTAGGTCCTAATATGGCCTTCTGACTGCTCTGGTCAGCATTGGTGGGTGACCCCTTCCTACAGTGGTCCATTAGAGGCTGGTGGGAATCAAACATTTTCTTCTAAATAGTGTCCAGGATGTTGTTATTTGTGTGTATTAACTTTCTTTTTGTTGTCAGTCAGCTTCCCACAACAGTGACAAATACCTGATTTAAAAAGGACTTAAAGGAAGAAAGACTTATGTCTATTCATGGTTTGGGCCCATGGATTGCTGGCTTCATTGTTTTGGGGCCTGTGGAGAGACAGAATATCATGGTGGAGAGGAGGTGACAGATAGCTACTCACCTCATGTTGGCTGTGAAGGAGGAAGGGTGTTGGAAGGTTCTGCTGGTCAGAGGTTGCAGTCTACCATGGCCTGATAGCTCTCTCTAAGCTTGACAACATGGACAACTTCCTCCTTCTAGTGGAAGGTACCCTGTTCTCTGCCTTATTTAGAGATGGTCTCTAAGCCTGGATGCCTGACTTATCTCGAGTGTGACCCTGGATGAAGTTCTCTACAAAAGCTCCCCACCCTGCAACTGCCCCTATGGGCTAGAAACATAATGGGACCAGGCTTCCACAAATGATAACTAAAGATTTCTGCTAGGAGCCTTATGATAGGAGTGTGCTATTTAATGCAAATTAGATGACTCCCCAGCTACTGTCCCCAATCCTAACTATTCCATATACTCTGGAATAAAGCTGAGCTGATTCGCTGAAGTTATCTCCAGGAGGGCTCTCTCTGTCATACTCACAGGCTGGGCAAGGCCCTGCCTAACGCTTCAGCCCCCTTTGCTCCTGTGGCCAATGGCCTGGGGGAGGAGGGAACCCACAGGAGGGAGTTTAGGAAGATAATGTTTTAAACATATTTTTAATGTATATGGGTATTTGCCTTACATATGTCTGTAGGTCCTGTCTACAAGCAGTGCCTGAGGAGGCCAGAAAGCAACGTCAGTCTCCTGGGACTTGGGTCACATATAATTGTAAGCCACTGTGTGGGTTCTGGGAACAAGAGAGAGGGGGGGAGGGGAGGGGGCAGAATTTTCACAGTTTCTTCCCCAACCCGTTAGTTTACGAACCCACAAATGAGCTCTCCCTTGATGAAGTCAAGGCTCAAGTCTCCCATGAGCATCACTTCTCTGGGACTGGTCCCCAGAGAAGACATTAGCTTTGGGAGATATTTCATATACAGCATTATCATATGTAAATGACTTCGACAGCTCCCGGCCTTCCTGCTTCTTGGTTCTCTCTACCCTATGTTTTCTCTCTTTGGTGTACCTTCAGTGCCTCTCAGGACCCAGGTCCACCTTCCTCCCTCTTATCCTTGTTCCCATCAGCCAACTTGAATGTTTTCCAAACATTGAAAATTTGATGACTGTCATGTGTTCTGAACACTGAGACAATCAAGGAGTCGTCTTTATGGTTGAAGTCAACAGTATGCAGATATTTTAATGCTTAAAAACCAGTGAACTGACAGCATTTTTGGCCTATGTTATTATGTCTCATTGTAAGTGGCTCCTCTGTTAAGATCATGTGTTCTTGCAGAGGACCTGGTTCTGAATGCTGAGGCCAAAGGACGTTTCCTGGAGATGAGGCTGAACTAGAAAATATTTCACAACACGGAACCCTCTGGATAGTTTGCAGTTGGTTTGAGGTTGGGTGTAAATAAGATGTGAATAGGCAGGTCATATAAAAAAGTGAACATAGATCACAGGGAAAAAATGTGACAGAGGGAGTTATGGAGCCTTCTCTAATTCACTTACAGCTTTTATTTTTTGACCACCCCTCGCTCTCTTTCAAAATCAAGAGTCAATGAATCCCACTGTTGAAACACCCGAGAGAGAATTCTTAATAGGCTGTGATGGGGCACCAGCTCTGCCGTGACATCATTGGTGACCATGTTCAGTTGGGAGTTATCTTCTCCCAGAGTTGAGATGCTGACTCATGCTTCTCTTTGCCTCATCATCCATCATCCTGGGCCATCTGCCTAGGCCTGCATACCAAGCCACCTGTACCCTGTGGTTGGCCCCATGGGGAGGCTTGGAAAGCCTCTCTTCTGTTTCACAACACCGAAGCGGACTGGTTGAAC
Source organism: Phyllotis vaccarum (assembly GCA_033318265.1). NCBI lineage: Eukaryota > Metazoa > Chordata > Mammalia > Rodentia > Cricetidae > Phyllotis > Phyllotis vaccarum. The sequence goes on from JARWLC010000002.1 coordinate 146,005,855, forward strand.
AAGGGCTTGCCCAGAAGCCAATGGATAGCTGTTTAGGATGTCTTCTTTGGGCACTGTCCACCACCTCACTTTGGCTTCTGCAAGCATTGGTTAGGATGGGAAATGGGAGTTAGCAATCAGATTCAACATCCTGCCAACAGCACTTCTAGTTTGATTATAGAAACTGATTTCATCGGCTGAACCGATGAAAAAGAGGTTTGGGATAACGTCCGTGAGTCAGTCTTAGATAAGCAGGAAGGCTGAAGTCCAGCTCTTTGGTAGCATAGTCATTTATTTCAAATGCCATCATCTCATCAGGATGGTCCCTGTGCGTTCTTGCACATCATGCCAGCACCCCCAGTTCAAGTGATTTGTGCACGGCCTTCTGCTTATGTCCTCCTCAGGTTATTTTGCTGGTCATTGTCTTCTTAGTCTACAAGGGCGTCTGACCTAAAGCAGGAATCCAAGCTTTGAGTAAAACAAGTAGAAATCCAGTGTGATTGTTGCTGCTGACAGCTAAAACCTCTGATATTCTAGCTTTGTCCCCAAATCCCCCACCTCTACCTAAAGAGGCCCCTATGGATTCTCTTGCACATGCAGGATTCAGTGGTGGCTTTCCTAGAAGCTCTGCATTCTCAACCTGTGACCATTCTGACATCCTCCTTCCTTCCAGCCATGGAACCCTGTGACACCCCCCCCCCCCGGCCATGGGTGGCATTTCTGCTGTCTGTCACTGATGAGCTCTTAGGGTATGTCTGTGGCCTCTTTAGTAAATGCCTTTCCAAGAGTGAAGTGTTCACACCTGAATCACACTGCAGTCCTAATCCAGAGAAGTAGAAAAGGCTCTTTCTTAAAACAAGCTATTAGCATATATTAATTGTGTGCAATAGTGCTTTACTGTGATAGTTCCAAATATATGCACAACACATTAATCACTTCAAGAACTACTCTTTCCTCAGAGTACTTTTCCTGTCCACCATTTCCACCTTCCCCTGCTCCTCCCTTTCTGCTGAGATTTCTGGTGCCCTCTGAGTAGATGGCTGGGGAAGACCTGGATGAAATATAATTCTCTCTATGTTTATTGTGTATTCTTCAGTACACTCATTGGTTTTCTTTTTGTTAAGATCTTAGGTCTAAATGTCTTCGGTTTCGTTGGGAAAAGGATAATGAGAAGAATGTGAGTATCACTACTCTTAACTAAACCAAAGCAAGGTTCCATCGCTTACATCATGTCACATCCCAAGTGCTGAGAAATGGCCCGAGAGGACACTATCAGTTGCTCACAGGCACGGTTCTTCTGACTCATCCACAACAATTAATACCACTGTGGTTTTCTTCTGTTCTGTCAGTGTGGTTTGTGAACTGAAAATTATTTTCTTCCCCCATTTGTCTATATGTCCAAGTAACTAATAGCTTATGAAAACAAAATAAAGCAAATGATAGCTAGCATTTATCAAATACTTATTCCAAATCAGGAACTGTGTGAGTCATTGAATTTCTCACCAGCCCTGTGAAGTGGGGGTTAGCATCTCCATTTTTCAGAAGAAGAAATCAGAGCTTAGAAGACTTGAAGTCATCGAAGCCATTGTTCAAGGTCACAGAGCAGATGGGGAGGGTTCTGGGGATTCTGGGCAGTATAACTTCAGCAACTGAGGAAGTCTTCAGGTTGTATCACAAAGCATCTTTTGCGTGAGTTTTAATCTGACATCTGTCTTTGATAAACTATCATTCTCCATTGTTGGCTAGAGTGATCATTTTAATCCAAACTTTAAAAACACACAGATTCAGGTAGATCCATCTCTTAACCAAGAACATCTGAGATGTTTAATGTTTGGGCTGTTCCCCACATACTCTGGTAAGAAATGATTTTTATTGATGGTGCTGATTAGTTTTTATTGTCAATGTGAGATAGTCTAGCGCCACCCAGAAAGAAAGAGCCTCAGCTGATGAATTTCCTTGATGTGGGAGGGCTCAGCCCTCTGTGGGCAGCACCATCCCTAAGCAAGTAGACCTAGGCTATATAAAGTAGCTATCTGAGTATGAGCCACTGGGTGAGCCAGAGAGAGAGAGAGAGGCCAATGAGTACTGCTCCATGATTACTATTTCAATTCCTTGTTGGCAGAGTTTATCTCTCCGAACTGTCTGCTCCCAAATAACCAACACAGAGACAGGATTACTTATAAATGTTCGGTCAATAGCTCAGTCTTGTTACTAGCTAACTCTTACATTTAAATTAACCCATATTTCTATCTATGCTTTGCTGCGAGGCTCATGGCTTGTTACCTCATTTTCTGTACTTCCAGCTTCCTCAGCAGCTGGCTGGTATCCTCTGACTCCACCTTATTTTTCCCAGCGTTCTCTGTTTCTAGCTGTTCTGCCTATACTTCTTTCCTGGCTACCAGCCTGTCAGATTTTTATTAGCCAATGAGAGTAATACATATTCGTAGTGTACAGAAGGATTATTCCATAGTGCTCCCTACTTGAGTTCCTGCCTTGACTTGCTCCAATGATAGACTGTGATCTGTAAGAGCAATCCAAATAAACATTCCATCCCCTAAGTTGTTTTTGGTTAGAGTGATTTATCACATCAACAGAAACTAGAACTCTGATGCTATCAAAATACATATCCCATTTTTGCACTTAAGATACAATTTTATAATGTGCACAATTTATTGTTTGACTATTATAAACAAACCACATGAGAACATATGTATGCTTCCTTTATAAAAAATAAAATGGTTTTGAGAATTGTCAGATTCTTTCAACAGAAATCTGAGTAATTTGATTTAAAAAAAATTCATAGTTAAAACAAGTATAATATTAAACTGCCCCCTGAGAAACTGTGGAGTATGCAGCCAGAAATGAAACATCTGTATCATACTTCTCTTTTCAATGCTCAAGGATTATCTCAGAAGAGGGGCAGAAGGATTGTCAGAGCCGGAAGTAGTGGACAACTGCAGTGAACCAGTGCTCTCTGGGCATGATAGAGCTGTTGAACATATGGTCTCACAATGGATGGGACTGCATACATGAGCCTACACGAGACCAAGCCACTTAGAATCCTAGTCTTGCTTGGAGAGGAGCTCAAGAAGTCCCACCTCCAGATGAAGGGATCTTGGCAATTGATGGCTGTTGGAAAAGGCTAGTCAGTTTTCTTTGGAGAGGTGCCTGTGCTCCAGTAGATAGATTTATATCCATGTAAATACAGAAGGCACTAAGTGAATCTGGTGGATTTAAAAACTGAAGTTAGGAACAGAGGATAGGGAAGGGAATGAGGGGCAAATTTGATCAAGACATGTTGTATGCACATGGAATTATTAATAAAAATACAGGTACCAGTAAAAGTTTTATGATTTGAGAAATGTGTTGACTGTAAACACACACACAGAGACAGATGCACACATGATCAGATTACATCAGTTATGATGCTTCCATCAACTTTATCATCTTAAAAAAATTATCATTTGTTTTGGCGATGGTGAATTTTGCATCATCTTGTCTAGACTTTGCAACAAGATTTTGTCCAAATATCTGTCTATAACCTCAGAAAACTTTGGAAAAAAGATCAGTTTCCAAAGCGTGTGCGGATCTCCTCCAATAACCCGAAGATGAGGAGGAGAGAAAGAAGCAGCTGACAACATCAACTCTTCCTTGGGCCTTCAGCCTGCATGGATGCCTAGAGATTTCAAGTCGGCCAGCCCCTTACACCAATGTTCTCTTCTGTTTTTTTTCCTACTCTATTTTACTGTTTTGCTTCTCTGGATGTTGACTAAAACAGATGTGATGGCTAATCTTGATCATCAGTTTGACTAAATCTGGAATCAATTAAACCCAAGCTGCTGGGCACTCATTCCCGTGAGGGATTTCCTATATCAGATTATGGAAGCAGGAAGACCCACCTCAAATCCTCAGCTGGGGGCACCTTCTGGTGGAAGCTCAGATTTGGAAGAAGGAACTTTCTTCTTCTTTTGCGTGTTGCTGTGGGCTTTGAATCAACTTCTTCAGGCTTCCCATATAGACTCAAGAGCCAACAGCTCTCCAGGAATTCTCAGGCCTTTGACACCAGACTGAGGCTACTGAGAAATCCAGCCTCGTGGATTGAACAATTACTGGATTCCCCATCTCTCCAGTGGAGACAGTCATTGTTGAACTACCCAGATCATATCATGTAAGCCAATATAATACCCCCTTCAGTGTAATATGTATTCATTAAATATAAGCCATTATGATAACCTCCCCTTTAATATACATATTAGGTCCATCATGTTGTTTCTTTGGAAAATGCTAACTCATAGAACAGTTATTGAGCAAGTGGAAGATATGCATAAGGAACATCAACTCACTTTCTGTTGGGTTGCACTGTTCACACACTGTCTTCAACATTATAAATTATTCTCACACTGTTATTTGCCAAAGTAAGTGGAAAAATGAATTTTAGTAAATTCAGAGCAGCAATTTCTTTGTGTAGATATCATTGCTGTTTCTTAACAATTGTGTCCCCTTAGTACCTAGCCATCATTTTCCAGATAGATTTCTAGGGAACACTTGTCTCATGGTGATGACAGACTCCTAATGATTAGAACTCCATTATCAAAACAAAGCTTTTAATGAACAGCTGAAACACAAAGGTCTAGCCATAGGCACTGAATCCTGAAGGCAACAGTCTTTCCTATTGGTGGGCTATGTATTTTTGTTTAGGGACTCTCAGAAGGAAGCCCACAGAAGATGGGAAATTTCCAGTGATCCTTCTCCAGCTAACAGGGGAGGTCATATAGGTATGGGACAGGTAGGGGTGAGTGGGTTCTAGGGCAGGGCTTTCAGGAGGGGAGGAAAAGGATATTAGTGTTTGTAGTATGATGTGTAGACTTCTACCAACACTCAGCTCCTCATATCCATTGTGGTCAGGACTATTCTTAAGCCCCATGTCACCAACTAGGATCAAAAATAGCATTACACCATCAAAGCATGCTATCGCAAAGAGCAGGAATACCATATCTCACAGGTTACAGGGACACTAATCTCACCCTCCTCAACCTATGAAATGTCCTCCAACGGCATAGTCTAGAAGTGTTAGGCTATGCCCAAAGATTCATCTTATTTATTCTCACTTTCTGGCAGATGCATTTCACCTGTGAAGTTGCTACAGCTCTGCCTGCCAGCAAGCCACGTAACCACTATTATTCAGTAACCACGTAACCATTCTGCTATTTCTACAGATAGCCATAGTGGCCAGTCTCAGGGCTGTCTGCAAGGCTCCCACGGTCCCCAGGACCTACTAGTCAGGCTCAACTGTGTGCTAACAATTTGAATTTCTGGCCTTGTTATAGACTTATTTCAGGGTTTTCAACTTCAGTTTCCTGCTAACCAAACAACAAAAATTTATCTAAAACTGCATTTTAAAAAATTCCAGGACTCTAAATTTGTGGTAATTACTCATTCCTTCTGCTTCATATTTACTACACACGGGGTAGAAATATTATATCAAGAGATCAAATCAGTTCTTAGCAAGAATCAAAAGGTGCTTTGGTTAAATTTGGAAGGGCTTGGGAGGGAAGGAGAAAAAAGCTTTACCAGGTTAAAAAAAAAACATGATTACTCAAATGAAGAATATAAGATAAACTGTGAGCCTGTAAGATAACTGTGGGCTTAGAGGAGAACTTACAGGCCTATAGGATGACCCATGGGCTATAGGATTTTATACACTTGCTCTCTCCATTCTCCACCCTGGATGTAGAGAAATGCTGTAGTGTTTACTGTGTGCTAGGTAGTATAAACATCATCTCATATTTACAGCAGCTGTATTATGGATGTGGCAGAATGTACCTGTAATACCAGAACTCAGGAGAACCAAGCAAGAGGCTAGAGCTTGGGCCAGCCTGGGCTATGTGATGAGACTCCATTTCAAAAGGCAAGCAAACGAACATCTTTTCATCTTTAGTTTTTTACATTATTTATTTATTTGTTGCTGCTGTTGTATGTGTGTGTGTGTGTGTGTGTGTGTGCATTTGAGTGTGCACTGCACACATACAAAGGCACATGTGTGGTGATCAGAGGGTTCTTTGCTTCTACCATGTGGACCCAGAATGTTGACCTTGGGTCATTAGACTTGGCTTTGAGCATTATTAATCTTCTGAGCCATCTCATTGGCCTATGCTTTAATTATAAGTTCCCTTCAGGAAACTCCTTTCTAAGATAATGTGGGTTCACAAGTATATGCTGACGTTATGGGAAGGGTGGCTCCTTCTTATCATATCAACATCCCCTCAAGGGCATGACGAAGACAGTCTTCTTTCTTTAATGAATAATGACATGGGTGATTATTTCTCCAATTAGTCTCTGCCACCTAATGAAGAGACAGAGTGTGTGTGTGTGTGCGTGTGTGAGTGTGAGTGTGTGTGTGTGTGCGTGTGTGAGTGTGAGTGTGTGTGTGTGTGTGTGTGTGTGTGTGTCAGAGAGAGAGAGAGAGAGAGAGAGAGAGAGAGAGAGAGAGAGAGAGAGAGAGAGAGAGAGAGAGAGAGAGAGAGAGAGAGAATCTGTTTCCTATTTAATGGCTCTGGGTTTATCTCTGTAGCTCACTAGCAGCAGCAGAAGCAGCTCACTCACCAGCCTCTTCTCCCTGGTCTAAGGAAGGATAGAGCTATAGGCCTGTGAGCAGAAGCATTTTGTTCATTCAGGAAGCATGTAATGAGATTTTTTAAAATAGATCTGTGCAGAGAGAATAGACACATTTAGAACTTAGCTGTTGACATTCAGTTGTGAGAGCCAAGCAATTAATCTCCTCCCTCCTGAATGCCCAGCTGTAAACTCTCCTCTGTTAATAGCAAACTTTTCCTTCAGCTGGCACTAACCCATAACTGTATTCACAGGGCTTCAGTGACCCTTAAGAATGCCAAAGGCTGCCTGCCAGAGAATAGAGGAGGGAATCTAAAGGTCCCGGAGAAACTCCGCAGCATTTCTATGCATGGTCAATGAGTTTGCCTAAAAATAAATAAAACACAATTGCTTTTACAATAGCCATAAAAAGAATAGATTTAACCAAGAAGGGAAACGATCTGTAGACTGAGGGCTACATGAAAAAAAACAAATGAGACATAAACAAATGCAAAGTATTTCATGTTTATGAATTAGAAGAATTAATATTGTTCAGAGGTCCATAATGTTGACTGTCAGCTTGACAGACTCTAGAGTCACTTAGGGGTATCTCTGAGGAAGTTGGAAAGAAGCCCTACACTGGGTGTGAACAACACTGTGCCATAGACTGGAGTGCCAGTCCAAATAAAAAGTAGAAGATGAGCTGGGCTCCAGCGTTCATCTCTCTGCTTCCTTCCTGACTGTGGCTGCCATGTGACCAGCTGCCTCAGGCACCTGCTACCAAGACTATCTTCAAACTGTGATCCAAGATAAAGCCTTATCTCCTTAGGTTCCTGTGTCAGGCATTTACCTACGGAAATGAGAAAAGTATCCAATGCCCACAGCAATCTACAAGTCCACTGCAGTTCCCATGAAGGTTCCAATGGCATTTTTTACTGAGCAAGGAAAGCAAAATCCAACCCTGAGCAGCCAAGTGACCTTGAGCAAAAGGAGCAGAGCCTCAGTGATGGCACTACTAGATCCTCAGGTATGTTGCAAAGCTATAGGAATCAAAACAGTCTCACACTGGCATAAGCACAGACACATTAATCTGGTGGTTCTCAACCTGTGGGTTACAAGTCCTTGGGGCACCACATCTGAGATATCCTGCATATCCGATATTTATATTACAATTCATAACAGTAGCAAAATTACAGTTATGAAGTAGCAATGAAATAATTCTATGGTCGGCGGTCACCTCAATGTGAGGAACTGTATTAAAGGGTTACAACATTATAAAGGTTGAAAACTATTGCATTCATCTATGAATGCCAAAAGTTAAGACTATGTGTTTGATTTTGGCATAAGTATTAGGGAAAAAAGCAGGATTTGTTCAATAAATGGGACTGGGACAAGAACATATTGATAAGCAGAATGAAGTTGAACTCATGTCTCACTATGTATAAAATTCAACCCCAGATGGACTAAAGCCGTAAGCACAAAATTGGAAGCTATAAAACTGCTAGAAGAAAACATAAAGGTATATGCCACAGTACTAACATAGGCAACAACTTTTAAAAATTAAGAGCATAATAGCATGGGCACTGTTCTGATCTCCAGCATGCACGTGGTACACATGCATACATACATAAAATAGAATAAACAAATATTTAAAAAATCTAAAGAAAGTTTACTGTGAAAATTCTTCAAAAGTCACTGAAAGGGACCCTTTGTTCATTTGGACTATGAGAGTCTCGGCAGCCTGTATCCCAGGACTGCGTGACATTCTCCTAGCATGTCTTATTCAACGCTGAAATCCAAGAGGGAGTGGGGAGAGTACCCACGGGATAGTTCAGTTTCTGGGTTTTGTGGGCTCTGTGCCCATGAGGTAGGTTTTTATAATCACTCCAGTTCCTGATCGTTCTTCTCTTTCTTCTTGGGCAGTGAAGCCCATAAAGCCATCTGCCCACAGAGGAAATATACACACGTGCCTGAAAGGATAGCCCTGACTCTCTGGCCATCCATATTTTGGGTTTTCTTCCTTGGATGGATAGCTGTGCTCGGGTATCAGTAACAATGAATGCCCTGTGAATGCACACAAGCGGACAGAAGGAAGTTCTAAAGAGAATGGAAAAGGCTTATTTTTATTTATTTACATTTCATACATGAGTACAGTGTGTTGCCATCACTTCATATGCCCCCTTTTCTGCCCTTTAACCACTCCCCTTGGATTCATGACCTCTTCTTTGATAAGTATTATTGTCATACACATACACACATGCATGCACATACACATAAGCAACCTACTGTATCCATTTAGTGTTGTGTAGTAAAAGGTTTCTGGCCTGGCTTAGCCCTGAGATCCAGAGCAACAGTCCCAAATAATCACACAAAGGCTTATATTAAATACAAACTATTTGGCGTATGGCTCAGGCTCAGGCTCATCCTCAGCTACCTCCTACAACTTAACCCATTTCTATTAATTTGTCTTGCCACATAGCATATGCCTTACCTGTACTCTATACGTCTTGCTTCTTGGGCAGGTGGATTGTGTCTCTTGTGACTCTGCCTTCCTTCCCTTGTATCTATGCTTGGGTTTTCTGCTTGACTATAAGCTGGCTCTCTATAGGCCAAAAGAGTTTCTTTATTATCCAATAATAATTCACAGCGAACTGAAAGATATCACACATCAGTGTTGCTTGCATGTATGTGTATTAGGGCTGACCACTTGGGACTGCAAATGGTCGCCTAAATAATACTTACATAATGGCCATCTGGTCACAAGGGCTATCTTCGTGAAGAGCTCAGGGCTGTGAATGACTGCTGAAGCAACAGTATGAGGAAAGCAGTGTTGCTTCTACAGAAGGAATGCCTTGGGAGCAAGTGGGAGGGCATGGGCTGTCTGCAGAATTTGCAAGAGCTGTCTATGCTGAGAAGGGTCTCCTCCCCTATGCTTTCATAATAGTGTCCAGACAGGCATCTATATAGTGCCCAGACAGTTTGTCAGCCCTATAGCATTGAGTCCATGTGCAGAATACACTGGAAATATATCTGTGTGCTTAGACTGTCTTTTGTCTTTTCTCTAACCTAAGAAAAAGGAAGCAGACATCCTCTTTCTGGTCTGCTGATCTGTGTTTGCAGCTGGGGAGTCATTTTTTGTGGTACCAAACATGTTCTATGATCCCCCTGGTATTTTTCACTAAGTTGCTCTTAACCACCTGCCCTCCTCTGTGCTGTGCAGTTGCTCTTCAGGCTCCAGGGCTGTGCCAAACCTGTATCTAAATGTCTTGTTATATTCAAGTCTTTATTCCAATCTATCAAGATCAGTTTAGAGGGCGATTCTGTCGTAAAAGGGGTAGTTGTAACATCACTGATTGGATGAGCTTGTCATGACTATTTTTATCAGCATCAGGGTTCTGAACCTTTTCCTACCCTACTGCCTGAGAGCAATGATACTCTCCTATCCATACTGATGCCTGATTGCTAAGGCCATATTTGAGGGGCCCGAGGAACAGAAAGATTCATCAATGATCAGGTGGCATAGAATGTGCACATTGGAGCCCACTACCTTTTTTCTGAATGCTATTCATGATTCTAATTAGCCACACAGAAGGGCTAACAAAACCACATTGATAATTATGATGAATACAAGGCTGCATTGCTAACTACTTAGCTGGCTTCTATCTACTGATCATTTGGAGTGTGTGTGTGTGTGTGTGTTGCTTTCTTTCAGTAATTGATATGTGCTATAGCACTATTAAGACAACTCCTTAAGTTAAATAACCTTGCAAAGAACTCCCCCTCACACGCCCCACTAACCTGTTCCTGAATACTTTCATGCAAAAGTCAGAATTCAGCATTCCTAAGGGCTTTTGAAATTTAGACTTCACAATGAAGGAGGATATACACATTTGGAAAAATTCCTGGCCCTCATCAGAGCTTTGGGCATCACAGCAGTGAGCTCTCACCCACAGCCAAAGCAGCATGTGTAGGTAATTACATAATCTCAACACAATATAATAGATTTTCCTATTACAGGCATTGTACCTTAGATATGCATTTCCTCCAGACATTTTCTGGCTTGCTTTATTACCTCGATTTCTTTTAGTCAATTATATGTTAGTCTTTTTCATTTCCTCTGAAAAGTCAATAAAAACATAATTACAAAAAGAAAAGAAGTCCTGTTGGAGAAGGCTATCATCCATTTCATTGTCTGGGTTGTTTAAGAAATGTTTATCTGTGGACCGGGAATTTCTTATTTGCATTGGCCCTGCCTTTGTGTACCTAGTCACCGTGACACAAAATCCCTTTCCTGAGCTGGTGGGTTTCAGAGGCCTCTGAAATGAAGGCCATGTGGCGGATGTGGAACAGGTGGCCTACACTGCTGGATATTAGCCCTCTTTAGCCACATGCACCCCTCCCCTGCCCCTCTTCCTCTCTCTTTCTCTCCTGAAACATAGGCAGCAGTACTTGCTCCTACACAGATGAAAAAGATGATTTTAGATAAAATTCCATATTTTTAAAGTGTGCTATGGAGTCTTTAGAAAAGAAAAGCAAGTTCAGGAAACCCAGGAAGGGGCTGTTAACAAGGGAGTAGTTCTGCTGCTATTCTAAAAGCATCAGGCCGGTCAGCAAGTGGGCGATGTGTGTGATAATGAGCGTCCTCGAGGAATCCGGTTATGAAAACCATCTTAAGCAATATGGTATGTTTTCTGTTTATAAAGATGATGTATGCTTTTGTGGGAAATCTGTAAAATCTTCAAAATGTAAGAAAGTGAATCTGAATCACCCATGTGCTACCACCAAATGTCATCACCATTAATGCGTGGTGTGGATGTATTTTTTAAAACATGGACTTGTTTTTTCAGAATAATCATTAAACCATGTGCATTTCAACACATCCCATCAGCTTGAGTCAGTCTGGTGATGTGTAGTAGTAGAGCCCTTGCCTAGCACGGGTGAGGCCCTAGATATAATCCCCAGTATTGAAAAAGAAAAATCATTGAAGTTGTTTAGCATTATTTAAAATTAACGTAGTGGTATGAAATATTCCATCTTTTGATCAAAACTCAATTAATTTAACAGATTTTTACTGGAATCATAGTGATCGAAGTTAATAGGTATTACACTATCAGTGGACACACAGCTCACTTAGTATACACCTTTTTGTGTACATCTGTCTTTTACTGGGAGAATTTTCTACAGGTTTGTTTAGTAGGCTTAGAAATGTATAGACAGCTTCCGACTTACTGCAGTTTTGTTAATGTTTTACTTTGTGGTGGTACAGAAACAACATGTATTAATTCAAAGCACTTCTGAATTCTGGGTTTTAATTGTTCCCTGGGCTGGTGACTGTGACACAGATATCTTGCTGCTTATCTATATCTCCCAAGTAATTTTTACAAATTATGTGTCTCTCTATGTATATGCCACACGAGTACAGTTAGAGTTAGAGTTACAGGTAGTTGTTACTTGCCCAATGTGAGTGCCAAGAACTGCATGCCAGTCTTCTGAAAGAGCAGTTAGTACTCTTAACCACTGAGCCAGCCCTCCAGTACCTGACTAAAGTTTTTTTTTTTTTTTAACTTTATAGAAACTTTCCTTTTTACACAGCCAGTGTTTATTCTTCTAAAATTCTCTCTCCTCTTCTGTAAAGCTTTACTATGAGTCTGGCTACCTTTAACTTTTATCTTGTTCAGCCGTTGCTTCTTATTCTCTCCTAAACATTTCAGTAATTTGTTTTCTGACCCTAAAAGAAAAATATCTAAAACCAAGTAATTTAAAAAAATAAAAGGTTTACTTGTCATACAGTTTCTGGAGGCTAAATATATGATGGGCAAAGCACTGGCTTGGGTGAGGGTCCCTTCCACTGAGTCATACCGTGACAATGGCAACAAAGTGGCCAGAACTGTGGGAAGAACATCGTTGGATAAGTGGCCAGAGCACCAGAGAAGTTACAATAATGTGCCAGTAGACTCCACCTCTAAAATGTCCCACCATCTCCAACATCGCTGTTATTCTATAACATGAACTGTTATAGAATAAGTCACATTCAAAGGGCATCTCATCTGTTTCTAAGCCTTGTATAATATAAAGAATCCTAAAGCTTAGTTTTCTCTTTATTTCAAACAATTTACCTCGTTTTCCATCATCATTCTTAATTTTTCTCTAGCCAATTTGAAAGACCGTCTGTTATGGTTTTTGTTTGTTTGTTTGTTTTGGTTTTGTTTTGGTTTGGTTTGGTTTGGTTTTTTTTTTGTTTTGTTTTGTTTTGGTTTTTTTTTAAATCTAAAATGTTGTCTAGCATCTCCTGTTGAAGGTCAACAGAGGTCAAAGGTCATCAGGAGTTATTGGATTATGAGGATTCTGAATGCATCAGTGGATTAATCTGCTAATAGAGTCTTAGCTTTTAGGCTATTAGGAGGTGGTGAAGGACATTGGTGACATGTCCCTGAGAGGTCTGTCTTGTCTTTGGCCCACCCTTCTCTCTTGCTCTTTGGATCCCAGGAGGTGAGCATCTTTGGTCTCTACTATAGTGGGATTATGTTGTTACATTATAAGTAACTGTCCTGCCTACTGACTTAATAAAAATGCTGATTGGCCAAAGGCAGACAGGAAGTATGGACGAGGTTATCTGACTAAGAAGACACTGGGAACAGGAAGAAGAGAGCAGAGCTGCTAGAGAAAAATGAGCAGATGCAGAGGACAATTATGCTGCTCTGAGAAAAGGTACTGAGCCACATGGCTGAACAAGATAAGAATCATGGGTTAATTTAAGAGTAAGAGCTAGCTAGCAATATGCCAGAGCCATAGGCTGATCAGCATAAAATTAAGGGAAACATCTGTGTGTTTCTGTGGGACTGCAGGACTGTGGGTCAGCGGGTCTGTGGTTCAGAGCCTCAGGGCTAGACCAGAAAGGCCAGGCCAGAAACTTAAAACTACAAAAACCCATAGCAGTTCAGCACTGGGAAGGCAGAACAGAAGACAAGAAACCACAGTACATTCCTTGGGGACAGAACAGTAGGACAGTACAGCCTACTGTGACCAAAATGAATGCCTAATTCTTGGACTGAGAGAGAACTAAGAGACTTAAAACAGGAGTTGCTGAAATTCTCTGTGAAAAACAATACCCCCTGTGCCTATTCCAGCCTCCCATGGAGAGAAAAGCCCAAATCTAGATTCCTGTCCAGGAAATGTAGAACCTCTTTCCTATACAATTATCCATTTTTAAGAAAATGGTATAGCTGTCTGAATTTTTGCTTTAACTGGGAGGAAAATCTGTCTAGTGATATGGGATGGCTGTGAATGTGCCTTATTATCATTTGTTAATAAGGAAGCTGTTTTGGCCTATGGCAAGACAGCTTAGAGGCAGATGAGAAATTCAAGCAGAGATATAGGGGAAGAAGGGCAGAGTCAGACAGATGAGCCAGCTGCCAGAGGAGCAAGACATAATGAAACAGGTAATGCCATGAAGCCATGCGGCAAGACAGATTAATGGAAATGGGTTGAGATAAGTTATAAGAGGTAATGAGCCTGAGCCATAGGCCAGACAGTTCATAATTAATGTCCTCTGATGGACCTCTTAGAGACGTGTCACCAATGACCTTCACCACCTCCTAACAGTCTAAAAGCTAAGACTCTATAATAATTTTATAGTTACTCAGAGAGGAGAAGTTTGTCTGGACCTTGGGCCCAGGCAGGACAAAAGACTTCCATCTCCAGTTTAGAATCATGAAATCTTGCTTGGGAGAGTTGTTGATAGCACTTCATGTTATCTCTTATTCTACTCTTTCCTCTCTTAAAGGGAAACTCTGAGGCAGTTTTGATGTGTGGCTTTTCAGTGTCTAGGGACACTCTAGTGACCCATTATTTCCATCATAAAAAGCACAGAATCCCTGGATTTCAGTGCTGATTTGTCATTTTTATTAGAATGGGGGTGGGGATGACTGTCAGATACCTGGGCTTGCCTCTTTCTTATATCTGAGGCTGTTGTTTTGAGTTTTTGGATATAATCAAATTATGTGAGAATTTTCAAACAATAGGAAAGGTGAAAACGGGCGGTGACAGGAAGTCATGGGATAATGACATCTGAGAAAACTTGAAGGATGGCTGAGATTCAAATGGACAGATTAGGGAAGAGGCTCCTGAGTTGGGAACAAGTATAAAGATACAAACACAGGCATGAAAGAGAGATATAAAATGAAGTGTCCTGGAGAGGATGCAGGTAGGGTATTCATGGCTCATTAGTCTGGAAGAGGAGATCTCACTTTATGCTCTTAATTCACAATGAGCAGACATTTTATAGGTTGAACAATGTGTTCCAGATGGAGTAGGGAAACTCCGCAAAGGAGAAATCTCTTTCTAGTTATGAGAAGATCAGCTCAAGGCCCTTTGGAGGCATCTACCACTTGGACAGCTGGTCCCCGTCCGTACACAATGGTGTCCATAGTCAACTTCATAAAAGTCATCTGGGCCAGTGCCCAAATACAGGACATAAAGCAGAGGTCCAGGAGGGTGAGGACTATGGTGCTCTAGGTTCTGAAAACTCACTCTCTGCTTTGAAGAAGATGTGGATGTGACTTAGAGAATGCCCTGTATCTGATGGAGCCAGGAAGAGAGCTGGATGGCATCCTTTCCCGAAGAGAAGGTAAGGAGTGACAAAGAAGCCGTGCCCAGGCTGGTGATCCAAGGTCATAAGACTTTGGAGGCTTCCCAGCAGCTCTGATGCCAGGCCCAATTTCTCAAGGAAGGCTTGCAGAGCATCATTCCTTAGCCACGCCCACGTTAGTCCCGGTCTTTGGTTTAGACACAGAGCGATAGGAACAGGAGACCTCTGGACACCATTTCAGTTTTCCTTGTTCAACTGCTTGAGTGGGACATAGAAAGCAAACAGCAAAGTAAAAGGCACCAATCACATCTCAGGAAGACAGTTGTGATGCTTTTCTACTCCAAAAAGTGATGTGTGACTTCAAGGTGAAACAAATGATTTGCTTTTAAAAAGTAAGAAAATATATTGTTAATTTTCTTATCATATGCATAATGTATGCTTGTTATGAAAAACCCAGTTAAATAAAAAAAAAGATGACTTTCATCATTCTCAACCACTAGTTTATAGGCATATTCTTTAATTCCTTAAATATGTGCTTTAAATTAAATATCTGTGTATTTGTTAAATATCTACACATGAATATGTATGTATATAACAACGCATATATTTGTATGCAAATTTTCTAAAAGATTTTTGTTTCATATGCCTCCATATGTGTCTGTACCATGTGTATGCAATGCCCATAGAGGCCAGAAGACAAAGCAGGATCCCCCGGAACTGGGGCCACAAAGGTTATGGCCTGCCATGTGGGTACTGGGAACTCAACCCTGATCCTCTGCAAAGCAGCCACTGCTCATAATCACTGAACTCTCTCTCCAACCCTCATGTATACATTTTTTTATAAACAATATACATTATGTTTGTAATTTTAAGGAGAGTAATTTCAAAAGGTGTCAAGATATCTCCCACTGGCAAAAAATAGTAAGGATAAAGTAAATATAATTTTTACGAAACCAGTTTCTGTGGAAATACTGTAAGTTATGTGTTAAATACTTCAGTAACTATGGGCAAGAGGGGTGAGCAGATGCTCTTCCTTCTTAGGAGATGTTAATTTCTGTTTCACCCTCACTGGGCAATGGAAACCCATAGTTGTGTCTGGGTCCTGTGTTTACAGTGACCCTGAGGACAAAGAGGAACTAGGTGAGCTGGACCTCTCCATTGTTTTTCAATATTTACAGTACAAATGAGTCAGAGGAAAGAGCATCCAAATCCATCCTCATAGTAACCTGCCCGGCACAGATGACTTTACCAGTTAACTAGCAGTGCTATAAGCACATCTGTTTGCCAAACAATTGGTTCTATGCTCTAGGTGCGGTTCTGATGCTGGCAACATTGCCACAAAGCAGGCCTTTACTGTGATCTGTAGCTTTTCCTTCTAGTTAGAGGAGGTAATCCCTAAGTAAGTCTGTGCTGAGTCTAATAACAGCAATATGAGAAGAAGGCCAAAAGGGTATGTGGGGAAGGGAACCAGGGCTCTGACCTGGCATGGCTGAGCTCTGGCAGACTTTAGACTGGGGAGATCCCTAAGCTGGCTCAGATCACTCTAATAGTGTCCCCCAAAGACTAAATTGCAGGTAAGTGGAGAAGCAGAGATTCTCTAGGGCTGTTAGAACTTGCAATAGCAGTTATCTAGATGAAGAACCCCTGGGGAAGGAGAGCTAGTGTCTGGAAGGAATCCTACTTGTGCAGAAAGTCCTTCCCCCAGTCAACTTTGGAGGAGGGCTGGAGTTTATGGTGGCCATGCACAACACCAGTCCTCAGGAAGGTTTGTGGAGATATGGATGAAGAAAAGTACTAAGAAGAACCTAGTGACTGAAGCCACTAGTCAGGGCTGCAAGGCAGGCAATGCAGAGTCAGACTGGTAACATGGCAAGTGTCCTTGTGAGAGAGGAGAGAGGCCCACTCTGGAGAGAGCAGAGTCCTTGAGCCCTCAGGAACTGTGTGCCTGTGTTCATTATCTCCTCAGTGCACATGCTTCTTCTGGGTGCCTGGGCTCCTGGGGACAGTGTTGGCTGCTCATCACTTCTGGTTAATTGAACTCAAGGCTGTACTGTGGTATAATTAACCAGGAAACTTTAAGCTTTGTCCCAGATCCTGAGGCTACTACTTGGGTAAGGATACTTTGATAATTTTTCCCCTCAATTGCTAAATCTTGTCTCACTTCCAATTTTCCAGATACCTTTGCAATTGGTTGAAACACAAACAGAGACAAGAAGGGAGAGTGGATGGATAAGCATCAGGTGGACATACTGTGGATGGAAAATAAGCATTCATGAATCTATCTATTCTAGATTAGCCATGGGTTGGCAACATAAACTACATCACATTTCTCTAAAAAGGAAAAAGGAATATTGTCTCCTGGTCTGACTCAAAGAGACCTCACAAAAACCCAGAGAGAAGTTCTTCCCTTTACAGCTGTGAAAGTGTGTGCTTTTTACACTGTCTGCCATTTGCCACCAAGTGTTTCTGGTGAGTCTGTATAATGTTGAAGAAAAAATGACAGGTCCAAAAATGCTTTCCACAGAGCCCTGGGGTAGGCAGATCATTTATTTCCTGATTGGGACTATCACTTCCAAGGGTCACTGCATGCTAGTCTAAAGCAGGGTTACTGCTTTTGCATGTTCTTAACTACATCACATTCTAACCATCAGAATCCCCCTTCCCCCAGTTCTGGAGTCTAGTAGCTTGATCATGTCAACAAGACCACTTTCATTGGCTGGACACACTATATCCTCCATGGCCTTTACTCCATATGTGTCCATGTCAGCTTCCTAGTCTCTATCCTTCTAAGGACACTTGTCTTAGATTAGCGCCTGTGATGTTTAATTTTATCAACTCGAAAGTAAGGGACTTTTGAGACCATTTTAATTGAGGTGGAAGGCACCGCCCCCCAAAATAAAGTGGATGAGGCCATTTTCTGGGTAGATTCCGAGCTGACGAGAAGGGAGAACTAAGTTGAGCACCAGTGTTCATTGCTCTCTCAAAGGATGCTCTGAGGAAAGGGCATTCAGAGCCATGCCCATAGTTACCCACCTGTCACAGATTAATGTTCTGATTAACTAGTGTGCTCTGAGCCCATCCATCTGCTCAACAAAGGCTCAGTGCTTTAGATGTGGTTCTGATGCTCGTGGCCCTGCCACCTGACTAGGGAGGTAATGTGTAGGCTCAAACACCTGCTTCCATGACCTTTCTGCAATGATGCACTGTATCCTCAAACTCTGAGCCAAACTAGGTCCTCCCTCAAGCTGTTTTTATTGTTTTGTAGCAATGGGAAAAGTAACTGATACCAGATTCACCTTTAACTCAGTTTTAACTTAACCCTTTAAGTACCTGATTCTCCAATACAATCATATTTCTAGGTAGAGGCAAAATAAGAATTCTAGGGAAAACATATTTCAGCACATTAAAAGCTCTAATCTTTTACTCAAGGAGCATTTACTGAGCCCTTACACAATAGACAGCAAATTAGGACAGGGCAGGGTCAAGGCTGGTATTAATGAGGTGGTTGTCTTAAACTCCATGTTTGACTCTTCCCAAGGGCAAGGAGGAAAATACAGAAGAATGAGGAATGGGGCATGATTCTGTTGTTGTTGAAATAGCCCCAGATGTGCACTGTAGGTATGCCAGATTACCTTTGGATATAAAGAAACACATTCCCCTGCTTGGGGGATGCCACTGGGCACAGTGATAACTCTGTGATGCTCGCTGATAGAGCTTTTCTCTTTGGACCTCTGCTGGAGCCTCCACTCATACTGGGCTCAGAATAGACTTGTGGAGTATGGGTTTAATAACCTTAAACTCGAAGGGGTTGTTTGAACTTTTAGATAATTTTGGGTGACAACATGAACCAGCTCTTGTAATGGATCGACATGGTTATGTGAGTAGCCTACGGGGTGATGTCTGATTGTAAGAGGGCAAAAGAGGGGACGTGTTGAGACACTCTGCTGTGGTTGACAGGAAACCCCAAACTAGAAGCAGCAGTGAGTAAGCCCACAGAAACATCAGACACAGTCCTGGACTTTATTTATGTATCTGTTAAACTGTCCACATCTATACAATATGTATGATTCCATCCACTGTGTGAATGTGGCAAGGGGGACAGGCATAATAAATCCTGTAAGTTAAATGAGATAAAGAGTCTCAGGGCAGACAAATGACCTACAACAGTCATGCACCAAATTAAAGAAAGAGCTATCGCCCGACCCCCCTCCCTGACCTCAGTGCTGAGACTAGCTATGGAATCTGCTGTCCTGACCATGCAGGCTGTGTGAGAGAGGTTGATACTTTCCCTGGGTCTGAGTCCTGCCTAGCCACTTGTCACATGTCAGGAGATGTGCTGTTTAAGGTGAACCAGATATGACACAGGTTTGTGCCATGACCAAACAAAACAATGCCTTTTTTCCTTAATTGTCTTAAGCTTGGAGGTAGTATTATGAAGCCCATTCTCCATTCTGAGGCATTGTCTTTGGCTCTTCAAATCCCAAGTCTATCCCAAGTACATTGTCATTTCCAATCTAATGCCAACAAATGGAACCATAGGCTGCAAGAGTCCAAGCATCAACATGACCCCTCAGACCCAAGGCAGATGTCTGCCCTGCTAGGCTACCACCTCAAATGCCTTCCTAATGCCCATAGCTATAACTGTGATGTGAGATGCTCTTTTGTATGCTGTGAATATGTGTTCTTACCATTGGTTAATAAAGAAACTATTTTGGCCTATGGTAAAACAGCTTATAGCCAGATAGTAAATCCAAGCAGAGAGACAGGAAGAAAAAAGGCAGGGTCAGGGCAGATACTTTGAGCTTCTGAGGGAGCAAGATGTAATGGAACACAGGTAAGCCACAAGATATGTGTTGATACATAGATGAATAGAAATGGGTTAATTTAAAATGCAATAGCTAGCTATTAAGAATCTTGAGCCATAGACCAAAACAGTTTGTGATTAAGATAAGCCTCTGTGTGTTTATTTAGGAGCAAATGGCGATGGGATACAGGAAAACTTCTAGCTACATGACTGACCAGCTGACCTTTCTTAATTTCTGACTGTGTTCTCATTGGTGAGCACTGGTCTCTATAAGTCCCCAGGGTGAACCCCATGCTTTAGAATACATTCTTGAAGGACTAGAAAAAGGAGACAGAAGAGTGTCACATGATCAGATCTTAACTCCTGATGTTCCAAAGCCATGTAGATTTTCAGGAGAAAATAGTGAAGGGGAAAGATGACAGTCCACTGAAATGGTCCCCAAGAAACCTGAACCAAAAGGCAGTAGTGAGAGGAACACATGATGATCACCCCAAGATCACCTTCTTAGAGGAAAAAGGGGTGGAGGCAGAGGAAACCTTTGACTTCCCTCAAGCAATAAGAAAAGTGATGGGAACAGTAAAATGGAATTTTGTACCACTGTGGTAGCAGCTATGGATCCTGAAGAAGGGCTAAAAGGGGTGGGTCAAGTCTGCAGGGGCTCATCCTGGCAGCTGCGCACATCAGGGTTTTGAGTTTTGAATCTGCATCTTTATGAAAAGACCAAGTAAACCAACTCTGAATATGTAAGATGCAAATTGTAAGAAATTTTAAAAATGTGATGACCTTTCATTCAAACCCCAGGGAATATAGTATTTAAACCGGACACTGATGAGCATGTGATTGCTACCATTTTCCAACTCTAGCCGAGAGGCTGTTCCAGCCCATCACCCACGCCACTATTATGTAGAACAAGCCATAAAATATGATGCTAAAGCACTTTGCACACATAAAATGTTACATGGCTGATACTTACTACTGCTTCCCATCATTTAGTGTCTGATAATAAATGGTACCATTTATGGGACTTTGATAGTTGCTGATTCTTGCCAAATATAAAATAGAGAGTAGAGAATATGCAGTAGCCATATATTGTCTTGTAGACAAAGCTCCTTTATTATAAGAATACATTTTTTTTTGTCTTTCACATAGAAAAAAATGTTTGCTTGTTTGGGAGGTTCTTCTGAAGGTCGATATTATGGTTTTTATAGTAAATATTCTTCAAAGACTCCTTTGTATAAAGGCTTTGTCACTATCTTGTGATGCTACTGTTTGGTGATGGGTCCTTTTGGAGGTGGACCCAGTGGAAGGAAGTTTCTGGGTGTCCTAGTTAGGATTGCTATTCCTATGAAGAGACACAATGACCATAGCAACTCTCACAAGAGAAAATATTTAACTGAGGCTGGCTTACAGTTCACAGGTTTAGTCCATTCTCATCATGATATCATGATGGGGAGCATGATGTCATGCAGGCAGACATGGTACTGGAGAGGCAGCTGAGAGTCCACATCTGGAACTGCATGCAGCAAGAAGAGAGAGACACTGGGCCTGGCTTGGGCTTTTGAAACCTCAAAGCCCCCATAACACACCTCCTAATCCCTGTCAAGTAATATCAATCCTTAATGACCAAGCATTCAAATATATGAACCTACGGAGGGCATTCTCATTCAAACCACAATACTGGGGTACATCTTTGAAGGGGATATTGAGACCCTGGTTCCCCCCCACACCTCTCCTTTCTGATTGCCATGGTAGCAGCTTTGCTGTGTCACTGGCTTCCTGCCATCCCATACTATTTCCCCAAATGCCCCAAAGAAACTGACCTAATTGGTCATCATGATCTAACTGGTGTCACAAGAGGAAATAACCTTTTATTCCTTTAACTTGCTGATCTCAGGTTTTTTTATTTTTGTTTGTTTGTTTGTTTGTTTTAACAGTGGCAGAAAGCTGTCCTGATGGCTGTACTTCACCAGACTTGGTCCCACAGTAGGGAGTTAATATTTGCTCACTGTAAAACTTAATGATTGAGTATGGTTCAAGATGGACCCAGGCTAAACCTTCGAAGTAGAGTGAGAACCATTGACGCTGTCTCTCACCGTGTCTGATTGGTTGTTCTGAGAATGGATTGCAGTCATGGGAACTTTTAGGGTACCGGTCCATGTTATTTCATCTCTCTGCATTTTTCTAAAGGTTGAGACTGTCAGTTTTGAATCTATTCTCCTTGTATACAAAATTTGCAGCTCTTATTTTACATTCATGATTCAATTAGCCACTTTATTTGGAAATGTCAGCAGTATTCTATAGGGCAGATTAGAATTCTACCCCCTCCCATGCAAAAAACAACCAATAAAAACAAAGACTCTCTGACTCTAAGCACTCAACCCCTCAGCTCTAATACTGTAGCACCCTCCCCAAGAGACTACTCCCAACAGATACTCCACAGATCTATTAAGATGCCTTGTTCTGGGCCTGAAAATGGAACAGATTCATGTCAAGAAGAACACAGGATGGAAAAGACACTACAGAAGCCTTGGCCATTTCCTCCTGCAACTTGACAAAGCTATGCATCCTGTACTTCTTTGTGAGTCACAGTCTCTAGGATGCTGTGTACCCTTGACAGCCGGGGCACCATTTGGTGAGACCAGACAAGATACATTTTGCAACCACTCTGTACCCCCCCCCACTGCCACACACGCACAAGCACATGCACACACACATACACACACACACACACACACACACACACACACACACACAAAACCATTCACCTCTTGCTAACCCAGTAACCCAATCAGAATCTCAATAAAGAAATTGGACATTTAGGGAGTAAAAACAGAGCAAGATTACTCTGTGAAGGGACATCATTCAGATTTACTTAAGGCCTCTAAGTCACACCCTATCACCTGCTGACGCCTAGGGAAAGAAATGGTGTTTTGCAATAAAGAGGTGATTGTTGGATATTTTTTTGTTTGTTTTGTTTTCCTGTTGGGTTTTTTTTAAGTCCTTATAATTATTACATGTTTCCAAAGCTTAAGTTTCAACAATTAGACAAGATCAGGAGATTGTTTAACAGCAGGCTATGCTGTCATGAGCTAGAATAGCATGGGGGGGGGCAGTGGAAACACAGCAAGCTTTTATTGGGACTATATACTTAAAGGTGAGGCAGGGAGTTGCATTTTGAGTTTAAAATAAAAAAAAAAAAGAGGCCAAGACTGACAACATGAAATATGAATATTGAGCACTGGCCAATGGGCTCATAAAAAGCATCCCTGTTGCCTTCTGCTTCTTCTGTGTGGCTTCTCTTTCTTAGTAAAGCAGCTCTCTTGTTTTTACCCAATTTGGCCAGCGGGCAACGATGCACACTTAGAACATTGCGAGGGTCCTTCCTGGCCGTTTTCGCTCAGCTCCCTTTCTTCCTTAGGGTCTTCTGTAATACAATTCCTTTCTACGAAGACTTGGGTTTGGAGGGTAAGGGCATTGGGATGGCATCTCTTTGGCCTAAATGTGACACTGTGGTGACATCTTAGTGAGATTTGTTCATTGTAAATCTTCATTAAACCAATTAAAACATATATCCATTAACATTCACTGGCACTACTCATATTGGGAAGTATGTGGTGAGGAATTTTAAAAAGATTTGTGGTGTATGTATGCATATGTGTGTATTCCTGTGTGTGCATATATATATATATATATATATATATATATATATATATACGTTGGTGCTCATATATGTGTATGTGTATATGTGTTTACTTATGTTAAGGTGTTAGAAGATAAGTATCAGGCCCCCAGAGTTGGAGTTGAAGGCAGTTGTGAGTGGCCTACCATGCTGGGAAGCAAATTCCAGTTTTCTGAAAGAGTAGCAAATTCCTTTAACCATTAAGCCATTTCCCCAGTCGCTAGTTTTTAAGGCACGTTCGAAGGTTACAGCTTTCTGGTGTGTTTGAGTCACTAGTAACAGTGCAGAGGAAAGAAGCCTAGAGTCATTAGGGTCCTTGTTTCTTACCTCCTTTATCCAGAGCTAACACTTTCCTGTATCCCACAGGATACAAATGCTTTCAGTTGATGAAAGTCCACAGGTGAGCTGGGAGTGTCAGGATGCAAACATTGCAATGCTCCATCAATTGACCGAGGTGATGTGGTGCTAGAGATCCCTCCACGCCAGACCTAGTCTCTGTCACTCTTTCTCTGGCCCAGGCTTCCCCAGAGAGATGTGCAGAAGTTCCCAACCTTCTCCCTCTTCATCCTATGAGAAGCCAGCTGATGTTGTGCAAGAAGCCTGCCCTGGGCAGACCTGGTCCCATGTGCTGCCCTGAGCACCTAGGCAAACCTTGGTGGTGATGTTTCTGTTAGCCTGAGGTTTTCCTCAAGCCCGAGTCCATTGGTTTCTCCTCCAGCTCCTTCCCACTCTCCATGTGTTTTCCCAGTGGATATGGGACCTCCTTTGACCCCTGGGTGATTAGTGTGGGTACAGCCACCATCATGGCCCACTCTTGCTGCCTCCAACTCCGCAGAGAGGACACTGACTCTGAGATTATAAAGACTTAGCTTTCACTTTGAAGTCAGTTCCAGTTTATCTCATCCCCTGATAACCAACAAGTATGTGGGAGCCGTTTCTATTCACAACGAAGACAAAAGACTACATCATGTTTGAAATCCTTAAAGATATAAGGGTCAGTTGTGCAAGGTCTTTAAGGAGAGCACAGATGCAGGAGTGGAATATAATGTAATGACTTGTCTCATCTACATAATTTCCGCTATTTCCGCCAGTATGTAATAACTTGTAAGTAAAGAATATTCTGGAAGTTTTGGGAGGCCATTACAGCATTTCAGATATGACCTCTAAGTTAGGGGGCTGTGGGGAGAAGTGGTCAGGATTCAGGCTCAGGGAAAGGGGCCGATAAACACAATGGCAGTTGATGACAGCACCCTACCAGGTTCTCAGGCCACCCAAGCCTCTGATGAACTAGCCACAGATCTGCGCGGAGTAGCCGTCCATCACTGCTTCAGGTGAGATAATTCGATATGATGACTAGGAAATTCAGGAAAGCAACTACCTTGGCAGTTTTATCACCAAAAAGTTCAAGTCACAATCAAATCAATGATGAGACTCATACAGTGCAATTGATATCAGAATACTGGGATGCCTTGGAGAGTGGAGAAGCCTATTTTGAATCTGGGGTTCATGCCCTTCAAATTCACAGACCACAGAGGGTGAGTATTAGAAGGATTTTATTATAAGAAGCTTAAGGGTAAGAAAAAGGAAAGGGTTCCTATACAGCAGGAGGGCCCCTGGGAGTGGGGTACCACCGAGTTGCCAAGGACTTGTGGCAGAAGCTCTGGTGAAGTATGGGGAGGGGTGAGTTGGTCAGTCCAGCTGGCCTCACCGGGAATGCAGTACCTGCTTTCCTTTTTGGTCACTCAGTCCCATGATTAGGCAGGGTGCCCATTTAGCAGATGACAAGAAGACAATAAACAGAGTTCTTTCATTTCTGACATTGCTGGCCTTCAGCTGCCTCGGGGTCCCTGCCCTCCAAAATCTAGAAGAGCCTCAAATGCAAAAGATTTAGTATCTTCAGGCCATATAGATTCAAATGCTTGGTCACCAGAGAGTCACTCTATTTGAAAGAATTACGCGATGTTACCGTGTTGAAGGAAGTATGACATTGGGGTGGGCTTTGAGGTTTCAGAAGCCCCAAGCCAGGCCCAGAGACTCTTGTTCTTCCAGCTGCCTGCAGATCCAGATGTAGAACTCTCATCTACCTCTCCAGCACTGTTTGCCTGCATGCCACCATGCTTCCCACCTTGATGACAACAAGCTAAACCACTAACTAACTGTAAGCCAACCCCAATTAAATGCTTTCTTTTGTAAGAGATGCAGTGGTCATGGTGTCTCTTCATAGCAAAAGAACATTGACTAAGACAATGTGTGCTGGTGTCCTGAGTTTCTAACAGGATAACTATGCAGGTGTGATTGACTGAATCACACGCAGTTCTTCTCAGTGTGCAACTGTCCCACCTTCCTGGGTCCTCTAATGTTTCCATTGGTCTGTCTGGCATGGCCAGTTTCCCTCCTGGTGTTGCCTGGAGTATGTTCCCCTCATTAGCACAAATTCAGGTGTGGTCCCAAGGACCCCCTAAAAATATAGGGACACTCAACTCCCTTTCTTCCTTAGGGTCATGTAGGAAATCATAAAGGCTTATGTTACTTCCAAGGAACCTAGGCAAAGATCAGACAAGTTCTTCACTCTGCTTTTGTCCCTTCATTAAAAAGCTGGCCAGCTTGGGAAGCAGTACTCCAGTCTCAACCATCTGCTCTGGTTCCTAATTACTTCCAAGTGAGCTTCCTTTTATAAAACTGGAATTAAGACTTAAAACAGGGGCAAAGTCACATTTTGTTTTTACAGATTTGCTCTGCCATGAGGTTTCTTCTTTTTCAAACTCCCCAAGGCATTTAGAATGTAATAACAGCCCCACTTCTTTGGAGCTTCCTGTGAACCAGCCCTGCACATGAAGCTCAAGGTACTACTGGCAGCCAGCCAGGTCCAGCCTCAACCCAGCTGCTTCTTAGTTAAGGGACCTTGCAAAGCTGTCCAGAGTGGATGGCCCTGGGTGGATATTTTTTAAGACCTCATCTCTAAAGATTTGCAGCACCTTAACACTGTAGTGTCTACACCATTCCAGCATCTCTGTCAGTCTTTCTACTCATCAGCAGAGCAGAAGAGTGGCATCTTTTTTGTTCTGGGCTCAACTTGGGGCCCACCAGACAATCCCATAGGTACAGGGCTTGATGTTTAAAATACTCTAGATGTATTCTTTGGTAATTTCATGTATACAATGTACTTGCTCATAGCCATCCCTCTGTTTTACCTCCAATTCCTTTCCCAACCCCACATCTCTCCTCTCAAGTTCATTCTGTCTCTTGAGTCCATCTAGTGTTGCTGTGTTTGCATGGAGGTTGAGCAATCCACTGGAGTGTAGGCAACCCACCAGTGGTCACACCCCCAAAGAAAAGTGACCTTCATACTCCAGCAGCTATCAGTTTCCAATAGCTCCTTGCCGAGGGAAGGGGATTCATGCTTTTGATTCAGTTTGAAGTAAACCCCACTTTTATGAGCCTGGGAGTGCAATGGCCATATCACATCCAGAAATTTTTGTAATACTCCTCATTATCTTTTGGATATTACATCTTTTATTCCCTCTTACTCGCTGTGCCTTGAGCCTCGTGGGTGGTTGCCCTACTAACAGTCATGCTGCTATGTGTCTCGCCTGGCTGATCAGTATGGTGGCATGCAGGGTCCATCCCTGGGTAGGACCACATATATCTTTTCTAATCCATCCCCCGGCATAACACCTTCTGGAACTATGGTTCTCTAGTCAGTTTGATGTTTATGTCAAGTGCAGGTTTTTAAGACCTTGGGGCCAGTATCTTAGTCACTGTTTTATTGCCATGAAGAGACACCATGACCATGGCAACACTTAAAGACCAATATTTAATTTGGAAGCTTGTTTACAGTTTCAGATGTTTAGTCCATTATTAGTATGGCAGGAAGCATGGCAAGAGGCATGTCAGGCATGGTGCTAGAAAGTAGCTGAGAGTTCTACATCCTGATCTATAGGCAGAGAGGGAGACACTGGGCTTGGCATGGGCTTTTGAAGCCTCAAAGCCCATTCCCAGTGATATATTTTCTCTAACAAGGCCATACCCCATAAACTTTTCAAATAGTGCCAATCTCTGGTGGCTAGCACTTAATTATATGAGCCTAAGGGGGGCATTCTTATTCAAATCACCACAGGCAGCTAGTCATGGACAACAAGTGAAGTAATTGGGATCTCGGGTATCCCCCATATCCCTTTCCTCTATGGCAGAGCCTAAGCCATGGAATTTCAACAACCTAAGTCCCTCATGTCTGCCAGGATCTATGGATGTTGCTGGGTGTGGGACAAATTATTTTCTGTATGTTTTAATACTTGTAAACTCAAGCTTATAAAAGCATGGGTTATCTGTAAATCCCTTTAGGTCACATTTTACCAATAGTAAAATTGAAGTTTTAGAGAATTAAAATAATTTACTAAGATCACACATGTATCTAGTGATATGGTGATGTCTTTCTGTATGCTGTAAATAACATTGGTTAATAAAGGAACCGTTTTGGCCTATGGTGAAGCATCTTAGAAGCAGATGGGAAATCCGCACATAGATAAAAGGAAAGAAGGGTAGAGTCAGACAGAGACTCGATCCAGCTACCCAAAAAGCAAGACATAAAAAAATAAATAAGCCACTGGCCATGTGGCAAGACAGATTAATAAAAATGTGAGAGCACTAGCTAACAATAAGCCCTAGCCATAGGTCAAACAACATACAATTAATATAGGCATCTGAGTCATTTGGGCGAGGTGGGGGGGGGGGCTATGCAGCTGCAGGCAGGTCCGGACAGCGAGACAAAGCCAGGCCAAAAACTCATACTACAATCTGGTAAATGTCTTGGTCAGCGTTTGGATGCAGTGTAGCCTGACTCTAAAGTCCTGTCTTCCATTTGCTCAAAAATTAGAGTTAATGCATCTAAATGTATATTCACATGAATGGATATCACTACAGAGTCATTTTTTTCAGAATAGCAAAATATAGACAAGTATGAAATTCTGCTTGCAAGGAGGCAGGAGCTATGTAGCAGAGCAGAACCTATAGCTCTACTCCCTATCGAGCATATAAACAGCACTAGAGGAACAACTCTACAATTATTACTCACCCAGCACCCAGTGATACCATCTGCCTTCACTCGGAGAACCCTGCAGCTTTATACTCTGCAGGTTCCACCTACCCCGAATCCTCTTCTCTACTGTAGGAATCCCCTGAGAAATGTTTAAGAATCCTGTTCTTGAGGCTCACTTTTGGAAGAGATATATTTGCAAAGGAGTCCCTAGCCAAGCTGGGGTTTGGAAGGACTCATTTAGCAATATACTGATGACAGAGTTGAAAGGGAAATAGATCATTCCAGAAGCAGCCCGGAGGCAGTTTCGGCAAGGAAAAGAGGCACATTAAGGATAGAAGAGAAAACAGCTGGAATTTAGAGGAACCTACGAAAGCGAGATAAATCATATATGGCTAGACAGATGGGGCTTGGAGCCTGGGGCAAAGCTTGGCGTATGCAGCTACAACCTCTAAGTCTCATGTTTAATACATGGAACATGAGGGTTTCTGGAGGGATTTTGAACCCATGGCAACCAGAACCAAGTCACACCAGACACCTCTCAGCTGCAGCTATTCCAGTTGTACCAATGTCAAGGACGTTACCAGTGGGTTCCAAAACTGACTGCCCAAGGACAGACAGAAACACTTTAGTTATAATTCTGAAGCAGGTAGAAAAGTATGGAATAGACCTTCTCTCTGGCTTGTGGGGTTTTATAGAGCAAAACCATTCCAATGAGATGAAATGGTCTTTTTCCCCTGAAAATTGAGCATGATAACAAACACAAAATTCTGCCTATTCAAATCTCCACGTGACTGAGCTCAGAAGGACTGAGATCTACATCATGTTGGGATACATATAATTTGGTATTTTTAGTTTCTATTCAAAGGTGGCTGAGGAGACCTTTTCAAAGAGGTAGGAAATGAGGCTGGTAAGAGCATCTGTGAACAGGAAATGTCAAGGTACTGAGAGACCTCGCAAATGGAACAGAGTGAAGCCGAGAGCTACTGTGGGCAATTTCATAAGGCTAAGGTCATTGAATTTCCCTCCCTGGAGCTTGAGTGTTGCAGTAGACCAAAGGCTCTGCAGCTCCTGCTTCCTGGGAGTCAGTCAAGGTCACAGGGCCCACAGGAGATAAAATGGAAATAGTCACTAAATCGCGCTCCTGAGTAGCTAGGTCTGGGAATGTAACCCAGCAGTTTAGGAACATGTCTGCCATTCCCTTTACTCAAAATCAGTATCCATGATGCAAGGGCACACTGTCTTTGGGGGTCTTTGTCCTTTCTCAACCTTCCTAATGCTGTGACCCTCCTCACGTGGTGACTCCCAACTGTAAAATTAATTTCATTGCTACTTCATGACTGTGATTTTGCTACTGTTATTAGTTGTAAAACAGATAGTTTTAGAGATAGAGGTTTGTCAAAGGGGTTATAACCCACAGCACGGGAACCACTACCTTAATGAGATTCATCCCTACCCAAGACACTGGGTTCCCATGGACAAAGAGGTGTCTATCTATTGAGTTGACTAATAACCCCCGTTTATGCATGCTGAAGTGTTGGTGGATCAGAACATTGCTTTTCTCTCCTTAGAAGGACATCCATTGTAATTGTTAATATAACAGTCATGAAGACAGGATCATATTTAGACAATAACAACACTGAAGGGAAATGTCCCTCTTCCTTCAAACATCACTGAGTCCTAGTGCTGAACAGTCTGGGATTCCAGCCGAGGAGCTCCGTTTCTGTCTGACTTAGGGCATCATAGCATTTTGAACAAGTTGCTTCAATTCTTTTGTCTTTTTTTCTCATATGAAGAAAACGAAATAGGAATTCTTTAGAATCTTCCGTGAGTTACCTGTGTCTGTGAGTGTGTCCTGGAAAGAGTGTGTCCGAGAAACTGTCCAGCCCTCACCTGGCTGATTTCGTCTCTAAATGAGGCACGGGGTGAGGCTGCTGGGAATGAGGGAGACGCTGATGAGAAGTGTTTATAGAGCCCAGAGCTCTGGTCTGCTCGCCCGAGAATGTGAGGAGAAGCAAAGGCTGTAGCCATCAATTTGAACAGAGCTTTTGCCCTCACATTGCAGAGATGGGGGTAATGGGACAGAATGATTCTAGACCATGTGAGAAGACTCTGCTCTCTGTGGGCCAGACGAACTCTGAAGCATCCTTTATACATTTGAAAACTCAAGATAAAAGGGTATAAAAATGGGGACTGGGTTGTAACTCAGTGGTAACTCATACTTATCTAGTATGCATGGCGCCTTGGGTTTTATCCCTAGCTGTGTATAAATTGGGCACGGTGGCTCATACTTGTAACCCTAGCGCTTGGGAGGTAAATATAGGAGGTTTAGAAGTTCAGGGTCCTCCTCTGCCACACAATGAGTCTGAGGCAAACTGGAAATAAATGAAACCATGCCTCAAAAAAAAATCCACGAAAATTTTCAAAAAACTTATCTCTCATAAGCCACCTTTCTCTCCAGATCTGGAAATAGTTGTTGGTTGCTCAGTAGCTACAGGTGACTACAGGCTTCATGCAAGTGGCTCAAGAGCCGGTCATTTCCCATCCCTGTTGGGGTTTCGAAGGGAAAGTGACAAAAAGCTTCAACAGCTGCTGCTGTTGTCCTCAAATAACAGCTACCTCCAGCTGAACTTTTGAAAGGTCAGATACCTTCATTTTAACTGAGTGGTGCTGTGTACTAAGATTGGGGTTTAGGAACCCAGATGTAAATGGTCTGAATTTGGAGTGCTCCCTGAAAAGGTCTCATATCAGAGGCTTGGTCACCATTGTTTGGTGGTAGCGCCTTAAGAAGCAGAGGGCCTAGAGGAAGGAAGTCTGAACACTAGGCATGCCCTTGAAAGAGCTAGTGGTACCCAGCTCTTTGCTCCTGCCTTTCATTTCCATAATCCCATGAGTTGGGACAGTTTATACCACTATGTATTCTCCATCACGATGGCCCATCATAGGCTCAAAAGTAACAGAGCCAATGTGACCATGGACTAGAACCACACACACACAAATGTGACTCAAAAGAAATCTCTCTTTATAAGTTGTTTGTCCCAGATATTTTGTCACAGGGACTGGCGGTTGACTGCCACCCAGGGGAGACTTGGCCTGAGAGGAAGACTGGGACCCAGAAAACTATCTTTTTTTTTTTTTTTTTTCCGTTCATGTGTTTAGAGCCCTGGTTTTCACCTATTTACCAGGAAATGATCTGGTCTCATAACTGTGCTGACTAAACATAGACAGGGCAAGGTCAGTAACTGGTACCTGTCTTTTACACCTAAGAAAGGATCCACATTTAAAACTATCAGAGGTGTCCATCAGTAGATCCAAGCACTCCAGAGACATGGTCTATGATTAGATGACAACTGTGGGCTTACTTTAAAACAACTCTGTGTGTGTGTGTGTGTGTGTGTGTGTGTGTGTGTGTGTGTGTGTGTGTGTGTGTGTGTGTGTGTGATGTGTATGGGCAAGTGCATGCATGTACACATGTGTATGACCCAAGGCTGACATTGGGCGCTTCCTCTCAGTGTTTCCGTTGTGTGTTTTGAAGGTAGGTTTCTCACTTGATTCCAGAGTTTACTGACTCAGCCACTCTAGTTCATTAGCTTATCCCAGAGACTCTCTATCTCTAGCTGATTGCTGGGATTGTCAATGGGCTGCCACACTCACCCAACATCTACCCAGGTGATGGAGACCGGAGCTCAGTGTGGATGCTTTATTCATCCAGCTCTGTCCCCACCCGCCACCCCACCCCGGATTTCTTCAGTCCTGTGCTTTGCCTCTCTGACTGGTTGTCTTATCTTCTCTACAGACTTATTTCTGTTCCTGGTAAAGTCTTTCCAAATCTGGTCCTTCTCTGAGGACCTTCCTGCTTGGCATTCAGAGCCAATGAACTGTGAAGACTTCCAGGGCCTAAAATAGAAACTCAGAGAGTGCTGCTCCCCCAGGGTCTCTTCAATGCTTGCTTACTTAGATGCTGTAGGAGTTTGGCAGCTGGAAGGTCTGGCTTCTCTGTTCAGACCAGATGCCTCTCAGGGTGCCCCCCCAGGCCCAAGCAGAGGGGATATGGTTTCTAATCTCCATTTCATAGTTCTAGCAACATTTCTAATCCCTTCTAATTTTAGCATTATTGCTAAACTCTGGATTCCTTACCCTGACCTGATGTGGAAAAAAAAAAAAAAAAAAAAGCCAATTGCCTTTTAAGATTAAATGAGTTAAGCCAACCACTTTTAGGATTTCTGTGGGGATGAGGGCCGTGTGAATATTATCAACATCAAACCAAGCTATTAAGAGAAAAGAAGAAGCAAATCTTTGAACAAACAAACAGAATCCTTTCTGTGTTCTGCTAATCCACCTGGAGGTGTGATGACTCATGTTGGGTTGCCTAGTTACAGGGAGACTAGGAGAAGGGTGTGTGTGTGTGTGTGTGGTGTGCATGTGTATGGTAGGGCAGGGAACACTGATGGGGATCATTTCTATACCTCTATCATATGCTCTTCCTGGGAGCCCTAACAGACTTTGTAAGCGCGACCATTGTATATTGGGGTCATGGTCAGATCACATGGGCTGCTGCCGTGGGCCATTTGCTCTGGGTTAATGGACAAGGTGACTGTAAGTTGGCTTGAGAACACCCAGACTGTGTGATCAGAGGCTCTGTTGGGCTTTTCTTGCTTCCTCCCAACTCTCCCTTACGGAGCCTGTGATGGGTTTTCCCATCAAAGGAGAGCTGCTGGGCCCTAGGGTGGAATGGGTCTGGGAAAGTCTGGCTGGATCTCCCAAGTTGCAGGTCTCAATATTTCAGCAGCTAGGTGTCACATCTGATCAGGCCCAGTGAAGCTGCCTCTGCCACTCGGTATCATCTGCTAGGGAAGGGCAGATGAACAGCCCGAATCCCCTCAACTGTCTTTCTGAAGTTGAAAGAAAACCTCTAGTAATCTCTTTTTGGCTCAGAAATGGCAGCTGTAGCGAAGTAGCTATGACTTGTGGGGATGGACCCTCTCTTTGAAGTGGAATTTGCAGAAGGGCTCAATGTCCAGATAAAGTCACATTATAGCAAATCCTCTCACAAAGAAATGCCTCCATGGAGCCCCGCCGCATGCTGGGACAACTTCTGGATTGAACAAATCCTCTGGGTTTTATGATCTCGTTCAGTGACCATTTCATGTGGCTCTAGTGTAGTGACTGCTCCCAATCCCATGGACATGCTGGAAAACGCGATTTGTCAAACAAAGACTTGTGCCCAGGAACAAGTGGTGTCACAGAACAGTCAAAACCATGGCCGAGTACAAACAGTGTGACTTTGGCCAGTCCCTTTAGCTCAGGACCTCACTTTATCTTTGAAAGATGAGGTTAGGGAGCTCTTGGCTCATGGTGAGGATTAAGGGAGAAGGAGGTGGGATGTTCCAACAAAGGTCATTGTAGAAGACTTAAATCCTACCCGAGTACCTTAAAAATGCTGCATTGAACCATTGTCTTGTCTTAGATTCACAGTGTCTTCCATTAACTCCCCCAAAGTCAGTGTGGGGATACCGCTAGCATTATTCAAATATGACAGACAGTAAAATTATGTGTATTTAAGGTGTAAAACATGATGATTTGAGTCACATGTATCTTGAGAATGATTCCCATGGTGAAGCTAAGTAAAATAATGATCACTCCACAGCTACTCCTTTTTAAAATTATTTTTTTTTGTGGGGAGAACAATTAAATTCTTTTTCCTTAGTGGATTTCAAGTGTGCAATATGTTATTATTACCCATAGCCACTGATTGTACCTTGTTATTGTTGTATTAGGAACTAGGGGGTTAGATGCAGAACATCACATGCCTGGGAAGTATCCTATTTCTGAGCCATATACCCAGCTTAATCAGATCTCTTATTACGGAAAGAGGTGCCTTTTACCACAGCTTTCCATTTCTTTATTTAAATTGGTATTTAATTTACTCGGTAAGAATCCCACATTTTGGCTAAGGTGTGTGTGGGATTTCTAATTTCCTTGCTGTTGGGCAGTTGGGAGGTTGAGCACTAATGGCAGAGGAACTAACACCCTCCCCCCTCTCCCGGGTGGCATCACTAAGGTAATAAATAAAGCAGAAAGGTGAATTCAAGGACTTAGAAGTCACATCAAGGATCCTGTTCTGCTTCACTGCTTCCTAGTCTCTGACATCAGGCAGTCGCTTAACCTCCCTGGTCCCCGGTATTATCTTTTGTAGCTAGACTTTTATAAATTAGCCATGAGAATGACTCACAGGTTCATTGTGACATTAAACAAGCCAGGGCATGTAAATGCTTAGTCCACTGAAGGGGACACAGTAATCACTCAAAAATGCTACTGATTAATAATTCCCCTTATCAGTTTGCTTCTTAAATTTCCACTTAATAACTCTTTAAAATAAGGGAAGGGACTTAAAAAAATAACCCACTTAGCTCTGAGTTCATTTTGGGGTTAGGATAAAATTTCAAGTACACACACACACACACACACACACACACACACACACACACATATATATATATATATATACATATATATATATATATATGCAGAGTTGTGCAGTTTTAGGATATGGCCAAGGCCTAGAAAGTGAATCACTTAGTGATTGCATAAACATCATATAGTGTATTTACAGAAATGAAAGAGCCATAACATCACCAGGCAATATTACCTTTTGGGATCACTGTTGTTACGCATTCTGTAGTTTGCTAAAATGTCATTATGGAGTGCATGACTCTGTTATCACTTCTACCTATGACCCTGAAAACTGAAGCACTCAGCAAGCTGGTCATAATGGGAAAGCCCACACAGTGAATGTTCTAGAAAGCTACTAGTTTGGATGAGAACATGTAAAAAATATACAATGTCAGACTCAAGAATTGGAATTCATAGCCACCAGAGAGCCATGGATGGTTAGATGTCTGGATGCAGAAAAAAAAAAAAAATTATGTATCTGGATGTAGAAAACTTACCTCCAGAGGGAATTCTGGTTAAAAGGATACAGGGAATGCAGCATAATGGGAGCCTGACAAATATTAGATCTGCTGGAAGGACTTGGAGCTGGGGTCTGGGAGAGGAAGGGGTGATGATGACAGGATTGTGGGAAGAGAGTAGATATACAAGATGGAGAAAGGACTGTTTGGGCTTGAGGGGTGGAGTATGGGAAAATAAGCGTGGAGACACCTATTTAGATCTTAGAAGAGAGGACAGGGCTTGAGCCAAACCAGTCTCTCTCTCTCTCTCTCTCTCTCTCTCTCTCTCTCTCTCTCTCTCTCTCTCTCTCTCTCTCTCTCTCTCTGTGTGTGTGTGTGTGTGTGTGTGTGTGTGTGTGTGTGTGTGTGTGTGTGTGTGTGTGTGTGTGTGGTGTACTTACATTCGGGGTGGGAGAAAGAAAAATCTTCAGAGAGGGAGTGACTGGGGATTGACTCTCCCTGGAAAGGGAAGACGAAGCTTCCTGGATGTTGACATCCACAAGAGCGTGTAAGGAAATGAGTTAGTTTCCCAACCAATCAGAGAAGAGTTCTTTCTGACTTATACCAGGAGGCAAAGAAAAGCCCAGATGCAGGGAGTCAGTCCCTGGAGTGTGAGGGCAGTTGAGGAATAGGAAAGTCAGTGAAGCAAAAGCCATAGGTTTCCTACAGAGAACTGAAGGCAGAATTGGCCAGAGCAGAGCAGGTTTGAGGTTTGTCCAGAAAACCATAAAGAAAATAATAAAATTCAAAGTTGGGTGGGAGAGAGTAGGAGGTGAAGGGATACACCGGGGAGGAGCTGGGAGGAAGGGTAAAGATGATTAAAACCCATTATATAAAACTCAAATCTTCCCTTCGGAAAGTTAAAGGTAAGGTGATTGTGTAGTAGAGGGAGTGGGGGCTGGAGAACTCAGAGAACTCGGGTCTCCTCTTTCCAAGATCTAAACAGGAAGCTGATGAGGACCGGTGTTGAGGGGCCTTGGACAAGTTTTATTTTGGAGGGGAAGGTTGATTTTATTTTTTCCCCTAGGTTTTCTTCTGTGTGCTTCTTTGGGATTTTTCTTACTGTTTAGGATGTTGTTCAATTTGAGTTTTTGAGACAATGTCTTACTTTGTAACCCAGGATGGCTTTGAACTCCAACCTTCTGCCTCAGTCTCTCTTCACGTCATATAAACACAGTTAATAACAACAGCAAAGTCATTGGAAACAGAGCCCCAGAACTCACTCGGTCCCCCCCCACTTGAGGTATCTGAGCCCAGCCTCTCTAAATCTTACCCTGGCTAAGTCATCATGCTCTTTTGTTTCAAAATCTGTGAGGCAGAGGAGGAAGGGAAAGAGGAAGGTCAATGTGTCCTTTCCTTGCCAGCCAGTGAGTTTGTTCAAGGGATAATAGAGGGGCGGGAAGAATCTTACTTGGACTTGAAGAATCATCTCGATCATTCTGTGCTGTGTATATATCATGTTATCGGCTGTACTTTATGTGCAAACAGCTGAAACGGAATCGGTTTGGTGATCTCAGTTCACACCGATGACTGAACATTTAAGGACGAGGCCCTGTGCTTCACTATAGAGAAACGAAGATGAAAAAGAATTACTTAGCTGTGTGATCTAAAGTAAGTGATTTAACCCCTCTGATCTGTGATTTGCCGGGTTTTTATATTTTGTGAACTGGAGTTTGATGTACACACACACACACCCTGCTCTGTCGCAGAAGAATGTTGAAGGCTTTGGCTTTAATGGAGTCTATAATGTATGTGATTCTTGATTTAGATGTCTCCGTCTCCATGAGAGGTGGAGAATCAACTCTCCTCTACGCAGCCGTAGAGCTGGCTATGGGAGGTGGTTTTGCTTCCATGATTCCAAAGATGGGATCCCAGGGAGAGGATTTTGGATTCAAACTAGACTTGGGGAGAGTGTTTTTAGGCCAGGGCCACCTTACCTCCTGCATGCCTGCCACTGAGGACATTCCCAGCATCTCCTCAGCTTGTGCATCCACATAGATCACTCTTCTGTTGGGTTTCCCGACCTAACCTCATTGCTTTCATCCATGCTCTTATAACAGAAGCTAAACCAAATTGTAAAGATGAACATATCCACCCATAGGTAAATCCACGAATGTGAATCACAGGGGAAAATCCCCAGTAGTGGTTCTCAAACTGTGGATTGCGGCCCCTCTGGGTGTCACACAACCCTTTCACAGGGGTCACCTAAGACCATTGGAAAACACAAATATTTATATTACGATTCATAACACTAACAAAATTACAGCTATGAAGTGGCAATAAAAATGATTTTACGGTTGAGGGTCATCGCAAAATAAGAAACTGTATTAAAGGGTCACAGCATTCGGAAAGTTGAGAACCCCTGCCCTAAAGTATGCTGGGTAGTGGAGAGGCCAGGTACGCTGCAGTCTGAAGGCAACACTGTCAAGATTGCACCCTTGCTGGCAATACACACCGGCAATCCCAGAACTCAGAATACAGATGCGGAGAAGTTGTTACCAATCAGAAGCTGGGATAGTCTACATGATGCATTGAGAGGAGGGGACACAGCTGCATAGTGAGACCCTGTCTCATAAAGACAAGAATCCAAAACCAACAAAAGCTAAAAGTGATAACAAACAAATCAGACTGTCCTCTGTGATATTCCAGGCTCCTTCTGCCTTAACTGTCTAGCTAACATCGTATACCCTCTGTGGTTATCTTGAGTGTGAAATATTCTAATCCTTGGGAAGGGCCCTTTGTAAGTGCAAGCTGTAAATGGCCCTTGTGTGGATAGAGAATTAGTTTGCTGCTTCTCAGGGTCTCCACATCAGCTTTTTGAGGGTAAGTAGTTCTGGCTGCAATTCAGACTTCCTTCTTGGAGTTGCTCTGAGCCTGACATCAATTTCCATGGGTATTTCAGGAGCTACATAAGAACCATTGTCTCTTTATTCATGGAAAAAATTGAATGAAAAATTGTCAACTCATCCCAGGTTCATAAACGTGACTATAATTTAGACATCAGTGGTCACCTGCTGCCATTCAGTGCCAACTGTGGGCTCGTCATTCTCACAGGACTATGGCTTGTTCCTTGGCACACACCAGGCCCTGCCAGCCAATACCCAGACATTCTAGCTGTGGGTCTTCATAATGCTTTCACTCTGTATAGAATAACCACATCACATAGAGGGGGAATCAGCTCTAACAGCCATCTAAGGGTTAAAAATAGACACTAATAATAATGGAACATGTCTTTTCCCAAGTTCCCTGTGTTGCTCTCAGCTTAACTTCTGGGGTAGGTTTTTAGGGGGCCCCAAGCACGGAGATTCTGAGGTACAATCCATGGGAATTCTTCAAGGGAGGCTCCATGTTAGCACTTCCTTAGATCCTAATTATGGGCAAACTGAACAAACGAAAAGATCCTTATCAATAGATTAGCTAGCGTGTTCCCAGTGCAGGTTGGATAACCAGGGATGTGAAGCCATATAAGAAATGGCTAATGCAGAGATACCTGCAGCTATGTGGCACACAGGAACCCTGATGTCAAATCCTTCCTCCTTGGTTCCAGTATGGTCCTACCTTGGGTTGCCAGGCATTTGGAGGAGACTCTGTGATTGGACAGGGGAATCTGGAACTGGGGAATCATAGAGAAGAATGGAGTGGCCCAGGTGAGGAGGGCCGTTGGCTGCTGGGGTTTGAAGCGAGAGATCCCTCCACCCTCCGCACCCCAGCCCCTTCTAACCTTGAGAGGAAAACCTGTGGAGTCTATTGTTTCTCCCTGGAGCAAAGACTGTGCCCCTCTGGGGACAGGATGCCTTCGTCCCTTTCTTCTACTTCCCTGACTTCCCTGCATCTGCACTCTAACCTCTAACCTCTAACCTCTAACCAGGCCACTTCACGTTGCTTTTATTTAACAAGCCTGGAGGACCGTTTGACTTGTGGAGGAGAGTGCAATTCATCCAGGCTGTGACAGTGGGTGAAATATCATCTGATTCAGACATTCCTTCGTGACTTCCTCCCCATCTGACTGCCTCACTGGTGTCTCCAAAAATAGCACAGTGTGTGTGTGGGGGGGGGTAAGCTCCTGTTCTCTCCTGTTTCCTGGAAAATGCTGGCGTTGGAGGCAGTGCCTTGCTTGATAAGGATTTAGGAAAGGTAACCCCTGACTGTCGAGCAGGGAATGCCCTTGAATGTCTCCAAACTGTGGGGCACTCACCCAGGAAGGGGACATTCTAAGGTTGGTCCAATCT
This sequence comes from Phyllotis vaccarum, assembly GCA_033318265.1. Classification (NCBI taxonomy): domain Eukaryota; kingdom Metazoa; phylum Chordata; class Mammalia; order Rodentia; family Cricetidae; genus Phyllotis; species Phyllotis vaccarum. Next base: position 146,045,706 of record JARWLC010000002.1, read on the forward strand.
GTTCATCTAGTTTGTTTGATGTCGGTTTTCTTATATGGCCCATCTATAAACCAGACTAGCCTTTTAGCAAAAAAAGGGGATTCAGGCAGTGCTGGTGGGGGGTTGGGGGAGGTGGGTTTTTGTTGTTGTTGTTGTTTTTTGTTTACTTGTTTGTTTTTTTGTTTTTTATAAGGACTAGAAAAATAAGTAAAATTTTAGGAAGGACCATAAAAATCTGAGCTCAGGCGTGAAAGGTTACGTCATTCCTTGTGAGAGATCTGAATGTTAGGAAAATCGGGGAGCCTTTAGGCCCTGGAAGCAAGATCTGGAAGAAAGTTTCCAAAGTCTAGGAGAATGGTCAGGAATGCCATGGACACGAGATACAGGACAGAGGAAGCCTTGTGATCCTCCCAGGATGCTCCTTTGTTTCTGGCACCATCCTCCTGGTGTAGAATTAACATCTGGTAATACGCTAGATGGTAGTGATAAGAAGTCATGTTAAGAATCTGTTCCCTTCTCATCCTTTGGGAAAAAAAGACTCATTTTGTGGTCAAATGTAATAATATTCAGACCACGTTTGGACATACGGCTGCAGCATGCTTGCAGCACCGTGAAGATGAAAGTGGCAGCCAGACAGCACCCAGGGTAAGCTCAGAGCCCCTATTAAAGGGCCCCCAGGTCCAGCAGCTTTTGAAGGAAGCAGATCCCAGAAAGAGCCTCAGGTTTGGAATTCTCTCTAAAACACAGCTTGGCTCCTTGTGACCTTTTGAGTCACACATGACAGCTGTTCCTTCTCTCTGCAGTCAGACTCACTTCTCACACAGACCTGTGGATTTAGGTGCTTTCATACTCTCTCACAGATGCCCTTGGACAAGTGAGCTGTTTTTCATAGGGACCCCAAGATGACGTTCATGTAGAGGTAAGTCCGTAAACAGAGCCAACTTTAGGCAATAACAGGAATTCATCTGTCTCTGACATCCTCGTTTTCATCCTTTATACCTTTTGGGTCCTGCAATTAATGAATTTATACTTGCATGAATGAATCTGTTAGAATGCCAAAAGTTTTAGTTCCAACAGAGATGAATAAGTAAGAACCCCACGGATCACTACATTAAGAAAAAGAAAACAGCAGCCCATAAGCTCCACCACTGGTTATTGATATCTTCCACGGGAACATCACTTACCATCTTCTCACTTGACACAAGTTATCAGAGGCAGAAATCATGCTTGATTCAGTTTTGAATCTTTAATTAATTAACTTAACTCATCTTCAAATAAGTCTCAAATACTTGAAGAATAAAGCTTTGTCATGTAGTCCTGGCTGGCCTGGAACTCACTACATAATCAGGCTGTCCTCAAGCTCACAGAGATCCTCCAGACTCTGCCTTCAGAGGGCTGGGAAGAAAGGTGTGTGACACACCCCCAGCCTCAAAACCCGTTTATGGTTGACCTGTGTATACAGCATCCGTGGAAACTCTCATGATGAACTTGTTTCTAGCTGTGCGGAAATTTCAACCATCACACACTGAGTGACACCGTGTAACAGGAATGCGTTGTCTAGTCCCCAACTGTGACAACATAAGGTGTGACCGCCTGAGGTATAGCATGAGGATGAGCAGAGAAAGAATAGTCAGCCGAGGAAGACAGAAAGGAAAGAAAGGCCACCGATGAAGATGTGCCAGAGGTCCAGTACCAGGCCATGGGAGTCCAAGCCTCCCCAAATTCTGGCATCATGTGCTATTAAAGAACTCTGTACAACAAACCTGCAAACACAGTTTATAGCCATGTATAAAAGAACAGACTGACCAGAGTGGATAGTTAAATTTTTAGATCTTTTGCAAGCCAGTTGATTTAATGCTGGTACCTTGAAATTGGATATAACTTATGCTACAGAAGGTTCTACCCACACTTGGAACTAAATATTAAACACTTACCAGGACAACATAAATATATGCCCCCAAACCCCAGCAATATCATTCAACATGAACAAATCTCTCTTTAATATTGCATCTTGTCCTTCCTCATGAGGAGGTGGGACTGGTGTTCTGGCTGCTCCTTGTGGCCAGTCAGGATGGTATTCTGGCATTTGACTGGTCACTACATCAGGGGTTCACCTTGGCACCAGAGTAGAGCAATGACAGCCGGTCAGCACAGGGGCTGAGGTGAAGTGTTGTGGGCATGTCTGTAGTCCTGGCTACTCTGGAGGCTGGGATGGAAGGGTTGAGCAAGTTAAGAAGATGCTAAGTCTAAAGAAGATACTAAGACCCACAGCTCAATAAGCTATTAACAAAAGCCAGATGTGATGGTTCCTGGCTATAATCCTATCATTTGAGAGCCAGAGGCAATAGAAGTCTAGATTCAAGACTAGCATGGGCTATATAATATGCTTTAATAACTAACTAAATAAATAAAAATAATAAAAGGCAGAATGAAGAAAACCCCCTCAGTACAGGGTGTGAGGCACTAAGATTAGGTGTTGTGCTGTATTTCTGCAAGAAGATTTTAAAGGGAAAAATCCCACAGAACAACCCCCAGGTCATTTCGCAGAATGTTGATACCTTTAACTCTACTGCTATAGGACAGGTCCGTTCGTATGCTGGCATTTGTCTCAAGAAGCTCACTAGAAGGGACCAAGAAGAAAGATTGCCAGCTCAGGTAACCTCTTAGTGTAATTCTTTGCCATCCTGCCTACAGATAGCAGAGACAGTTTTCTAGGGGACTGCACCCAATAAAAGGATTGACTCCAAAGTTAGAATCAGTATTCTCTCCTGGGAGTAGACATCCATCTTCCAAGGGTCCTTGGTCACAAGTCACTGAGACATGAGGAGAAAGGCACCCAGGGGAAAACCCAATTTAAAAGCCATCTTTTATGGGATGTGGCAGAGGAACAATCTGGAGACTCCTTCTTAATTGGACACCATTTTGGAATATGCTAAATTGGATGGAGGAGGGCAGATCTGCACATTTGTATGCTAATTGATTCGGAGCAATGGGAACCTGCTGAGAAAGGCAGAGGCAGGCTACTCAGATAGAGAAGCCAGAAGGAAATATTAGCTGCAAGAGGAGATCCATCTATGAGCTTCTGAGACAGCAAAGTTCTGTTTGCATAGCAGCTACTCCCATCCAGATGTGCTTCCTAAATAAACCTTAGGGATCTTGAAGCATCAATGACTTTTGACAAGTGTCTTACTCACGTATTTTATTATTTAACGTTTGTCTTTAAAAGCATTTCATAGGTTTCAGAGCACAAATTGCAGTAAGCGCCTGGCTATGTAGGTGACATTCTTCATCCTTCTAAAGTTGCTGCTGTGGGTCATGGCGTTTGGGCTGGTTTCAAATGATGATCTTTGTGAATATAGACATCACTCAGAGTGAAGCTGAAGGTGCCTCCCCCCCCCCCCCCCCCCCCCGCACCCCGCCCAGTGATTCCCACTGTCTTCACTGCTCTCATTTGGGCATCAGATAAGCCCCACCCCTGCCTGAGGAGGCTCAAAGAGGCTTTGAGCAGTGAGTTTGAGTAAGAATTTAGGCTTTCAACAGATCTAGGCTTTGGTAGTCTGTTTTCCAATTAAGAGAGTGTAAGCCTGTCTAACACACTCACTTAAAGCCTCTGCTGGGCAGAGTTCTAAAGTAAGACGTTCCCACACATCTTCAGCAGCATCTTATTTCAAAATCAAAATGAAGCAAAAGCGGAGGCTGAGGGAGTGACAGGAAGGTGCTCACTGTACAAGAATGAGGATCTGCAGTGTGACCCCCAGCCTTGATGGGGGGAGGAGAGGATCTCTCTAGGTCAGTTAGCCTAGCTGAAACAGTGAACTCCAGGTTCAGTGACAGACCCTGTGCCCCAAAATAAAGTGAAGACGGATAACAGAAGACATCTGCTGCCGACCTTTGACCTCTGCACATGTGCCTACATAAGGCGCATGCATATATATGAAAGAGAGAGCCAGAACAGATGTGGCCCTGCATGTCTCCTGACATAGTTTGCTTTCTATTTATGACAAACACCATGCCCATGAACAACTTGGGAAGGAAAGGGTCTATGTCGCCTTACACTGTACACTCTATCGCTGAGAGAAACCAGGGCAGGAACTCAAGGCAGGAACCTGGAGGCAGGAACTGAAGCAGAGGCCATGGAGGGTTGGGGGGCGGGGGTTACTTACTGGCTTTCTCTCCCCATGGCTTGCTGAGAAGCCTGTTTTCTTATGAGTCCTAGGACCACTTGCCTAGGGTGGTAATGTCCTCAGAGAGCTGAGTCTTCCCATAGCACTCATTAATCAGGAAGTGCACTGCAGACTTTCCGACGGGTGATCTGAAGGAGACATTATCTTAGTGGAGGTTCCTCTTCACAAGTAACTCGAGTTTGTGTCAGGTTGACAAACTAACCTGAGCATCATCCATCACTCTCTAGGCCTGTCTCTACCATCAGCATCTACATCTCTTTTTCTTAATCTTCTTTTCCCAGTCTGGACCCTTTATGGTAGCACACCATCTACTTAAAAATATTATTCCTAATAAAGCACCCATATCTTGGTATATACTTAAGCCATATTTGTCTTTGTGGAAAGAATTACAGAGGGCTCCCCAGCCGGAATCCAGACTTTTCATGGGGGCCCTGGCTGGCCACCATTGGATTGGACTTACTTCCACTAGGGGGCACTCTTCCCCTTAAATGTCAAAAACTAGAAATAAATAATACTGCAATAGTAACAATAGAAATAGGGAATTCCTTTTACAAATAGCTACTACTGAACACAGCTTTGCAGATGTGATCATTGGGGCTATGACATTTGCAATGAAAACATTTGATTGTAACAGCAAATGTCCTTGACACTGTGGACATGTCTTCTGACAGCAGGGATGCTATCATGGAGCCCTAGATACTGGCTGTTAAGTTTTGTTCTAAATTCAGTTGGGAACCAAGAGATCCAACTCATTCACACCAGGGACTGTCTTCCATAGGATTAATTCCAGAAAGATGACAGTCACTGGTCCTAACCCTTCATTATGCAAACAATGTGTCCATGTGGAGTGGGTTGTTTAGCCCACAGGGCTAAGGAGGTAGATCTTTAATCCTTGATATGTTTCATTTCCTTTACAGAAGCGTTTTCTAGCTGCCAGTGGTGTCCTTTGTTCATGCAATTTTTTTTTCCTGTTTTGGCTAGATAGACTTCACTGTAGTTCGCATTTTATAATACTTCATTACTGATAAGGGTTGTGGCAGTTTCTACACAATTCTGGAATTACCGTAGTTTTTAAAATGTGTGTGTGTGGTGTATATCTCTGTATGTGTGTAATATGTGTAATTGTGTGTGTGTGTGTGTGTGTGTGTGTGTGTGTGTGTGTGTGTGTGTGTGTGGTATGTGTATATGTGTGTCTGTGTGTGTGCAGGTACACCTCACCTTCCAACTTATTTGAGGCAAGGTCTCTTGTCCATTGCTGGCAGGCTAGCTGGGGATTCTCTGGAGATTCTCCTGCCTCTACCATCCATCTCACCCCAGGAATCCCAGGAGCACTGAGGTAAGAGATGCATGATACTGAGCCTGGTTTTTGCTTGTTTATGTGGGTGCTGGAGATCTGAGCTCTGGCCCTTATGCTCACACAGTAAACACATTATCCATCAAGTCACATCATCTCCAGTTCCTGCCATAACTTAAAAAGCATCAACAAAACTTTCAGATAGTGCATTTGAAGTAAATGAATTCACCAGACCCTTGGAGCATGTACCATCAGAACTAGGAGATGACATCAGAGTCAGAAAGGGCCACTGTCTCACCATCCGGAGACTCTGTAGACATCCTGGCTACACCTCAAGCCATGTTACTTCTTTGGGTCTTTGTTTCTTTTTCTTAAAGAATTAGCTCCTGCCTGGCCTAGAAGCAATATAGCGTCAGTGTTTTCTAATCTACAGTGTTTTCTTAATCACAGTAGCATCAGCAAGCCCATTTTACAGAAAAGGAAACTGAAACTAGGGATTCACAGCTAATATAGGCTTAGTTGGAGCAGGCCTGCATCTCTCTGCTTTTGAAACACAGGACAGAATCTTTACTGATTAGTATACACTGAGACCCTTTGATGAACCCCCAAGGCCTACTGGCTCCAAAGGTGAATGCTCTCATTTCAATCACTGGGGGCATTTGAGGAGAAAACAGTAAGGAAAAAAAGATTAAAAGGAGTAACATATTGTGAGAGGGAACATAGGCTCATGTCCCTTCTCTCCTGTTCATTGACAGTCATGTGAAGCAGTGAAGCAGGTCACCTCCTCTCCAAATTTTTTCTTAAAGTGAAAAATGATAGGTTGAGATGAGCCCCCAGCCCTTGGATGCTCGCACGCTGTACCCTAGAGCAATAAGCTTTAAAAGTGCCGGTCTTTCTCTCTGCCTCCTGCCCCCGGCTCCTGTGGAGCGTTCTGAAATGCTGGCTGTGGCTTGCTTGGTGTCTATGTCCTCCACAAGGGAAGCACAGTGTGGGAATACAATCCAGAACCAACCCAGTATAATCAGTAGAAACAATGGAGCGTGCCACCCACTTCCCGGAGAGTCACTGCACATACCACGGATGCTATCAACCTTTCAATCAAAACAAAACCACTAGCAATGTCTTTCTAGACAGAATAGAGGGCCCTGTCTAAGTCAGATGGTGATATGGTTTGTATTGTCTCAACGGAGTCCTTCGGCTTACAGTGCTTGTCCCTTCTCAGCAGAAGTGCAACTGTGTGCACAAAGAGAAGAGTCTGTCTTCGTGGGGGTGGAACCATCTGAAGAGTCTCACTTGAATCTGAAGAGAATGAAAACCACTCTTGTTCAGCAGCTTTGGCAATTCTTGCCCTTCCCTTTTGCCTGGAAAATTTGAGTTTAAATACCCAATTTAAGCCACCCCAACCCCCTACCACAACAGAAAAGCTACTTAATGTGGAGTACCTCTCAATTAGCTAAACACACACACACACACACACACACACACACACACACACCTTCATTAGCTAAAATCTCAATCAGTAAAAAAATCAGCAAGAGAAATTTCAAAACCAAAATCGGCAGCTGAACAAAGCATAGGAACGAATGAGTCATAAAGGAATAAACAAACACAAGGGGCAAAGCATGAAATATTCAACACACAAGCAAAAGAAATCCAAACTACTAAGTAGCAAGATACTGGGGCTGCTCCTTAAGTTGGCGAATGTTTTAAGAACTTGGGCAGAGAAGGACCTTGTTTCTGTGTATTGAGTTCTGAAAAAATGTATATGAAATACAAATACTTAAAACCAACAATGAATAATCGTATCTTGAATGCTAATGTTAGCTGAACTAGAGAGCATTAGTGCTCTGGGAGCTCAGTCTCTTCTTTGGTCTCTCTCTTTATATATATATCAATAGAGAGATCTTAACCCCATCTTAATCTCTTAATTAAGATCCCCATCATCCTACCTCATCAATATTTCTGTCTGGGAAAGAAACCCTGCAAATTCACCACCTCATTCTTAGTAAATATTTGTTTGTATTCAGGGTCTTAAACTCCACAGTTCTCCCAGGAACTGATATTTTCTTTTCTCTAGACCTTTAAAATTTCCAGGATATGTACACACATGGTGACTATTTTGACACAGAAATATCTGATTCAGACAACATTAAGGTATCTTAAGAGTAGGTGAGGTAGTGATGCACACCTTCAGGAGGCAGAGCCAGGAGATGGAGGCTAACCTGGTTTACAGAGCAGGTTCCGGAACAGCTGGGGTTACATAGCTCAAAAAAACAAGAGGGAGGGTGGGAGGGAGGGAGGGAGGGAGGGAGGGAGGGAGGGAGGGAGGGAGGGAGGGAGGCTCAGAACTATGAAGGTAGAAACAGCAAGGACAAAGGCCAACAGTCACCAATATAGATGGTACCTGCTTGTGCCCTGTAAAGAGACCTTGGCACTTCCCTTAACATGGGTTAAGGTGTTACAACCATGGCCTCCTGTGGTCTACACACAAAATGGTCTATGTTCAAGGAGGAAAGACCAAGTTATATCTGCTTTCCTTGATTTTAAATCGCCACTGTTAATACTGTCGTGATATATTGTTACTGTATAGTTAGTTTGTCTATTGGGGAAGCAATGTCAAAGTTGTGTAACTGGGAGGTAACTGTTTCAAAAACCTCATAGAAGCTGAGCATGGTGGTACACGTGTTGAAATCCCAGCATTCAGGAAACCAAGGTAGGAATACTACACTATGATTTCAAGGCCAGACTGAGGCTACATAGTATATTCTAGGCTAACCTGGGATACACAATGTTGTTTTGACAAAACAAAACAACAAAAAGCGTGTAGTCACCTGACATCAGAGCCATGCTATGGGCAGTAAATGCCAACTAATCTGTAAGGTCTAGGCTCCTCGGTAAGATGGACTGACTGGGCAAGGTGGCTTTGACCTAGGTCAAAAGTTGGCTTTGACTCTGGAGTTTGAGAAGGAGCCTGCCTGAGGATAGCCAGCATGGGGGAAAGAGCCAGCATGTTGCTGGGGACATAATAACACACTAGAATCACAGTCACCCCAACTTAGGACCAAAGCCACAGCACCTACCTCGGATTTGAAGAAAGACAGAAAATGATTGTTAGAGGTTATTTCCTTTAAAAGTAAGTATTGGTGGGAGCTATGACTTTTACAAATCGTCTGGAAGTGTCTTTGTTTAGCATTGCTTTCTTCCAATTCTCTCAAATCACTTTCTTTGTAGATGCTGTGCCCAGGCAATTGTAAGAACTAATACAGTGGGGTCTCTGCATCACCTCCTCTTCCTCCAGATTGTAGATGCCACTGTTCTTTAACTCCCCATAGTTATCTCTGCAAAGTTGTTTTATATTTATGAATCCCATGTTATGGAACCGCATGAATTACCTATTCCTACAATTCTCTGGGGATTATTGTATTTATCAATACTTTGTTCATTTCTATTACTGAATAATATTCCTTGATAGTGATGTACCACTGTTTTTCAATTTTTGGTGTCTTTTTTTTTTTTGGGTTTTTTTTTTTTTTTTTTGACCATTGAAGAATATTTGAGCTGTTTTCAACTGGGGACTGGTTATGAAAATATGCACATCAATATGCAGGGTTTTTGTAAGTATAAGTTTGTGTTTGTCTAGGATAAATACCTAGCAGGGCATCTGCTGGGTAATAATGTAACTGTGCTTAGTGTTTTTAAGAGACTACTATTTTCACAAACCGTTGTACTATTTTACACGTCTACCAGCAATGTGTGTCTCCCATCATCCTTTGGTGTTGTCATTTTTCTTGTATTGGGGAGGGGCCTATTTACATGTACACGGGTGTTCATGTGCATAGAAGCCAGAGGGTGATTCTGGATTTCTTTCTCAAGCACTCTCCACCTTATTTTTTGAGACATGGTTTCTCACTGAACCTGGAACTCACTGACTTGGCCACAGTGACTGGTCGGGGATTTTCAGGGATCTTCCTGTCTCTTCTTCTCAAGGACTGGAATTACAGATATGTGCTTGGCTTTTTTGCAGGTGCCATACATCCGAACTCATGCATAACCCACATTTTACAAACAGAGTTGTCTCCCAACCCCTTTATCCTTATTTTTACCCGGATGCCCTGTGACCTTATGGGTGGGGCTACCAGACTAAGGAAACTCTGGGTAGAGGAAGAACAGCAGAGATGTCCAGCAGAGGGGAGAAGATGAACTGCTACTCTGAGAAAGGATACCAAGCCACTTGGCTAATCATGGGTTAGTTTAAGAGTTAAGAGTTAGAAAGTAATACGCCTGAGCCATAGGACAAACAGCAGGTAATTAATATCAGACTGTGATTATTTGGGACTGCAGGTCTGGAACTTGGGGCTAGTCTGGGCCAGAAACTTCATACTACATGACCTCTCATGTCTGCATACCTCATAGCTAGCAGTACTGAAAATTTCTACTTCTTTTCCAGATAAATTTTCTCTCCAGAGAAATATGTCTTCACATCTCTTTTGTCCATTTTACAACTGGATTGCTGGGTTTTCTTCAAAGGCTAGGTCTTAATATGTGTTAGATATACCAGTTTTGTGACAGATATATGATTTGTAAATCTTTCTGTTAATCTGTAGCTCACCTGTTCATTTTCTTCACACAATCTTTTACAGAACAAAAAAGAAAAATTTAAATTGTGATTAAAGTCCATCAATTTTTCATTTTAGGAGCACCATTCTGCCATTTCTATAAACTTTTCACCTTTGTTCCTGGGAATTTGCCCCATGCTTTAAAAACAACAGCAAAAGCAATAACAAAACCCATGGTCTTAATATATAAAGCTGAGAGTCTTGAGCAAGCTTCAGCTCAGTCCTCTGGCCGCCACGCCCTACACCAGAGTTCCTGGATTCCAGGTGTGCCTCACAATGCTTGATTCAAAAGTTCATAGTTTTGTATTTTAAACTAAGCCTGACCCATTTTGAGTTTTATTTATTTGCTACCTGGATGGTAGCTTAGTTGTTCCTGCACGGCTTTCTAAATAGGCCATTGAACTATGGCTACATGTCTGCCAAAAATCAGTGGAGCATTGTATTAGCTGAAAAAGCACCAGTGTACTGTGGGAGTGGAGGCTGGCAGGGAGCTCACCTCATGGCAGACAGGGAGCATCTAGAAGGAGTGTGCTAGTTCAGCACTGGCTGGCTGGCAGCCTTCCTTCCTTCCTTCCTTCCTTCCTTCCTTCCTTCCTTCCTTCCTTCCTTCCTTCCTTCCTTCCTATCCTTCCCTCCCTCTCTCCCTCCCTCCATCCCTTTCTCTCTCCCTCCCTTCTTCTCTCCTTCCTTCCTTCCCTCTCTCTCCCTCCATCTCTCTCCCTCCCTCCTTCTCTCCTTCCTTCCTATCCTTCCCTCCCTCCATCTCTCCATCTCTTTCTCTCTCCCTCCCTCCTCCCTCCCTTCTTCTCTCCTTCCTTCCTCCCTTCCTTCCTTCCTCCCTCCCTCCCTCCCTCCCTTCCTTTCTTTTTTCCCCTTTATCTAGGCTTCCAGTTCAACATGCAGTGTGAGTCTTCTCCATATCTGTTAATTCTCCATGCACAGACAGACCCAGGGTTGCCTCACCAACCTCTAGCGGTTGTAAGCCCAGTGGTGTTGACAACGAAGATTAAATGTAACAGAAATGTATGTGTGCCGTCTAGTTTCACAGCCACTCTTGGGTCCTGTCACTCTATATGTGTCTTCCCACAAGAACCATGTCATCTCAGTTATGTAATTGATGACAAGTGTGAATCAATTGGCTTAATTCATCTCACCCTGTCCTTCTTTACTAAAGCCATACTCTGGTCCATTCCCTGCCTACACACAATTCAGAATAATTGTATTTATTCATGAAGAAACTTTACTGAAATGTTGACAGCAACTGCATATTAAACCACTTTTAGCAGTGTGGTGGATAATTAATATTTCGGCTCTCTTGAGCCTTCTAGTACATAGACTATATATAATATATGTGTATATATATATACATACACATGTCCATGAATGTATCCACTTATTTAGATTTTTCTTATAATAAAAACAACATGGGCAAAAGAGAAGAGAGAGAGAGAGAGAGAGAGAGAGAGAGAGAGAGAGAGAGAGAAAGAAAGAGAGAGAGAGAAGCTTTAGAAGGCAAAACCTGATGAAATCCTGTCCTTACCCCGGAAGATCACAGGAACAGCTACAAAGGGTGGCTTCTCTAACCACTGAAGTCCCATCGCAGAGGAAGGAATAACATTAACAAAAGAGAAAAGAAAAGTGTGAAAACAATGGAAGAGAAGAAAACCATCCCATCAAAGTGTCAATCTTTAGATTAAATGCTTACGAGAAGTCTCACCAAAGCATTTTTGTCATGAAACTTCAGGAATGTTCGAGTAATAATTGAAAAAAAAGAAAGAAGTAAAAGAAAAAAATTTAAGAGAATGGGAAAAAAGGGGAAAAAAAAAAAAAAGGAAAACCCAGGCTGGCCTGGATGTGCCGTTCTGTGGTAACATTTCCATCCATTTTAGAAAGCAAAGGAAAAATTCCTTTTTTCTACAGAAGGTGATGATTTTCAAATGAGAATTCTGGGCTGAGCTATCAACCAAGAACTTTTTTTTTTTTTTTCAAATAAGCAAGCACTTACATTTTTACCTCTCACACATCATTTCTCAGAAAGCTGCCGTGGATGTGCAGCATCCAACGAGAGAATGGACCAGGAAGAAAGAAGACAAAGCCTGAGGCAACAAAAGATTCAGCATCGGGAGAAGTGAACCGAAGACCAGCCTGTCAGTTTCGCCCTGGACCCAGAACAATCATTCCCAAAGAGAGAAGCACAGAGGCCTCCAGGAGAAAATGCAAGCTGAGGGCTGCATGGTGTTTCTGAGAACAAAGGGAAGCTTTAGAGAAATCAGGGGCTCCCCGGCTCTTGATTGTGAATCTGTATTCTAATAATAAGTACAGGAGAAACACAAAGGCATAAGAGGGCGGAACTATGACATAGAAATGAACAATCGTTATCTAGTTAACAAGATGTGAATATTCATAGTGAGCAAATAAAACACGGTTTGATATTTCTGCCTGGTAAGGGAAGACAGAAGGAGGTATAGATGCAAGCTGGGAATAGTGAGGATTGCGAGGACAATAGAAAATGGAATTGAGTTTCCTTCTATAATAAAAATTCTAGCTTTGACTTAAAGTGGGGAGCGTGACTGCTGCATCGGCCTGATTATAAAAGGTGTTGGATAAGCTGCAAACCCTTAGCTATACTGAACACTGTAGACAGCTAAGGTTACTGGGAAATTGGATGAAATACCCCCAGAAAGCAATGAGCCCCTTTTAGGAAGGAAGACGCTTCTGCCTGCTTACATTCCTGGTAGTTGGAAGCAGAGGTAACCCATCCTAGAGCACTCCGCGCAAATGGTCATGAATAGGCTGCCACCACAGAATAGAGTCCAGAGGCTCCCAGTGGAAGGCAGAATAAAAAAAAAAAAAAAAAAAATCAGCTGCGGAGGGCTGTGTATGGGGTGGGGGTGGGGTGCAAAAGTCTGTTTTAAAACCAAAGTCACACATAAGAAAGTTGAAACATGATCGCGAATGATACCATGCTAACAGAAGTCATTATAAAGCTGGAGTGGCTGTAGTATTACCAGATGAGTCTTATTTCAGAGCAGAGAACATCACCCAGGAAAAAGAAAGCCGTTCAATAACGAGCTTCATGAGGGTGAGGACAAGTCACTCCCAAATGTTCATGTGCCTAATCCCACAGCATCCATAGACACGATGCAAACATGGATGCTGCCATACGCAACAGACATACTCAACACAGAGTCAGCGATATCGTCATTTATCTCTCAGGAAGTGACAGGATGTGGGCTGGAGAGATAGCTCAGCAATTTAGAGCACACATTTGCTCTTACTTACAGAGAGAGGATCTGGGTTCAGTTCCCAGCACCCATACCGCACACAGGACTCACAAATGCCTGTAACTCCACCTCCAGGGGATCTGAGGACTCTGAGCTCTGCATCTGCACTCACACAGCAGACCCAAGAAGATCATCAGAATAAAAATAAAATAAATAAAAAAAAAAAACACCAATAGAACAGGTAGGCAATAACTTGTCAAGTACAGAGAAGTCCTGAGCCCTGTGAACTCTCTTGACTCGGCCCCCATTCAACAGCAGAACATACCATTTGGATATACATGGGACGTTTTCCAAGGCCATAGTTGGAGCCGTGAAACAGTCTTTAGAAATTGTAAAAGATTCAAGTCACGCAGCATGAGTCCTCTAACTAAACTGGATAAAATCAAGATCAGCAGTGAGAAGTGTCCAGAATAAACCTCTGTTCTTCAGAATCGATATAATATGCTTCTATATTATATATGGGCCAGAGATAAAGTCAGGGAATGAACTAGAAATCATTTTCTAACATAGACAGAACTGCGATGTGACAAACTTTGTGGGTTCTACCGAAAACAATATTTAGAGTACAATTCGTAGCTTTAAGTCCTCATATTGGAGAAATGTCAATTCACGTTCTTTGCTCTCCCTTTAAGAGACCAGAGTGAGAACAAATGACGAGCAAAGTAATAAGAGATAAATGAACAAAACAGGCAAAAAATTGATAAGATTTAAAAATGGACAAATCCCAAGAATAATCAATAATTTACCTCTTTTAAAAGTTAATTTAAAAACTTTTAATTAGACAAACAAAAGGAAAAAGCAAAGAAAATACCCATATCAGACATGCAGAAGAACCTCTGCAGTTCTCACAGGTGTTTAGAGAGCAGAGGAGATATACCGAACAATTTTATACAATAAAAAAATTTAAATGCTCATGAACCACACCGTCCCCAAATAACCGGAAGATAAATAAATCTATAAGCCATTTAATAACCATCACAGAAATTAGATTTAGAATTACATACCCCCTAGAAAAGCTCTTGACTCAAATGGCTTCACTGGTGAATTCGAGTCATCAAGAAGGATTGGTGTTGATCTTAGTCAGGCTTGTTGAGGAATGAGAGGAGACCTAAACATAGTCTGTGACACCAGTGAAAACTGATACCTCAATCCAGCCTAGATAGTTCATAAAAACTGAAGGCTAACAGCATATAAACACAGACACAGAAATTCCTTCAGACTACTAGCGGCTCAAATCCAGAAGACCCTTAAGGATCCACTCACCGTGACCTAATAATTATCTTACCATTTGAAAATTAATCGATGCAGCTCACCACATCAACAGACGAGAACAGGAAAACCACCGGCTCTTCTCAAAAGATACAGAGAAAAAAAAATCAGACAAAATTCAATATCCTTTGCCAACTTAAAACAACCACACCAACACTACCCAGGAAGCTAGTAATCGACGGGAAGTCTCCTGACCTCTTAAAAGGAATCCACAAAGCGCTACAATTAACATCATACTTCACGGTAAAGAATAGATGCTTTTCCCAAAGATCAAGGGCAGAGCAAAATCTTCCAACCTCACACAGGAAGTACCAACCAAGGAAACAAGGCTCAGAATGAGAAAAAGAGCTCAGAGAGAATAAAGGAAGAGGTAAATCTTCATTTTAAAATCCACAAGCAACCTCTAAAATTAAAAAGTAAAATGGAAACTGTAAATGAACTATTTAGAATAGATAGAAATTCAAGATGGAGAGAATTAGGTTAAATGAGGCAGGACGATTTTTGAAAGCTTTGTAAGATTTGGCATCTTTTGGGGGGTTTCAAAATCCTTCTTTTACTTTGATAAAAACTCAGATTAAATGGAAGACAAGTTCTCAGTGGGCGTTAAATTTATTTCTTGAACTTCAGCTATTTCTTCAGAGACAATTTCCTTATTGAATAAAGCCTTTCCAGCCCCCTAGAAATTAGTGGGCAGTGAGTTTTGGGCTTTTTGAAAGCCAAGCTTTTAATAGCTAGAGATACTTAAAAATGCAAGTGTGTTTTAGGTTATTAATAGATTTCAATCAGGCCTTGAAATGAAAATAAAAATGTAAATTGTATGCATAATTAATGATTTTAAAAAATTGTTCCCATGGTGAGGATTAATCGTTTTTGGCTGTTAGCCTCAAGGATAAGAAACTATGCTAACTCAGAGTTTTCTCAATGAATCACTTCTAAGTATGTACCATGTAAACACATGTTGATTATTTGCATAAACATCTACATTTATGAGTATGTTGATGCCAATCAGCTACATATTGAGGGCGGGAAAAGGCAGTTTGATAAATGAAAACTCCAGCTAAGCTGAAAAATTCAACACAGGGCTTAGATTTATACCACCCACCTCTACTATCAGTTTTCAGTTCTCTCTAGTCTCCCTAGCTTAGCCTCAAATGCACAATCCTCCTGCCTCTGCCTCCTGAATGCTGGGATCATAAGCAGTGTCACCACACTCAGCTTTAGTTATCTTTGTGTTCATGTATATTAAGTGCAAAGACAGTTCAAACGTCAGAACTCAGCAGAAATCAAGGAAGGGTAAGAAATAGCATACTTCAGTTAAGGAAGTGGGGACCTGAGTGACCTTAGCTCCCCATCCTCACTCCAACTACTGTGGTGGGATTCAGGTGTTAGCTGCTAAGGTTGGAAGGCATGTATCCAGAGTCCTGGGAGCCTGAAGGGGGTGTGGCCAGCCCCGTTTAAAAAGGGTTGCTGGGATCTTGAGTGCCCGTTTTGTTCCTGCTTTCTTGAGAGATTGAATCAGCATCCATCGCCTGGATCTTCCGATCGTCCAAGAATCGTCCTAAGGTGTAACCTGTAATCGTGAGTGTTAAATTACTCTCCAAATGAATATTAATCCTGTATTTGGTATATTGCAAGAGAGATTGATTGCAATAAACTACCTCATTGCTCATATTATGGATAAGCACAGTGTGTCATGATTGAACATTACTCAAGTTCCATGTGGTTTTGCTTGCACAACATACATGAAAACATTCCCCCATAAAGATAACATCACACAGAGAAGAACATAGGCACATGCAAGCAAAGCTTCCCATTGGTAAGAGATAGAAAGCACAACTAAAACTCATAGGCTGTCTCAAGAGGAGGGGCCAGAAATACATTCACGCGGAATAGAGTATTTTGGAAAGCCAATACCATCTGCAGAGTCCAAATTCCTATCAGCTGTAAAGGGAAGATGCATGGTGCTAAGCACAGTGAGTACCACTCAAGTGTGACTTTGGAAGGTTAATCATGATGCCCACCCACTTCTGGCCCATTCAGAAGTGGATTCTTTTATCCTGCATGTCTCATTCTCAGCATCCACTATACTATGTCCTTTCTGCTATATTTTGAATATAAAACTGTCTCTCGTAGGCTCATGCTTTGAGTCCTTGGTCCCCAGCTGACACTTGTTTGGGAGGCTGTGAAACCTTTAAGAAGTGAAGCCTGATTAGCAGAAGGTCACCAAAGACTTTCTCTGAAGGTTATGGCCACCCGCTTGGTTACAGCTGCTCTCTGATTCCTTATCTATCACCATGTGAACAGCCATGGCCTCAATGGTCCCTCTACCACAGAGGCAACCCCTTCATCATCACTTCCCTGTTGTGAGGTGTTACGCCCAATCTCGCCAGCAAGGAAAGACGCAACACCAGGCTCTTCTTTCAGCAGTTAATTCAGGAACCTTGAACATAGCTTCTTCTTTGGGGTACCTGCTCCCAGCTAAATACCTTCTGGACTGCCAATCACGGGGCGCCATGTGGGCCATGCCAATAGGTCCGGGTACATGAGAGCAAACCAAGAGCTTAGCCTTAGCCAAATAAGGAGTTGTTTATCTCAGAGAGCGCTCACTGTCAGGAAGGTGGAAGGCGGAAGCCAGCGCCATCTTTAAGGTGCGGCCACGCAGCTCTCTACAGTGAGGAACTCCAATCCTTACAACTGAGATGAAGTAATGTTCCTATTGGGCATTTGGTCAGAGAAACAAATACCTTTATTTTCCTTGGTTTGTTTTTCTCTAAGGCCAGAAACGCTGCCTGTCTTATTCATAGCCTGTCCTGTGTTTGACTTAGGGCCAGGCATACAAGCTTTTGCCCCATCTTTGACATGATTTATAATATACAATAAATTTATAATATTCATAACATAATTTATTATATTACATATAACATAATACTATATAATAATTGACTACTCATAATTTATTGATTTTTTAGACTCAGGGAATAGGCCTAGTCTTTAATGAAAATGTTTACTGAAAGGTTTATAAAGAAGCCAGTTATCTGTAAAAATGTCTAGTGCATCTGAGAATAAATGGATGCCAAAGTTATCAGTGTCCTGTTTAGCAACCTCCTTTAGTGTAATCCAAGTATCCCCTAGACCCAAAATGATTGTGAGAAGTCATACTGAGAAGACACATACATTGTGTATTATAGTCATGAAGCTATTGCTTCACTTCCATGGGTAGTGTTCTTGTGATCATCTATTACATAGACAGGGTGCATGTAATCATCTATTCACTAGTAATATGTCCACACCATTTATTTTTCCTTTTATATGTACCAGGGATTGGTATGTATGTGGTGCTGACTACAGATTATGCAGAAGCTGTTCAAGGAGAATGAGACCTGATACACACCAGAGCCATTCAGTAGACCAATGGCTCTCAACCTTCCTAATGCTGTGACCCTTTCTTTAATAAAGTTCCTTGTGTTATGGTGACCCCCCACCATAAAATTATTTCATTGCTACCTCATAGATGTAGTTCTACTACTGTTACAAATCATAATATAAACATGGGCTATGCAGGACCTCCAGGGGGTTGTGACCCACAGGTTTAAAACCACTGCAGTAGAGGAACTCTGTGGACTCCGAGCAAGCTTTTCTCAGTTGCTGTCACCCATAGATCGGGATGTGAGTGTATTGGCTTTCAGGATTTTTCAACGCATTGATTCTATCTGAGCTGTCTTCCCAATTAGCCAATGAAAAGTGATAAGACCTTGACTCGGGTAACTTCAGCCAAAATGAAGCTTTTAGTCCTTAAAGGCACCTTGACTAAAAAGCAACACACAGTGTAGGTATTAATTTTGGAGCTAGGCTCTGATATAAGAATCGGTAACCTATCGGTAACCATCATGGAATCTGTAGAATTCTACCTCATACACTAATAATGGGTCAATGCTACCACAATTAAGCTCCGACTGGCCAATCAATAGGTAAAAACGGTACTTAGAGGAAGACCATTCCTTGTTGATGGACATTTGGTTTCCTTTCGATATCTTGCAAAAAAATTAACCATGGTACTGCATTATTCTGTTTTTAATTACTACACGAAATACCTGAAGCCATGTGCTTAGTGAAGAAAACGTTTATATAACTCAGTTTTACAGACTTTGAGTTCAAGATGGGTAGCCATACCAGTTAACAGAGGGCTGAATGGCAGATGGCAGTATGCTAGGAAGAAATTGTACTGCAAGACTAAATGCTGGTCAGCAACTCATGAGTCAGGTTCACACTTTGCTTGTGTGTGTGTGTGTGTGTGTGTGTGTGTGTGTGTGTGTGTGTGTGTTCATGCTTACATGAAAGTGTATGTGCATGTGTACCCATAAACATATATGGACTTCGGGTGTCATTCATCAGAACTGCTTACCTTGTTTTTGTTTTGTTTTGTTTTTCTGTAAATAGACTATCTCACTGGTGTGTTGTTCTCTGAATAGGTAGAAAAAATGGTTGACTTTCTAGCGAGCTACAGGGATCTGTTTGACTTTGCCTCTTCCCTAGCCCTGGAATTAGCTACATACACCAACGTTTTCACATTTCTCAGGATGGAACTCAGACCCTTACACTTGCCACCCAGACACTTCATTGACTGAAATATCTCTGCAGCCACAGTCTCATGTCTCTGATAACTTTCTTTCACGAAATCTAATGCAAGGCCTCATGAGAACTATTTTAATCCTTCCTGGCAGCAACACCCCTAACAAAATCTAGCAGCCTCCCACTTAGCACCAACCCACATGCCTCTTGTTCCACCAGTTCCCCACATCACCATACTGAAGACCAAGTCTCTTAGAGCATCAATCTTAGGAAACAATAGCCAAACGTGGTAGGTACAATGGATAAAGATATATAGTCATCATTTTATGGATATGTAGGCTAAATTCCTAGAGTTAGGATTTCTGCATCAGAAAGGGCAAGTGTTTATAGTCATGGATATACCTGACCAGCCAACTAAAGATGCTCTACCAATTTACACTCCCACTAACAATCCAGGATTAGCCTCTTTCTACCCTCACTAACGCTTTCCATTTGGCTTACATCTGTTTGTCTAATGAAGTAAATATGTTGTTTCAGTGTGTCTTTATTTATAGCTCTTAGTATCAATAGGAATGCCCACTCATTCTCATGTTCGGTATCATCTGTGTTTTGGGAAACCATATTAAATACTTTTCTTTCAGTTGTATAATTTTTCTTTAGCATTACAAGATTGTTCTCCCGCATGGAAGTTAGCCTTCTGACTCTGATATGAATTGCAAATACTTTTTTCCCCCACACATAATCATTTGTCTTTTTCCTTTGCTTAAAGTAATTTTGCCAGGCAGAAAATTTTTCTCTATTTTTCTGTTGTCAAATTCATCACTGTCCGGTTTTCATTTCACATTTATCATGATGTCTCCATTCTGACGGGGAAATCAATTTGTTTCTTCTGGTAATTAGACTTTGATTGATACTTGAATTATTTCGGTGAAGAGTGTGACAGATGTATGTAGCCAGTCCCTTCAATGTCCCCCAGCATTTCAGCACCATTTATTAAATATGCTCATCTTTCCCATCATCCACAATGATTCAAGGTGTCACTTCAATGAAACTAAATCTTCCCACTCAACATATAATGTTTAGCTGTTGTTATTCAACAGCCTTTACATCTTCATACAGAAATATTTAACATGTTTCATATTGCTCTACCTTCACAATTCTTGAGTTATCCCTATATGTTTTTCTTTTGTCATTATTTTTGCTACACATGTGTCTCTCTCATCAGTATCTATCAGCAATCTGATGGTTTATTGTTTTTATTTATTTTGTTTATTTAGATAAAGGCTGTACTAGCTTTCTGGAAGAGTGTACTTTTATATAGACTTTAAAGAATTCCAGCATGCAAGATGGCTGGGCAGGAAAAGGTGTTTGCTGCCAAGCCTGATATCTTGATTCTTATCCTTGGGGCCCCTATGGTGGAAGGGGACAACTGTCTTAGAAGTAGTCCCCTGATCCCCTTATACATGCCATGTATATCATGCGTACACTCATGTAAGAAGAAATAAGTAAATGTAATTTAAAGGTAATCTTCAAAGATTCCAGAAGACAGTGAGCATCTCAAGCTAAGTATGCACTCTAGGAAAGAAGTTATCTACAGCTAGAACTTGCAGATAAAACAAATGACCCCATAGACTGTTAAAGTCTTTGGATATTATAATTATTAGTTACTGGAATAACCATGTTTGGCATATTTGGGAAGTGTTTTCAGGGAAGAGAAGTTTAATCAGAAGTCTTAAAAATTAAGCAAAGATCTAAGAGATATAATAAACAAAGCACAGTTAAATAGGTAGATTTAAGAGCATTATCAGATTAAGCTGGAAAGGAAATTAAACTAGAATACAGACAGATTATAAAACAGATTATAATAAGATAAATGTGAATGAGGGAAGGTGATCTAGCAGCACAGGGAATAAGACAGCATCACAGCATTCCTGAAAACACACCAGAAGACAAGAACAAAGACAAAAGTCATATTTGAAGAGGTAACAGGCAATTGTTCGGAACAAACACAAGAATGAGTCAAGAATTCTAAAGTTAAATAAAAGCTGAAAATAAAGCACATACCTAGGAGATATTTATAACATATTATAACCACAGGAAATGAAATGAAACTGTTCACTCTTGAAGAAGCAACAGCTAAGAGCCAACTTCTCATTGGCAACTGTAAGAACCAGTAAATGAGGGACCATCATCTTCGGAGTACCAAAGACACCTGCCAGCCTAGAATCCTATGCATGGGAACACCACACTTCACAGATGGAACAGAAATGAAGACATGTCCAGAAACAATTCAGAAAGTATTTGACACCAACATTTTGTCTCTAAAGCAGTGGTTTTTAACCTGTGGATTGCTACCCCTTTGACAAACCTCTATCTCCAAAAAATTGACATTGCAATTCATAATAGTAGGAAAGTTAGAAGTATGAAGTAGCAGCAAAATAAATGTATGGTTTGGAGGTCACCACAACATGAGAAGCAGTATTAGAAAACGGAAGCATTGGGAGGGATGAGAATACTACTCTAAAGGGAACACCACAGAGGAAGTCAGACAGAAACCAGCCTTAAGTAGAAGGTGTAGACTTAGGAAGGGAGAGAATGCAGGTAAGATTCACATGTTTCTGAGAAGAGTTTCAGCCAGTAAAGCTATGAGAAGAAATGGAACATCACTGGGAAGCTGGGATACAAAAATCAAGGCCACCGTGAAATTTTATTTTCAACCCATTCCCTTGTTAAAAAAAATTAAATAATATTGAGAAATTTCAAGTTCTAGTGGACATGTGCAGCCACGGGCTTTCTTTTATGTTGTGAGGAGGTCATGCACTGGAGAACAGTTTGTCATATCTCCTAAGTTCAATGTTAACCCATAGATGATCCATTCTATGTTCATCATACAGGGAAGCTCCTGTATACACATAAGAGACAATGTAAACAATGTTCACAATCGTGTAATCTATTAAAACATGGCAAACCTCCTCAGTGTTATCAGAAAGAGGCTAAGTGGATAAACTATGGCATAGGTAGTCACATGGGGATAGTTGTGACAGTCAAGATTCATGGGGTACAGCTACCTGAAAAGATCTGTTATATGTATTATATTATATATTATATATATATTATATAAATATTATATATATATATATATATTATATAAAAGCTAAGTCCCCCACAAGACTGTTGTAGGAGGTTTGGCCCGGACTTTCAGGCCTAACCTCAAGGTTTAGGATACACAGACCCACAGTCCTGCAGTCCCACAGAGACACACATAAGCATACAATAGTTTTAGGCTGATCAGCCTATGGCCCAGGCATATCACTTGCTAGCTCTTTACCCTTATCTAACCCATGATTCTTCCTGCTCAGCCATGCAGCTCGGTACCTTTCTTTAGAGCAGCATGGTTGCCCTCTGCTTGTTCTGGCTTCTCTCTGGCATTCTCCCTGGCATTCTGCTCTGTGCTTCCTGTTCTCAAGAGTTTTCTTAGTCTGGTAGCCCCACCCATACTTCCTGCCTGCCTTTGGCCAATCAGCACTTTTTATTAAACCAGTGGGTGGGACAATTATTTACAATGTAACAACATAATCTCCCACAAGACTCCCTTCATTTCAGTTGCTGACTGCCAGTCTCAGGTGTCCTTAGCCACCTGTGCATCTAATCCTCTATGTGTTTGATGTTCATCAGGATTCCTTCAGGCTTGCTACTTTTCTATCAGGGAGTCAGTCACTCTGCTTGTCAACACCAGTTCTCTATAGAGGCTGCACACATGGAGAGAGAGCTATGTGATCAGGTTTGCATCCTTTCTCCAAGAAATCAGTGTATCAGTTTTCCAAAAGACTTGCTAACAACCAGAAAAGCCCATTGGGTTTGAGGCTCAAAGAGTTTTGGGGGAGAGAGACCATGAGGGATAAAGGTCATAGGGGAAGGAGGTCATATCTAGGTAACTAGACGTGAATATTAAGTACTGGGAATGTCTTTAAACTTGGTCTCAATTCCCTTCATGGACATCGGCTCAGTCTCAACACTTTAAGCCTACAGCTGGTGTTTCAGGTGGTTGGATGCCCACCCTGAGTCCTTTTGTTAATGTGATAAGCATGCCTCTATCGTTCAGGAAATTCCAAGGGTTTTTGGAACTCGGTACCAGGGACTCAAGACAAAGACCAGACAAATTCTTTACTGTTAACTCCATAATAAAAATCCAGCACACTAATCTCTGTCTTGAGGTCTATTTCCAGGGAATGTGATGTAAGATAGCAGTTGCCAGGAGTGGTTTGAAGAAACATGAGTAATTACTCAGTTCCAACTGTTTTGTGGAGTGCTGGGGAGCACAGGGGCTCAGTCTTTACTGAGCTGGCCCTCTTCCTAACACCAGGCTCCATTCTAACAGCAACATAACAGTGTCACCACTTGGAAGTGAACAAGATTTGAAAAGACTCCTGGGCCTAGATGGGCATGCCATTTGAGCTTTAACTACAGACGTGTCATTGCATAATGTGAAATACTCCCGCTACATGCATGCATTGTTAAGTTGTTCCTTGTGTAAACAACACACGTTTTGCTAACACAGAACCTGGATGGTATTGCTCATGCAATCTCCATCAGGCCTCAGTATGGTAAACACAGATCCATGAGCTGCAGTAGGTACAAGGCTTTAGTAGGTACTGCTTTACAATAAATGCTGTCCACAAGTAGAAGGGGTGTCTTTTTGGGCAACAGGAATAAAAGCCAGATGTAGAGGTGGGGCATGATGACACACTTTGGTAACCCAGACTTGGGAGGCTGAGGTAGGAGGGTTTGTGCAGTCTGAGCTACAAAGGGACACTGATTTAAAAACACCAAGCCAAACTAACCAATAAAACAAGCAAAAGTCATATGTGATGGTACACTTTTAGTTAGCCACTCAGAAACCTGAGATGAGAGGTCACCTTGAGCCCAGGAGTTGAAAGCCAGCATGGTAAGAACCCATCTCAAAATTAAAAATTAAAATATATATGTATATAACAAATATATAAATAAGAAATAAATACATATTAAAAAATATATGTAGAAAATGATTATCAACAAAAGTGCTATATGCTAAACAAGCAAGGACTGACACCCCGGGTTGTTCTCTGACATCTTCTCTCTTACACTCATACACACACACACACCACACAACACACATACACCCACACACACACCACACATACACACATACACACACACACATACACAACACACACATACACCCACACACACACCACACATACACACACAACACACATACACAACATACACACACACCACACATACACACATACAAACATACAACACACATACACAACACATACACACATACAAACACACAACACACACACATACACACACAACACATGCAGAGACTAAGAGACTAAGCAGAAAAAATTGGTTTAATAAACAGAGAAGCCTGAATAAAGCAGCAATGGAGAAGAAAAGACACGGTGGCTGTTTGAAAATGACTTTCTTGGCACAAGTTAATTAAAGCAGAGGTTAAACTCCCATATCCACCAGCTAAAACCGACGTGTTTGTCCTGCTGTTATCTCTTATTTATTTGGTACCTCAGAAGGGTAATCACAGTTTAACTGGCTTTGCTGGCTCAAGTCACAGTTCATCCATTCATACCCAGAGTCTTTTCCTTTTTGGGGACTCAGACTCACAGAATGAACTGGACCTCTCTCTCTAGCTGCACAGAATAAAGGGAAGAATGAAGGTGTGGCCCAGAGAAGCAGGGTGAGGGAAATGGGGAGACTTTCTTATTCAAATGGCTCACACCAAGCAAATGGCTGTTTCTTTTCGTGGTCCCTCCATTAACAATGCACCTTAGAATTCTTCCATTTCCTTCTTTATAAAGTCCTTTGCTCTTTCAATGCCTGATCTTTATTGTCTGAGTGTCCCCTGGTTTAACACTTTCTAAACATTTGTCACATTTGTTTACAGAGAGTACTGTAATGAATGCCCTTGTACATAAACATACTTGTTTACGCTTCTTCAAAGGGCAGCTACCTCGGCCCCTATTTCTCATCCCTTCAGGCTGTCCACCTCACTCTTCAGCAACCAAGTCCCACGAAGCCTCCAGCTTTCACACTGCCCTGTTTTTCTGTGCCTCCCTTTGCTTATCAGGTTAGTAACTGAGTTAATGTCATCTGCCTAATGTAGTGTCTCGAACAGAGCAATGTTCAATATAAGAAAAGCTTATATACTTAGGCTTGATCTTACCTTCACCCGTAAGTAAATTTCTTTTTAAAGTAAGAGATCAGGGTGCAGGGTATGTGATTGTAAGGCCTACTGGGAGGCATGGTAATATAGTGTATATTTAATAAAATCAGCCTGGTGTACCAGAGAACAGATTCGCCCACAGTCAAGCTGTGAAGTCAGAAAGTGGTGACTCACGCCTTTAATCCCATCACTCAGAAGACAGATCTTTCTGTATTTCTGTGAGTTCAAGGCCTAACAGCCAAACAGTAGTAGCTCACACCTCTAATCCTAACTGTAGGATTATAATGCAGAGTTGAACCCAGAAGTGAAACAGCTGGTCGGGGAAAATATTTAAGGCAGGAGGAGGCAGACATTCAGGCATTCGGTAGAAGTGACCAGCCAGGCTGAAGACTCCTGAAAATAACATTTACCCTGGTCGACCTGAGCAGTTGGCTGGGTGAGAATTGACTGTGGTCTGTTTCCTTTCTCTAATATTCCAGATTTTCTACAATATCTGGCTCTGGGTTTTCACTATATACCAAATTGAATTCCTGCAACAGGGGAGTCCTTGGGTTATTGGAGTAGGTGTGTCCTTCAAGGGGGTCCAGGGCCTTGGACTCCTCTTTTTCTCCTTTGCTTCCTGGCCTCAAAATGAGCAATTTTTGTTCCATCACATATATGTTTCTGCCTTGATGTGACAACCTCTCACAGGCCCAAAACAATGAAGCAAATCAATCTTGGAATACAGTCCTTAAAACCGTAAGTCAAAATAAATCTTTTCTCTTTATGACATGAGTATCTCAGTTATTTTGTTTTAGTGACAGAAAGCTGACAATGCCTAATCATTTAAAATAATTTTCTAATAGTATTTCACTAGTTACCTACCTATATTCGGTAATTTTGTCCATTGAGACTAAAGAAAAGCATGTAATGGCCCCCCACATGCTCACACATATATCTTTGTTTCTTCCCTACCCTAACAAGACTAGTGAGCTCTTCCAATAACAACAATAACAACAGCAATAACACACACACACACACAGGAAACCTCCTTTGAAACGAAATTTCTCAACATTAATATTCACAATGCAATATTGTAAAAAACATCCACATTAGAACCAGAAAGCCAAGACCTCACTTTCCCAAAACTGTTTGGCTATTGGGATTAAAGGGCAGAAATATGCAGATACTCCATGATCTCAGCAAGGCAAAACCAAATGACCAACTAACCAAACAAACAAATAAACATTGTGTTCACTGGCTGGGAGACCCAACTGGGACAGAGGCAGAACCTCAGGGCTTTTCATCCAGAATAATATGCAGGGAAAACACCTTTGTCCTGGAGCAATTGTCATGAAGCTGTCTTTGCTTTCATCTGGTAGAATCAGAATCCTGTGATGTAGAATAAGGACTTTTCTTTTTGACTTAATTTCCTGATAAATGATGACCACTCCATGCTCAAATATTTATCTTGAATACAGAACAAAAGTGAGTTGTTTCATGTATGTAGAAATGTAATCAACATATTATTCATGCCTGTGTGGTTCTTTGTTTTGTTTTGCTTTTTTGTTTTTGAGTGTCAAGCGCCATATTTACCTTAGGTGAGGTCCATATTCTTGAGATAATCACAACAGTAGTGACCATCATTTCCTGCATCCTTTGCTTGCTCCGAGCCCTGGGCTACTGGAGCTGTACCACTGTTGAATCCTTGAGGTTCTAAGAGGTAGGTGATTTTATTTCCATTTTGTAATTCTGAGGGCAAACCACATAAGTAAGGGTAATGCTTATTTCACTCAGGATTACACACCTTTAGAAACATAGTTTTGGAAGCCAAACCTTTAGGAACTAATAATCTACTCTACTTTTGCGAGGTCCATCGTAAGTGTTTTTAATTCATAAACGAAGTTGCTAACTTGGGCTACCGAAGGCTCAGAACTTCCAGCCTAGTTGAAAGTTATAAACACATTTTTATTTATATCCAAGATTTGTTTTTTGGTTTTTTTGGGTTTTTTTTTTTTTGTTTTTTGTCTTTAAATGAAGTAAAAATCTTAAGATCTTATCTCAAAATAAAATATTTTAACAATCATTTTCAAGATAGCCTTTGGTTATTATTCAATCAAGTAATTTAAGTAAGCATTACATATATCTACCCTCTGTTTACAGATGATACATGTAGTTGGACCCTTTCTAGACTGCTCACATGTCTGCTTCTTAACCAGTTCTAAGAACTTGGGTTGTAAAATTTACAGCCATAATAAATTTCCAATAATCTTGGACATTACAAACAGCACACACAAAGAGAAATATTTCAGTTTCCTTAATTAAACCTACCATGAGTAATAATTGTGTGGCTTTTCTTTTCTCCATTTTCCCTAACTCCATTTAAAATTTTTCTGGAATTGAAAGATCCTTGGGTCATGAGCAGGAATGGTAAGCAAGTTGCTTTAACTGCCAAAGAGTGCCAAAGTCATTACCTCAGCAAAAAAGAACTTTCTACTGGGGGTCTAAGACAAGGAAAAGAAACCTGGTTCATCCAGGAAGGCTCTCCTACCCATGGGCAGACATGTGGACTCATTCTGGTACCAATAATAGCGTCAAATTCCCTACTCTTGAAGGAAGGTTGGCTTTGGGGAGATGCCCCATTACCTAATATTTATCTTCTCTCATCTCTATCACATCTAACTTCTGTTAATAACTTCTCGTTGTCCATATGAATTGTGTCTTTGCTTTATTTCTTAAAGTTTCTTTTAGCCATCCTGTGTGACAAAGCACATGTCCTAGAGCTAAATGTTGCTTCTCATATCTTTATTTTGTCTTTTAGTTTGATGTCAAAGTCTGATCATTTCATAGGCCTAGAGGGAGGATTGAATAAGCTAAATGAATGTTCAAATACTTGGCCCAGTGACTCGAAGATGATGGGCACTGGGTGAGCTGTTGCTCTTCTTAATATCCAGTGGTTGAATTTTAGTTTAAATGGCATATACTGAAGTAAACAGCAACTGCAAAACCGTGTATCAGTTCTCAATCATCCTTACCAAAGTAAGTTCCACCATAGCAATGGTAAAGAGATATTTACAACAGCGAAAGCCTGTAAGTCAATGAGAAGTGTAGAAGAGGTCATGGTTCAAGAAATGAAGACTCAAACAACAAGACCTGAGGGGGGGGGGGTCCCTGTAGGTGTCAGACAGGTAAGCAAACCTCGCAAAAGGATGAAAACCTGGTTCGGATTGACTTTGTCGACCTGTATCAGACTCTGGGGAGTCTAATGCCAGGCAGTTCATTGACAGTGTGTTTAAAACACTGCACTATTTGGAAAAATGTTTCTAGGCAACAATCTGTCCAATCTAGGTATGCAATAATGCAAAGTGACCATGAAGGTGAGTACTATAGCTCACCTATAGATAGTATAGAAGTCAGCAGACTATAAAGTACACATGACATCTCTCCTAAGGATGGGTAATGAATGGTTCAGGGAAGGAATTGTCTGTGATAATTATTCTGGGGAATGTGGGTGAGGTCTGCTTTTATTATAGCAAAAGATAGGTGAGGCTGTTCCACATACAGCAAAAATGTCACCAGGTCATTAACAAAATCCACTCCATGGCTTTAGGGTGAGAAAATAGGTATTATATCTCCTCCTCTAAGAAAAGGATCTTATGTTTTTAACTTCCTGGTTCCCCTAGTGCTTTGTGGGTGCCAGGGTTTTCTACGGGGTTGGACTGGTTAGTGGTGGTGCTGACGTCTACATTCATAGAGACCTTTCTTCTTGTCTGTATATGTTCTACAGTCACAGCAGTGGCTCTGTAAGGGCATTTCTATGAGTTTTTTTGCCTTCTCTTCATTTTTTGAAGCTCTGATAATTTGCCAAGGTTATATTAGGATTGAACCTTTGTTGTGACAATCATTTTTGATCTGAAATGTCTTTCATATGAGATTAATACAAGCACTTCTTGAACTATTTGCATGCTATATCTTTTTTTTTTTTTTAGTTTTAATTTATAAATAACCAACTGTCCTTATTACAGACATGGCTATTTTTAAAAAGAATTCATTGTAAATATTTGTCTTTTAGCTATTGTTTTTTAGACAAGTTATATTTATTGTAACTCTTGGCGTGTTGGTGCTGTGTTTCTCATTTATTGCCCATTTTTCTTATCTTGTTCTTTCTTGTTAAGGCTTGAAACTGCTTCAAAAAAATAAAAATAAAGAAACGCATCACCCCAGCCACACAATATGCCCAAAGGAAAGAAGGCCAAAGAGAAGAATGTTCCTCCCCCCACCTCTGTATACTCCTACACTTTATCTTGCCATGAAGAAACAGAAGGCCAAGCAGATGGTGAATCAATTTGAGAAAAGACCTAAGAACTTGGGCGTTGGACAGGATATCCAGCCCCATAGAGAGCTCACTTCATCAAAGGGCCCTGCTACATCAGGCTGCAGAGGCAAAGGCTTACCCTCTATAAGTGCCTCAATGTACCTCCCACCATTGACAGTTTCCCCAGGCCTTGGACTGGCAAATGGTTACTCACCTGCTTAAGCTTACCCACAGCTACAGGCCAGAGACAGTGCAGCAAAGGGAGCAAAGGCTGCTGGCCCTCACTGAGAAGAAAGTGAATGAGCACTGAGAAGCTAAGGGGATGTCCCAACTAAGAGATCACCTTCCAGAAGGGGTCAATACAGTCACCACTTTGGTGGAGAGCAAGAAGGTTCAGCTGCTGGTGACTGCCTACGATGTATACCCCCATTGAGCTAATGGTCCTCTTGCCCTGTGTCTCAAGATGGCGCCCCCCCACCCCGCCCCTCATCAAGGAAAAGGGAAAGGCTAGGCTGGGGCAGCTGATCCACAGGAAGACATTTACCATTGTTGCCTCCACACAGGTTAACTCAGAAGTCAAGGGTACTCTGGTTAAGCTGGTGGAAGCGATTAGGATCAGTTACAACAACAGATACGATGAGATCCCCCACCAACAGGGAGGCAACATTCTGGGTACTAAATCTGTGGCTCACACTGGAAAAGACAAAGGCATAAGAACTCACCATAGTTTTCTAAGTTTTATATATTACATAAATATAGCTATAATTTCTAAAGCATCAACAGAGAACTGTTGAAAAGGGGCCCCTTGTGCTCATGGATTAGCAGAATTAAGATTTTAGGAATCTCTTTATCATAAAACTACATATATTTTTAAAGCAATCCCACTAAAATGCCAATGACATTCTTCACAAAACTAGGCAAAAAATAAAATAGAAATAAAAAACCAACCTTGTTTTTTGTGTTTTTCTTTAATGCCAGGGGTTATATAAATTAATTCAGCCACCATGGAACTCAGTATGGAGGTTCCTCAAAAAACTAAAAAGACTATAATATGATACCATTTCTGGGTATACAGTGGAAGAACTCAAAGTCAGTTTATCAAAGAGCACCTGTACAGCTATATTTATTGCAGCTCTATTCATGGTATCCAAGTTATGAAATCAGCCTAGGTGTCTGTCAACAAATAAACAGATAAAATGTGATATAGATGGATGGATGATGAATGGATGGAGGGATGATGGATGGATGGTAGGTATAGGTATGGGTATAGATACACACACACACACACACACACACATACACACACACACACACACACACACACACTGGATATAATGGTCAGTGTTAATTATCAACCTGAGAGACTCTAGAATCTCCAGAGATTTGAGTCACTGGGAATGTCTGTGAGGGATTCTCTTGGTTACATTAACTGATATGGGGAAATCTCCTGTAACTGTGGGTGGGGCTATTCCCTTGTACTTGGGAGGTACAAGGTAGAGAAAAGAGCTGAGAACTAGCATGCATTCATTCTCAAATTCTGCTCTTGACTGTGAAATCACTGTAGCTTCAGGATTTTACTCCCTTACCCTCCCCAGAAGGGTAGGTAATCGCTTAAACTATGAGTTAAAATCAACCCTTTTTGTCTGAAGTTGCTTTACTTGGGGATTTTATCACAGCAACAGAAAAGAACCTAAGATTGTACAGTTTTATTTGAGCATTAAAAAAAATTGAAATTGTGTTCTTTGCAGGAAAAAAATGGATACAACACTGTATTAATTGCTTCTCTTGTTGAGACAAAATATGTGACAAAGCAACTGTGGGTCTATCTTGGCTTACAGGTTAAAGGTGAAGTTCATCCTGGTGAGTGTCTTAGTTAGAGTTTCTATTGCCATAACAAAACACCATGACCAAAGGCAACTGGAAGGAAAGGGCTTATTTGCCTTACACTTCCTCATCTTAGTCCATCATTGGAGGGAGTCGGGACAGGAACTCACACAGGGCAGGAACCTGAAGGCAGGAGCTGATGCAGAGGCCATGGAGGGTGCTGCTTACTGGCTTGCTCCCAATGGCTTGTTCAGCCTGCTTTCCTATAGAACCCAGGACCACCAGGACAGGGATGGCACTGCCCACAATGGGCTGGCCTCTCCCATACTGATCACTAACTAAGAAAATGACCTACAAGCTGGCTCACAGCCCAATCTTATGGAGGCATTTTCTCAATTGAGGCTCCTTCCTCTCATGATTCTAGTTAGTGTCCAGTTGACATAAGACTGGCCAGAACAAGTGGTATTACAACTTTGCAGCATTGTTAGAAGATTTTCCTGCTATAATACTATCTAGCATTCAAACATTGGCCCTGTTCACTCTTTATGCTGTAGACAGATAACCTAGGAAATTTACCTGGGAAGAGGGAAGATTTAGTTTGCTCAGGGTTTCCTCTATTATGATGGGGAAGGCGTGGCACAGCCAATCACAGTGACCAGGAAGCAGAGAGTAGAGAAGATGCTGCCCAAATAGGCACTTCCCCATCCTCTCCTTCACTTTTCTACCCCCTTCCTGGAATAGTGCACACATTTAGGGGGAATCTTTCTCCACTTAGTTAATCCTCTCTAGAAACACCCTCACAGACACACCTGGAAATGTGCTTCTCCAATCCCCCAGGTGCTTCTCAATCCCATTAAACTGAGAGTTTAATCTTCACAGATCTCAAAGAGCGGCACCTAAGTGTTCACATTTTTGTATTTTTCCACCCACATGAGCTTTGGGCTGGGCTTGCAACTCATCTAAAGTAAAAAAACAGAACTGAGGTGACAATGTGCTAAATGTGGAACCCGGGCTGCATAGAAGCTTCCTTTTTGCACCTTTGGATCTGAGCTATCAGGTAAGACACTGGGAAGCCATGCTAGCAGGGTTACTTGTACAGAGCAACTATAGGGAGTAGTGAGAGGGAGTCTCCTGGGCTCTGGGGAGAGAGGGGGGAGCTCAGACACCCCAGTGCCCCAGTTGAATCTTCAGAGGATTCTATCTTCAACTGCTACCAGACTAAGGCTGCATGAGAGACCACAAGAAAAGGGAAATGGGACAGTCACCCACTTGTCTCTGTGAAATCATAAAATAGTGTTGTCTGTTTGGGGGCCCCAAGGTTTGAGGCAGTTGTCATGGTATGGTGTAAGCAGCACAGCTACCCACAAAAACCCAGGTGGAAATGAGAAAACACTCCTTTGGGTGCCAGATTTATTGATGAGGCTGTGGCAGCCATCACAGTCCCCTGTTTGTTCTGCAAGTTGTCTGATTCCAAACGCAAAGGTAAGCTAACAAATGACCTTGGAAGAACAAACACTGACAAACCCAGTAGGGTTTTAAGAGGCAGAGAGAAGAAACAGCAAGTGGGAAATTGAATCTGCATGTAAATGTTAAATTTACAGTAGCAAAAGTAAATAAATAAATAAATAAATAAATAAATAAATAAATAAATAAATAAATAAATAAATAAATAAATAAAAAGCCTGAAACATGTTAGCATTGTACCCTGGTGTCCTAGTTAGGTTCGCTATTACTGTGAAGAGACACCATGCATGGCAACTCTAATAAAAGAAAACATTTAGTTGAGGCTGGCTTACAGCTTCAGAGGTTTAGCCCGTTATCATCATGGTGGGTGGGACACAGCAGCATGCAGGTAGACATGGTGCTGGAGAAGGAGCTGAGAGTCCTATGTCTTGATCCACAGGCAACAGGAAGTGAAGTGAGACACTGAGTGTAGCTTGAGCATATATGAGACCTCAAATCCCACCCACACAATGACGTATTTCTTCCAACAAGACCATATCTCCTAGTAGTACCACTGCCTATGAGCCAAGCATTTAAATACCTGAGTCTATGAAGGTCATTCACGTTCAGACCACCACAGTTGGGATAAAAGACTTTGAATTAACCCTTTCTAACCCCAAGAACATGAGCTGTTGACTGCTTGGTTTTTCCAAGTGCCTCAGTCCTTGTGAACATGTGATTATGTAGAATTGATTCCTAGTCATTTTGTGCTTATTACAGTTTTCCTAACTTTTAGCTCTTTTTAAGTATGAGTGGGCAGCTTGATGTATAAAAGAATTTTATTCTGTTTTTTAAAAAAATCTTTTGTAAGTGGAATTAATTGCTTAATTTCTTTAATTAATTAATTAACTAATTAATTAGACTAATTGAAAGATTATATGCATTTGTGTGTGCATGTATGTATATGTGTATGTTTATATATCTTCATCTTATGTAGATATATTACTTTCTATTCTCCAACGGAATAAGCTTTTAAATTAATATAGCTTGAGTATGTAGTGACTCCCAGTGGTCTTTGCCTGGGCTGAGACTACATCTTGGGTGATATATATTACTCTTTTACTTAGTAAGCTGAGTAAAACTTTTTTGTTCATTCCCAAATATCTATGATTAGCCGAGCCTGAAAATAACATTGGATTTCTCCCTAAAGATAGTTCTTTCTGATAACTGAAATACCATAAAAATCCAAGAAGCCTCAACTCACACAAAAATTAATTTTGATGTAAAAGCTTTATTTATGTATTCTGGATCCTCTCAACAAATTTAAAAATACATGATGCATCCATTTGTTAAAGTTTGTTCCTCTAAAACTTGTGTTGCTTTGGGAGGAAGGCCTTTAAGGTGGGTAGGGGACTAATGTGTTTCCTGCAGAAGTGGTTTATTATACAGTGATACTTCTGCTTGCCTTTTACAGGTAGGTGCCCACCTGTTCTTCTCATTTCTTATAGTATAAAGCAGTCAACTGGTCAACCTTGGACTTCTAGCCTCCAGACCCATACAGAAAATTATCTTTCCTTTATAAACTACTGAGTCTTGTGTGTTTTGTTACAGTCACAGGAAGTATACTAAGATACTATTATAACCCCTGCTAGTACTCAAATGCCAGGACTCTATGTCAGCTGAACCTGAGGTAATCTTTTAAGATGCACCCACTACTTCCTTCCCTCCTTGTGTCTACTTATTGGTGCTCAGCCTCATATACACTTTTCTGCCAGTTCCAACACCTGACTCTGGTCCTACTTGGTTTGATAATAGCTCTAGTACCTCAGCCATCATTTTAGAACTTTGAATCTTTGGAAGCTTCTAGCAGAGCTAATCCCATATCCTGGTATTACTCCCTAACAGGTATAAGTATTTCCCACTTTAGATGATGCTGCCCACTTGAGACACCAACTTTGACAGGCTTCCTCAGATTCCTAAAAGGTATGAATGGGCTTAAATCAGAATTCTTCTTCATATGGGGAAAGAATGGAAGGAGGGTGATATTTCTATTGCTTCAAAACTGACCAGAAAGTCAGCATTACTGTTGAGGGGGAAAACCTTTCTTATTTATAACAATTCATTAAATTTTTCTTCTGCTTTTGCAGCCTTTTTATCTCAGAAAGAGAGGACAATTTCAGCATGGGTATTACCAATTGCCACACAGCACAGCATGTCACTTCATTGAATATAGACATGGTGCCAGGTCCTCACCTTTAGACACAGCCTTTTCTCTTAGAGAGCTCATGATATGGAGCAGGACACATGTAGCAAAGAACATAATTACATTATAATCTCAGAAGAGGGATGAAAGACCCATAGCAAGTGTTACAGGAGGGTAAAGGATGGGTAGGTTCTGAGTAGAGCAGCAGGGGCTGGAGAAGGCTTTATGTTACGGCTAGTCCATTGAACTGTATCTTTTCGAATGAGCAAGAGTCTTTCTGGCAGAGGCTGGATTATTGATTTTCCATGAAGCATGCAAGCAGGAAGATACTTGTAGGTCTTGGGAAAGGGAGTTACTGAGTGTTGCTTGAGCCACTGGGAAAAGAGAAAGCAGAAGCAGACAAAGCTGGTGCTGAAGGATAGATATAACCAGGACACAGAATGTGTAAGTGGCTGGGACTTTGAAAATGGGCAGTTGTGAAGAGAAGCTTTGGGCTTTAAGTAGGAGAATTTAACAATCAGGTCTGGAATTTAGCAGGTAATCATCCTGAGATGACAGGCTGAGAGCAGGGTACAGCAGGAAGCAGAAATGACATTAGAGGCAGCAGGGAGACCTTAGGGGTTGCTGTCTCAGCTCTGTTGAGTGTTGAGAACCCAAACCGAGAGACGAGAGACGAAAGTGACCGTGACACAACTCAGAGATAGTTATTTGTGTTCCGGAATAGAGCTATTCAAATTATAGGACTGTGGCTGTAGTAACATCCCCTGCTTGGTGGAAATGCAAATTTGTGAACAGTGCCACACCATCTGAAGGGCACCTTTTTGGACATGGCCCTGGCTTTCTGGATGTTTCATGAACTCACTGGCTCTGGGGCTCTGGGCTGGGGCCTTGGCTTCTGTGTTTCTATAAAACTGGTGCTGGTGAACAATATGTGATCTGTGATACCAGAGTCTACAGTTAAAGCCCATCTAAGTAGAATCCAGTGTCCACTGCAGTGTGAAAAGCATACTCTGGAGCTCTTTTCTGAGCCATGAATACAGCATCTTAGAGTTGCATTGCTGTTGACTGGGGTGCCATTTAGTAAGGGCCTAAAGAAAATATTTTTTTTCCAGGTTGGTATGGTTTGTAAACTAATCTGTGATTAAAAATGTAAGAGTGCCATAGCAAGTTGGGACCTTGGCATATGGTATTGTAACTTCATGGGATAATCTATCCCCCCCCCCCTTAGATTAGTGCAAGGCTTTACCATAGAATACCTTACCTCTTTCTTTCTCTTCCTTCCTTCCTTCCTTCCTTTCTTCCTTATTTCTTTCTTCTTTTTTTAATTGCTCACAAACTTTTAACTAGACCAGGCTGTGGTACGTATTCATTGGAACCATGAACTGCGATTTTTTTTTTAATGAACTCATCTCTCCCTCCCTCCCTCCCCCCCCCCTCTCTGTATGACCTTCACTGGAGCAAGCACCATATACTGTTTTATTTATTTTTATGCTTAGTCATCTGACATAGTGTTTGTCAACAGCTGACCTTGGTAAGTATCTATTGAATGTGTGAGTTGAAACCTGGATCAAAATACAACACAGAAGTTCTGCACCATCGTTTTCAGCTTGACTGCAGGAGGCTGAGTTCTGTCAGGTCTCCTATCACTTCGTTGCCTGGCATTCTAAGCCAAGCCAGCTTCCACATTGTTTGTTCTATGGAGAGGCCCAAATGGCAGCAAACTGGCCTCTCTGTACAATAGCCATTTAGGAGCCCAAGCTTGCCAATGATCAGTCTGTAGGCTTGAAGACAGGTCCTCCCTTAGCTGAGCTTTCAGATGACCACCAGACATACTGTACCTGGATGTTTGACCTATAGAAACAAGATAATAAACACGTGTTGTTTGAAGCCATGCTGTTTGGGAGTAATTCATCATATAAAAATAGATACCTAATACAAAGTATATTACTGAGTATTATGTTGGTCTGCCACTATGGTCCCTCCTAACCCTTCCTTCTCACTTAAAGATAAAATATTATCCCAACTGTCTAAATGGATGATGGATGGATAAATGGCACGTGCACGGTCAGGAAGACTAACTGATTTGTTCTCATTATGGTTTTATTCAGTGGCAGGTACAGGATTTGAACTCAGATCTGTCTAGTTCCAAAGCTGAGCTCTTTTCAACAAGCTATTCTTCCTTAAAATTTAAGGTCAATCTCATTTTGCACATTCCTTACTAGGGCCAAAGAGGGGGAAAGGAAATGCCTCTGCTTCTCACCTTGTACAGTATGAATCACACTCGACTTTTCTAAGCCCTCCTGCTTCACTCTTCCAATGAATCATTCACAAAGATACTACAAATTGAATTCTGATCTTCTCCCTCCTCCCTCACCTTCATCCTCCTGATATCTCCAGCCAGTGTTGTTTCTCAGACCTCCCACCATGACTCGCCATGTCAATGCCCTCCTCTGGGGAGTGGTGTGTGTATAAATGGGTAGAACGAAGGAAGCACGAGTCACATCTCACATAGCTGATTTTATTATTTGTTTGATTAAATTTTGAGTACCAGCAATGTAACAGGCTGGGAGGATCAATGTGAAGAGGAAAATGGAGGCCAAAAGTAGGATAG
Source organism: Phyllotis vaccarum (assembly GCA_033318265.1). Taxonomy (NCBI): domain Eukaryota; kingdom Metazoa; phylum Chordata; class Mammalia; order Rodentia; family Cricetidae; genus Phyllotis; species Phyllotis vaccarum. The sequence goes on from JARWLC010000002.1 coordinate 146,083,502, forward strand.
GACCCCAGTAGTAAAGCTGCTGGAGCTCCTCAGTGGAAATGATAATTATAGAGTAGATTAGCTATGGACAGACATAGGCAGCTTCTCCCCCATCTTTTCCCAGAAGTTCAATAACAGGGGACTTTGCAGGGGTGGAAGCAGCTGCCTCTCGTGGCAATTACTTGACATACTTATCTTTGAAATTTATGCCCAAATAGCCAATATATCATATGGCAAGTGCATGTGTTGAATAAAAACAGATTTTCAAGTAAATTTTTATTAAAAAGGAATCACCAACATTCTGTGTTTCATCTGAGCCCCCATGTTGAGCACCCCATATACCTCCTCATTCCGTATGTATGTATCTAGAAAAAAATTAGAGCATGCCTTCTTGGGCTGGGAGTATAGCTCAGTGGTGGAGTACATGCTTAGCATACACAACATTTTGAGTTTAGCTGCACTAAAAAAAGCAATTACATATATTATAATTATGTATATATAATATATATAAATATATATATATTCTCCATAGCTTAGGCTGCTTCAAAAGAATGTGTCAATTAAAAACAGCCCTTTAGCAATGCCCTGAATAAAATTGTAAACAAAGCCAGAAAGCTATGCTTGCTTGTTAAATTGCCCAAAATAGTAATGTACCGCGCAGCTTCTGATAGGATTACAGATTTATGAAGTATAGAAATTGTTGCTGGGAGATTTTTCCTGCATGCTCTCTCTAAGCTTTTCTGCCCCTGTGCATGGCTCTGCTGTTAATACCCTCTTGGCAGTAGCTTTATTTTCTCCCTTGATTGCCTCTGAATGTACTGTAATCCTCTTTTCCGGTCACTGTCCCTTTTTCTACAGGTAAATGAATCGCTTCCAGTTGTGGGACAGATGAACCGGTAAAGGAAAAAGTAGCAGCTGCTTTGTCTGAGGCTGTCACTCATGCCTGGGGTTGCAAAGCCGACATTTTTAAAAGTCTAAAGGCTTGGGCACATTTCGGAAACAGATGGTCAACAAATGAAGCATTGAAGGGCTTGCAAATTCCAGTTCTTTCAGATCTGTATGCTTGGGAGTGGGTGGGGCAACTACATGGGAGGGAATAATGAGAATACGGGCAGGGAAGGGTTTGCCATTTTTCACATTCTTCTTGGATATGGGTGGATAAGGAAGGATGTGGGTAGGAGGCATTTATCTTTTGCTTTGCCCTTTGGCCATTCCCCCAAGTCACTGAGCTCCTTGGAATTCAAAATTATTATTAAGGAGTCCCTAGTGCATAGCTCTGTGACTCTACATCAATTCATCCAATAAATACACATTCATACAGACTAAAATAAGGCTGGAGTAGAATGAATTTCATTGCTGGGGAGCAGGCCTTGTGCCTGTTATCTAAGCCGTGAGCAGGGTGAGCCAGAGTTACTGTGAATTTGAAGGCCAACCTGGGCTAATGCAGCATGGGTTACAGTGTGGAGCCCTCTTCAAATGACAAACGAACTAAAAGACAAATCAGGACCTCAAGACCTTCATGATCATACATGTGGGAACAATTGCCATGGTCAGCATTGGAGCAATTTTCTGGTTTCACACAGGAATGTGAACCTGGAAGCTGAGGTCAAAAGAAGCTCTGAATATGAGTTGCATCAATCAGCTTCTAGTCACTCTGACAAAATACCTGAGATAATCATTTCCAATGGAAGGAGAGATTGCTCTTGACTCACAGATTTAGTCTACAGTTCCTTGACCTGGATCATCTTAGGAGAGGCAGAAGCGTATGGAGGAAACCACCAGAGAAGAAGGGGCCAGGGGCTCAGTATCCCCTTAAAGGACGTTGCCCCAATGATCTTCCTCATCTAATTGAAGTTTCTACCCTGTCCCAATAGTGCTATCAGCTGGATATCAAGCACTCGACCCCCGAGGATTTGGGAGTTATTCTAGTCTGGGTCCCTGACTGAGACAATATCTATGTTATGGTTAAATGTGAAATGAAATGACCCCCACAGGCTCCTGTGTTTGGAAACTGGGTCCCCAGCTCTTGGTACTGATTGGAGAGACTGCAAAACCACTAGGAGGTGGGGCTTCCTGGAGAAAGTAGGTCAATGGAGGTGAGTCCTTGGGGATATGGCATCCTTAACTCATTCCTGCCATGTTCTCTGCTGCCAGATGTGACTGTCACTTGAAAAGCAGCAACCACGCACCACTTCCATGTTTTCCTGCTGGAGTCCACTCTCTGAAAGCATTAGTTGAATCATGCTCTTCCCTCCTCACAGCGTTCTGCCAGGTATTCTCTCACAGTGGTGAGAAAATGCAGCACTCTGGTCTCATGGAGGGCTTGGCACCTCCTGTGTGAGAACCCTGGGAATGAGGCCTGTGGCTGGTGTTCCTGAGGAAGAGAGGGTTACTGACACAGGAGCCAGCTCATCCCAGATTGCTTCTGCCACGAAGGACGTGACACCATTCATCTCCTTGTCTTGAGTGTAAATGACAGGTTCACAGTTATTTGTGACTAAAGCTTCCCTGAGAAGCCTAGCTCTCATCCTGCCCAAAGTTAAAATCAAACCTGGAATGAAAGAAGTAGACTTACAGTTTATAAAAAGTCCCTAAACCCACAAAAACAGTACAGAAAAATCAGATTCGTATGTTCCAAGATAACCATTATGCCATAGTTGATGTGAATAAAGTAGTACTCCTTACTTCCTATGTTTTAAGTTGAGGTGAGGAAATGAATACATGTCTTTAAATAGTCTTTTTAAACTATCTTTTTTTTTTTTTTTCAGCAAGCTGCAGAAATAGTGCCTTCAAGGAAAAGGGTCTTTGAAAGAAGATCTGTTAAGTAGCGTTTAACAGGGAATGTTCTTGGAAGACATGAGTTTAAATGGATATTATACTGACATGTGCACAGCGATAGCTCAGAAGCAGCCAAACCTCCCATGGCTGCATTTACCAACCCATAGGATAGATAGAACCACACAGAGACAGCAGAAGTTCCTGAGGAATAAAGCATGGTAGCATGGGCGTGGCACCCAGGCAAGTAGGAAGTCAGAGTCCCATCAAATTTATCTTTAGAAACACTGATTTAAAGTGTGATAGTTGCCAAAAACGGGATGTCATGTTGACCACCAAGTCACCTCCCAAAGGAGTGGATGGGGTAAAGTCTATTCTTCACTGTCCACAGAGCTTGAGTGGAAGTATTAGGGCTCTATTCAGTCACAGTCCCAACCCGGGCAGGTCCTAATTGTATCACTGTCTGGAAACATGGAAGGAACACACTGTTTAGAGTTGTCCCCAAGCAATATGTACCATGGGCTTAGCCCATCAGAAACTGATAGTGAAAAACTTCTTGTTTTAGATAGAGACTTCCTGTTTTAGAGTGTGAAAAACACTCTCAGACCTTTCTGAGCCCAAATGGATCATCTCTGCAGTGTTCATTACTAAATTCGTCCCTTCAGGTTTCCATGATGAGGGAAATGGCTGCTTTCTAGGGGAATGCTATAAAGTCCAGAGTGATCAGTTCCTCTGAAAAAATATGGATGTAAGAAATGCTGGGAGTTCTGAGTTCCACCTCTGGTCATCAAGGTTCAAATTCCATTATGGGTTCAAGTTGACCCCCACCCCCACACCTCAAGTTAGCACCTACAATTTGAGGTTTGGCCTTATTTAGAAATAGGGTCTTTGTGGGGGTAATCAAGTTAAAAGGAGTAGATTAGGACAAATCCTAACCCAGTGCGATTGATCTTCTTTTAAAAAGCGAAACTTGGACATAGTGAAACACCTCCTTAAAGGAGAAATGACAGGAAATGACTCAGGGACAAGGTAGTTTGACACAAAATGAGGAACACCTGTGGCTATCCAAATGGAGAGGTACACTCCGGGCTGCTGAACCACAAACCCTTCCCCAGCACCTAATGAATTTGCCTCACCTGGATCCCAAACTTTTCTGGCTGTGAGACAGTACATTCTGTCGGTCAAGACACTTTTCTATGACATTTCTAGAATGTCAATGGATGTACATCAGAGCATGTTCTCTCTCTAAAGAGACCAGAGTAGGCAGGACTCAATGAAAGACATTTAAAACACTCAGATAAAGAGCCTGTTTTGAGAAACCTGGAAAGCAGAGTGAATACTGCTTGCTGGAAAGAGGCTTAAGTGGGCTCGGTGGTATTTGACTAAGGATGACTGTGGGCACCTTGTTCAGCACTGAGTCCTCCTTTTCTTGCCACACCTTTCCAGCCTATTGTGTCTCCCACGATAAAAAAGAACTTTCAGTTACATGGGACATTCAGGCCCATGGTGGTTTTATTCTTCAGCATCCTGGCTCATCCTCACCCCTTTAGAATAGGGTTCCAGTGTCTCTGGGCAAACTAGCGGAAGGAAGGAGAGATCTCCATCCTTCTCTAGATCCCATCTGGCTTTGCCCTTCCTTCGGGATCCTGTGATGGGATGCTGTGGGGGAAGAGCCAGAGAACTTTCTGTCTCACCTTCTTGGAACTGGGAGGGGCACAAGACACAGGAAATGTGAATTCCAGGGAAGTTACTGCACATTGGGGAATGGTGTCATTCCACCACAAGGTAGCCTCCGGCATGCACAGCTTTCCTCAGAATCCACTTTACCTATTCCTCATACCCCTCCCAGAAGTAAGGTCCAGATGACTCTCCTTTCTTCTACAGCACCATTCAGCTATCCAACAGGTCCCTAAATGAATCTAAGAAATCTATTAGGATCCAGGGAGGGTGTGGGCAGCATGAGTCAGCTACAGCTAGAAGACAGGTGGTAGCCACTTGGAATTCTAGCCACACCTGTGGGACTGTGATCCTGGGAACCTGGAGGGTCTGATGATAGTCGAGTAACATGTGCTTTGGGACTCCCCACTGCCTGCCATTCTAGCACTGGGGAGGTAAATATAAGACAAGCAGGAGTTCAAGGTTATCCTTACTACATAAAGAAGCCAGCCTGGGCTATGCTAGACCCTATCTCAAATACAGTTCTTAAACACATAATGGTTTAGCACATATAGCCAAAGCTTCTGCCATTAAAAAAAAAAAAATGTGTTGGAACTGGGATGCAGCTTGACAGTGCATAAGCCTGGAATGTGCAAGAGCCTGGGCTCAGTCTAGCACCAAGAGAAAAAAGGGTATGTTTAAATTATGCTTAGTAATGGGAGCAATAATAAACCACACCAGAGAAAATAGAAAGCAAAATGGAAATGAAATTGTCCATAATTCCATTACTTTAATACATCATCTTAAATATAACAAAGTAAGAGAATCTTTAAGTAAAACACAGTATATTCATATCCACATAGTTGAATTTTAGGTTTTTAAATGGAGTTACAGGCAATTTCACATTTAACTAGGGTGAATATTTCATCTTGTCTACATATATGCAATCATTAAGTTGCTCAATGTAATTATATACAATTCAAACTGTAATTTATACTTTAATAGAGTGGAAAGGAGATCATATCTAATTATTCAGTTAAAATATTTCTTAAAGAATCAGAATATAAGACTATATGACTTGAAAAATAGTCTTGGAAGTAAATGTCCTAAAGCAGTGAGTAGGTTTCATTGCATGTGTGCATGCATTGCTTGCATGTAGGCCAGAAGTCAGTATTGGGTAGCTTCTTCAAGGACTGTTTATCTTGTCTTTTGCAACAGGAAGCCTCAGTGGACTGGGAGATCACAGATTCAGCTGGACATGCTGGCAGTGACCTCCATGGATCCACTTGCCTCTGCCCCCCACCACTGGGGTTACAGTCATGCATTGTGCACAACTTTAATGCGGGGGCTAAGGCCTAGATTCATGTCCTCACACCTCCATAGCCAGCAATTTGCCTGCTGAGTAAATTTCAGTGTCTTGAAAATTGTTGTGTTTCACGTTGTCATGAAGGCGACCTAGAGTGCCATAAATGTTTGGTTTTCTAAGTCTACCTCACTTTTCCATCACTTGATAGTCCAGCTGAAATATTTCCAAGAACTGCATGCACTCTCCCTTTATCTCTACAACATACAATGGCATTTTGAGAACTGTATAAGTCAATTCCTTCTCGCTATAAGAAATATCTGAGAGACTTAACTTCTGAAGAGAGAACGTTTATTTGGGCTTATACTTTTGCAAGTTTCAGAGCATGATTGCATGGGCCTGTTGTTTGTGGCAAAGCAGCACATTACTGAGGGGACTTATTATGTACCAAAATTATTCATTTTGTGGCCCGAGTTGAAAAGAGACTGGAAAGGGGCTAGGATCCAAAAATCCCCTTCAAAAATATGCATTTAAAATCCTAGCAGCCTTCTCTGAGGTCCAAAGTTCCACCACCTTCCTGGGACCAGACCTGTAGCACTTGAACTTTAGAGGATACAAAAGATCTAAATGATAAATGGAAACATAAAGCAACTTTATCTGGCATCACACATTAAACAGATAATGCAAATGGAGCTGAGGCTTTGGATTCCTCTACATTACCTGTTATGAATATGGAAAGTGACCCTGCTTATATTTCACAAGGTGACATGTTTCCCAAAGTCACATTGACAGCATCAGGGCTGGACACCAGGTGTCCGGGAATATATGTCTCTGTGCTCCATCTGCAGAGCCCTGCTGTTCCACACAGTGAACAGGCGATGGAGTCAGGTGGTGCCAGTGTGGAGCCAACTCCTACTTCCAATCTGATAGCCACGTGCATCCAGAAGGGAATCTACTCCATGGAAACTTTTAAGTTGGCAAGAGAAGCATTGTCTATGACATTAGCAACTTTACTTGTGCTCAGATCAATCTTGGGTTTGTTTTTGTGTATGGTGTAAGTCCTCTGGGATTTACGCATCTGCATGCAGAGGTAAGTTGTTACCTATACCTGGCACTATGCATTGCTGAATCAATTCCAGTGTAGCTGTTGATATATTGACACTGGTACATAGGAAAAACCCTAGGACATAAGAAAAATCCTCACAGCCCATGTCAGTATCTCACTAAAGTGAGAATTCTTTAATCTAGAACAGTGGTTCTCAATCTGTGGTTTGTGACTCCTTTGGGGTTGGCTGACCCTTACACACAGAGGTCACCTAAGACCATCTGAAAACACAGATATTTACATTATGGTTTTTAACTGTAGCAAAGTTATAAAGTGGAAATAAAAATGATTTTATGGCTGGGGTTTTTACAACATGAGGAGCTGTATTAAAGGGTCACAGCATTGGGAAGTTTGAGAGCCCTGCTCAAGAATACAGCTTGTCATCCGACAATTATAAGATCAATCCCTGTGGGGAGTTTATGTGCGACTTGAGTCACACAGTGAGCAGACACCCTGTGTTTTAGTATTATCTGCAGAGCTTGTGAAAATTCAGATGTATGAGCTCCAGCAATAGAACAGAACTGTTGGAACTCTCCCCGAGCCCATTCTAAGAGTCCATTGAGCAGCCATGATCCAGACCCACAAAACAAGGAGTCAGGGATTGAGGATGTAAATTAAGCTGAGAAATGGTGCGATCATTCATGTAGGAAAAGGAGATGAGCAGAGGAGCCTAGGAAGAGCTGGAGGAGAAAGGGGGACCTCACACCTCAGTCCCAGGCCTGAGTAGGTCCTGCCTGGAGTTGGAGGTTCCCCTTATCTCTTAAAGCGGTGCCTCTCAGCCTTCCTAACCCTGAAACCTTTTAATACAGGTCCTCATGTTGTGGTGACCCCCAACCATAACATTATTTTCATTGCTACTTCCTAACTATAATTTTGCTACAATTATGAATCATAAGATAAATTTGGATTTTTTTGGCGGAAGAGGTTTGTCTAGGGGTCACAGCCCACAGGTTAAGAACCAGTACCTTAGTGCCATCCCTCAGTCAAAGAGCATAGACAAAGAAAGGGAAGAAGCGAGCCGCACAATTTCCCTTCTACGTCCTCAAACCAATCTTGCTCACAAACCACACTGCTAATCTTTACACATCTGAACACTGGATTTTGATGGGCTTGCTTTTTTTCCCCATCTGACTCACAGAATGAGTCACAAGGAACCTCACTCATCTCTACCACACTCAAGGGGAAGCGGGGCGCAGGGAGCAGGTTCCCTTTCTTGGTGTGAGTTGGGCTGTGATTAGACTCATAGCTGCCTTTGCGGATCTCATTCAGTGCTGAGAGCTGCATCCAAGACTTGCGCTTACACCTCTGCCTCACTCTGACTGAAATGATGGCGGAGGTCCATACACACAAGGCCTGAGAGATCTGTGAATGGAGCATCCACCCATTTCTCTTTAGCATCCCTGTCTCCTACACAACCTGGGAAAACAGCACTGAACAGTGTTAGCTTCAAGCATGCTTACATGTCAAGGACCATGTCCACCGGAAGAGGATGACCAAATGAAATGAGGGTCTTACCTAACTAAGCCAAAGTCTAGAGCAGGTGACTGACTATGTCTTATATTAAAGGCATGGGAACACTGGGGGCAGGAGAAGTGTTTATTTGCTTCGGTGCAGTTACTTGACTTTGAGCCAGACTGAAACATCCATAGGTGCCTCTTGGGCTTCTACCAGCCTCCCCCACTTCACCAACCAGCAACTCAGTGACTACGTACCTATAAGAATATAGTCTCGAGAACTTTTACTAAAGTGTTTCCTGATTCTAGAATTAAAAGGCAGGGACCACAGAACAGTGGTGGCGCACACCTTTAATCCCAGAACTCTGGAGGCAGAGGCAGGCAGATATCTGAGTTCGAGGCCAACAGATTGAGTTCGAGGACAGCCAGGGATACACAGAGAAACCCTGTTTCTAAAAAAATAAAAAGAAAAATAAGAAGGAAAAAGAAGGCAGAAGCCATTTGAGACAGTGAAAATGAAAAAATGCTTTCAGCCTTATAGTTTTGTCTTCTCATCCGTAAAACCTATCTTCGTAGGACTTAGAAATCAGCATCTCCATTCTGCAGAGAGCAGAATGGAGGCCCAGTGGATACTGATATTTCGGTGTAACACTGAGCAAAGTCCAGTCTCATTCCTAAGGCTGACCTCTGCCTTTACATCCAGGTCCAGCAACTCTTCCAGCTGGATATGGGTGATATGACAAGGTAGTGTAACAGCATAAAGCAGACCACCCGGTCTCTTGCTGGAGAAAATTGTCACTTCACTGTGTTCCCAAGATGGATGGCCATTTTCCAATTTACCAGTTTTACTTCCACAATTTACTTCTTTTATGGGCATTTTACTCCTAACCGAGCAAGAATCGTGTGGTCATATTACTTTTATAGCTAAGAATATTGGAAGTCTGCAACAAAATTTCCATGATTCCTACCCACCTGCTCTCTGCCTAGCCTTTGGCTGCATAAGCAGCAGTGTTCACAGAATGGAGCATGTCAGAGCTGGCCCTGGCTGTTGAAGCATTCATTGCTTTGTTTCAGAGATTTGAACCTCCAGGTTTCTTTGCATTTTTCTGGGGTTTACACTTATGATGGCTACTACCAGTGCTTCTGTGTTCACGGTCATGTTTGGATACCACAGACCTCCAAGTCTGCTGAAAAGGAATTGGAAATGTAGGAAGCACAGCCTGAATCCAGGTTGGAGGCAGCTGGGAGTTCCTGAAGGGCTAAGGTGGAGGCTATTGAGAAATATCTTAGCACATAGAATATTCAGCCATTCTCAGAATGTCCAATGAATAGAAATAAGTACAATGGTTTCTCTGCATTTCCAGTTCTTTTTTTTTTTATTTCCCCCACTCAGTTTGTTTGTTTAATTACTTGTAATCAACCACAGTCTGAAAATATTAAGAAAATTCTGGAAATAATCTGTGTTTTGAATTGCACACTGTTTTGAGCAGTGAGATGACACTTCACACTACATTGTTCTACTTGGGACATAAATCATCTCTTTGCTTAGCATATCCATGATGTCCATATGCTTCCCACCCACCACTCACTCAGTAGTCATCTAGACCCTGGTTCAAGTACCATAATATTGCAGTTCTTAAGTGCAGGAAATACCAACTAGTTATTAATGGCTCCAAAACGCCAGGATCGTGGTGCAGGTAATTTGGTTATGCTAAAGAGTCACTGTGAAACTCACATCTTCACTGAAAGAAGGTTGTGTTTGGTTGAATAAAATATTTTAAGAGGGACCACAATTGTATCACTCTCATTACAGCAATGGCAGGAATTGTTCTGCTGTTTTAGCGTTTCATTAAGCTCTCACTGTGCCTAATTTATAATTTGAATTTTATCATATGCGTATCAAAAAGAGACAGTCTATGTTTTGTCTCTCTCATGTGTCTTTTTCTATTGCCAGCTATATATGATTTTTATAACATATATGATAAACTTACACATATGTTTATATGTGTGTACATATACATACACACATATGTATATGTACACATATATATGGCACATACCTTTGAACTAGCACTGGTTTCCGGCGTCCACTGGATTCTTAGAATGTATATCCTTAGCACAGAGGGAGGACCCATTAACCTTACAACTGGGCACTGTGCTGCCCAGAGTCCCACCTCTGTTCTGAGTTCAGAGTAAAAGCTGCGCCTCATGACACAGTGGGCAGTTGCTGTGGCCACCACTTTCGCTTGCATAGACTCTAAGGGTCAAAACTGGCCAACATAGTTTACCACAGGAAACTGCCACTCACAGACAAATGCACTAAAAAGGTGGGTCATTTTCCCAACTAGAAAGCATCAAAGCATCCCCATTTAGCTGATTATGGAGTTCTGCCTATCTTTCTAAATGTCAGGGTCTTCCAGAGACATTTCTCTCTGCCCCACGCTAGATCTGAGCCCCCATTATACTGTTCCAAAGCACCTGGTCCTATTCCTCCGTAGCACTCCCCACAATAACCAGAGAAGTAACTACAGTTAATTATTGAATGCTGACTCTGTCTCTCTTTATTACCTTATCTGTGTTTGTCATTTCCCATCTAAAAGTCCCTGTGATATACAATAACAAAAATTTACTGTAGAGAGAAAAGGCAAATTTCCATTCACACCATTTTCAAGTCCAAAAGACTGAATGCCGACAGATAGCCAGAGTCTGTGCCCTTAAGAGAGTGGCTGTGAGTTTTCTGTTCTTACAAGTGCACTTGAGGTGTGTAACAACCTTTGGTGGCTGCAGTGACTAAGCCTCTCTTGACTGCTCATTGGGATAGTTAAAAATTGCTATGTAGAGCAGACTTATCCATAATGTCTCCAGCCACCATTACCATTAATTACTAACTCAAAGAAGACACTTTTCATCCAAACAATGGAGACAGCCAGCGGCTGCTGATTCCCTAAGATTACCCAGGTGGATCTTATTACACCTTCTAGCACATTCTAGTCCTGAGTCCCGTAGGAAGCTTCCCAATTCCTGTAACCTTGGCTCTTATGCCTTGTTTCCTTTTCTATGGCAACTCTCCCCACCCTACCCCACCCCACCCCACCCCACCCCACCCCACCCCCTGGTCCGCTTGCATAGGATCACATCCCCCAAACACAGCACAGCACCAGAATGTGTAGGTCTTGAGCTGAATGTCCAAACAACAGCGTTCCTGTTATTTTACACTTGCTCATCAGGTTTCTGCAGGGGAGAGGTTGGGAGCCAAGGGCTACATTTTCCTCATTCTGTCCCTCAGGCACTCAGAGTAGTAGTGCTCACTGGGTCAGAGATGACATTGGGTCTCCTGATGACTCATCAGCTTAGTTATATCTATATAACACGGGACTGACGGGTAATCTAGATGCCAAAGAACTGATAGTAAACCAGAGCAAGGAGCAGTGACAGAGACGAGTACAGGAAACAGTCAACACTCTTAGGGCCTTCCAAGCCTAGAAAATCTTCTTTTGAATTCACCCAGCTTTTGTGTGAGCTGCTTTTCTGTGGCCGCCTCAGCAATGAGGAGGGAGGCCCAAAGAGATAGCCTTGTTCTCGTGTCTGTCCCTACAAAAGAATACCACACCCTAGTAATGTGCGAAGGAGAGAGATGTCTTTCTCATCACTAGAGGCTGCAGAGTTTAATAACAAGGTACTGACTGACATCTGTCAAGGGCTTCTCATTGGCTCAGAACACAAGGGGGCGCATCTTTGGTGAAATAAGTGAGCCTACCATCTGGGTTTCTCCTTTTTCTTCTTAGAAAGTATAATGGCGTCCTGGAGACCTCACCCCATAACCTCATCAAATTCTAATTTATTTGTTTATTTATTTACTCATTTTTTTTTCTCTCTCTCTCCCAAGACAGGGTTTCTCTGTGTAGCCCTGGCTAGCTTGAAACTCGCTCTGTAGACCAGGCTGGTCTCAAACTCACAGAGATCTGCCTGCCTCCCAAGTGCTGGGACTAAAGGCTTGTGTCACCACTGCCTGGCTCCTAATTACTTTCTAAAGCTCTCATCTCCAAGTATTATCGGAATTTGGAAATGAAATATCTTCACACAATAATTTGGGGAGGGAAGGGCAGATGCACGAATTATGCCAATGGTATGTTCTAGAAAAGTATTAGGACATAGGAAAACAAAGAAGAGTAGCCATGAAGAGGAAAAGGCCTGGTAAAAGTTGTCATGCCGCCAGAGATGAAGGCAGAATGGAAGGCCTGAGGAAGGCCACCCTAGGCATGGCCCCTTTAACAGTACCAGAAAAAGCCCTTGCTTGAAGGACCACTGCATATTCTCTGTGGAATGCCAATAAAATATGACCTCTGCCGGAGAAGGGCACTCATTCTAGATGTGGGTGGGCAGACTACTCAGTGACCTACCTGGCTTACACAACACTGCATGAGGTACTTAGTATGTGTACCTCCTTTTACCACCTATAAAGTCTGAGATGTGCTGTAGCAGTCAACACAGGTGTGGCTAGCTAGCCTGAGTAAGCTGCAGGTCCCCTGTAGACAAAGGAGCTCTAGGTTATGAGAGATACAGTGCACACTAAATGACCTCATATTTTCTCAAGAGATTGTGATGAATTTCTGCATCCTGGCACATGCCTGGTGTACAGACAGGTCAGCTTTGGGGTTGTTTTGTCGAGGCTTCCAGATCAGGAGTCCTGGGAAAACAACCAATGTTCCCCACAAAAAATGGCAGCAAAGTAACTGTGAGGATTTAAATTCTCTCTATTGCCCAAATGCTGAATACATCACTGCTGTGCCAGAGAGACCTGACCTCTGAGCATATCATTGAGTCTATTAATTTTAGAATCTTCTTTGTTCTTACTAAAATATGTCATCCACTGAAATCCATACTGAAGCCACAGAATAAGTCAGGTTTTATAGATTCCAGAGAAGACAGAGGATGCAACATGATATACAAGAACAATAGATTCCCAAGCGGGAGCGTATAACACAGACAGAAGATATCCTGGAAATTTCAAGCAACTACCAAATTTAGAAGGAAGGTTCTTATAATATAGGCATGGGAATGGAGATGTGGCCCAGTGTTAGAAGCACTGGTTGCTCTTCCAGAAGACTCAGGTTCAATTCTCAGCACCCACATGATGGCTCACAACTGTCGAGCAGAACATTTTGTCATTTTAGCTCAGGCTTCCAGTTCTAGGAATTCTGACACCCTCTTCTGACCTCTGCAGGTATCAAGCACACACATGGTACACAGACGTGCATGTAGGCAAAACATCCTTATGCATAATAATGAAGAGCTTTAAATGGATTTAGGAAAACTGTGCATTAAAAAATCTATAGGCATATAGGTTGTTGGGGGTTCTTTCCTTAAATTATAAAACAAAACAAAACAAAAACTGGATGAAAAATGCTTCTCTGTGTTTGGTATGCTGGGGGAACTCTGGAAAGAAGAGCTTGTTGTGACTTAAACAGACAAGGGGGGAAGTACGTGGAAGCAAAGACAGGGCCTTGCTAAACCAGGATGAAAACAGTTGAGTGGGACCCTGTTTTAGTCTATTTTTTTGTTACTGAGACTAATAATTCTATGTACTGGCAAGTGCAAGAATACAGCAAAACCAGTTTCTTGACACCTAGTAAGGGTCATCTTGCTGGCCATCCTATAGCAGAGGGTGTCTGAAAGAGAAGGACAATCATCCAGATGAGTCTGCTCTGTAACAAAGCCATTCCTTTATAATAATAATAATCCATTTATCTATGAATGGTTCAACCCATTTGTGAAGGCATAAGGCCTAACCTGTAGTGGAACTATGTTCTGTTACATTGTAAATAATTTTCATGCTTACTGGTTTAATAAAAATGCTGATTGGCCAAAGGCAGACAAGAAGTGTGGGCAAAGGCAGACAGAACAGAATGCCACAGAGAAGCCAGCAGATGCAGAGGACAATTATGCTGCTCTGAGAAAAGGTACCGAGCCACATGGCTTAACAAGATAAGAATCATGGGTTAGTTTAAGAGCAAGAGCTAGCTAGCAATATGCCAGACCCATAGGCTAGTCAGCATAAAATTAATACAATTCTGTTCTGTCGGACAGTGGATCTGTGGGTCTGCGAGTCTGCAGGTCTGCAGGTCTGTGGGTCTGTGGGTCTGCGGGTCTGGACCACTGGCCAGACAGGCCAGAAACTTAATACAACACCAACCATCTTCCAAAGAGCTCACCTCCTACTAACATTAATGTGAATTGGAAAAGTATAGTGTCTAAAAGAAGAAATTGGGGATCCATTTGATAGTAGTGAGATTTATCCATTTTATAGTAGTGAGTCTTGCCTGGGTAAGAGTTAATCAGTTTTCAGTAAGGATGAAGTGTAAGTCAGAATCCAAAGGGGTTTGGCCTTAACCTTCCCTATGTAGCTATTTGCTTGATACTGGTGTAGCAGGTTATATAGAATCTCAATTTCTTTCTACTCACCTTTCAGTCAATGTCAGAAGTCCCAGTGAAATCCCTTTCATCCTCACTGAAATGACTTCATTTTAAACTCATCTACTACATATGATGATATGGAAGTAAGGCTACAGGATTAAGGCTATAATGATGTGTTCTTTAATTCAGTGCTCATTGCTGGAATTACTGTATGTTCTGAGATGTTTATCTATCACAGACAATAGTTGTATGGGTTGAGTATCATGTCGTGCCCTCTGAGGTGTGAAATGACTTCAAAGATGTCATCCAAGGGTGGCTTGTAAGTAGGACACAGGCTGTGCAGTTACTTGCTTACCCAGGGCATGTCACTCCTCCATTAAGCACTTCCTCCTGCACAATACTGTCTTAAAACAACTGTGAGGAAGCCATGCTAAACTGATTGACATTGGCATGGGAACCCATGCAGTCCTGCCCTATGTTGTTTTTCCAAAAATAGTTGAAAGAATTGATACATAGAGAAAAGAATTTTGAATATGTTCTTCAGAGTAGAACTTTAGAAGCTTAGTGATATTTAAACAATCAGATATAAGCAAAGCAATTGTAATAGAATGGTGTTACTGTTAATGTTAGCTTTGCTCATTATAAATATAATGCATATATAATAATTCCATGTTTATATATGACTATGCACAAGTGAAGCTAAAAGCCCAAGTTAAAGGGCCCTTCTGGGTAAAGCCAAATGATCTCTAATGTGACCAATCCAGATTTAGTTGACACCACAGTTCTGAAACCCCAAAGGGACAAACTGAGAGAATCAATTTGCAGTTGTATTCTTGACTGGGATGCCACATGCTACGCTGCAATGCTGGGTCAGAAACCTTAGCAGGAGGGAGATGGTGGTAGGGAGCTGTGGAGAGGCCACCTCTGGGGATGCTTGAGTTAGCAACCCCAGCAGAGGGGAAGCTAGAGAAGATTTGGATGAGGGCTATGCCGTAGAGCAGGAAGTGGGAGAGGGGTCCTGGGGTGCGAGTCAAGAGATTAATACCCAAGAATCTTTTCACATGCCTCAAGTATCTTAGCACACAAGCGTGTCAACCTGGCCATGAACTGAGATGTGGTCTTTATTGGTGCTGCTCTCAGTCAGCCTTTTCTCTGTATAGATGAGGAGATGAAAGGTCTGCTTTAGCAAAATTAGACACTGGGATGGGAATAAGGACCAAGAGGCATGACCCTTGTAGAAGGAATTTTTCCTCTATTGTATCTTATATTTCCAGATATAATGGCCTTGAAAATCTTAGAAGAGAGAAACTTACAGCTAAAGAGCCTTGTGACCAACTCACTGGGTCACTGAGTTGTCACCACCTTGAGAAATGTGCTCTGTACAGAGGCCCTTCTTGGTGATGCTCTATAGATCTTGGGTTGACGTGTGTCATGAATCACTGGTAGCAACCCCTGACAGAGTTCATGAAAAAAATGGATGGCCCAATGCTGAGGGAACAAATAGTTTTCTGGCATTTCTGCTTCCCCAAATGAGGCACTCACCTGAATCATTATGGCAGGAAATGCTCAACTACCACACAAAGAAAAGGTGTAATTACTCTTGCCAATGTTCAAATTGCTATTTTTTCATAAAAGAATTAATCACTGGTCATAAAGCTGGCTGCACTTGATAAAAAAATACTTTCCTCTTCCTTGTGAATTTCCACCCTTAGTAGTAGGTTTTTCTATATATCAGCATGCTTCCCTTCCAGACATTGAAAACAACAATTTAAGAAGCTCTCCTGTAGATTCTTTACATCTCAAACAGATTTAGGAAGTCGCCCCATCAGGATGAAGGCACGGGTGATGGAGTCCAGGTCCCTAGAGTAACCTCTGAGAGTGGATGATGCTTTAAGATCCAGTCACTTCACCCTTCACCTGCCTTTCCCAGCCTCATTCTAACTCTGACACTCAAGATGGGATTGGTCAAGAATAGTATGACAGGCTGGTGAGATGGCTTGGCAGTTAGGAGAACTGTTTGCTCTTCCAGAGGACCCAGGTTCAATTCCCAGCACCTGTATTGTGGCTCACAGGTATTTGTAACTCCAGTTCCAGAGGATATAACACTCTCTTCTGACCTCTCTGAGTACTAAGAGTACAGTGGTGCACAGACATGTGCAGACAAAATGCCCATACATGCAAAATAAATTTAAAGAATGGAGTGACAGAGGATAGCATATCTGACAGTAAAGCCGTAATGTGGGTCCTGTTGTAGAGCCCAATAACCAATCACTAGAGAGCCTGGCAAACTGGCACATACTAGTCACTGATGCATAGGGGTGGAGGAATTTCTGCTGGTCTTCAACTGAGAGGTCCTGGCCACAAAAGCATGATCAAGCCAGGTCATGCAAGAGGTAGAGCAGGGTTGAATGGGGAGACACTAAACATGAGGAAGTTGCTGAAGAGGATCCCTGAGCTGAACCCCAGGTACTGGAAGCTGAACTATGCCAGTCACAGAAGAATACATAGCCAACCTGACTCCCTTTTAAGCCAGATAAGCTATAAACAGAGGGCCTCCCATGTGGAATGCAGAAGACTCAACCAAGCAGACTATTATTCTTCCTCTCCAGTCAGCCCCCTTATATTGCCTAAAAGCATAGTTCCTTTCTTAAAAGCTGAAGCTTTTGCTGAATGTTTGAAAATACTACATTTAAAGGAATCTATTGGAGCAAGCAGAATAGCATATTTTCCTAATCAAATTTATGAACAAATTGGTTTTGAAAAGAAAGGCATTAGAACAGTTTTCTCATAACAAAAATTTATGGTCTGATATTTATGAGTGGGATGATTCAGTGTGTCTGTATGGAGACTCCTGAACTTATGTGCAAAAATTGTATACATTTGTCCATGTGTACGGAGAGAAGCCACTGAAGTATGAATTGTGTTGTCCTGGAAAATAGTGACCTGAATTTTATTCAAGCTTCTCATGTCTATTAAGTAAAAAGGAGAAAGAAAAAGGGTGAGTTGATATATAGCGATAGAGAGGGACTTTGAGTTCCTTGTCCACAGAGTTGTACCTGGAGTCAATGTATTTCCACCTCACATTTGTACAAAAGACAATGTCAAGTGCTTGAAAATATATTGATGAAACCCATTATTTTGTACACTAACATAAAAATAAATAAATATATTTCCTGTCTTAGGGTTTCCATCGCTGTGAAGAGACAACATGACCATGGCAGCTCTTAGAAAGGAAAACATTTAATTGGGGCTGACTTACAATTCAGAGGTTTATCGTGGTGGGAAGCATGGCAGCATGTAGACAACATGGTGACAGAGAAGTAGCCAAGAATTTCTGGATCAGAAGATAGCAGGAAGAGAGAGTAAGTCACTGAGTTTGACTTGAGCATCTGAAACCTCAAAACTCACCTCTAATAACATACATCCTTCAACAAGGCCATACCTACTCTGACAACGCCTACCAACATTGCCACTCCCTATTAGCCTAGGGGGCCCATTTTTATTCCAACCACCACACTCCTTGACAATAAAGCCCATTACTTATTGA
Organism: Phyllotis vaccarum; assembly: GCA_033318265.1. Taxonomy (NCBI): domain Eukaryota; kingdom Metazoa; phylum Chordata; class Mammalia; order Rodentia; family Cricetidae; genus Phyllotis; species Phyllotis vaccarum. Next base: position 146,101,735 of record JARWLC010000002.1, read on the forward strand.
CCTATTTCCATATCCTAGAACTGTTCATAATACAGTCAACATTAAAATAATGTTATAAATTTAACACAGGAAATTACTGAATTCAAGATTTTTGTTTTTAGGAAAAAATAAAAATGACATGTGAAGATTAAAAAAATCTTTTGAAGAATGAGAAATGAATGTAGGTCCTCTACTCTCACTTACTCTGTCCCTTTGTCACCCTAGTGTTCACCTGTCTCTCCAGGTGCAGTTGCAGTTGGGAAAATTAGATGCCAAGCAGGTGACCCGGGAATGAAGCACAGAATGCTTTAGTAGTGGTTTAAAGGAGCTGGGACTTGGGTTACAGAAGTGTTTGCTCCAAGAGAGCTCTGCCTGGTCTGTTTATCCCCCAGGGACCACCACCTGCTCTCTCTGTTCCCTCTGATGCCTCGCTGAGAGCCAGGGTGCTAGCAGCCTTTGGATCTCCATCTTCCACATCCACCAGGCTTGCATTCAGCTCGGGGTTCTACATTCAGTCGTGTTTGCCTTTTAACAGAATGAAAGATGATGCAGAATTTTATGTTAGAGAAGATGTGCCTGTCTCCGCTAATACCACAAAATGGCCGTTTTATTGTCATGCGATAACGACCATATTGAGTCTAAACTCAAGCTGATCTCCCCATTGCCCCATTTCCTCCCTAGTGAGGCATCAGGATCTAGGAACAGGGACCAAGAGTGAGGCAAGTTGCTTTAATACTGTCATTGACTGAGTAAGTGGCAATGGCATCTCCTATGCTTCTCTCTCGCTTTCCATCTTTCCTCCTTCCTTCCCTCCTCCCCTTTATCTTCTTACCTTTTCTTCCTTACTCTAGAACACTGGTATAGGTAATGGAGATATAAAGTTGAATAAGATATGGTCTCTGCCTTTCTAGAACTTTCTAACTCTATCGGTGGACAATGCAGTGGTTCCTCCACAGGAGAGAGCTCTCCCCATTACTCATAAGGTCAGGAAGGGTCTCATAAGCCAAACAGAAAAGGTAACTGGAATGAAGCTTATGGGACAGTTGCCAGGAAAGTCAAGAAGAATAGTGTAGACAGAGAGGAAAAGTACAGCCCTTGGGAACACCAAGCATTAGTCTTTGTAGATATGAGACCATGTGTTTTTCTACTAAAGACATTGATTGCGATAGTGCAACAAGGGGTGATGTCAAGCAGCAAATGGCCAGTCCATAAACAGCATGGAATTATCAATATTATTAATTATTACAGCAAAGATAGTGTGTTAGTTACTTTTCTGAGGCTATGATAAAGTACCATAACCAAGGCAACTTACAGAAGAAAGTGTTTATTTGGGATTAGGTTCCATGATGGTGATTATGGTGGAGTGAAGGAAGCAGAGAGAGCAAACTGGGAGTGTCACAAGGCTTTGAAACTTCTAGGCCCCCCATCCCCCATCTCCTCACCCCCCTCCCACCCCCGTGATAACTTCCTCCAGCCAGGGCACATTTCTTAGGTCTTGCTAAACAGTACTACTGAATACCAGAGCTTGTGGGGGATAGTCTCATTCAAACCACCAGAGATTCCTGACTAAGAACACAGAAAAGTTTGCATTTCCCTGTTCAGGAGATGGGATAGATAGATACATTTCAGCCAAGATACAATCAAGAAACTCTGATACAGCCCACTATCCCATGAAATTTCTTCTGCTTGTCCAGTCTTCCCTCAGGGAAAACAGAGAGAATGGATGGAGTTCATGTTTGCAAACAGTGTCTATCCCAAGGTGTCATACATGTGCTTACAAGTAAAAGAAAGCATGTTTGAATGTCATGTACTCCATAGTCTTAAGTACCTGCTTATTTGTCTTACAGCACCTCTGAAAAATAAATTCAAATTCTTCTTCTTCTTTTTCTTTGCTTTATAGAAACTGTAATATCCAGAACTAAGTAATTTGTTCCAAGTCATTAACAAGCAGCAGGATGGAATTTAAATCCAGATTCATCTAAGCCCATGCTATGTCCACCTGGAACATCTGCCTGCCTTAGAGCTAGCTGAAAGCTTACTTTTTTCTCTGTTATGCCCAAGTGTTGGTGACAGCACCGAGTCCCTAGTGAGAGTCCTTTCTGGCTTGGTGTGGATGAGCAGCCTGGCAGAGTTGGCATAGTGATCTATGTTGTATGAGTGTAGGGTGAAGTCCACAACATGGCATGGTCTTTAAGCTTGCAAAGCCATCCCTGGGCACTAGGCTCCTAAGTATTGTTAGAATTTGTGGGAATGTGATTGCAACATAATCCACAAGCAATGGGAAACACTCAGAGGTTAAGTGTTGATAGGGAAGTAGGTATTGGCTTCAGTTCAAACAGCTTAAAATATGGAGGATCCTTGTATGTCCTTCACCTTAAGCCTCCTTTTCCTGGAAATGTCAAGGAAAGACCTTTATTAACGATAAAAGAAAAGGACACAATGATACTATGTTTTTTATTATCACTTAATTAAAAAAAAATCCTAGGTGTTCTGATAGATGTAAGAAGACATAAGAGGTTATAACAGAAAAAAACAAAAAAACACCGTAGTGGTCTAGTCTACACTTTCCTGAACTGATTTTATGCTCATTTCTTCATGCTCCGGTTTACCCGGCTGTGAAGCAAAAGATGTAGAGCAGGCATTTCTTGAAAACCACTCAAACTTTAAAATACTGTGAGTCAATAACGTAACAAAACCAAGTTTCCTGTTGTCGGCATGTTTCCCTCCCCTGGGAATCTCTCTCACAAGGGTATTTCCTTTCTTACAACTTCTTCCCACATGGCTGTACCCACATGAACTTCACACACACAAGCAGACCCCGTCCACTTCCTTCATAGCACCTACCATAACTCGTCACTGTGTATTTATAGGTTTGTTTATTTTATACAGACTTTATCTCCCATGAGGACCACAAGTTCCGTGAGAACAGCCCCATGCCTGCCCTGTTTAGCAATGCATATCTAGTGTCCTAATATGGAGTCTGGAATATAAAAGGTACTTGATTAAGGCTTACTGACTGAATGTCATCCCCCTACTTTTGATCATTATAGTAGCTAGCAATTATTAAGGGCTGCCTGGAGTCAGGCATTGCTCAGGTGCCCTGTTTGCCTTCTTCAGGAAGTCATCATAAACAAACTTAGCATCTACCTCTGCTTTTTTCTGATGAAGATTCTAATGTTCAAAGAGGCCAAGGAGTTTGCATTCTGAATCCAAACCACATCTGGCTCATTAAGTGTCTACTACACACTACATTTGGATCCTTTATGACACTGAGCAGCAGACAGGACACATAGTAGGTCCTTTAAATAGATTTTCACCTGTGAAGATCCTAATAGGTGGTAGATAAAGGACTATTGTGACTATGGGGCTTATAAATTGAAGCTTATTTGCTGGGAGGATTGTGAAGTCAGGAGCAGGTACTGGCAGAGTAGACAAGCTCTTTCTGACAGGAGATTCATTCTCACATCTGTGGGGAGCTAACAGAGATCCTTTCTTCCACTGTATGAGGGTGTGACTTCACATTTTTTTCTCAAAGTGCACATTTTTAATTAGAATACTCTGTGTGGGTTGCAAGCTTCTGAGGACTAAAAGGACATTTGTGCATGGGGGGTAGATCAGAGACTGGCCCCTGGTAAATGCAGAATGAAAGATGGCCCAGAGAGCAACTGAAATGAAGCCCACAGGGAGCCCTTTCATTCTGCTTCAGATACCTAGAGAATGACCAGGCAGCATCAGAATGGAGTGTACAGAAACAAAAGCCATTGCCAGTGTGTGCAATTTTGTATTCTTTGTGCTGAGGGAAGCCTCCTGAGAGCCTGGAACTTATGCAGGCACGAGGCTGCCTCAACTACCCTTTTCTTCAAGCGGGAAGTGGTCATGGCAATGCTGACTTAGGGTCAATTCAAGTGACCCATACATGGGACAGAGAGAAGCAAGATGGTTTGTAACTGTCCTGCAGCAGCACCCCTCAACTCCAGGTAAAACCCCCCCCGGGGGGGTATGGGAGAGCACTATTGCAGCAACACGGTTCTCTTTGTGTTCAAAGTTGAACTAGAAATGGCCCTAAAAGAAAATTAGCATAGCAAGAAGAAAATTAAATGTCAAGCAATGTAGAGTCATTTACTATTGTTTGTATCCAAGACTTGATCTAGGGAATGTAGGGAAGATATTTGGGGGAATCCACTTGTGCTCCACAATTCTTTCATATATAGGTCCTCCCAATCCTCGAACATACCACTAAAGGTGCCCTGGAACTGAGGTAGAGAGGGTGGGACACTTCAGTAGCATGTGTAAAGCCCTGGGTTCAATTCCCAGCACAGAAGGTAATAAACAAACAGATGAAAAGTCAAAATTGAGAATGCACCACATAGTTCTCTGCATATCCTAGAATATGCAGGCATGAGAATGGCAGATGCTTTAAAGGACAAACGGACCATTCAAAGAGGAGGTAGCATGATGAGTGTCAGAATATACAAGTCAGGGGTCTGGTTCCTTTAGCACTGTCTGGGAAAAGGAAAGTGATCACTGGGAATCAATGATGGATCTACTGATCAGAAATACAGGAAATGGATTAGGTGAACTTCCTAGTTTTTCTACAAAATATTTCTCCAAGCAAGAAGGGTCTGGTTCTATGATCACCAAATGACTTTTAATGACCAGGCAGTCTTTACACTAGTGGCAAAATAAAAGCTTGCAAGTGATACCCCCGAGAGCAAGTGTGATTTCACTGAAGAATATTTGGAGACCTCATCAAGAGCAGACAATGGAGAATCTTTATAAGCATTTATTCAAACTTATAACACAAGCAAGTCCAAGTGTCCCTCTCACCCTAGCCTATAAATTGTCTCCATCTTCAATTTTCTCATGCCCCATTATACATCAGAATGAACATATGTGGTCCAGTAGAATGGCTGAGGGTATTCCTTTTTACATAAACAAGTTGGTGGTCTGGCTTTGTGTCTAGCTGAGTTGTTGCAGGGGATCCTAAAGGAATGGAAAGCCCTGAGTGTGAGGGCCAGCCCTCAAAGCCCTTTAAGTCTCTGTGGCATCAAGCCATTGTTTACAGTCTTGACTTTTATGAGGTCATCTCATCTAGGGCCTTGTGAAAGCCAACATCTCCCCAGAGTTGCCCTTGGTGGTTGATCTTTCGCACTCTGCTGAGCCAGGGGCCGCATGACTGCATCGGAAGACATACATTGTCTGGCCTCTCTGTGGAAGGCTCTTTCCTCTTCCGTTTTGAATCAAGACCTTGCTAGGCATTGTAGGGTAGACTTGGATTCATGGCATTCTCCTGTCTGAGCTCTTTCCCCAAATTCTGAATTACAGGCTTGAGTTATCACACCTGACTAAGGCTCTCTATCTCTTTACACAGGAAAAGGATTTTAAAAGCATCCAACCTTGTACAAATGTGATATTCTGATAATAATTCTACCAGTTCACATTTCTACATACGCTTTACCTACAGTCTTCAAGGCAATAACGATCTGCTCTAGTCACTCACCTTGAAATGGGAATATGTAAACCTCATCCCTTATTTCTGCAGGGACAAGAAAAATGATGAAAGACCTAAATCACAAAACATCTTCACTCACTTGAATACAGTCCTAGTGGACCCTCCCAAGGTACTCTCTACCAACAATGAGAAGAAAAATTCAAGTTATCTAGGCTCTAATATTTCACTCTCAAAATGTTACTTGACCCCTTGTGTTTTATTAGCCCAATAGCTGAGCCCTGAAAACCATTTTTCCATTGATATCAAGCCTTATATTGCCAGACCATGTGAACAGCTGTTCTGGACTAACACTAGGAAAGTGTGCTTCTTAGAAACTCCTCTGAAATAGTACTTGTAAATTAACTTACTGTCATGGACATTTATCTAATGGGTCAATACATTCCTAATGTGATTAAGATTCTAGAGGCCGAAAATAAGGAATATAAATTTCATCTTTCCCACCAACTTTTTTGGAAGGTCTGCCAAGCTCCATGCAAGAATGTGTGTGGGCTCAGCCTATAAGAATCTCCCAGCACACATCCTTCAAGCAGATGTACATGTAGTAAAGCTTCAATTGGGGCTAGGGCTGCTGAGGACAAATCATATTTATGTAATAAATGCTGGCAAGAAAGCCACATAATTCCCTATTCACAAAATATTTTTTTCTCAGTAGACTCTATGCCATTCTGAAAAAAAAAACAAAAACAAAAACAAAACCCCAAACCAGCATACTTTATTTTTAGTTCACCCAAAATTATATTCATTTGAGGCATTTGGGCACAAGCTATCCTTAGAATCATCAACTACTGTCTTGGAATCACAGATTATTAGGGTCTGGGTAATTCATGGTTTAGGGTTTTTATAACTTGGGAACCCCGATACATAAAACTAAGCTATAGTGAGGGACTAAATCTTGCCCATTCGATCTTCTCTGTATTGGTTTCTCAGACATAAACCATGTATGTATTCTTAACATTCCATGGATCAACCCGAAAGTAAGAGATCCATCAAAGTGAACACTATCATTTTGCCCATGAAGCAGCTGGAACCTCCAGGGATGACGTGGCTTACTCAAAACCCAGTAGTCACTGGCCAAAGTAATCACTAGCAAGTCAAGACATAAAATTCAGGCCTCCTGACCTCCAGTTAATTATCCTGTCCACCACACAGCACTTAAGATATATTAATGAGAGAAAATCTTTTTTTTTTTTTTTTTTTTAAAGTTCAGTTGAGGAACAGATGACAGGAGAAGAGAATTTGCCTATTGGAGGCACAAGGAAATCAATGGCTTCATTGTACTTGGACAGTAGCTCTTTTCTTTGGCTGAGAGGGAAGCCTGCGTGGGCATTATTTCCTAGAAGTTACTCCATTGCAGTTGGCTATACTGTGGCAGACTGAGGGGACCTGGCCCTGCTACTCACTGCCTGTGTGACCTGGAGGGGATCCTTCAGCTTCTCTGGGCTGTGGATGTTCTTATACCCTTGGGAACATAGTAAAGGTTCCAAGCAAACTGCTAGACCTCTTTCTAATTTGTTGTCTTTTCCAGATGGGTGCAGTGCTTGGTCATGCTCTTTTCTCCTACCTCACCAAATTCTTTTATATGTTTTTATATATCAAAAATGTGTATACATATATATGTGTGTGTATGGTATATATTTATATAATCCATATATATCCAAATGTATCTCACTGAACCCTTTCCTGTGCCTGTAATTTGTAGAGTACTGCCAACATTTGCTTTGTATTTTCAGATACTGTCTTAGTTAAGAGTTTCTATTTCTGTGAAGAGACACCATGACCACAGAAAGTCTCATAAAGAAAAATATTTAGCTGGAGTGGGCTTACAGTTCAGAGGTTTAGCCCATTATTGTCATGGTGGGATGCATGGTGGAGTGTAGGCAGACATGGTGCTGGAGAAGGAGCTGAGCGTTCTAAATCATGATCCCTAGGCAACAGGAAGTAAACTGTCTAGCACACTGAAGATAGCTTGAGCATAAGAGACCTCAAAGGCTGCCCCACCGTAACACACTTCCTCCTACAAGGACACACCCACCCCAACCAAGCCACGCCTCCTAATAGTGCCACTTTCTGGGGGGGGGGGCATTTTCTTTCAAACTACCGCAGGTAAGGTCTAGTTAGTTTGAAACTCACTATGCAGCCCAGGCTGGCCTTGAACTCACTTGCCTCTGCCTCCTAGGTTCTGGGATTAAAGACATAATTCACCGCATGTAGCAATGGCTTTGTTTTCTTCTAACAGTTTCACTACTCCGGGTTTCCAAAGAAGGAATGAAAACGAGTAATAAAAACTTGAAAAAGTTCAGCATCCGTAAAAATCAGGCAAATGAGAATTACAACTATGTTGAGACTTCGTCCCATCCCAGCAAGGATGGCTAAACCAAGAAATCAACTGACAAGCACCAGCCCTGGTTTTTGACTTCTAAACTGGCATACAAACGTTAGGTTCCAGGGTGGCATTTCAACACAATTTGTTGTTGGTGTCCAGAAGCCCTGTGTCCTGCTCATACCATCTGTGTTCTTTTCCTCTCCCCTCCCCCACACAGCACCTTTCCTAGTTTCCTTGCCTGTCCCCACAGTAACATGTGCATTGTTCTCCAGGCATGAGGGTAGCAGGTGGTGACTGGTGATTTGTGTTTTCCTGGCTCCTGTTTCACACAGGCATCTAGCTCCCTGCAGTCTTCCTCCGATGGTTCTAGAAACCGCTTGTGAACTCTTAGGCACTGCAGCCTTACACACTTTGTTCATCTAAGCTCTTCTTTGCTCTCTGCTCTGGGGATTTTTACACAATCATGTCCTTCAGTGCCATAACATCTGCATGCACTCGCCGCCCTGCCTACTGAGCCTCATCTTGTTGCTAGGCCTTCTTGTGTTTGCCTGTTCGGAATGTGACGGCAGCAATTGTCTATTATATTCTTCCAGTCCCAGATATGTATGAGAGAGAGAATATGCATTTCCTGGCCTCCTACGCCTTTCTCCCACTGTTTCTTTCGTCCTAGGGCCACTGGGCTCTGAGCAGGATTATGACTGATGTATAGGAGGCATAAACATTATCCAGAGCTGCAAGCACTCACTGGTTAGACTCACAGTTCTCTTGGGGAAGAATAGAAGGCCCATTTCATATGGATAAAGGTATTATGTAGGACCACAGTCTAGCTATTGCTGTTATTAAAAGCAGTTAATTATGGGGTGGGAGAAAGACTATATGAATAAGGAATAATAAAAGGTGAAATATTGTTCACTCACCAAACATTCTAATCTGTAGAGCATGCCTTCCTGAGCTATAAGATAGTGAGATAATATTAGGCTTCCCAATTAGATCCCCTTTGAGCAAGGTCCTTTCCTAGCTGTGTCAGAAAACACAGCCTGAATTAAAGCTCTGCCATATGAGTTACCTTGACATCCACCCTGGAAAAACAGGAAAGGCTTCAGACAGCCAAATCTTGAGGCTTCCTCTCTCTCCTCTAGTGCCTGGGGTTTTCCACCTAGACAGTCCTCTCTGTTGTGGGTCTATGTACTGCTAGAAGGCTTTGGTCCTGTGGAAGCATGTGGAGGTATTCAAAATAGGCAACTAGATGGAGCCCAGGAGCGTCACTGGCTTCCTGGAGGTCCTGTATTTGCATGGGGCCTGTCTGCCATAGGCTCAATGTTGGAGCTCACCTCAGTTTATGGTGCTGTTTTGAGAGGTCTGAGGCCCTTTAGGATGTGAGGCCTCGCCACAGGGTATGCCAGCAGGCCTTGAGAGCTACAGGCTGGCCAGCTTCCTGTGTAGTGAGCTCTCTGCTTGTCATCTGTCACTTTGACCAGCCATAAGCACCTGCTGCCATGGACCATGTCTAGCCAAAATCAAACTTTCCCCTGAAGTTATTTCTGTCTAATATTTGGTCGCAGTGGCAAGAAAAGGACATAGGACACTCAGCTTGTCTGCTTGGTTCTCATGTGGCCCTACATAGCCTGCGGTGTCCTTCTCTTCGGCCCCACGAATCTCTGAATCACAAATTGGTGTGACTCTTTGGCCTGTTCTGGACTTGGCCATTCCTATAACCCTAGAACAGGAACCCTAAACTTACCAGCTGCATGACAAGAAAGTGAATACAACATCTGGGTCTACCAAATAGAGATCCAGGCAGGAGACTGAGTGGACCTGTGGGAGTAGATACGTACAAAGCACAGAGTTGGAGGCTTCTGTCGCTCTGGGTTGGCTGTGAAGGAAACTGTGATATTCATTCCCTGATAGCATGGGTCACAGAGGTGGAGATGGCAACATTTACATTTCTGCAGGAACAGTCCCGCACTTGCACTGGGGGATCTGCCTCCTGGCTCAGTTGTCTCTGGAGGCCATTGTCTTGGCTATGTTCAATCCTATGTTATTTTTTTTTCTTTTAGATCTCTAGAGGTTCTCCACACGAACATAAATTTTAATAAACTAAATAATAAACTAAGAATGCATGGCGCAAGGTGGCTAACAACATGGTGGTTTTTTGTTTTTTTTTTAATTGTTCTCACCAAACAACATCTTGAGCAGACAGTATTGGGACTGTCATGGGCTCTACAAGATCACCACTTTTCCAGAGGCTCCTAAATCCACTGTTTTGAAACAACAACAACTCTGTAAGTTGAGCAGTTTTGGTTTTTGTTTTTTTAAACGCGGTTTCTCTGCATAACAGTCCTGGATGTCTTGGAACTTGTTTTGTTGACCAGGCTGGCCTCAAACTCACAGAGATCTGCCTACCTCTGCCTCCTCCCACATGCTGATATTAAAGATGTGCACCACCATACCCACCTAGTCAAGCAGTTCTTGACTCTGCTGGCTCCTCATGCATGTACAGCCACCGAGCAGGTTGACTGGAGGTTGGATGGTCTACCGTGGGTCATTTATGTCTCTGGTTGTTGGCATATTGCTAACTGGAACAAAGGAGTGTCTAGACCACATTTCTCTCATCATACAATTGGATAGCCCTGGTATCTTCATATAACAGCCTCAGGTTTCTGAAAACCTCAAGTTATAGAATCTACGTTATGCAGTTACATTTTAGTTTCAGTTTGTATCATGTTTGTCATGCATGTGCTGTGGAATAACCCTTTTGTACACTGTAAACATGCATTACTCTCATTGGTTAATAAAGAAGCTGACTAGCCAATAGATGAACAGTATAAAGTTAGGCAGAAGACAAAACCGAAAATGATGGGAAGAAAGAGGACAAAGTCAGAGGTCATGAGCAGATACAGAGAGAAACGAGATGGGCATGCCATACTGAGAAAAGGTACCATGCCATGTGGCAAAGCACAGATTTTAAAAAAAAAAAATAGAAGTGGGTTAATTTAAATGTATGAGTTAGTAGTAACAAGCCTGAGCTATTGGCTGAGCATTTATAAGTAATCTTAAGTCTCTTTGTTAGTTATTTAGAAGCAGTCAGTTGGAACAGGAGAATTCCACCAAACAGCCATGGGCCAAAGCAAGTCACACAGCCAAGTCCAGAGGCAAAGAAATAATTTTTGCCTTTGGGTAAGAAGGGTTGAAAAGCTGATTGCAAAGTAAAGCAATGGGAAGAACTTGGGGGCACTATACATGTAACCATGAAAATGCACCAACTGGCAGACTCTAGTTCTTGATTGTAGCTGTAATTGGTCTTATAAGCATCCCCACATCCAGGCAGGCTTTGAAGACAGTTTTGTTTGAAATCTCCTCTTTTAGAAATAGAATGGCAGAATGGCAGCTGTGAATATAATCAGGAGTGAAAGAATGGAGACTGAATTGAGCGTCATTCGATGTCTGCCTTGAGGAGCTGAGAGGGACCCCCGCTCCTGTGAAACTATTTGATCTTTTCTGTGGAAAACTGGATGGATACGCTAATTATATCTCTCATCATTCTCACCAAATACCTGACAAGAAGCAATTTACACATAACATATTTTATCTTCCAGATGGGGGAAATCCAACCCCATCATGGTGGGAAAGGAATGGCAGCAGGCAGCTCCATAATGGAACAGGGAACAGCAGACAATAAATGGATCCAGACTAAAACCTTAAGCCTGCCCACAGTGACCCACCTTCTCTCCATTGAGGCCCCATCTCATACAGATTCCACAGTCTCACAAAATAGCCACCAGTTTGGAACAAAGTGTTCAGACACATGAGCCTATGGCAGACATTACATATTCAAAACATAATGGGTGACCCTGCCCTGCCACTTGGTGGCCGTCCTTCCTGAGTGCGTAGGTCTCTTAGGTCTCTAGTAGGTGGTTCTCCTATACTCAGGCATTAACATCAGCGGAGCTTGGTCTCTTGGTCACCCCATGCATATCTCCCTTTTCTCTTCTCCTGCTCTAAATGGCTCCTGTGAGAGATACATCACACAAACTAGGCTTCTGTGGAAAAAACAAATTACCATCAATGCTAAGTCTTGTTCGAGACTGCCCTGTTAGTGCTTTTGTCAACTCAACATAAGCTAGAGTTATCTAAAAAAAGGAAACCATGATTTAGAAGATACCTCCACAGCATTGACCTGTAGACATGCCTGTAGAGCATTTTCTTAGTGATTGATGTGGGAGGGCCCAGCCCATTGTCTGAAGTGCCACCCCTGGGTAGATGGTCCTAATGTGTATAAGAAAGCAGGCTGAGCAAGCCACCGGCAGTAAGCCAGCAAGCAGTGTACCCCCAGGGCAGTTCCCACCTGAAGGTTCCTGCCTCAATTTCCCTTGATGGTGCTCTGTAAACTGTAAGCTGAAATCAACTCTTTCTCCCCTCAATTGCTTTCCAACATGTTGTTTTACAGTAACGGAAAAACCTTAACCAAGACAGTGGCTCAGATCTGTACCTGATGCAGTGACCCCCAGTGTGAGACCCGAGTGGGTTGCAATCAAAGCTACTGTCTCATGGCCATAAGACACAAATCACAAACAACCAGCAACACATTTTCTCGGACAGTTCTAGGATTCAGAGAACCTGTGTCCTCTGGCACAGGAGCCCAGACTCTTTCTTTGTGTGCCCTTTTGAAAAATGGAAATGTCCTTGAAGTCTGGAGAGCAACTTCCAAGTGAACTGCCTCTGAACTCTCAGATTCTTTTCTTCCCCGTTGGTTAAATCTCAGTGGAGCCAGGGTCCATCATAATTTTCATGAACACAAGCTAAAGGTTTTTGGCGCCTATTGAGCAAAGTGGTTGCTTCCTATTGCAAAAGAACCGATCCCTAGTCCCATCATGTTAGCGGCTTCATTAAAATTTCCATTATCCTCTTCCTCCCAAATGCTATTGTAGATAAATTGACCGTGTTCTGCAGGCGGAATTACTCCTAATTCAAATACGTGGATGGGGGTTAGAGGGAAAAGCTGTACTCCTCCAAACACAGATCATCTTGGTGAGGGGCTTTTGTCCTGGCCTCTGCAATCACAATCAATATTATTACATTCATTGACAACACCAGGACCATAAAAAGAATTCTGGATCAAAACAGTCATGGAGGGGAGGTTGAGGTGATGGTGCCTAAAGATGTTTTGGTCTGGCAACCTCATTTTGAAGACCCAGATTTGACCCCAAAGCCTTTGGGGTCTGTGTGGCATGTGTACCCCGAGACTCTTTGTTCTGACCATTGTCAGGACACTGGGGGTTAGGTAGTTTCATAGTGTGGAGAAGCCATGTGCTAGATGATCTTGGCTAAAGACCTGCACCTTCTGAGCCTCTGTTTTCCTATCTAGACACCGATGCTCGTCTGATGCAATGATACCTTGCTCATCTTCTCACTCAGAGGGCAGAAACATGGCTAATGTTGTTGAAAGTATACTCTATCTGCTGAAAAACTATTCTGCCCTATAAATAATTGGTTGCCAAAGTTCACACAAAAAAAAATCATGAAATAAAATTGTGCCAATCAGCCATTTTCAGTACAACAGAAGTCCATTCTCCTGTCCTGGTTTCTCTCCTTTCTGTTCTCCTTGGCTCCTGGATAAATTTGGAAAAGAAAGTAGTACATATTTTGCTTCCAGGTACCATACCCGCCATATTTAAACAATCACCCTGAGCCACACAGTATCATGCCTATGCGTTCACATGATCCTTGAAATGAATCTTTTGTCCTTGTCACATAGACAAAATCTGAAGCTCAGAGAAGCGTGGTAGGTATCATGCCATAGCAAACAGAGGATCACCATATTTGTCTGTTCCCCAAGTCTCGGTTCTTAACCACCCCAGAAAATGACAAAACCCTCTCTCTGTTGAAAGGCATCCCCAATGCCTTCTTGAAAGCCCAACCTTTCCTGCTCCCAAACCCAACTCGGGCTTCCACTTTACCTTCCTTTGGAAACAAAGCTCATCCTGAAATCTTTGTCAAAATAATATTCAATCTAGTCTTTTGTGTCTATTACAACATATCAGACATAAATCCTATGTGTGCTAATGTATAAATCCATTAAATCCGTGTGGCAACCAATGAGGTGGCATTATTTTTAAAGATGACAGAACCATGGCTGAGGAGATGGTTTAGTGGTTAAGGGCACTTGCTGTTCTTGCAAAGGACCAGGGTTGGTTCCCAGAAGCCACATAATGACTTCCAAACACCTATAACTCCATCCAGTTCCCTCTGACCTCTGCAGGTACCAAAAGCATGCACAGGTTGTATATACATACATGCAGGTAAGCCACTAATATACATAAAATAAATAAATCTTAAAAAGGATAACACAACTGAGTTGTAGAAAAGTTAAGAAACTAACGAGGCGGTGGTAGGCACACCTTTTATAATACCACCGCTTGAGAAGCAGAGATGGGAATCTCTGTGAGTTTGGAGCCAGCTTGATCTTCAGAGCGAGTTTTATAGACACAGAGAAACCCTGTCTCAAAACAACAACAAAACTAAATAAAAGGAGAGATAGGAAGGAAGGAAGGAAGGAAGGAATACAGACAGAAAGACAGAAAAGGCAAAAAATTTGTGTAGTTAATATGACTGCTAAGTACCAGGCTTGAACCCAGCCAGAGCCTGGACTACTATATTCTCTATATAATAAAAGTGTTTGAGAGTATGCACAATAAATTATTAGCAGTTATTATGAGGAGTTGGATTTTGGTAAGAAATATGGAGGGAAAGACATTTCATATTTAAACATTCTCAAACTTTATATATATGCAGATACTTCTCTAATTAAAAAAAAATAAATGCATGCTGAAATGTCTTTTGCCCTCATTAGAGTTTGGACACTCATTAGAAAGTGATTATTTATAATGGTAAGATGGTACTTTTGATGGGCTGGAACATTTTAACAGAGGATGGATGTTTTCAGGGGGATTTCAGAAGTTGGAGATGATGCCCAGAGTAGTCATGTTGCAACAAAGCTAGGGACTGTCCAGCAAACCTGTCCAGTTTCTCTCTGTGGAATACCCTCCCCTCTCCTTGGGACACACAGCAGACAAGCAGAGCTTTGGGGACATATTATATGGATTTACATCCATTCAGAGCCAGAGGGCAAGTGGGCAAATGTAAATTTTGGCAGTTGCTTTTGTGGGTTCTGACCTCATGGGACTCGTTCAGGCCTGGACCTCACCATGGGAGTGATTTCCCCACATCCGCTCTATTTATTGACGAGACTTGTTTCTGTCCCCGTGCTGGAGAGATCGCTGGGCATAGTTTTAAACAATGCACCGCTCCAGTCAAAGACACAAACTGAATCATCATTTCCTCACACCACCAGCTGTGCCCAGGGTCATATTTTTCCTTCTGTCCTCTCTCAATTTTGAAGACACTGGCAGCACAAATTGTCCCCAAGCATTTCCCTTTGTCAGTTCCAAGCAAAGTCAAGACACTGTTTCCCTCAGCTTAACCTAGCCAAACCACTGAGAGTTCAAGGTTTCATGCCACAGACACCTTATCACAGGTGAGATTTCTTCTAGACAGGCAAATGTTTATTATACATTTAAATACATAGGGACACATGTATGTTATGTATGTATATACACATACAGGTATGTGAAATTTCCTTACTTTCCCAAATGTTAGGAAATAAAATAAACATGTATTTTTACAATTGGGAAGGACTTACAGTTGAGATTATCATTTATTTTCACAAAATTTCAAGATACACGTAGGTACAGATATCTGTCCAGGTTAAGCTGACCACCAGGCTGTTTCTCCAGCTGTCACAGCTAAGAGTTCTTCTGTAAATGACCTTTTCTGATGAAGCCACACCCCATTCATTATATCCTTAGACTCTCATGGAATTTGAGAGCATCACAGTGACACGAGTTGGGTCAGAAATGCTCTGCTGGAGACTTCTGGGTACAGGGCACACTGCTAAGAGCATCTATCAATGACCTGCCAGTACCCACCACATTTCCCAAAGTTCCTTAGTTACTGTAGCCATTTTTCAGATGGGGAAGATGGATACTCACCTCTGTACCATGAAGAAAGAGTCTGGAAGCACAACCCTACAGAAACACATGCTTCTTGCAAATTCAAGACCTATCTCCTCTCCACCCCCTACTTAGCATGGGACACCCAGATCACGGCTCCTCATGTCGATCCTTCTCCTTCTGTTTGGGAACATCTCACCTTTGCTACATCAATACCACTTCCTCTAAGACGAGAAACCGCTGTCGTTCCCACATCCCTTCCCCTCCACATCCTCTATAAAATTAACCATGTCATTCTTCACGTATTATTCTTGACACAACCATCTATTACAGTTCCTGTGCTATTCATTGCTACTATGTCTCCCCCTTTTAACACTAAGATACTAGCTTTTTCTAGGTTCAACCACATCAGTTTTTTGTCTTCCCACAGCCAAGGTTACTAGACAGTCAGTCAGTAGGTGCTCAGCAAACATGGCTAGACTGAGGGGTTCGTTGGTACAAACCTTCTAGAATTTAAATAAATAAACATACACATCACTAT
Source organism: Phyllotis vaccarum (assembly GCA_033318265.1). Taxonomy (NCBI): domain Eukaryota; kingdom Metazoa; phylum Chordata; class Mammalia; order Rodentia; family Cricetidae; genus Phyllotis; species Phyllotis vaccarum. The sequence continues at coordinate 146,118,099 of JARWLC010000002.1, forward strand.
GTACTTGCTGTATTTGTTGGAAACAGTCAATTCTGCTCAAGAAAACAAGCAAAATGGAAGAAATTCATGAGATGCAAATAATGAGTAAGCAGCTCATGAGTCAAAGAAAATTCACAAAACACTTATGAAAAGGAAGTTTGCACATAGAGTGAAAGAACCAAGAACCATCACATAGTCATAAACCTCCGATGCTCGGTATTGATGAGATTGAGTAGCTCACTCAATAATGTTGCCCCTTCTGACAGTATATGCCTTCTTGCCTAAGAAATCCAACTTAAAGCCGTAGCTGCTTAGCATGCTAATTAGAAAACCAGGTGGGGGAACTTGCCCTGATATCTCCCTGGTAAATGTAACTGCTATGAACACTGTTCAAGTGTCACCTCTCGCCTATGTAACCCACCTTCATGATGATGCAGGTACCCTAGGAAAGAGAATCCCCAAAACTGTATGTGACAATTAGAGGTTTGGTTCTGTGACCTACCTCATGTCCCTTCTTGTTCTGTGTCTTCCAAATAAAGCTGAAGAGCTCCAGTGTCACAGTAGTACAACACTTGTTTGGCACATACTAGACCTTGGGCTTGATCTACAGCCCTGGAAAAGGATAAACAAATGAATGAACCATTTTCAGCTTGTTACTTTGGTCTGAGACTCTCTTTACATGACCTATGGGTCAGCTTACTTATTGGTGTGTTTATAGACTGCTACTTCCTCAAGGCAGTCTCTCAAGGACAAACACATCTCCTATAAACATCCCTTCTAGTCACTGGACCGTTCTTCCTTAGTAAGCAAAATTTGTGATGTAGCCTCCCTGCCAGACTAAGGTATTGATTGGTTTGCCAATCACTGTAAGAAAGGAGAAAACTTAAGCTAGAGACCTTCCAGTTCGAAACTCACAGCTGGAAGACAGTATCAGAGCTGGAGTTACAGGCAGTTGTGAGCCACCGTGTGGTTGCTGGGAATCAAACCTGAATCCTCTGCAAAAGCAGCCAACGCTTTTATCTATGGAGCTATCTCTCCAGCCCTGTACACTAAACAGTCTAAGCATATAACTCAGGCTGGAGTTGTGGCTTAATTATGCACAAAACATTCATCAAAACCCTTCAGGGAAAATTGTCCAGCTAAGAGTCTTCATTAACAAATACAAATGGGAGACGCTTTGAGTCTTTGCTCTAAAGATAAGTGATTTAATTTTTTCCCCAGTGTTCAGGCAACAAGAACCCACTTGAAGAGGCCCATTCTTGTACCTTATGTACATAGTTCGAATTCTGTGACCATGGACCAATAAAGACTTATCTCACTGAGTGGGGAATTGACTGAGTTGGTTCCTGGCACATGATATTATCTCTGACTTCCGATCGTGTTTCTTGGCCATCAACAGCATTAAAAGTCCTGTTTATTGCTGCTAGTTTCTCATAGATCAAATTCATGCATAAAAATGCTCTCTCTCGAGTCACATTGACATTTTATTCATACCGAGTTCCAAGAGTGTTCCTTTCTTTGGACAGGATCTATGCCAAATAAATCATTTCCCTAATTCTATCAGCGGTCCCTTTAAAAACAAATTTGTTGAACATCACACACTGACTGTGCCTGTGAACATTTGAAAGCTCTTCACGGAGCCCTACCGAGTCACAAGGGGAAGACAGAAGGAGAAAAGAGAAGACAAAGCAGAAAGGGGAGGGGGAGAGTGGGAGGGAGGGTGAAGGGAGACAGGCCTCCATTTGATTGGGTGTTGAATTCACCATCTATCCTCTAATAATGGGTTGATATTCAATCGCACTCAAACAGCACCATGACATCTACGTCTTGGAGAATGTGTGATACCAGAAAAATTGCCTTATGGGGCCCTGGGGACTACTACTGATGGTAGCCCTGGGCCTTGTGAAGTTGGTTATTGGCAATGCATAATAGAGTCAGGGCTCTGTTTGATTTTATGTTGTGTCAGGAAAAACAAATGGCATTTTTATCCTTGAATCCCCAATGAGTCTGAAATATGATGAGTATACACTGTCTCCATTGGAAATATTTTTTCTTTGGTCTCATGGTAGGCTTTTTACAAGGGGATTTAAATTCCTATAGCTGGGAAGGTATGTAATGCAGAGCTCCCTGTGGCCAGCAGGCTCCCTAGAGGGGCTGGCTTTTCCTTAGGCCAAGAAAATAGTAGAAGGTAAGAGGAAAAACCAGCTCAGTGGAGACCAGAAACTTGTGTTTTCCCCTTTGTTTGTCACCTGCTCATCAGAAGTAGGTAACCAAGTCAAGACCCTCTGGATCTCTGAATTCAACCATCACACAGTCCTGAGACCCATATGGTATCTTCTTCTTTGGTCACTTTCTACCTGGCTCCTTCCAATGTGCAATTCTCTTAGGAGCCCCTCCCTCTACCCTTAGAAACCAGGCTTACAGGAGCCACAGAGCAAGAAAGGAGCCAGGATGAGTAACAAAAGAGGGGAGACCTCACAGGCAGCTGGCCCTAAGAGTAAAATATCCATGATATGAAGTATTTGGGGAACACTACTGTGGTAAGGTTTGAATGGAGACCGGAGCGGGGAGGGGGAGATGTAGGAGACCCTTGGTTATACACTCTCTGTATCGAATGTTCTCTCTATAATGTAACTTGTACATTTGAATCCCACTTTGAATCTCCACTTTGGGTTCTAGAAGAGGTCATTTTTAAGTCACCAACCTCACACACCCAACCTGAAGTGCCATTACCCTGGGATCATGCCTGCCTCCCACACTATCTCCTTCTTCCTCTGGGATTTCACTAGCTTTGGGAATTTATGGTTAAGATTTTTTTTTTTAACTTTGTTTACACAGAGGCTGCCATGGCTCCTGGGAAGTGAGTTAGGCCTCAGATCATCCCTGCTCTCAGGGAGCGTGGGGATGGGAATAGATGAGCAAGCAAGGGTAGTCTCCTCTCTGTTCCCACAAGGAAAGAGGGTCCTTTCTGTTTTGCTTTTTTTTTTTTCTTTTTTTCTGAAAGGAGCCTTATTTGTATTCTCTAAGCCCAGGATGGGGGTGAATAGGGCCCCCACTTTCTACCAGTTACTCAGACAACTATGACTTCTTATTTTACATTAAGCTAAGAAAGAACAAAAACAAAACTAAACCAAAATGAACCCTCTACCAGGGAGTTCTGAGTTCGCCTAGATCTTTCCAGGTTTTCCTTTTTCTGCCTTTTGAAGCGATTCACACCGTTTCCAGACTCTAACTGTACGGGCGTCTCTTGTCCAATCATGCTCACAGAATGCAGCTTGAAACATATTAAATTACATATTTAAAAAAAAAAAAAAAGCTTTGCTCTCGCCTCTGCCAAGGTTTTTCTGTTTTGACTGAGATCCAGGGGTTAAGTGAAAAGAATTCATCTCTTGTGGTGTTTTAGCCCCTGATACAGGAAAGACATACAAAGAAAGGTGCCCTCAGGTCCTCCCTCTGACTCTGCAGTCACATGTGCCAAGGGTGACTTGAGAAAAGAGAGCTGAGGCCTTGGCCTGTTACTCATGATTTCTCATCTGCTGTGATGTTTCTGGAATGTGCCCACATATCCCCTGCTTTTCTAAAGAAATCATCAAATCTAATCTCTCAGACAATAACTAAAGTCCTTCTAGAACATTCTTGACTTGTGTTTCATCGATAGTCCATAACTCAAAGAATTGTCATCTTGCTAGTGAGGACAATTAATTCATTGATAGACAACCCTAAAAAGTACTGAGTATTTTTCATGTTTTCTCACACTGATCTTTAGTTCTGTGCTTGAAGCTTCATGTGGTAAATCTGTTCCCTGTTGCATAGGGTAGTTTTTCAAAGAGCTAAGGACAAGTCATCTGGTTCCAGTGGTTTTTTAACTGGAAGTTACTCTGGTGGTCTGAACTGGGCTGAGAATCTCCAAGAAGGATATGCTGTTGATGGGTGTGGTGGTTTTGAAGGTGGAGTATGTTTTCTCTCTTGTTTGCCTTACAAAAATCTCCGACCATCCTAAGCCTCTACTCTGTGAGAAAGCCTGAACCACATGAACAAGCTCCAGTGGAAAGTTTTGGATAAGCCCAGCCTTCAGATCCCCCCAGGACAGGTGTTGAACATTTGTGTGAAGAAGATTCCAGATGATTCCAGCCCCAGAAATCTGAGTGAACCCCAGCCACTGCAGTACTACCAAATGTACAAATGAAACTCTAGATATTGAACACAACATGTGCACCCTGTCCAAATTCCTGACTTACAAGATCCGTGAGTGTAACAAAATGAATGTTATAAAGTGGATGTCATTTTATACCCTTGCATTTTGGGATGCTTTACCAAAGAGCAAGCAAGAATATATCTGAGATCCACTCCTAAATCTCCTCAGACATGGCCATTTCTGCCAAAGAATAATGTCAGTTCTAAATCCTCTTATTCTTTAAGCAAGGCTATTAAATTTATTAATCTTGCATTTAAAGCCAACTTCCTCTAGAGTACCAGGGAAAAGCAGAAATCTCATAAACGGCAGGAAGTAATACCGGAAACAGATAATTTATCAAAAACAGTGCCAAAAGGACACAGGCTCGCCCGCACCAGACCTTACGGCTTTGCATTACACCCAATACAAACTATTGGTTCGAACCCATTTATTCAGATAAGAAAGACTTTTAAATCCTTACTCCAACATCCTGTATTAATTTGTGCCATTTCCAGCCTTGTATCTTTAGAGGGAGAGAAGCTAATGTGGATGTTAAATCTTAATGCACCCCACAGTCCAAATGCTGGGATAGGTAATACCTGCCGCGTAGAAGGGCAGTGAGAATTCCAAGTCAATGCTGGTTCTGAGCTACTGAAAGGGGAGATGGATTGGCTGAGGTCCCTAACAGACCCGCTACAGTAACCACTCCTAAATGAGTCAATCCACTCTCTGAATTTCACAACTGAACTAGGTTCAAGAGTGGGCTGTGAGCTGAGCATCTCAGTCCTCTGGATTTAGGGTTAGCTCTTCCCGTTTTCCCAAAGCAGGGCTTAACACACACAGGTTAGTTAAATACGTGAATATAACTCTGGGAACTGTTCCCCATCAACCGTAGGTTCTGAATCTCATCATAGATCCAGGATATCCATGCTGTGCTGTCCTCTGGCCCCACCTTTTAGACAAGAGTCTCAGCTCCCAGAGGTACAGAATACCTAAGATGATGTAGCCAAGCACCCCCTTGGCTATTGCTATTTTCCATTTTCTAATTATCAAGATGTTTAACCTATAACATGAATAGCCACATTAAAGCCATTTGTTATATGCAAAGCAGGGGCATGGCACATGGATAATTAAGGCCTCCCTCTGTGACAACCTACATGCTGGAGGTGTAATTAAGTACAAGTACCTCTTAGCTGGCTAGCCATTATTACTGGGCTTAAACATACATTCAGCCACTTATTAGTGAAATTCTATAGTGTCCTGAGGAACTGTTGTTTTAACACATGGAGTAGGAGTTTTCTAGCCCATGCCATGCTGGGTGGGGAATTGATGGTGTGAATTTTGGGGGGTTTTGGTGTCTGCATGGCCTCCATTTTTAGTATGGAACGCTCTAATTTTGAACACTTTCAAGGCTGTAAGAATAGCCACCTGGTGGTATTTTCTGATTTGCTTTGGCCATAGAAAATTGTCCTTTTTATTGGATTTGTTGCTTAGAGTCTGTCTCTCTCTGTTCTATGCAAGACAAGGAACACCCAGGGGCCCTTTTTCATATGCAGATCCTAAGAGTGACTTCCAGTACACAGACCAGACTGTGTCTATAGCCCAGAGTTTGGGCTGTGCTGAAATAGTATGCCTGTCACTTGAACAGGTGTTGTATACAGGCGTATTTAAGTACTTAATCAAGAGGGGGCTAGATAAGTAAGGTAGCGGCAGAGTGGAAATAGCCAATCTCCCCCCCACACCCCCGTTAGGCCAGTTTCTTTTAGCTTACGGGAAAAGTGAGTTTCTGAAAAGGAATGGACACCTCCTCCACAATGCTTTCTATCAGGCATGGTTTGCTGTCTCATCCCAGACCCTCAAGAAACAGCTCTAGAGTTTTCTTGTAGAAGGCACTCTGCACGGTATAAGGAAATTTTAAAAATGTGAAGGTGCTATAGTGCTTGGTCTGTACCTGTGTGTACTTGGATCAGTTGTACTAGGAGCAACGTGGTGGGTGGAGAAGTCAGACAATATGCAATATGTCACTACAAATATGATCAAGTTAAAGCTGTTGAGGCCATCTCTTAGAACAGCTGCTATGGATCCTTGGCTGATGGAGGTGAGGCTAATGGCCCAAATCACTGGTCCCCAGAGTTGTCTTTCTTCCTAGTACCTAACACCCATGGGGTTCAGTCCTCAACTGAGGAAATAGTGTTGGTTCTCATGAATCAAGAGGACACATTTCTTTTCCCTACTAGGCCATGACTACAGAGGTATAGGTGACCTGTGCTCTCAGTGAGTTCTCTATGCTTTGACCATCTGAGAGAAGAAACAGCATTTGGGGGCAAAGTTGGCCATCCTACCAATCAAAGCAAGGCCACAAGAGAAATTACTTTGAGATTTCAGTTTAACAAGCATTAAAGCTGAGAAATATGCTTGATTCTGAAGCCACACACACACACACACACACACACACACACACACACACACACACACACACACACGATAGACAGGGAAACTCATAGTTTCCAGGAGATAAAAAGCATATTTGAGATTTTCCCAGCACCAAACCCCAAGTAGTGAGCAACCTTTTCATCTTACTGTTGGCACTAATCAGGAGGGAGGCGCCTCCCCTCCCACCTATGCCATGTGGTAACAGGCAGGGGAGCTGGCTTTAGGGGCATGAGAATAGAAGAGCAGATCCTGCCCCTCACCAACTGCAGCAATCAGGAGAGCAGGCCATATACCAGGGCAAAACAGTAGGGCTGGCCCTGGAGGTGTAAATGCCGGAGAACCAGTTCCAAGGGTGTAGAGTGAGAAAACTGGCTGCCTGCTACAGTGAGTGAGCTAGCTGGTGCAATGCTGGAGAGCTCACCTGGGTAGTGACAATGAAATAAAGCCCACTGGCTGACCAATCCAACTACCACCCAGGCCCAGCACCAGGGCTATAAGTTAGCCCACCCCAACATCCACTTCATCTGTGAACTGCTGGATCATGTGAAGGGGCCAGATCTGCAGATCTAAAGCTCCAAGATCTCCATGACACAGGACAACAACAAAGATACTCAGGGAAAGTTCCAGTGAGGGCCCACTATGAAGAGAGTAGCAGAGCCAAACCAGCAGTCCATTGCAAAGAACACTTATAAGTAAAGATGTATGAACTTAGGGGTATTCTGTATGACCCACTGGGCCACACCACAGCTTCCACATGGAAACTTTGAGGGGGGCTATATGTTTAAATTTTTGGGGTTTCTTTTTGTTTGAGGGGTTGCAAGGTCAGAGTGCAGAGGTGAGGGGATGGGAGATGAGTGGGATCCAGATGTATGATCCACAAATAAAACGTTTAAAAAAAAAATTAAGCACTAAATAGTGAGTCTTACACAAGGTGAGGAGTGGAGGGTGAGAGGGCAATCCCGAGTGTGACAGACTCTGTTCAAATAACTGTCCATCCTTCCTTTGATCCCCATGACTCTGCACATCCGGTTTTATCTTTCTGACTTAACATAAAACTGAATTTCTCAATATAATAACCCCGCTTATCAACTCAACGAACATTTGCTGCATGCCTAACACATAAACTAGGCACACTGATAGCCACTTTGGGGGGGGGGGGTTTCAGGAAGAATGGAGAGCAAGCTGGGGTGTTCACTGGAGCCAGGATGACCCTTTAAGCACCTGTACACCCCAATGATATGCCTATTTGCTCCAAAAACATCACCACCCTGACCGGGAGCTTCCTAGATTCTATTCCTGAACAGAAAAGCCAGAAACTTATGCAGATAGGATTTCCTCCAAGGAAGGGCAGACCTAAGACCACAGGAGCCTTACAACTCAGGCTTGAGTGCACAGCACTGGGAATACCCTGAGAGTATTCACTGGGTGAGATGGACCGATCACCCCCAAAGCACTTGCAGTGAGAATAGGTCAGCCAGGGGTCATGCATCCCAGAGACCTCTTCTGGATCCAGGGGTCTGTTTCCAGGGAGGATGCTCAAAAAGGAGAAATAGCAGAACTATTTACCCATCCAAATAATGGCTCTGAAGTCAGCCCGTTTCTGCTAAGTTCAGAAGGTGTTAGTTGAGAAGTTGCAAGCTGAACTGCCATACAAACTTGGAGCTCAGCGCTCTGTACTGTCGGTTAAAGGCAGAGCTAAAGGCACTAGTATACAGTCAAGCTGGGACACAGTGTGTCTAGATAGAAAAGACATTCCCTCTCTCTTCTCCTCCTTTTCAAGACCCACATCAATGCAACCCTCCCCAGGGAAGCTTTACATTTTCCAAACCAAAAATCACTGCTCCATCTGTTCAATGCTCACGTATTACTCTTGTGAATGCATTTACCACCTTTGGTCTGGTGCTCTGCACCCATAAGGTTTTCCTTCCCCCATGTGCCCAATACAACCCCCTTCTCATAACCTCACTCAATAAAACCTCACCCAGTGAGAGCAACAACTGGCAAGTCATGATGTGGAAAAGACTCTGTCCCAAATCTCTCTCTCTCTCTCTCTCTCTCTCTCTCTCTCTCTCTCTCTCTCTCTCTCTCTCTCTCTCTCTCTCTCTCTCTCTCTCTCTGTCTCTCTCTCTCTCTGTCTCTCTCTGTCTCTCTCTCTCTCACACACACACACACACACACACACACACACTCACAGAGAGAGAGAGAGAGAGAGAGAGATCACACAGAGAGAGAGAGAGATCACACACAGAGAGAGAGAGAGAGAGAGAGAGAGAGAGAGAGAGAGAGAGAGAGAGTCCCCTGCTGCCTTTTCCTATGCATGTGGACTCAGGATATACACAATAGTTTTTATTTTCTTTGTGCCATGGTTTATATTGCATCTTGAACATTTTTGGTTTACGTGAGACCTTCTGTGACCTCCCCATCTACAGTGTGAGGTCATGGGCAAAGGTGATATCCTTTAAGGAAACATAAGAGCAGATGCAACAAGGAACTGGGGGGAGGGGTGTAATGCAGGAAACAGCCTTGACCTCTGACCATAATACACAGACTGACTGGATTAGAGATGCTTCTAAAGGCAATCAGGCCTGGTATTGTCATAAAACACAAAGGCTGACATTCCCCATGGCCTGGAGAAGTAACAAGCATTGTACAGGACTCCTTAAAATAGTGGTAATGAGTTAGCTCATTCAACCTTTCAGTAATGTGGACTTTTTCATGATAATTTTATAAATGTAGGCAATAAGGCTCAAAGTAGTTAAGTAAAACCTTCAAGGCATCTAAGTTACTAAATTTCAGAACAAATACTTGGCCTCAAACCTATCAGAGCTCACTTTAAGGACTGCATTGTAACCTAGTTCCCTTTTCAAATACATTGTCTCCAAATATAATCACATTCAAAGGTCCTGAGGTTAAATCCTGACATGAGTCTTGGGGCAGCATAACTATTCCATAGTGGAGGAAATCTGTTCTTTCGTCCAGAAGCACTCTGTATTTTAAGTATCCTTAGTTAAAGATACACAAGAGCACCCTCATCTACCCATGAGTATAAAAGCCATTTGATGTCAACATGGATCACAGTAGCTTTCCATTCACTTGTTTATTTGTATTTTGGAGTTTCCTGAGTGCCTACATATTCCCAGGTTCAGACTGCTCCATTTATGTGCACCATAAATCATGTTTTCCATGACTCTTCTCCATCTATGGAAGATAAAAGTACACATGTTAAGAAATGTCTTGATAGAAGTGGGTATATTATTTTCCTGGGGGCAATACCGTGTTCCTTAATTTTGAAAACAGGAACAAAGCCATGTGTTAGTACTCAGTGTACTCAGCAGACTATGCTATTATATCAGAACATGGGTACAATGGTAAGTAACAATAGATTATTTCTCTCTTTGGGCTTAACTGATCACATTGATGACTCTAGTTAATAATCTCCCATATCTTCACTTTATTTCACACAAATTAACTTGTAACCTGCCATGCTCCATCAACCACAGCAGGAGTGCAAAATGCTTGCTTCACACCTGGCTGTTAAGAGAACTTGTGAATTCTCACTTGTACAACTGGACTTGCTTGTGTTTGAACCTAAGACTTGCCATAGCAAAAGCCTAAGCATATGTTAGAAGAATGTGAGAGGAATATGGAGAAATACGGATAAGCAAGACACTGGGCAAACGGTCTTCAAAGGCGATCCCAATTAGTGAATCCACAAAGACCACAAACAAATGAGAGAGGACAGCCAGGAACAGAGCAAACAAATGGCTGAGCAGAGTCCAAGATGCTAAGCTATATGCCCTCAGACCCTGGATTTGGGGCAACAATGAAGCATCATTATGTACAATTAATTATATACAACTCTCTGGAGTTAGAGGGAGTCTAACATATTATATTATATATGAACACTTGTTGACTGAACTGGTCTCAGTTCCTCACTCATCTGCATCACATGTGACTTCATGGCTCTCTTTATGATGACTTCGGGTTAACATAATTTTTTATTTTGGTCAATATAATGTGACAGGGGTGATTTAAATCCAAGTATAGGCTTCAAGAGACTTCCAGTTCTCTTTCTCTCTCTCATCCTTTTTTTTTTCTCCCCACCTCTCTGTCCTCCCTCTCTGTTCCTGTTAGAATAATCATGAGAAAAATTTGGGGTCAGCCTTTTGGAGGATTAAACATCTTGGAAGAAGGGAACATCGTTCTAGCCAAGGACACTACAGATGAAGTGAACAATGGTGACTGGCCTGTTGACCACAGATGAGTCATATGCATAGCCAAGTTGAATCTGAATCTGGTCTAGATGAGCAGACTATTACTTCATGAGAAGTAATAAGTAATTGTTAATTTAAGTTACTGTGTTTGGGGATAATTTGTTATATAGTAATAGTCAATTGATACACTCTTACATGGCAGTCCAGAATTGATGCTCATAAATTACAGAATAACTCTACTATTGTAAATATGTAATTTTGATCATGGGTTCATGAAAGACCTTCTACTTGTCAATATATTTTCTATTCAGAGGATACAGGGAAACACCAAGGGAGATATACATACATACATACATACATACATACATACATACATACATACATACATGTATATATATATACATATATATGCCTATTAAGTTTCATAGGACAAGACCCAAACATACATTGAACCGTTCCCATATTATTGATAATAACTTAGCTCCTTTTCCATTGTCTCATTAAAGGAACATTAGGAAAGGTTCCCTTTCAGCAGTGCATCCTGATACAGCTGATAGAGGCAAGTAGGACTGGGATCCTGTATAACAAAGACGCACAAAGAGAATGGGACCCACTGTGATGATTCAGATGCCAATTAAAAACATGTGCAGTTGATGAGTAAGACCGTGAATGACGTGATCACTAAAGAGATTCTGTTTTATGAGAATGCATTAAAATTAATATTATAGAATACATGAACTCTAGAATGTGGATGCAGATACTGCCTCTGTAGTTTACTACGTGTATAACTTTGAGTGAGTTACTTAACCCTTTCATTCAGTTTCCCTCAGTTATTTTTTAATGTGAGGTTTGTCCTAGGATGTTACAAGGTATAGCTAAGGCTAGCCCCCAGTTCAGTGACTCAGAGCAACACAGGAGTCTAATGGATAAGTTGAAAGCAATGAGAACTCTGCTTTTACTCCCTGAGAGTTGGAAAGATGCCCCACCAAATGGTAATTCGCAAGCCCGGCAAACTTGACTGTAATTATAGCGTCGCAACTTGTGCACAGGCTTTAAATTTCTGTGAGGCTTTCTGTCATGAAACTCAAAAGTATCTTTTAAAGTACCGTAGCTGGGCTCCCCAGAGAAGCAGATACTTCTCACATCTGAACAACTATGAGTCTTCAGGACACTAAAGTGTGTGTGTGTGTGTGAGAGAGAGAGAGAAAGAGAGAGAGAGAGAGAGAGAGAGAGAGAGAGAGAGAGAGAGAGAGAGAGAGAGAGAGAGATCTGAGGCTAAGCCGCTGAAAGTGTGAAAGTGTTTCTACTGAAATTTGGAGGCAAACGAAGGAATGAATCCACTCCTCGGTGGGATTGGCATTATTGCCCAGGACCTCCAGGTCTTCATGCCATTCTCTTCTAGGTTGAGGCTCTAAGATAGTTGGATGGAAATTTTCTAACCTTCAGAGGTCTCTGTCATTCCTGTCACATCTTTTTGTGTAAGATCACTTGTCTTACATGAGTCCATTTCTTCTTCTACCCCCTTCTCTCTCTAGTAATTCTCAACAGTAACTGCAGAATTAGCAGATAGCATCACCTGAGGCCAAGGGACTGGCAGCCACAGCTTGGGTTCTGTTTTTCTAACCGCATACATCCTGCCCCCAACCTCTAAGCCTCCTCCCCACCAGACAGAGCATCCTTCAACTTGTAGCCCCTGCTTCCCACAGCAGGGTGCTTGCTACATGTCAGAAACATTGACCTCAAATGTGGTGACCTGGGCCTGCACTACTGGCTTTGGGAAGGCGGGAGCAAGAGCATCTCTAAGTTGAAAGCCAGCCTGGGTTATATAGCAAGACCTGTCTCAAAACCCAGAATGAAACAACCAAAAATAAACAATGAGGTGGAGGAAGACAGTGAGACCTGACTGAAATAGTAAGCAGTCGGGCACAGCTCATTGACACAGCCCTTTGAAGCCAGCAAGGAGACTGGAACATATTCTTAAGAAGTATTGGTGTGACTCTCGCCTCAGAGACAGTAGATGGTAGAATGCAAGAGTCAACAAGGGGAGCCCAAAAAGGTGCGGTATACCTTCCCACATAACTGCTGTTGGCAAATAGCCACATGAGAGGTGATTAGATTCTGGACATTTGGGGAGTTAGAGCTAATAAGGCTTCCCAATATCTTGGATTGGAGGCTTGGGGCAAGAAAGGAGTTAAATGTAGTTCATATCTTTGGCCTAAATGAAATGAAATAAACGGTGCTGTCAGTTACTGAGACGATCATGATGGTATGGAAGAGGTTGGGGGGGCTACATTGGGAGCCTGAATTTGATATCACTTCATAAAAGACAATTCAAGATGTGCCAGTATTTAATTCAGGCTGGCCTGCTGGTGACTCTTACACAGGATGACCTATCTAATGGATTGGCTTCTGGGCTACCACAGTAGCCTGGTTTTCCTATCACTATTGAGGTCCTGCCATTGTAGATTCAAAGGATGCCATCTCTACACACTGAAAATCCAGTATCACCAAGGTGACTGGAAAGCTGGCTCATTGTGATACCCCAGAAATGAATGCACTAAGAGACCCCAAGGAGACAAGAGATGACCCAGGCAAGGTGACAGAAGGCAGGTGTGCCTAGATTAGGGAATGTCAGCAATCACTGACATGCTTTGTTCACAGTTTGTGTGATGCCTCATTGGGATGCTTGGATATGCTTCCTGGTGATTGGGATGAGGAGAGAATCGGCACATTTTGTAAGCAAGAGTAAACAGAATGAGAATGCTCATGTTAGTTGAATCTGATTCACCTAGTGAGGCCAAGGAACATGTTTGAACAGTAACTGACAGGTTGCTGTGTTCTCACCTTAGCTTTGGCCCAGGAAGCTAAGTGAACAGCCCACCTCTGTTACCATAGCAGGTATGTGCTGGCTCCCCTAAACTTACTACCTCATTGTCTTCACTTACCCTTCAACCAAATTGCTTCAACTAATTTTTATTCTTTTGAAATATATATACACGCTTAGAACCTACTTATATCCTCTTCACAAGCATGCACATATAGTACGTGTACAGTTACACATCATATACCACATATATCCATGTATATACATACACTATACTACACACACACACACACACACACACACACACACACACACACACACACACACACACACACCTGTATAGTAATAGTTTTCAAACTACTACTTCCCTCAGCTCTAGGACTCTTACATGGGTTTTTTGGAGCGTGATCCATCAATATCACTTCCCTTAGTGACTACAATTAAATTTTTCCTCTTCATACTAGATTTCTTTTTTTCTTTACATAACACATTAAATCAGTCATTGACTCTATTATTTCTGCCCCAGAAATGGCTCTTCCTCCTCCCCTGTCTCCTTTACCCCATTATATTTAATGACACCCTCATGACTAATGCTATTACCTACCTTCTTCAAAGCATAAACCAAGAGTTTCAGAGTTCTTAAAATTAAATGTTAAAAGTGACTAAGAACTCAACCGAAATATAGGTGGATGGTTTTGTGAGAAATCATTGAAATGGAAATTAAACACTCTTAAGTTTAAGAAAAGAAATTCACACTTGCTCAGTTGGATAATTAAAAATGAAGTTTCACTGAAATAAAAATTTCAACACTAACTGACAATGACGAAGCTTTTCTAGCTTCTGTGTTCGTGACAGGATTGAGAGAGGGGCCACCAGACCCTGGGAGAGGGGTAGACATTGGTACACCTGTGTGGAGATCATTCTAATAAATTTATTAAGATCTAAATGCCAGAAATTTCAATTCTAAGGATGTATCTAAACGAGTGAGACAGTGACCATTATGCAGCATTTATGCAGTTCTGGAAACTGCGACCACTATCACTAGGGGTTCAAACTCTGCCCAGTGCTTTAGAATAGGAAAGAAGCGCCCATGCACAGACATAAGACAATTTCCAAACCTGTTGCTATGTTATCAACTGTGCAGAGTAAAGCCTCTGCCATCCCAGTGTTCTCTCTGCACTGGGCATCTCCAAGGAGAGAAGCAAGCCCACTAGAGCAGTGGTCCTCAACCTTCCTAACGCTGTTACTCTTTAATTCAGTTCCTGATGTTGTGGTGGCCCCCAGCCATAAAAGTACTTTGTTACTACTTCATAATTGTAGTTTTGCTACTGTTATGAATCATAATGTAAATATCTGATATGTGACCCCTGTGAAGGAGTCGAGACCCACAGGTTGAGAATCACTGTTCTAAAGATAGTTGTGAGTTGGCGACAACAGGGAAACTGTACCTTAAGAACTAATTTGTGCCTTTTATTTTAACACTGATGAATATATCAAAATTGAAAGACAATGCAATTATACTTCTACACACACACACATACACACACACTTTTATTGGCTCTCCTTAGCCTTCTAAACAAAACTCCGATTGTGTGGCTCCTTCCAGCGGGACTCTGCTTGCTGTCTGCTTTGTATCTTGCCCAGCATCTGTCTCCCTCACACACTTGACAAACCTCTCACTGTTCCTGCAAATGAGCAAGAAGGGGTGCCCCTGAGAGTAAACAGAAACAAATCAGAAAACTCGGAATTTGGTTCTTTCTTCAAAACTGATGGATGTCATGACTTTAAGCTGAGCCTCACTTTCTTCATCTATAAAATGGGAACCATCATGTGCTTAGAAAGATGAAATAAGATATCCCCTGTGTTCAGTTTGCTTTCTGGTGCTCTGATAAACACTGGCTGAAAGCAACTCAGGTTCGAGTCCCTCGTCAGGGGACTCCAAAGCAGGACATCCACTTCCTGGCTTGCTCCCTGTGGCTTGCTCAGCCTGCTTTCTTAAACAACCTGCCCAGAGTGGGCTGGGACCTTCGATATTAATCCTTAATCAAGAAAATGATCCCACAGACATGCACACAGGACAATCTGATGGAGGCAATTTCTCAGTTGAAGTTCCCTGTGTCAGAGTGATCCTGGTTAGCATCAGGTTGAAAAAAAATTCAACAGTACACTTTGAGAGGATGGTGTGCTATAGGTGTGTAGCCAGAGATGAGTCTTCTCCTCCTCTCTTTGCTATTTGGAAGTGGAAGTCAAAGGTCATCCCTAGATCCATCCAGCAGTGTTTCATCTCTATTGTGTGTGAATCCAGAGAGACAATATTTTGTTTTTTTTTGTTTTTTTTTTTTTTCTGCCCACATTTCTCTCTCTATCATCAGGCTGGCAAGACCTGTCCCTTTAGGTTTTTCTGTTTTGTGTTTATTCTCACCCAGAGCCCAGCAAGAGCTAGATCAAGTCCACAAAATACCTAAAGCAAAGGCTAGTCCAGACTTTCCTCTGGACACTTCCCCATGCTGATCTCACCCCATCACCCAGCCCTCAGACCAATGACGTATCACTTCCTTACAGTATTTTTCTTTGTAAAATGGATGTAGATTTTTAAACAGAAAGAAATATTCATGATATTCACAGTCTTTCGTCATTATCACTTATGAGATTCTAAGCCAAGATCTGACTCTGAAAAATGTGTCTGAATTCATGGTCCATCTCATTTCAAACCAATCTTCAGAGACAAAAGAAATGACGTCCTGTTCCCATTTACAGTCACAGTCACATAAGACATTCCATGAAAATACTATGAGAATGGTGTCATGCTGCTGCTGGGCTGCTGGACCCAAGCTTAGGGTGTTCAAGTACTCCAAGAAGCTGAGATCCATCAGGATTGATCTAAGAGTGTGGACAAAAAAATGTGTGTGTATTGGAGAGCAGCAGGCAGGAGGTAACAGTGAGATTGACCACAAAGGACATCGAAAATGATGTTTTTCATTTATTCATTTAATTCATTCTAGCATTGAAAAGGCAGTTACAGTACTTTTTCAATGCCAGGCATCAAAACACGGTACAATATGTAGGTATTTACTCTGTTGTGGAATATTATTTTAAGGTGTTCCTTCTGTTTATGCTGTGGAACATTTGTTTAATGATGCAAAGATGTGTTACATTCTTCTATGCTGCATTTGTTTATTTCTATGGAGCTCTGTTACTGTGCTTGTCTAAACCAACCAATTGTCTAATAAAAAGCTGGATGGCCAATAGCAAGGCAGGAGAAAGGATAGGAGGGAGTATGAGCAAGAGAAGAAGGATAGGAGGATGCTAGGGGCCAGCAACATAGCCACACAGCCACCCTGCCACCCAGCCACCCAGCCACCCAGCTACCCAGCCACACAGCCACACAGCCACACAACCACACAGCCAGCCAGCCACACAACCACACAGCCACATAGCCACATAGCCAGCCAGCCACACAGCCACACAGTCACACAGCCACACAGCCATACAGCCACACAGCCACACAGCCACCCAGCCACCCGGCTACCCAGTCACACAGCCACACAGCCACACAACCACACAGCCAGCCAGCCACACAGCCAGCCAGCCACACAGCCACACAGCCACACAGCCACACAGCCACACAGCCACACAGCCACACAGCCAGCCAGCCACAGAATATGAGTGAAAATAAGATTTACAGAAGAGAGGATAAAAGCTCAGAGGCAAAAGATAAATGGGACAATTTAAAGTTAAGAAAATCTGGCAAGAAACAAGCCAAGCTAAGACTGGGCATTTATAATTACGAATAAGCCTCTGTGTTTGATTTATTTGGAAACTGGGTGTCAGGCCCCCTAAAAGAAAAAAAATTCAACAATATACTCTGATCAAAACATAGTACACTATATATGTACTTACTTCCAGAGTATGTGACAACCAGAATCATAAAGTAGTCCTCAAGACCTGTGTCTCCTGGTACCTTCTTCAAGAGTAGAATCTGGACATAGGAGGGCATCACACTCTTGTATGACTGATCCTGTTCTTCAGGAAAGAAGATTCTCAGAGGTGACTAAGGTTAACCATCTTTGAGGCTATCAAAGGGAAAATTTTATGGTGAGCCTGGCCTGATATAAACCACGTAATCTCTTTAATGCTGCTTCTAAAGGCCAAAAACAGATTTGACAGAGGAAGATATTGATTACAGAGGAAGCAGAGAATGAAAACAGAGTGGTCCCCTTAGGACAACCAACAAGGATACAGGGACCTCTGTCCTAGTACAGCAAGGAAGGGAACTTGAGCACCAGCCTACAGAAGCTTGGAGGATCAGAGCTCAGGTGGTATCCAGCCTGGGCCACATACTGATTTTGATCCTGTGATATCCTCAGCAAAATCCAGGTATGCCATGCCTAGACTTCTGGCCATGGAACTGTTAGTAAATGTGTGATGTACGGTACATTGCTTTGTAGTATTAGGTTTCCAGCCTAGCCTCATGGCCCGGAACCGTAGACCCACAGTCCCATTGTATGTGGATTGACCTGGGGCCCAGGCATATAACTTGATAGCTCTTGCTCTTAACCTAACCCATGATTCTTATCCTGTTCAGTCATGTGGCTCGGTACCTTTACTCAGAGCAGCATAGTTGTCCTCTGCATCTTCTGGCTTGTCTGGCATTCTGCTCTGTTCTTCCTGTTCCCAAAGTTTTCTTAGTCTGGTAGCCTTACCCACACTTCCTGTTTGCCTTTGGCCAATCAACATTTTAATTAAACTAGTGGGTGGGACAATTATTTACAATGGAACAACATAATCCCCCTACATTGCTTTATAGTGTTATAAGTGTGATGTTATTTTATGTGAGACATTTCATCATAGATTCCAATCTGAGCAATGTTTGGATCCTGACATATTAAATGATTTAAGCTTTGTGTTTATTCACTGTTTGATATCAGCATACTCCCCTCTCATCGATGAAGCAGTTGTGTTGTTTGGATAGCATTTTATCAGTGATTTAGAAAGCAACACTTTTTATTTTAAAAAAAAGTATTTTTTATTATGATGGTAATGTTAATCAACTTGACAAGATCTGGAATCTCCCTGGAAATGGACCTCTAAGGATGTTTGTGGGCAATTATCTTGGTTATCTTAACTGATGTTGGGAGATCCATCTCAATTGTGGATGGGGCCACCCTGGACAGAAACCCCTGGGCTGTATAAGATGAAGGAAGTGAGCTGGGCACTAGAAAGCATTCATTACTGTTTGCTTTTCAACCATGGATGTGATGAGGTCAGTGCTGCATACTCTGCTGCATTGGCTTCCCCGATGCAATGGAGTGCGCCTTAGACTATGAGGTTCTGGAGACCCTTTCTCCCTTAAATTGCTTTTGTTAGAATATTTTGATCCTAGCAACAGAAGACAGAAGTAAAACAATTACTGAGGAGAAGGGGAGATA
Organism: Phyllotis vaccarum; assembly: GCA_033318265.1. NCBI lineage: Eukaryota > Metazoa > Chordata > Mammalia > Rodentia > Cricetidae > Phyllotis > Phyllotis vaccarum. Next base: position 146,137,152 of record JARWLC010000002.1, read on the forward strand.
CCGTGATGTACATGTGCACGTCAGAGGACAATTTTTGGAAGTCTGTCCTTTTCTCCCATCATGGGTTCCATTCATCAAATCCAGGTTGCCAGGCTTCTGCAGTTGTGCCTGTCACCTGCTGAGCCATCTTGCCATGCAGTGATGTTCTTTAACTTATTCTAGACAATGCAATATGCAGCTGTGCGACCTGAAATTATTCTGTCAGAAGTAAAGCAAATGAAGGAGGGCAGAAACAAAAGAAACTTTGTAAATTAAAAAAAAAAAAAAACGCATTTAGAACCAGTAGGATGACTGACTGGATAAACAGTTCTTACTGCCAAGCCTAATGACGTGAACTCAATCCCTGGGGTATGCATAGTAGAACTAACTCCTCCAAGTTGGCCTTTGGCCCACAGGAAGAAAGGGAAAGAGGAATAGAATCTGAGAATAAATGCATAGAATTTTATTTTTTTAAAGAAATTCATCAATAGCTTTGATTGAGCTGTACCTGAACCGTAAGCTTCATGTCACTGATGACCATTTCAGTAGTCATGAGTTAACCATTTTCTCTAATAGTTAAACCATCTCAAACTGCTTTTTCAGTTATTTGCAAAAAAAAAAAGTCACCATAACTGATGCATTATTGGTCCTCGTGGGTTGGTGGTATTATGTGACACTACTCCTGTGGAGGTGTGAGTAAACATCTATTTGACTTCCCTGGCAACATACCAAATTAACATCACCAAAGTCCAGCTTAGTAAACCAATGAGTCTAGTGAGGTGATTTACTATAGTATGAGTGAGGGGTTACTTACTGGAACATAAATGACCAAAAGACAGCTGAATCATGGAAAGCCCACCCTAGCAAGGATGATTTCTCATGAAATGTGGAACCCTGGAGCTCTCTACATGACTTGCAGGCAGCTAGACAGGTCTAAGAGTCTCCTTTCCTTTGTAGCCTTTGCTTCTTATATAACCTTAAGGAAGGGGAAGCCTTGAGACTCATAAGTTTCAGGGACTTCCTAAGATATGCATGTTAACTTTCCAGTCTTACTTAAAGAGCCTCCCTTTATAATTTCTTTAGTCTTCCCTCTTGGGTATGATGTTTTAATTTGAAATAAATTATTCCATAGCAGGTGGAAAGCTGAAACTCTGACTGTTTTCTGGAAGTAACACAGCTAGCAAATACATCAGTATTTCAGGCCTACATCCAGTGTTTGTTCTATGATGCAAATTGCCATTCATACTCCATCTTTGCCTCATCTTGCTTGTAGAATGTGCCTTGTTTCCCTAGAAAAAAGAACACACTCTTGTCTTAGGGAGTTCTTCCCCCTACCAGCTCCTCAATGCTAGCAAGGGACCCTCAGTGATATAATTTACATTTCCCACATACTAGCATCTAGAACCATCCTATGCCATCACTGAAATTTAATATGATCTGCATTTATTATTGAAAATAACATTCCCTTTACACCATCCTCTCCCAAAGGTCACAGGGTAACTGTCCATTTCCACTTAGGAAGAACATAAAATTAGGTGGGCACAGTAAGCTAGTCTCCAGTCCTGAGAGAAACAGTGAGGTCAGACACTGAGTCAACAAAAGGAAAAGCACAGAGATAAATGAGAGGGAGCCTTAGTTAAGCAAGAATATGTCCCATCCGTCAATGTCAAGACACTCCACCCCTGCTGGGCCTGTGTCTGCGACAAAACCAAGTAATCAAGTGCAAGTTCCTTCCTGACCCTGGGAAGGCAATGCTATTAGTACATTAACAAACACATCCGTCAATGGGGAAAGAAAGCCAATGGATTTGAGGGCTATTCAAAACTAGGGGAAGGCCAGAACTAACAGTAAACACATCTCTTGCCCTCTTAAGCTACATGTCTCTTCCAGAGAGAGCATAGGATGGTTCTGCCCTTCCCCCAACTTCCTCCTGCTTCTCTAGGGAAAGGGCCTTATCCTTTTTCCACACCAGGCAGGCCTTCTGCCCTCCTGCCCTGAGAACCAAGTTGAGAGCTGTTTCATGCTTGCACAATGCCTACCAGAACTCAAGACCCCACACACTGGGAGAGGGTCCTTTGGGGACAAGCCTTTGAAGTCATTCTGGGATGTGTGTGTGATGCAAGAAGGGAAAGTGTTGACTGAAGGGCTTCAGTGATTTCTTCTTACTTCATTCTTTCCCTGGCAGCGCAGAGACATGTAGCCAAGAATTGGCCTGCAAGCCACTCAAGCATTTGGAGGGGTTGTACTGCTTCTGGCTACTGAACAAGTGGATAGGACACGTGGGTTGTACCTCTGTACAATGGTGACAGAAGAGATACTGAGCAAGGAGTGTCCTCACCCAGGGTCACATGTAAATCAGCTGCGAGGACATGGGAATGGGTAATATCATCCTGTTTTGTTTTTCATTCTTTATTCCTTTTCTTAAGGAATCTGGTAAAAAGTTACAGGCCTGATCCAAGAAGGAAAAAAAAAAAAAAAAAAAAAAAAAAAAAGTCTTTTTCTTGGGATTTACACACTCATTGGGGCTCACAAATTCCCAAAGAACCCCTAAAGAGAAATCATCGACTCACCATGTTCTGAAGACAGAACCACCTGGCATTCTCCACCCAAGTGTGGCTAAAGGCAAGAACCTGGCACTTGTTGTCATATGGCAGCCATCACTTTGAACTACCAAAGGGGATTTAAATCACAGGTTGGAGGACAGCCTCCTTCTGACATCTGGAATTTTAATGAGCTTAGATCAGCATTGGAGGACCACATGGTGCTTTAAGACTCATAGGAAAGCTCTTTAAAAATAAATACACTACTTTTTTTTATAAGTGCAGTTGGACCTCAGTACAAATGCTTTACAAGGTAACTTGTTGACCAGCAGATACATAAGCAATGACCACTGAGAAGGTGCTTTACCTCTGGGGACTTGATCACCTGCAACCCTTCCTCCACAATGCTCATTGTATTATCTCTGCTGATTTAAGCCTGTCTTAAGCCTTGGGTGACTCACAGAGGCCAAATAGCTCTTTCATTTCCTAGGATTGTTCATGCAGATAGATGGGCAGATGGATTCAAGAATCTCCAGTCACCACTCAATTCTACCTAGTCCACTTACAGGAATCCCATTCTGATAGTGGGATGCTGCCTCTCAGCCTTTGCACATGCTGTGTTCTAAAATCTCAAGTCTGAAAGTTCTTTTTTCATACTTCTTGACAGTTTTGGTAACTTAGGACCCATATAGGTCCTTACCTGTGATGGGAGCCCCACTACAAACTGTGCCCCATTCCAGCAACAGATACTGTTTGTGACAAAACCAAACTTTGGACCCAAAAATACGTGTGGACACTCTCTGTTGGTGTCTTTATTTAATAGATGAGGAAGCAGATCCAAAAGTCTGAGGAAAGATAATTGTTGGCAAAGTATACCTTCATTTACTTGATACTCAAATGCTTTTCTACTCTGTTGCTGCATGTAGGCCTTGCAAACAGTTTAGAACTATTTGTGATGAGGTGTTCTAGGATGGCAACATTATGTCTACAGAACAGAGGAAAAATTACCCAGCACAGATGGGAGACTGGCCAGAAAGAAGGCAAGATTCCCATCTACACTCTAGATAGGATATAGTGGACAAAAGCAGGTCTCCACTGGGAATCTGTTAATAGTTCAGCTAATTCCTGCTTAGACACTGTCTCCGGAGTTTATCAAACCTGAGCACTCACTGTGAATGCAGATACTTTTCAGACGGAAATGGTGAGTCCACTGATGTGAACAAGAAATGAATGAGCAGAGAAATGTGTCCATTCCAAGAAAGGTAAAGTGGCTGGTTGTGGCTTTGGGGAAAAATCCATAAAAATCTTCAGAATAATAAACCATCTATATCTCTAATGTACCAGCTAGAATTCAACATGAACTTTATGGAAATACATACTAGATAGTCAAGGGATAAAACAACCAAAGCAGGATCACCGAAGTCTCCCATTGCACCATCTTTTTCCAAAGATCCAGGCCACCTGACATCCTAGGCACAGTGCATTCTCTTTGTTCCTATACCTTTTTTTCTTTCTCTCTATCCGTAGATGTTTGTGTGGCTCCAGGTATACCTAGTAACTTCTCACTTCAGGATCTGAAGTTCTCCTGGTGAAGACTTCATCCAAGATAAATGGCTGGAACCATAAGGAAACCTGGTTCTCACTATTCTTCTATCCCTTGAGAATGCAGCTAGGTATGAGGGTGGGGTACTTTTATCCATAAGAAGGATGCTAGCATTGGGATTTGCTGAGTGCAAGACTCTGAATTCCTATACTTCATCAGGTTGAGAGTAAAAAGAAGCATACCTGGAATAGTCCAGGCCTTACGGATGGAAGCCTCATGCTCACACTGATTAAGACCATCCACGCCCCTGACTAGGTTTGCTTTCTCAGTCTCTAGAAAGTAACTGTAGAGTATTCTACTATATTGGTCTATTTCTGGGATCCTTAGGAACCACTGCCAAGTGATACGTTTAACCAGCAGGCTCTCAGTTAAGATACATCCTCTGTCTTAATATTATCCAAGTGATCCAGACATACTTAGACAAAACCAATAAATAAGATATTGTGATATGACTTCGCAGTCTCCTCCTACTTACTGAGTACATTGGAGTCACATGTTTGAAAGCTAGAGAAATGACCTCTATTGCTATATAGAGCCTTTTGCTGTTTTGGTTGATAAACCAAGTCATGGGTTGGGGAGATAGTTTAGTTAGTAAACGGCTTTCCTTAAAGCATGAAGATCTAAATTCAATGCCCAGAATCCATGTCAAAACAAAAGGCAAACAGACAAAAGTGTCAGGCATAGTAATGCATATCTACAGTCCTTGTACTAGTGAGACAGAGGAGAGAGCCTACTCAGGGATTTCCAGGCCAGCAGGAGTCCCTGTCAAAGAAACAAGATAGACAGTACCCAAGGAACGGCACTCAAGGTTGACTTCTGGTCTCCATTTGCACATGCACACAAATGTACACACACACACACACACACACACACACACACACACACACACACACACACACACACACACACACACCATACATATACAACAATGAATAAATGGATGAAAAGCACTTGTTGAGTAAAAAGCATGGACAGATTCCACAAAATTAAGGTGCTAGTTCTGTTCATAAATAGGAAAACGGACAGGGATACTTCCAGAATATGGGATGAAAGTTAGAATATGACATCACTAGGACTTGAGACTAGCAAGACTCTGGGTAAAATTTGGATGACATTTGATATCTTCTTCCCCTTAAAATTACAGACCCATGACTCATGTAAGCTCATTGTCAATAAAACCAGAGCATTCCTTAAATATCAGCACTGGACTTAAAATACCTCTATAAAGGATAGTTTTTACTTGGAATGTCAAATGAAAGACAACATAATCTCATAAACAGATACACATTTGTCTATAATGCTCTGACAGATGTTTCAACGACTGGCCAACAACACTGGGAACAAAGTGGGAACTGTGAGAAATTGTCAGTATGCCCACAGTGTGGGTGAGGACAGAGTATCTGGTGCTTTCTAGTGAACGACCTCCCACCCCATGACAACGGGTGAGACTGCCAATCCTATCCTGAGCATATGGACTTTTTTATTATATTCCACATTCACTAGTAGCGTTCTGATACAGATTTGGTGTACTAAATCAACTTCCGTATTAGAAAGAGAATCTGCTAACCTCCCAAAAAGTAGTTTTTAAAGTATCTCCTTCAGAAATCTATTTCTCAATGAAAATTCATGATTTGCCTTTTTTGCTGTTGTTCAGGATAGTACCTTCCACATTGACCATGAATGAGTCAGGCCTCCGTGAGCAAATGAACCCTCCCTCCCTAGATAAGCTGGGAAAGCTTGCTAAATCCCTTGTCTATGTTGCAAGGCATCCTGGGAAGCTGATCTTGACCTGCTTTCTAACTACTATCCAAGTTCTCAACATACTTAGCAGGTACACATCTTACTGAATTTTCTTTGAGAGGAGGTACATTGTCTGGAGTGCTGTCCAAGGGTACAATTGAGGAAAGAGTATTCCTTATAAATAGGGAAGACAATACACATTTTGAATCATGGTTTGGACACTAGCAACAAAGGCTCAAACCACAAGAATAATTGTGGAAATCATTCAATAGCTATTTCTGCAGTATGTACTTTGTCTGAGGTAGGGCAGGGAACACATTACTGAAACATCCACAGACACTTCCACTCTAAGAAAATATAGGTGACCATTTGTGTAACATAAAGTAGAAAATAATATGCATGATAGGAGACTTAACTTATTTGGCTGTAGTAGTTTAGACAAAGATATGTTACTTCTGAACAATTCATTGTGTGCTAAGTACTATTCTACTGTTCTGGGCATTAACCTGTGCTAGTTTATTTAATTACCGTAGTAACTAGAAAGTATATACTCTTATCATCCATTTTATGGATAAGGGCTCATAGAAAATGAGAAAATCCACAGTCCTAGTGGTTAGGGACACGAACTGTGGCAGTTCCAGAGTCCTTGCTGTCTGTCACAACCTTGCTATCTTGTGATTGGCAGGTGGAAGCCACACAAGCTTTCAGGGAGGTGGAGATGTTTACACAGAGTCTGGAGGAGGGTGAGTGGCATTTGGATCCATAAACACAGGCGGAAGTATATTCCTGGCAAAGTAAACAGTGTGAGGTGAAGCAGGGAGTCTGGCGTGCTTAGGCCTATTGTTTCCTTGGGAGCCAACAATAGGCCCTCAGCCTTGGCACAAGGGTAATCTCAGAAAGAATAATTTAGCGCCAGAAGGAAAGGTCAAGCATGAGAGCCAAACAATGACTGGATCCAGCCTTTAGAACTTTAATTTCCATAATACGTATGAAGTCTCTCTATCCTAATCTTTAGGTAAATAGTTGACTTGAAACAAAAGCAGAAATTATACTGAGCAAATCTTTATTTGGGTATTTCAAACCATACCCCAAAGCTGAGTCTGTAGCTTAGTGTGTGTAAGACCCTGATCTAATGTCTATCTATCTATCTGTCTGTCTGTCTGTCTGTCTGTCTGTCTGTCTGCCTGCCTGCCTGCCTGCCTGCCTGCCTGTCTGTCGGTCTGCCTGCCTGTCTAACTTCCATCTAGTAATTTATCTGTCTGTCTAACCATCCATCCATCCATCCATCTCCTTTGTGTTGGGCTAGGGATCAAAGCTGGAGCCTAATACATGCCAGCCAAGCACACATCAACTGAGCTCCAATTCAAGTCCATGTCTCATTAGGAGATGGCATTTCTGAAAATTACTTAGGTTGACCTTGGACTCACTCTGTAATCCATGCAGGCCTTGAATATAAGATTCTTCAGCTTCAGTATCTTGAGTGGCTGAGATTTTGGGCATGTACCACTAGACCTGGCCAAAGAATCTCTTCTATCACTACAAAGGTTAATGCCCAAGATTTTAAGAGAGCAACCTGACTACAACAGTAGCAATCTTTGTGAGTAATCTCATTGCTCATGAGTAGTGTCACTGAGAATTAGGCTTTAAGAAATATTGCAAGTAAACACATGCTGTTTCCTTTTACTGATTACTGATTTGTTTCATTTCACTCCTGAATTATAACCATGATTAAAAACCAGGAGAACTAAAGAACCAAGCACCTGCATGATCCATTAAATTAAGCTGGGACAAGTGAATAAGTATGCTGGGGCTCTGAACTCTTCTATTCTGGGTTATTGTATCTTCTCCAGACATAAGAGCCAGCCTAAGCTCATGTGCCCAGCATCTATAAGAAGGTGGGAAGTTAGTTTGTAGGTGATACAAGATGTTCATATTCAAAGCAAATGTGATCCAGATGTTAGACCTCCATGCTATCCCTAGGGCCTCCTAGGTAAAGAAGGAAGATCTATGAACTTGGCTTCACAGACTTTTGGTACCGATTCTCACATCTTGCATTCTCCTATCTGTGTATGCAGAAAGGTACTTTGGTGAATAGCCTATTTGTTTATACAGTAAGTGAATATTATAATGCCTTACTGAAAGGTCATTCACAATAACTGAGGGTGATGGCATGAAGAGCCTAGCAAGGTGCCTGCATATTTTAGCTGCTCGAGAAGACTCTCCACTCCTTTTCCCTGCCTTTCCCTCTCCTGTCTGAAGTCAACTGCATTCACAACTCGCATCCTGAACATGCACCTAGTTGGTCATGAAGGCTACTCTGAAAATCAGAGACTCAACCCTTCCCAAGGAGAAAATAACTAGAATTAAGTTTGAAAATCAGAATTGTCTTTGGGGTCCATTAGAGACTTGAGAAATGCTGTTAATAAAAAAGAAATAAAACTAAAGGACTTTATGATGTTAAAAAAGAAAAGTTTCAGAGGGTTAGGTTCCAACTTGTATTTATACTACATAACTTACTGAAGTAATCTAGAAATGATTTTCACTGTACAGGTGTAGTAGTGGGGTTTTTTGGTCCTGGGCAGCCAGAGGCCCAGACCCACAGACCTGCCACCCGAGACCCCTTAGCAGCCTGTCGCCGCCACTCAGCCCCCCAGAAATGACTCAGATGCTTATATTAACTTCATGTTGTTTGGCCTATGGCTCAGGCACATTGCTAGCTAGCTCTTACATCTTAAATCAACTCATTTCTATTAATCTGTCTGCCACGTGGCCCGTGGCTCACCTGTGTTCTGTTCCTTACATGTTGCTCCTTTGGGATTCAGGCTTGGTCTGTCTCTGACTCCGCCCTTCCTTTTTTACCTATTCTGATTCCTCTTCCTACTTTTTCTATGGTGCCTGTCATGGCCCAAAACAGCTCCTTTATTTAAAGATTAAGATTTACAGCATACAGAAAGGCATTCCCACATCATACAGGAGGGTATACATAGTTTATATGCAAATACTATATCATTGTGTAAGGGATTTAAGCACCTGAAAATTTGATTATGACAAGCTTCCTAGAACTATTTCTTCATAAATACCAAGGGCTGACAGCATTACACCTAGGGAAAAATGATAATGAATTGAAGAAATAGTGCTTGAGCAATTGTCTCTGCATTTGATTTATGTTAAGTTTTACTTCATATCATAAATAGAAATAAGTTGTGTCTATTTTAAATATAAGTGTGCTAACTGTAAAAAGAAAAACTATAGAAATGGAAAATTTCTAGGGATCTCTTTCTCTGATTGATGAAGATAAGTTCTTAAGTATTAGATAAAGGATCAATAATCAGAGTATATATTGTTATAAATCATTAACTGAAAGATCGGCATCCTAAGAATATAATGTACAAAGGAAATGAACACAAGTTTCCTAGAAGAAATATCTAATAAATACAGGTAAAAGAATGTAGTATTATCTGTTATCAGAGGCATAAAAGTTAAACTACATAAAGATGTGTCTGTCTCCCTGTCAAACAAGTCAACATTAGGTTGATAATATGATTCTGTGTTGACTAGAAGGTAGAAAATGGAATTCCTGTTCAGTGTAAGTTGGAAAGTAAGTGAGTGTCATCTTTGTGGCAGACAATTTGGTAGAATTCAGTATTTAATATGATGAATGCATTCTTTCCTAGGTCAACTTTTGTTGAAAACATTTCTGCAAACTATATGCACAATATTTATAAAGAACCAGGCAGAATGTCCACTGTGACATTACAATATCTAGTGGCAGAAGACTGGACCCAGAATAAACTCCTGTCATACGGGCACAATAAAACAAGCCAGAAAACAGCCATCCTTGGAAACAAACATAGACTACAGTGTGATGGGTAGAGAGGATGAAATGGGCATCTGCTCTCGTGCAGAAGGGGCTTCATCATATATTGTGAAGTGAAAAATAAGAACTACAGACTAACAGTCATGGACTAGTTTGGTTTTAAAGAACGCATGCAAATAAAAGCATGTCTCTGTGTGTTCATGCTCTTAAAGTTCTAGGAAAACACAAGCAGAACTAAAAGGAAGGACCGTCTCAGGGAAGAAAGGTAAGAGTTATGATGAGCAGGGGAGACTGTCTATGGCATTTGCATAATTGGTCAGTGATGGAAGTTTAATTCTTTACCCCTCTGTAAGTGTCTTTGCGCACTTGTTAGTATTTCTCAGAGAAAGACGAGGTGGAAATGCTGTATGTTTCAGTGGTAAGAAGAGAATTTCTTAATTCCAAAAAATATAGTCATCAACAGATTCTCTCTTTTTTCCAATACCTTGGACTCTCACCTAAGCTCTCAAGGAGTCTTGCGTTTCTCTCCTTCAGAAGGGAAGCAGCTCTTTGGTTAGTTCATGTCAGTCACTGTAACAGCTGTGATGACATGGTCCAGCATATGAGGTTGCCCTGTAGCAGACTTCTTAATTATGGCAAAAATTGTAATATAAGTACTGATAGAGGCCTGACACAGGCTAAGATACGAATAAACCATCATCCCACTAAATGTCTAGAAGTTAATGAAATTCAAGTGTCTCTTTGCACCTATAATCAAATAATTAAACTATTGTATCATATCTCTTTTACTGCTTTCTTTCTATTACATTTTATTTTAATTGACAATGTTATATATTATTATGATATATGGCATGATTTACCTTTAATTTTGGAGCTACATGTTTGACTGTTTTTAGAAAAATCTTGTACTGGTGGAAAGAAAAAAACGAACTTCCTTGCAAGCTGATCTTTTACTTGCATGGCCCATGATTTCAAAGAACAACTGTGTAAGAACCAACCCATGAACAAAAATGTTGGTGACATTGGTGCAGACTTACCATATGTCATTGGCTATTTTAACTGCTCTCCAAATATTAATTGATTAAATCTCTAATGATAACCCAATTTTATATATATATATATGTATATATATATATATACACATATGTATGTGTGTGTATTCCATTGATATCTAGTGGCAAATATGTATGATCTACTCTGTGTCATGCAGCAGGCATACAATGAAACAAAATTAGAAACTGAAGTCTGGCATGAAATCCTACACTCTTAACCACCAGTATGCTACTTTTTTTTACATTAAAAAAATCAAGGAGGGGTATGTGATATTTTTAAATTTTTACGTAATGTTAGCAACAAACCCATTGGAATGATTAAGTTAGAAACATGCATGGAACTACCTATCTCCTCATTTCTCCAAGCATTGCTTAATTCCATCTTCATCTTTGCCAACCTGAGATGCTGAAGGGGGAAGGTATCTCTTGCTTATTTGCATCTGTTTGGTTTAAACAAGCAAATTTTTAAAAAATTTCCTTATTTCCTTTTTGTCTCAAAAACAATCTTTTCATATATCCTGTACAAATTTAAATTAAATGAGTCATCCTTTTTTAATTGTGTTGTTTTGTTTTCCAAGACAGGATCTGTCGCATGAATAAATGAGACTCGGGGATAGATCTCTTAGGAAGTCAGAGATATTAGAGAGAATAAACACCACAGTCAGATCTTACCCAGCTGTCTTCCAGCTTCCTCAGCCTGGATTCCCTTGGCTTGGCTTCCCTTAACTCTATGCCTGCCTTAAGCTTAAATACTCTCTTTGTAAGTTAAGGGGTGGCCCCACCACTCCCTGCTTGGGAGCCTGGAATTCCTTCTGTAATCTAAAATGACTTTAACTCAGTTGGGATTAAGGATGTAGGTCACCACTCACAGGATACTCCCTGTGCTGGGATTAAAGGTTTGAATCACCACTCTCTGATTCTCCTAGACTGACTGTGGTTAGAGCTCCTGAACTTTTGGAGCTTTTATTAACTCCCCACATAGACTGTGGGTAGATTCCCTCTGATATCTCCAAAACTTCTGAAGCTTTTATTGAATCCCCACAAGGATCTGGTCTCTCTGGGTCTGTCTTGGAACTAATTCTATAGACCAGGCTGGCCTCAAACTCAATGATCTGCCTATCTCTGCCTCCAGAGTGCCGAGATGAAAGGTATATGCCACCACTCCCTGGCTAGCTTTTTCTTCCTAATATTTAAAATTCATCATTACAAATATAAACTTAATGTTTATTGCAGAAGCAGAAACATTTCTCTCACATTGTCACTGAAGTGAAATCCTGTCTGAATGAAGCCTTATGTCACTCATTGTGAAGTTTCCAGGGTTTGACCTTACTGTGTCAAGTTTTTCTCTATTATTATGATTTCACATTTTCCTACTTTAAAACTTGAGTTACCCAGAATTTAGCCTGACATGTGGAATATAGTAGGCAAACTCCTTTATTCTAAAATGGCAAGGTAGTTAACATAAACATATACGTATACATGCAGATAAACTAATATATAGCCATGTAAAAGAAAATTATAAAGGGGGATTTGTTGTAGAATTTTAGCTTAACTATATAAATGTATTGCATTTGTTTTTGCTGTGGAATATTAGTTGATGTGCTGTATTTGTTTATGGAGTATTTTCTTAACTATAAAGACATGTTGCTGTTTTACTTTGCCTGCCTAAGGCACCTGATTGATCTAATAAAAAGCTAAAGTCAATAGCAAGGAAGGAGGCATAGATGGGACTTCTCAACAAAGAGTAAATAGGAGGAAGAATTTAGGTTTTGAAAGAAAGTGAGGGAGACACCAGAAAGATGCCAGGGATCAGACAGACAGACATGGAAACAGCAAGAAAGCAGAACATGCAGGATGAATAAAAGAAGAAGGGAAAAAAAGCCCCAAGGCAAACTATGGGCAGCAAGAGGTTAAATTAAGTTGTAAGAGGGGACAAGCCTAAGCTAAGGCTGAGCTTTCATAATTAATAAGTCTCTATGTCATTATTTGGGAGAAGGCAGCACAAAAAAGATTCCAACTGCAGGAATTTACAAAGTACAGAGAGTAATAAGGAATCACAGACAACTTCTCTTTCAAAACTATATGACTGGCTAGGTGGTGGTGACCCAGCCTTTAGTCCCGGGAAGGCAGAGGCAGGCTGATCTCCAGGTTTGAGGGCAATCTGGTCTATATAGTGAGTTCCAGGACAGCCAAGTCTATGCAGAAAACTCCTGTTGTAAAAACCCAAAAGAAGAAGTAAAAGAGGAAGAAGAAGAGGAGAAGGAAGAAGACAAAGAACTATGTGACTCAAAGGTCCGTAGAAGAAGTGTTCAGATACTGAAAGATAAAAATATAGTTAATATGGAATATTATAGTTAGCAAAAACTATTTTGAAAAAAGTGAAGGCTGAATATCTTAGTTTTCGTATTGTTGTGAAGAGACACCCTGCCCAAGGTAACTTTTTTTTTTTTTAAAAAAAAAGCAGCTAATTGGTGGTTTGCTTACTGTTTCTGAGAGCGAGTTCAAGACCACTATAGCCAGGAGTATAGCAGCAGCCAGCATGTGTGACATTAAAGAAGTAGCTGAGAACTGACTTCTTAATCTGCAAGCTGGAGGCAGAGAGCAAGAACCTGTACTCAAAGTCCACCCCCAGTAGCACACTCCTCCAACAACATCACACCTCCCAATCCTTCCTAAACAGTTCCACCAACTAGATACCAAGCATTGAAATGTATGAGTCTATGGGGACCATTCTCATTCAAATCACCACTTTAAACAATTATTCACTGCTAACAGATGCACATTACAAGAAATGTTAAGGGAAGGTATTAGGAGAGAAAAACTATACCATGTAGGAAGTCAGATGTGCATAAAAAAATAGAATTTCAAAATGGTAAAAATAAAAACAAATATAAAATATATTTTTCTTATTTTTAATTTCTCTAAAAGGGAATTCATGTTGGTTTTAGCCAAAACAGAAGTAATGTGTTGTGGTGCTTGCAAAATACGCTACATCCTTTATGGCAATAGTATGACAGTAACAGGTATGAGTTGAGAGTACCCACCTTTGGATTCTCCCACAATGAAAGAAACTTTAGAATGTTATTGAAAGTTAGGCAGAAGAGATGAGCCCTTAACACCTTAGAAGGATAATCTTACACAAACACAAAAAATTAAAGAAATATAACGAATAAGCCATGAGAGATAAAATTTAATAATGAAAAATTCCCATTTAATGAAGAAGAAAAAACCAAACAGGAATAAGGGAACAGAAAATTTGAGGGACAAATATCACTATTTTAAATTTAAATTCAGTACTGTTGTGATTATATTATTTTCAAAGGCATTAAGTAAATTAAAAGAGATCAATCAGAAAAACCAAATCTGAATAAAGTATTTCCAAAGGAAATTAATTTTAGGTTAAAAGATGAAGGTTAAAGGAAAAAAGTTACACTAAGCATTCAACAAAAAAAATCTGAAGTGATGATATCAATCCCACGTAGACTTTGTAATAAAAGATATAACCAAAGAGAAAATAGGTCATTACCCAATTACAAAGACTCTAATTTGTGAGGAAGATCTGACTCTAGCCAGTTACACTCCTTGGAAAGAGAGAACAGTCCTCAATGTGGACATGCTGGAACAAAAACACGTGGTACATGGACATATAGAAATGGGGTAGAACCAAGGGAGGAATGAACACACCCACAATGCTCTTTCCTCAGTGTGCTAGAGAATGTACAGAAAATAGGCAAAGATAACAAAGGACTGGAGCACTTTTGTCTAATTAATGTCTATAGACTATTTGTCTAATGAGCAGTGAGTATGGGATTTTCAGATGTGCATAGAACATTCCAACTGATCATTTTCCAGACTATAAAATAAGCCTGAATAATAAACTGAAAATAAGTGAAGTCATTCATACAAATTATGCTTTTGACTACAACGGAATTTCTCAAAATCAGAAAGATATCTGGGAAATGACCCAAAATTTGGAAATTAATAATATAATTAGGTTACCCTCCTGAGAACAAAATATCATAATTTACTTGGGCCTTCGTTTCTGTCCCTAGGATAAGTTTTAACTATTATCTTCATCACAATAATACAATACTTTTAAAGTTTATACCAGGTGCTTATTTACTTATTTTGTGATGAACTTATGTTGTTGCTGTAAATGGGATGTTATAGTTTGCATGAGAAATGTTCCCCCACAGACTCAGGTATTTGAAACCTTGGTCCCCAGTTGGTGGTGCGCTGTTAGAGAAGGTTACAGATCCATTTTAGGATGCACAATCTTGCTGGAGAAAGTGCAGCACTGAGGAACAGCTTTGAGAGTTCCCATCTTCTCCCTACTTCCCATTTTCTTTCTCTGCTTCCTATGTGTGCACTTGAGATTCAGTGGCTCAGCTTCCAGTTCCCTGTTCCTATGCTTGATGCCAGCTGCCATGCCTCCCTGCCATGCTGGGCTCTTATCACTCTGGAACCTTGAAATAAAACAAATACTTTCATCTGTAAGTTGCTTTTGGTCTTGCTGGTAAATACTTAATTTTACATTTTATTTTCATACATATTCATTCATTTGTGCATGTGTGTGTGTGTGTGTGCATGTGTGTGTGTGTGCATGTGTGTGGGTGTGCGTGTGTGTGTGTGTGTGTGTGTGTGTGTGTGCATGTGTGTGTGTGTGTTATGCGTGTGGTACAGCATGCATGTGGAGGTCAGAGGACAGCTTATGAGACAGCCACGTCTGAACTTCCACTGTTGGGTTCAGGAATTGGACTCGGGTCATCCAGTTTGAAGGAAAGAACCTTTAGTTGCTGAGTCATCCCCCGGTCTCATAGATGGAACATTTTAATACATGCAATTCATAATTGATTCATATTTGTATTTTAAGGATATTGTACTTTAAAAGTACGGCTGCCACATTAAATCCAATTTTTTTCTGATGATTGTTTTGAATGTTTCAAATGTTAAGGTCAGAGAAGGGGCCTGGAATACATCAGAAGGATGATGACCTTTATGCAGGAGGGACATCATGAGTGGTAACAAGAGGCAAGGCTGTCCTGATCAACATAACTGACGACTGAAGACCACAGAGATACTGTGGTGTAGTAGTGGGGTTTCTGGGTCCCAGGCGGCTAGTGGTCCGAGACCCACAGACCTGCTTAGCCGCCCAGCTGCCCGGGTCCCCAGAAATGACTCAGACGCTTATATTAACTTTATGCTATTTGGCCTATGGCTCCGGCACATTGCTAGCTAGTTCTTCCATCTTAAATCAACCCATTTCTATTAATCTGTCTGCCACGTGGCCCGTGGCTCACCTGTGTTTCTTACATGTTTCTTCTTGGGCGGCCTTGCTCATCTGCCTCTGACCCCGCCCTGCTTCTCCTACCTATGCTCTGATTTCTCCTCCTACTTCTTCTATGGTGCTTGTCATGGCCCAAAACAGCTCTTTTATTTAAAGATTGAGATTCACAGCATATATAAACTCATTCCCACATCACTGTGGTTTGCTTTTGGGAGGAGATGCAAATGACTACAAGGTCCTTTTATTTTGAAGGGGACATCTCAGGGACCTGGGGCTCTGGTGTTTCCAGGTACGGCCTGAGCCAAAGCCAGGGACTGGCATCACTTAAGATCTCCTGATTTCTTGGTGTGGTCCACCTTCTTCAACCTGTTGATGACCTGGTTCCTCTGAGTAACCTCTGTATGACCCAGGAAAACCTCCTGATGGAACTCTCTGTCTCTGTCTCTATCTCTCTCTCTCAGCTGCCTCTTCACATGGCTAATGGCTATGCATGGGGAGACGGGGTGATGCTTAAGATCATTAAAATGTTTTTTCTATAGGTAAGACCATGTCAGAAATGGACCCAGAACCTGCTCTTCTCCCAGTGTGTTTTCTGAATTCCCTTGTAGTCCATTCCTGTTGTATTGAACAAAAGTGTCCTTGTCAAAGAGAAGTCTCATTGTCCAAGATGTCTGTGGGAAGACATGCTTCCTCTGGTGAAACTGGTTCGGTGGACAAGGGTGAGGGAGCTGAACCAGGAGACAGTCAGGGACCCTGGATTTGAGAGCTGCCTTCATCATTTTGGTCAAATCTTCCAAAATGATAGATTAATTTCTAAATCTGGAGAAATTATTTTCCTTCTGCTGCACTGTCAAGAAGTAGCTGGGGAACCATTTCCAATATGCTTTGGAAGTCAGTGCTTTTAAGTGCTAAGCCATCTCTCCAACTCCATGCTTTGGAAGTCAAAAATCCCAGTGCATGCAATGTTGCCCTTCCATGTTATACTATCAGTTCTTATCTACGCTGAACTCCAATGTGCAAAGTGAATGCGGAATTTTATTTTTGAGAATTGACCCAGTCTTCCCCAGAGGTTCTCATTCCTCTGGATGTGACACCAACCATGGCCCCAACAACATCAATGACGACATATTGGTTGAGATTCAAAATCTCTTTGCTACTCACTCACATCTCATCCTGTGAAGTGGGTGGCAACAGGACCTTCCACTTACAAGAGTAAAAACAAACTTGAAATATTCTAGCTAGCAACTTCCCAGCCTTTGCCTACTCCACCAGGTTCACTTCAGTTTAAAGCAGTTGTTTTCCTGCCAAGAAACTCTTTAAACCTTTCTCCTTCCAGCTGTCCAAAATGAACTATGGATACTATGTGTGTGTGGTGGGGGACCTCAGTCTATGTCCATGACCTTGTAGAGGAGACGACCTTTCATTATCTCTGTCTTTCTCAATCTGATATGTATCCTCCCCTGGAGAAAGAAGTCCAGGAAAGTTATTTGTGATGAAATGTCCTCTCTTCTCACCAAGCCTGACTTAGAAGCCTGCTTTTCTGATAATGAGGCAAAGAAAGTGAGATTTGAGACTCCAACTCAAACAGGAAAGCAATGATTGACCTTCTGTTCTTGAGGTTCTGCCCTGGCTCCATCCACCCCCAGAGTTCTGTGTTAGGGTCATAACATTATCAGAGAACAAAAGATTCAAGAAAACAGTGAAACTATCCCCTAACTCTGTGGGACTGATCAGGACAGAAACCAATCAGACACTTTTAATGTGTTCTTGTAGCTTTCACTCTACTCGTTTATAAAAATGACACTCTTATGGTTTGAATATAAAATATATTTAAATATGTCTTCCACAGGCTCATGTATCAGGGACTTGACTGTAAGCTCCTGAGGTTTGGGGAAGCAATTAGATCATGGGGGATTTGACCTAATGGATGGATTAACTCCCACCACGGATTCATAATATGATGGAGTTAGTGAGAGGTGGTGGGCAGTAGAAAGTGGGTTCTGGCTGGAGAAAGAAGGTCACTAGGGATACAACTTTGTGCTACCCTCTTCCTGTCTCTGTTTCCTGCCACACACTCCTGCTGCCATGAGGCTCTGATACATTTGGACCCAAAATGAACAGAAGGACTATAGAGTGAAACCTTTAAAACTGTGAGCTAAAATTCCCTTTACATTGTTCTCCCTGGTAATTTGTTTACAGTAATGGAAATGTAACTAACACAGACACCCAGTAAGCCTTTTATTTAATGAGAAAATTGTCTATTAGAGAATACACTCCACATGATTCATGCCAAGGAACGAAGTCTGCAGGCCCACGATGACAACCTACCCACACATCCACAGAACTATCTTCAGCCTGTGTTTTGTACTCAGCACAGAGAAATATGCTCAGGGGGCTCTTCTTGTCTTGGGTGACAGCAAGAAGTAACCCAAACAAAATCCAGACTGATCTGTAAGTTCCTGAACTGGAGAGGAGAATGGAGTGAAACTGTCTGGGGTTCTTCCTGGAAAAGCTTCAGGTTGAGATAAGCAAAGCAAGAGAAGGCAGAAGGCATGAGAAGCAGTGAGCATGGGCAGGAAGGCAGGAATGGACATGTTCAGGGTTAACAGAGAGGCCAGGATAAGTGGGGTAAAACAGTAGAACATGAAGCCAAGTAGGAAAGGGGCACTAAAGAAAGGCCTCAGAAACCAAATAGAAGAGATAGGCTTTGAACTGAGATTCTTTTTAATAGAGTCAAATATTGCCAAATACAAGTTCATTTCCTACCTTTGTTGGCAGATGTCTAATTTTACTTGTGGGCAACCATCCTCCTCAAGGTAATTCAAGAACCCAGAAACTTTTATCTCCAAGGCTGACTGTAGTGATATATTTTATATTTAATTAAATCAGCCTGGAATATCAGAGAACAGAATTACCCACAGTCAAGCCATTAGGGTCAGAGAGTGGTCACTCACATCTTTAATCCCATCACAGGAAATGACTGAGTGGTGACCTAGGCCTTTAATCCCATAGCTCCAGAGACAGAGATCTTTCTGTATTTCTGTGAGTTCAAGGCCTAACAACCAAACCATAGTAGCTCACACCTTTAATCCTAACTCTAGGATTATGATGCAGAGTTGAACCTGGGAGTGAAAGGACTGGACAGAGAAGATATTTAAAGCAGGTGTATTCAAACTTTCAGGCATTCTGTAGGAGAGACCAGGCGGGCAGAGGACTCTTGAAGATGTCACCTACCCTGTTCAGCCTGAGAAGTTGGCCGGGTGAGAACTGTGGTCTGCTTCCTTTCCTGATATTTCAGCATTTCCCCAATATCTGGCTCTGAGTTTTTATTAAATACCAACTAGAATTTGTGCAATAGCTGACAAATCAGCTTTGGTGTTTGTCCGTAGCTAGTGCTCCCCGGGAACTTGTCATTCTTTTTAACACTCTGCTGACTGGAATTCAGGTTATCTGCTACTGCTCAATATACAGATGATGAGAAAACGTCAGCTGGCCATGTGACAAGGGGAAGAGAGGAATTCTTAGAGCACTGGGTGCATGTCTGCTCACACAGACACCTCTGCAGAGCTGCTGTAGCAGGTCTCGACACTCACCCCATCACTTCATCATTCCATCACAAACAGGAAAGTTTGGACAAGATGAATACCAGCTGCAGATGGAGACCACGTGTCGTGGAAGCATCAATGGCAGTTAATGGCAGCAGAATGTAGAAGGAAAGGTTGTGAACAGAATGGTAGAATTTCTTCCTAGGAAGAAAACAAAAAAGATGCTCAAGTCATCTACTAGATGCATGGTCTGTGGAAGAGGTACTGACCGTCAGCACTAGACTGAGGGAATCGGTCTCACAGAAGGAAGAGAGAGACGTACCACCTTCATCTTACAAAATAGAAAGGATGAACTTCTGGAAAGAGATACACTCTAACTGATGTCGGCTCTCTCAGACTGACTGAGACCCCCATCTGTAGGCTCTTGGCCCACTGCTGGTACATTGGAGGTCATTGGTCCACAGCTCTTGCAGGTCTACACAAAATATACTAGCTCCATTCTAACCTCAGATCGGCTTTGACCACTTCAGAGACCAGGGAACCAACGCTATATTTCTACAAAAGTCTTAGAGACTTCGCTCCTTCCTTGGCTGTGACATCTAATGCAGCTTCCTCTACCTGCATTTAGTACAGGGTCTCTATTTGGTAGGGATCAGCAGTAAATGTCAGTGGTCTTTCATGAATCTAAATGCTCCACAGTTGTCTCTTGAACTACACTTAATAAAAGGCCCCCTTACTGTTCTCAGGTCTCTTCTCCATAACAGAATCCCCATCCACAGCCCTATATACACACAACCCCTCCCAGAGAAGACATCTCTCTCCCCTGGGTTACGTGACTAATGTTTGATTCAGATGTACTCTTCAGTTAAGTGTCATTTTTTCCTAACAGCATATCCACCCATTCTTTTTTTTTCTCGCCACGTCAACCTGGGGAGATGACTCATCTGCTGTTGGCTATGGCCCAGCTCCTCACCTCCTCACCACCCCCCACCACCACCACCCAGGATTTTCTGAGTTGGAACGAGCAATAGAGAAGGAGCCCATCTTAAGAATGATGGAGATCCAAACCACATATCCAATGAAGTAAGGCCCAGCCTTCAGGCAGGATGAGGGGCTCAGGACTGGGGGTGGGTTCTTCTGTGAGAAGGAATGGCTGGTGAGTGAGGAGAAACGCCAAGCCCAGGAGAGTTACTACAACCTGGCAAAATCTTGAATCCATGATGTACTATGGATCTCCCTCAATCCTTGCTAGGGCCTCTCCATGATACCTGTAACTCCCTAGTAGGCTCAGTTCCATGATTCATCAACTGTATTCCCACGGTGGCTCTGAGGACTAGAACAAAGGGTAAGCCACAGGGAGACTGTTTAAGTGCAGCCCTGTAGGATGACTTGGCTGCAGAAATCACACAAAGGTGACTTAGAAGTCACAGTTACAGGAGAGATTTATGGGCTGCCAGGGATCTGGTATGACCTGTCCCACAGAAGCGCTCACTGCCTGAGGCTATACCAGCTCACCAAGCTAAAAGGTGGAAAGGCATTGCAGCTCACCAGCCTGGCCCTTGCTAGGCTTCTTCATGGAACAAAGCTTGTGCTTTGAAATGGAGGGACCAAAGATTTTCTTCAACAGAGGAAATGACTGGGCAGGTTTAAGCTGAGTTATGTACCAGACTAATGTTAGGAAAACACACACACACACACACACACACACACACACACACACACACACACACACTCTCCAGAGCTGGAAGAAATGCTAGAGATAAGAAAATAGGTTTAAAACTAATTAGTACTGAAGGGTCTGTAAACACAGCTTCTACTTCTGGTTTCTCTTCCTGATCTCCTGGGTCCCACCTTCTACCAGAGAATTTAAAAGGGACATGTTGGCCAGGAATCTTCTAAACTGGGGATAGGAAAAAGAAATGGCTAATATTGTCCTATGGATCCTAGGCCAGTGCATGTGACCACTGACTTGCAGGAAGGCAGGCTGTCCTCATTTCCCACTGGACACAAGCAAACCTAACCTGTGTCCATATTTTCCCTGCACGTACCTCCTATTCAGACCCCTTTGCATCCCCAGCACCGAGCAGCCTGACTTCATGATGTCTCCTAAACACAAGCAACCAAGACGTTCATAGAGGGAGGAAACCCAGGAAACTCCATGTGATTAACTTTCTTCCTGCTACTCCTTCTGGGAAATGCCTCTCTTGCCTATTCCCCATTGCTTTTCACTATTAGAAGAAATGCTGTAGAATGAACTACAGACATCAGACAGACATCATTTGAACCCAACATACATCATCACTGGCTGCTCCATGTGATCAATTTAGTTCATGTATGACTCAATATCTCCCTTTACAAATTGAAAAGGATAGTGCCCATGTCTTAGAAGCTTTATGAGAATAAAATGAAATGATGCAGAATCTGTAAGCATAGCAATGGAGCCCAATAAACACCCGTTCTTTTGACTGACTGCCTACGCTACATCTTTCTGTTTTTAACCAGGGTGTCAGAATTGACTGTGCCTTTCTAAGTCTCACTATGGTAGCTCACATAAATCACACCACAGACATTCATCATGTGCACCCTACGTTTGTCTACTTTTTTTTTTTACCAACCTCTTTTCAAAAGTCCCAGGGACTCATACCTTCCATGTTTCTCCCCTCAAATGACAAGGATCCAAACAAGATCACCTTAAGCAATTATTTCGACCTCTGGATTCCCTTATTTGCATCGTACACTCATCTCAAACAGTAGCAATGTCCCTAAGAACAGTCAGAAAGACTCTGGACTTGCCTGGAGCCCCGAGGGAACTAGGTAAGTCCCTCTAATAATGTGTCAGGTTGTGATTTCTAGGAATGGCCGCAGCAGGGTCTCCCATCCTACCCACTCTTCCTATGAAGTAAATTTTGCATTCTTCATCAAGAGATGACCTGTCCTCAGAGGGAATGGGAAAGACAAGTTGAAACCAAGCTGAGAACAGTAAGACAGACATTAGTCAGAGGGTAACAGATCCCTCAGATTTCATCCCTCTGTTTCTTAGGGTGTTTTTGCATTTAAGAGGTCAGTGAGAAGGGTACAGTGCTTGACCCTAGGGATACAATGAAATTAGGGTAGGTGGTAGCCTAATAAAGAAAATGAGGGCACAGCCGACTTGCTTGTGTCTAGAGTAGGCTTATGACTATGACAGCCATGATGCTCTGTGACTTCCAAAGTTAAATCAACAAAGACGCATAGCTTCTACAGAGCTGCCCTTTACAACTGTTATCTTTACTGTTAAAGCAAGAAGAAGTTCTAGATCTCACAGTCCAGAGGCAGGAAGCAGGTTAGTTACCAGAACAGTGGAGATAAAAGGCTGGACCTTCTCTTGCTCATTCTCACCTTCTGCAGTGTGGCCCCTTCCCTATTAGCAATTTGGTCAACCTCCAGGTCACCTGACCACAATCTCTATGAGAAACAATACTGAAGGAGTGAAAAAGGATCCATTCACTTGGACAATGCTCCTGCCTTTGCCTTTAGTGGCATTGCCCTGCAGCAGGGAGAATGTTGTCCCGATGCCAGGACCTCCCACTTGTACTCCCAAGAAATCAGCTTGCCTGGGAGCCAGTGAAGAACCTCTGCCCTTGATCTGACCTATGTCCACATCCTAGACCTCTGTCCCCAAGGAAAGGGGAGGGAAAGAATGGTTCTTCATCATAGACCAGCTTTCACGTCTCAGCAGAACCGTGTGGCATTCCAGTACAGAGAAGCAGAGGCTGAGATGTGACTGAGGCAGAAATGAGGCTGATGGAATATTCTGAGCTCTGAACTGAGGACTAGACATGAGAAACATGGCCTACCAATGGGATGCACACATCAATTACGTCAGACCTACATGGTGGGTACACACGTTCTGTCTAAACCATAACTGAGAAAAAATGATGTAGAAAGAGACATGGCTTGCCAGGATCTACGACTGGAAAAGTTCAGACCCAAGATTTGAACTAGGCCTCCTCTTGGCCCTGTACACCTATAGTCTTACTGGGCAATGCCACAGGAGAAAGGTCAGAGAATGCCAGACGTGCCTTCTGCATCTGATCCTCATACTGGCCAGAGTCTGTAGAGCCCACAAGTACTTACTGAAGATGGGGATATCAGGTCCCTCTTTGAAGAGTCTGATTTTCAAAGTCTGGCATTGGGGAAGCAGATGGACTTTTTTTTATATTGAGACTAGAGGCTTTCTGTGGCCACACACTGCCTTCCTCCCACACCAAGTCAGGTGAAAGCAACTAGGACTTAAGGAATAAGCCATAATTACAAAGATGGTGTGTTGCATAAATTCTGATTGTAATAAAGGAAATTCAGAGCCAGATATTGGGGAAAGGCTGAAATATCAAAGAGAGAAAACACCACAGTCAGATCTCACCCAGCTGTCTTCCAGCTTTCTCAGCCTCACTCCTTGTGGCTTCTACTGCCTGCTCTGTCTTTCTACGCCTGCCTTAAATACCTTCTTCACCCAGTTGTTTCACATCTAGATTAAGATTAAAGGCGTGGGCTACTACTATTTGGTAGTTAGCCTTGAACTCACAGAAACACAGAAAGAACTACTCTGTCTCTGGAGTTATGGGATTAAAGGGCTGGCACCACCACTGCCTGCCTGGGAGCCTGGAACTCCCTCTGTAAACCAAGCTGGCCTCAAACTCTGATCTGCTGGGATTAATAGCATAGGTCACCACTCCTGGTTTTTCCCTATGCTGGGATTAAAGGTGTGAGTTACCACTCTCTGATCCTCCTGGATTGACTACGGGTAGATCTCTTCTCTGATATTTCAGACTGGTTTTTATTAAATATCTAACATATCACCACAATGGTGCATGATCCAGTGTCTTACATGGTCATGCTAGTCACCCAAAGGGACCTTGATTCTGCCAGCTCACCCCTACAACCACCTACTATACTGTCAGCTCTTGCCAAGAGGGGCCCTACTGGAGGAGCTCTGGATATTCATTTCCCAATACTGGCTCTGGGGTAAAGCTGAAACCCATGGTCTAAATACACCCATTTGCTGTCTACATGGTCTGGGGTCTACTGAGTCCACAGGTATAGACTGTGGACATGTCACATGTCACCATCATGTCTGATGACAAGGACTCTAGAACTACTTCATCACTCTTGATTCACTACAAGTCTGAAGTCCCCAGGGTCTGATTCACTCTCAGGGCATCCAAGAAAGGACTATATTTCAGAAAGCTTATTTGGAGATAATAGCGTGCTAAAATAGCAGGTAGAACCCTCTGTTCTTCAACAAACTCTAACTTTGAAACACTGGGTCAGAGAACAGCTATGCTTTGACAGAGAAGATAGGCAGGAAGATGAAAATGTGAAGTCTGAGTGTCCCTGGGGAAGCAGAACCTGGGTTTCTGTGGTAGGGAGGTAGGGAGAGTCTATCAAAGACAAACTTTGTCCCTCACACCTGGGCCTTGCCCTAGTTGGAATCACCTCTCAGCCCAGCTGCAGAGCCGAAGGGGGCATTTACACACTACTGTAGCTTGGATCTTTAGCACTCACCCCCCCCATCTCCCACCTCCCCAGCCCCCAGCCCCACCAGGTCCATGTGTTCAAGGCTTAGTCATTGTCTTGGTGCTAATGGAAGCTGCTGGAGCCTAGTTGGGGGTCTTTAAGTCACTAGAAGAAAGTCCTAGATGGGGATATTGGTGTTTCAGATGTGTTCCTTCTCTGTCTTGTGTCCCAGGCATGAGGGGAACAGTCTTGTTACCCTCTCCCACCATTATGCTCTGCCACAGGGTCCATGGGTCACAGATTGAAACCTGTAAAACTGTGAAATAAGGTGGTTGCCTCAGGTGGTCACTTCAGCCATGAAAATCTGACCCTCACACATACAACACACTTATGCCACTGCTGGTCCTTCTGACAATACTCAGAAAAAAAAAAAAAAAGAAAGAAAAAGAAAACACGGAATGATGGGACCCAGCACACCAGCTACCACTGAGAAATGGAATCTAGAGGCATATGCCCATGGGAAAGGGAACACTTGGGATCTTATTAGGAGCAGCAGCAGCAGCAGATGTGTAGTTACCTGAGTGTGGTGATATATTTAATAAAACCAGTCTGGAATATCAGAGAACAGATCCACCCACAGTCAAGCCAAGAGGGTCAGAGAGTGGTGACCTATGCCTTTAATTCCATAACTCCAGAGACAGAGATCTTTCTGTGTTTCTGTGAGTTCACGGCCTAACTACCAAACAGTAGTAGCTCACAGACTTAATCTTAACTCTACAATATGATGCAGAGTTGATCCTGGAAGTGAAACAACTGGATAAAGAAGGTATGTAAGGCAGGTGTGGGAAGACAATAATTATTTGGACTAATAATTATTCTGTGGAAGTGACGAGGAGCCAGGCTGAGGAAGCCGAAAGATAGCTTTTACCTTGAGAAAAATCTGGGTGAGATTTGACTGTAGTCTGTTTCCTCTCTCTGATATTCCAGCTTTTCCCTGATAACTGGCTCTGAGTTTTCATTTAATAACAAGTAGAATTCATGATTCATTCGTTAGAAATGAATTCTCCTTGGACAGAAAAAGCCCTGATGTATCTCATATAGACTTCTCTGCTACAGGCTAATACTGGGGGTTTCCTTAAAGAACATGCAGCCTTGGGAAAAAAAAAAACTTGAAGGCAATTCCATACAACCATCCATGCCTCACATACAGAGAGGAGTGACCCAATGATACAGCATCCCCACTGCAGGCTTAGTTATTTGGCTCTTGTGGGGGAAGGGGCTTCTTCCTCGCAAGCATTCATTTCCAGAGTCCTCTCCACCAACCCTCTGTAAAGAATGAGGGAAGGGAATCAGCCAGCTTGCCATTGTTTTCCTTTCTCAGTCTAAGGAAACGCACGCACGCACACACACACACACACACACACACACACACACACACGCACAACAACAACAACAACAACAACACTGGAGTTCACACCTCTGAAGACATCATCATGCTGCCCCTGAGAACAAAATTTTCTCCATCCTCCATGGTAAATGTCTAAAAGATACTCTGTTTAAAGGATGGTAGATTGCATCATTTCCAAAGATTTGGACTAATAGCCTACCAGCCTCACCTTTTAGCAGAACGCCAGGATGGCAAAGATGGAGATGACTTAGGGGATCATCTCACCCAGAGGACCGACCCACGGCGCTCACACAAGGCAGAAAAAGTAGTAAGTGATTCAAGCCAGATGGGGACTCTTGTGACTCAGAGTTTGTAATTCATCCAAGAAATAAAATTCAAACAGTTTAAGACTTTGTGCAGTTGAACCCTACAAATCCCTTGGCCTTTCCTCAATCAAGGGTATTCGTTTCCTAGAGCTTCCAGAACAAATGGCCTCAAGTTTGATGGCTGAAAGCAATGAAAATTTATTCTTTCCTAGTTCTAGAGGTCAAAAGTCCAAGCTCAAAGAAGGCAACGGGGCCATGGCTTCCCAGAAGGTTCAAAGGAAGATGCCTCCCTTGTCTGGTCTGATTTCAGATGGTTTTGTGTTCTCCGTAGACTGTGACCGTGTAACTTCAGTCTCTGCTGCAGCCTCCATGCCACCTTCTGTCTGTCTTACAAGGGTGATTGCCATTCTGTGTAGAGTGCACCTGAATAATTCAGAGTGACCTCATCTGCTATTGCTCTTGACTCTATTTCCAGTGACCCTTCTTTCCAATTAAAGCCACATTAACTGATTAGGACACAAGTAAACCACTGCGGGTCAGCGGACAAACTGGGCCACTAGAATAAAGTGAAAATCACTGAACAAATGAACCACACTAGGACCTGCAAGTGGTTCTCAGCAAAGTGATTTCCCTTCATCCGATCTCTCAGGCTGATTCACATCAATGCTTGCTCTTGGTCTTTGCTGGCTAAGACACTCATTAAGTCTTGAGGGATAAGCAGGAACTATCAGGAATTCTATCTGCTTTGACCTGTTATAATCCTGACTGACATTCTGGCTTTGTACGGATGTTGCACGGAACAGAAACTCATCTCTTTCTACGAAGTTAACCTTTCGGATTTTTAGTCCCTTACCCCTACAGAGCTGTTTTCCCCAAGCCATCTCTTCCCTCACAGTGTTCTGAGTTCTGCAGATCCTTGGTACCTCCTTCAAGGATTCTCTAACTCATGTTTCCCAGATTTCTGTCTCTATCTGCATAACCCATTGGTGGGCCTTGTTCAAGGAGAGATCATTGTGTTCAGATGCAATAAGCTTGGGAGTGGGCTAAAAGCTTACATTTTTAACTGAGAAAATGACCCAATTGGTTATAGTGAAAGTCGCCAATCTAACTCCCATCCTTCATGCTCTCCAAGTAGATTTTCCTTCTTACCATTTTCCTATCATATCCAGTTCATCTTCCACCTGCCTCTTTTGGAGGCCACAAATCAAAGATCCTGCACATCTGATATTTACATTACGATTTGCAACAGGAGAAAAAAATGCAGTTTATGAAGTAGCAACAAAATAATTGTATGGTTGGGGGTCCCCGCAGCATGAGGACCTGTATTAAAGGGTCTCAGTATCAGGGAGATTGAGAAGCAATGCTCTGGTCACTTAGTCTAATATCAAACAGCTGGAACCAGGCCGATTTAGTTCAGTATTCCACCTAACAATTCCCACCTATCCACTCCATCCCTTGAAACCCTCCCTTTGTCTACCTTCCTCCTCCTCTAAATCAAAGCCAAGGACATCCATGTCACCAGGCTTACTCAGACACTCTTGGAAAACAGGAAAATCCAGTCCCTAGTTGGGGAAATGGTGGGCAAGGGACAGGCCTGATTTGGGCTGGAGAGTCTCACTAGATTCCTAAAGTGGGTAATCTGGGGCTGGGTCCAGTGTGGCCAGGGAGATTACAAAGGAAACATCCAACCTCATCTCCACCTGTCCAACTGCCCATGAGTCTTCTGTCCTCGGTAGCCCCACGTGTCCCTGGAGTACAGCAACTCCTCTCAAGGGTGAGCCTCCAAAGGCCAGCAGACCGTCTTCTCAGGACATTGAGCAACACTTGGAGAAGGATTTCCAGCATTCATGTGCTCCCCAACAGCCTGCAAGACATTTTCTCTAAGGAATTTCAACACACATAACTAGCGCTTTGTTCCGCTGTGAATGAGGGCTTGTCTGGGTGCCAGGGTTGCACCACACGGGAGATTAACAAACAGGAGCTGAACCTCTTAGCAGGCGAAGTTCAGTCTCTTAATGATCTTTCTTAATACTATGCACAAATGTCAAACCACTCCAGAAAGAAAAAAAAACATGGAAGGCGGGTGCAGGGCCCATTCACAGACTTAATTAATGTAGATGATCTGACCTTAGAGATCCATTCAACGTCAAGTACCCATTGTCAATTTGGCTGAAGATGATCTGAGTCAAGGGTGGCAAAGGGCTGACGTCATCACTCTGCTAATAGAGTGTTGATACTCAGGAGTTCCTCACACATTTCCCTGATGCCCTCATACATGGGAATTTAAAAAAAAAAAAAAAATGTCAAGCATTTGCGGTAATAGGCCACATAAAGCTCATGTGTTCCAAGAGAATTGACTCTATATGAATGTCTCAGAGAGCCCACTGAAGAGGAAGGGCCAACCTGGTACTGACTTCATTGCACCCAAGGACCCAGTTGAAGTTTGGATAGAGGGTTACCTTTTGCCAGAGAGTCGCCCCTACATGTTGCCTTGTGGTTCTTGACAGTTTTAATAAGATATCTATATTTGTTTTCTAGGATTGTCATAAGAAAGAACTGTGAACATTGGTGTTATAAACAACAACCAAAGTATTTCCTCAGAGTTCTAGAAATGAAAAGTCAAAAGTGAAGCTATGGTCAAGATTGATCCTCTCTCCATGGCTTAATGACAGCTCCTTGCTTCCAACCCCCCCCCCCCCCATCCATGCTCTAATTCTCTTCTTCTAGTGGTATTGGTTACACTGAATCAACTATATCAATTTATTTCATTGAGATTTCCTTTAGAATCTCCAAATATAAGTGTATCTTAAATATTGGTGGTTAGGGCTTCATCATACAGTTTGGGGATCCAGTTCAGCACATAGCAGATACTCATGTAATTCATTTACCATATTTTACTGATTTGAAGACACATTTTAATTCAGATTTTTCTTTTAACATTTATGAAATCTGGCCCCATCTGACAAAAATATATTATAGTCTTCAAAGTTTGATTTTCAAGCATTTTTCTTTGTTAGCATTCCATAATGTTTGAGTTTTAATAAATTATAATAATCCTCACACTTCCTCTATACTACATTAGATAATATCCTGATTTCCATTTTGCAGATTCCAAAGCTGAGATAGACAGGGTAAGAATTGAGAGAGTCAAGTTTTACCACTATGTTGCTTCCATTGTTAGCAGTACTATCACTTACTGGGTGAGCTTACATGTGACATGCATGCACTAAAGAACACAGTGTCCAAACATGTGCTCCTAGTGGCAGGGCCATTCCCACAGTAGTATGTGACCCTAATACTTCATCCATTTGGGAACACATTTTCAGTCTACCAAAATATAATGAAAGAATACCCATTTCCCCCCTCGCTGCATGTATGATTTCCCATTGTCTACCAAATATAAGCTCTGAAAGCTAGTCTCCTCATTTGAATGACTTCTTGTTAAGTACAGGAAGAATACAGATAGCAAATAACTATACACTAACATATAGAACGTTTGTGCAACACTTGTTACTGGGGTAATGTAAGGAAGGAGATGAAATTTGAAAAGTGGGGCATTGTTTCTGGAGGAGTGATGTAGAGGTTAGCATCTAAAAGGTGGGGGCACTGAGCTGCACTTGAAAATGAGTGTCTTAGCTCATTTTCTGTTGCTACAACTGAATTCCCAAGACTAGATAATTTACAAAAGGTGGTTATTTATTTAACTATGCTGACTATAAACTCCAACTGTAGGGGCTGCCTCCCTTTTCTCCCTGGCCCCTGCAGCCCTGAATACATCTAATACCCTTCCTCCCATTCTCAAACAATTTACAGCAGCATCAGTTTTTACTCTATGAACAATATTCTTCCATCTGTCTAATCTCTAAATTCCTGAAATCCTTATTCAGTCCCCCCATCAACCTTTGTGTGTGTGTGTGTGTGTATGTGTGTGTGTCTGTGTGTGTGTGTCTGTGTGTGTCTGTGTGTGTGTGTGTCTGTGTGTGTGTCTGTGTGTCTGTGTGTCTGTGTGTGTGTGTGTCTGTGTGTCTGTGTGTCTGTGTCTGTGTCTGTGTCTGTGTGTCTGTGTGTGTGTGTGTCTGTGTGTGTGTGTCTGTGTGTGTGTGTCTGTGTCTGTGTGTGTGTGTGTGTCTGTGTGTGTGTGTGTCTGTGTCTGTGTGTGTGTGTCTGTGTGTCTGTGTATCTGTGTGTGTGTGTGTCTGTGTGTGTGTGTCTGTGTGTCTGTGTGTCTGTGTGTCTGTGTCTGTGTTGGAGTTTATCCAGGGATTTATTGTAACCTAAACTGAAGAATTCTGTGATTTTATATAGCCAGGTCACTGTTGGAGTGAATCACTTCCATCCATCACCACAGCCAAATAGAAAGAAGTGACTAAAAGACTCACAAGAGCACAGACAAATCATTCCTCAACAGTTTCCAACCTAGGTGTTCAGATTTTTAAAAATAGGTTTGTTGTTTGTTTGTTTGTTTGCCAGCCGAGCTGCCACCTGAAAGGGGTCAGAGCCATGTGCACAGGAAGGGGCAAAATGGCTCCCCTCTGTTAATCCTCCCCTAGCCCACAATAGCCAGTCAATCTGTACCCACTGTTCAGACACTGTCTTGATATCTATTATTCCACTGCATAAAAGGACGATGTGAAGGGTGTGACCATCAAAGATCACTCTAAACGCAGAGCCATAATCCTACCTATGATAACATGGTGGCCAGCACCCTACTGGCATACAGCAATAATCATGTAAGTGCCTACAGCATTGTAAGTGGTAACACAGTTTGGTGCTTGCAATGAATATAAAGTAAGGGAGCTAAATCTGCCCCATACTTCCGATCTTGAAGGTAAACTCATCCCACTTTGGGAATCACATAAGCTTTTCTACTTACAGACATTACCTTAATACTTTTGTGTTCAGGATGTTATTTCGCACGACTTCATGATGCTCTGGTCACTATCTACCAATAGATGACAGTGATGACCACATAAGGTTACTTTGTTCCTTTGACTGGCTCAGGCCACTGTGACTTCATTTGCTTCTTTCATTTGTTTAAAAAGGATGCACTAAGTATTGACTTCATGCTGAACCCTGTTGTTTTTATTAAATATATAATATATCCCCACATTTGTGTCAAAGATGAAAAAGGTTATAACTAGCATAAGAAAAATCACATACAATATGTACATAATTATATACAATATATGTAAAGAATAATTACATGAGTAATGTCCAGTCCGCTAACAATGAACAAATTCAAATTTTTCTTTTCTTTAAATAGTTCCCTTTAATAATTCACTGCTTCAAGGCTACCTCCTCTGTGTTCTGTAAAAAACCTAGACACTCCAAGACAAAGCAGCTATAGTTCTGCCCTTATGGCTGTCTGAGATTTCTTGTGCTCTTTATATTTCCTCTCCAGGTCTGCTTTGTTAGGAACCCATATTAGTAGGCACATAACATCACTCCTATATGTTACTCTAGAACCACACATTTTGTCTGGAGTTTTTGTGTTTGCTGGCCACTTCCAAGGATGTAAGCCATGATTTCATTAAATGTGAGTCCCCTCTCTTTCTCTCCTCAATGCCATTGAGATATTGATACTACCCATCTCCACATCTCTAACTCCTTGTCTGATGTCTAAGACTAAAAGAACATGCCTTTGATCCAAACTGAAGAAAACTCATAGGCCCAAGTAAGTAAGGTCAAAAAGAGGTAGAGTGAATCAAGGATTCTTTCTGCTTCCCATCAAAAATTTTCTTCATCTTTGACCAGAGCAGGACCTTGCACCAGACGGACTTTCTAGTCTTTAAAGCATTTGTTGTACCGCTTGCTTATAACGGGGCTCCATCTAAAACTGCACCATCCCAGGACACATGAAGGACATTGTTTCTTGTTTTCTTCTCTTCTTTTTAACCAAGTCCCCAATCACAGCCACTCCTCAATTCTAACAGCAACTTTAATTATTTATGAAATAACGTATTTCAGTGAAAATATGGAAGAAACTGTAGTGAGGACTGACACGGTAGGCACAATCATTTGGTCAGCTTATTAAGATATTATTTGTTGAGGTCCCACGGTGTGGCCATCATCCAATGAGCTATTGAAACTATTTCAAAGCCTGCAAGAGCTTGGTCTCTGCTCTCAAAGAGTCATACACACATGAGCAATCGAGCACTTCTAAGCACAAAACAGTCACAGTGTCTGATCAATACCCATTGCCCTTTCTACTGGCCTGGCCCATCTCAGGAAGTTTCAACAAAAAGAGCTGGACATGACAAGTTCTGGTATTTCTACCATCCATTGCAAATGGACCCCTGAGATGGCTCTGTCTGTGCGTTCATGTGAGTGCCAAGCTTTTCCTTCTCAGCATTAGTATCAACCCCTAAAGTCCACACCTTTCTCTGCTCAGTAACTCCCCAACAAAGATCTTTCAGCTCAATGAGTCCGTAAACACAGCTCTGAAAATGAAGCCAGAGCTCCTTCTAGCTCCATATTCTTAGCTACAGCCCAGGCCTCAGTTTTTCCACTGCCCCATGCCTGTGGCCCCTGGGTTTGGCATGTTGTATCTTAGAGCTGATGTAGTTCCATTGTTGGTAGCAGACACAGGAGGATCTGGGGAGCTTGCTAGTCAGCCAGCTTTGTCAATCAGTGAGTTGTTCCAGGTTCAGTAAGAAATCCTGTCTCAAAAGAAAAAGATGCCTAATCTTGACTTCTGGCTTCTGTATATGCATGCATAGGCGCATGCATGCACACTGTATGCACATGTGTAGACACACCTGTACAACACACACAGACACAGATAGACAGACACACAGACACACACACAGACAGACAGACACACAGACACACACACACAGACAGACACACACACACACAGACAGACACAGATAGACAGACACACAGACACACACACAGACACACACACACACACACAGACACCCCAGTGAAGGACAAAGGACTGACTAGGGAGTTTGGGAAAGCAATGATGATTAGAAAAAGAAGTAAATGAGAGGATCCCACATAAGACCTCCTAGAATAGGGACATGACCACCAACCAGTGACAGAGCTACCTAGGAGACTGTGCAAGAAATGTTTTAAATGGCCAACAAACTGATGTTTGTCCCATAGCCAGAATGCCAAACCACAGAGTGAGACAGTACATTCTAGTCCACTCCTACATCTCATGACCTATTTGAAAAATATTTGCTTCCTGTCCCTCGGACCTTGAGCTCCAAGGCTGTAGAAGCTATGATCCCCTAGTAGACAAAATAATGGCCCCATTGAACTAGAAGTCGAGTCGGCCATCTAGTTACTTTAGGCTCTTTGTGGTTATGGAACAATAAACTGATAAAGAGGTGATTGTGACACATTGAAGGCAGAGAGTAATGTGTCCAGAATGCTGGGGACCCTGCGGAGCATCTCTTAAAATGTGATGGCAATGTCTGTATAGCTTTGCACAAGAAAAATCATCAAGGGCTAAACCTGCAATTTAGCTCATCCGCTGCATTAGGGATTTTTCTTGTTGTTGCAACAAAATACTTAACAAAGTCAGCTTAAAGTAGAAAGTGTCTATTCTGGCTCACAGTTGGGAGGGATGCAGTCCATCACTGTCTGGAAATCATCGTGGCAAGAGGATGCAGTAGGTAGTCACAATTGTATCCATTGTATCCATAGCCAGGAAGGAGAGAGAGAGAGAGAGAGAGAGAGAGAGAGAGAGAGAGAGAGAGAGAGAGAGAGAGAGAGAGAGAGAGAGATCACACTTGTTCCTTTCCTCTTTTATTTGATCAAGGACTCTAGCCCATGGGATTCTGTCACCTACATGGTCTCTTTGGAATACAGGTGTGCCCAGAAGTAAGTTGTCTAGGTGACTCAACTTCCAGCTGACAATGAAGATTAACTATTACATTTACCAAGTAAGAACACTTCGTCCAACCCAAAGTAGTAGCTGAGAACAAAGGAATTGGAAGTAGGAGGAATGTGCCTCTTACATCTTGGTCACAAACACCTGAAAGACACAACTTAAGGAAGAAAGATTTATTCTGCCGTTTCAGAAGTTTTAGCCCATCGTGATCAGGTGAGTGTGTTGGGGCAGAGCAGCCTGGTAGCTATGAATCCATAAAATAGATTAATCCATTCATGAACCAGTCACTTCCAAAAACCCACCTCTGACCATCGCTGTGTTAGGGACCAACCTAGCTTTTGGTGGGGTGGCATTTAAGACGCATCGTTCAGTATCCATTACTCAACTGCATGTGTACCAGAATTAAGCTGTGAATTGAGCTGTGTGGGAGTGAGGCAACAATTTTTGTGATGTAGACAGGGGAGTGGGTAGAATATGGTTCTTCACCTAATGGCACAGTGATGGCATTCTGTTTGCCTTCATAATCTGGGAGGACTAGTTTCCCTAAACACAATTTAGTTACGTAGTAGCCATGATTCACCATGCAGGAGGAAGAGGCATCTCTCTTGGTTACCCAGTGAGGCTGTATGGCTTTAGAAGTCCTTTCTAGGAGCTCTGCCTACCCTAAAGCATGTCCATCAGCCTTCCTGGTGACCCTACCAGCTATACACCCTCTTGTGGAATATTTGTTTAACTAGGCAAAGATGTGTTGTTACATTTGTTTATGCTGCATTTGTTTAACTATGTAAAGATGTGCTGCTATTTCACCTTGCCTGCCTAAGGCACCTGATTGGTCTAATAAAAAGCTGAATGGCCAATAGCTAGGCCGCAGAGGGATGGGCAGCGCTGGTGGGCAGAGGGAATAAGTAGGAGGAGGAATCTAGACTCAAAAGAAGAGAAAGAAGAGAATGAGGGAAAAAGAAAAAGAGATGCCCAAGGTCAGAAGCCAGGCAGATGCCGGCCAGCCAGGCACACAAAAAATAGAAATGTAGGACATACAAAAAGAAAGAAAGGTAAACAGCTCCAAGGAAAAATGTAGATAAAGAAAGAGAGATTAAAATAAGAACTACAATAAAGCTGAGCATTCATAACTAATAAGTCTCCATGTCACGATTTGGGAACTGGTTGTGGAAAAAAAAATCCTGCTATAACACAGCAACACAGTCTTCATAGCTTCACATGTTCAGCTAGAGTGGGTTCTGCTGCAGGAATCTAAGACTCCCCTGAGTGCCGGCCCAGTGTCCCCACCCTCTTTACTTCCTCTCCCGTTCTTTTCATCCGTTCTCCCTCAGCATAAGGTTGGGGAATAAGCAACCCTTTGGTCAATCCAGTGCTTTCAGGAGTGAACTTCTTCTTCGCGTATATGGAGAAAGGATGGGGGGGGGGGCACCAGACTACTTGTTCAAAACCACTTGCCTATCAGATCCTACCTAAGATTTTCTTCGATCGTCATTGACAAAGGGATTTCAAACTATTCTAATTCCTAAGAGCTACACGAAAGGGAGAGGGGAAAAAGAGGAGAAAGAGCCGTTTAGAATGACTCGAAGAACAAGAAAGAAGGTAAAAAAAGTTGAGTGGAGTGGGGGGAGAGGGTCTGGGAGGAGAAACCATGATCAGAATACATTATAAAACACTCCTATTTTCAGTTTTAAAAACTGACTCTGAAGCCAGGACAGTGGGGCCCATTGATTTTTACATGAATCACAAATATCAACACACACCTTGGTCCAAAGATGCAAAGTATCTCTGCCGTGAGCCACGTGATGTGCTGGACATAGGACATAAAAAAGTGTAAGTCAATCTGGTAGCACCGCTACCTCAGGAGCTTTCAGCAAGTGTTTTATCCTATGCTTAATAAAAATGCTATTCTCTCCAACAAACAGAGAATAGAGGTCTGCAATAGCAGCTGGGTGCCCTGAGTTCTAAGCCAATGTTCGTCTCTTCTTGATGGTGTTTCTCATCAGTAATATCTTAATAATCCCTCAGTGTGTTTGAGTCAGAGGCAAACGGAGGAGGTAGAAAGTTATTCTGCAAATGTTTGAATGGCTTTCAAAGGTGAGAAAGGCATCCTGTGATCCTCATGACTCAGATCATCCCCCAAAGACTTCACAGCCAGCAATCCCAGAGGGCCTGACTCATCCTCGTATCTTCCTGAGCCCAAGTGGCTGATCTGTTTTGGATGATGTGGCCTGTGGGGACTTTATGTAACTTCTAACTCTGGCTCTACCATCTGCTAGCTGTGTAACCTCAAGCAGACAGCTTCGACATCCTCATCACTGAGTTGAGGCCACCTCTCTTCCTTACAGGGCTGTCATGCAGGTGAAGTGAAATACTCTGTGTAAAGTGTAATATGCCATCTAGGTAGTGGTGTCTTTTAATCCCCATACCCGGGAGGCAGAGGCATGCAGATCTCTGTGAGTTCAAGATCAGCCCAATCTGCAAGTGAGTTCCAGGACAGCTAGGGCTGTTACACAGAGAAAGCTTGCCTCAAGAAGAAGAAGGAAAAAAAGAAGGACCCAGGTTCAATTCTCAGCACCCACAAGGCAGCTCCCAACTGTCAGTAACTCCAGTTTCAGAGTACCCAACACCCTCATACAGATATGAATGTAGGCGAAACACCAATGCTCATTTAAGAAAAAAAAAAGCTTACCAACTTAACAATGTCTCCAAAGTCTTCCCTACTGACTGGTGCTCTGCATAACTCTATCCCATCCAACCTTCAAACAATCATCTTTAGTATCCAAGGACAAGGAAGGGAAGGCTTCTAGTCTTTGTCTTACACTTTCAATGCAACTTCTACTTAATAAGACCCGTCAATACTGACTGATCGTTGTTTGTTGCTTGAGTATACTTCTGGAGACTGAGGTACATATGCTAAGAATTTCATTTTAGAGCTTCAGCATCTTCCCATTAGGCCTT
This sequence comes from Phyllotis vaccarum, assembly GCA_033318265.1. Lineage (NCBI taxonomy): Eukaryota > Metazoa > Chordata > Mammalia > Rodentia > Cricetidae > Phyllotis > Phyllotis vaccarum. Next base: position 146,174,725 of record JARWLC010000002.1, read on the forward strand.
TAAAGTAGTCCAGATGCGGTTGTCCTTGCCCCTCTGTGGGACCTGCTTGTTGATGATGCCTTCCCAGTCCTGTGACATGGCTATTGCTTCTCCAGCTAGAGAGGGATGATGTGACAATACACTCTGCATGATGAGTCTGTCAACGGACAATGGTTATCAGGGCCAAGTACTTCGGAATGACAGGGTGCATCAAACCACAGCCAGGGACATTGGCTGCCTTTGTAGCTGTGGAAGGATCCTACCAAAAACATAAGAGGCACCTCAGTCCAGCAAATCACACTAAAGCTCTCAGCATGCCAGGGACATGGGGTGAAATCCAGCCAAGGGACATTGTCCAAGGTCCCTGGCTTTTTCTTTCCATTTGCATTTTAAAAGTCTGGAGAAGAGTGAAACAGGCTGTAGTTCCTTTGGGAAAAAAAAATAAAAAGCTCTTTGCATCAAGGACAGTGTCAGGCATTTGCTTTAGAACCAGATGGACATTCATCAGGCATCCAGCCTTGGAGCATCTCCTGCCTCTACCAAGTAGGGACTGTTGCTCTCTGTCTCTAAGCCACCAGCAAGGGCTGTGTGCTAATAGATATTAACCAGAGGGTTCCAACAGCTCATGGCAAGAAGGATTCTGAGGAGGAGGCTAGACAACCTTGAAGTCTTGCAACTTTTCTGGAAGTGTGACAGAGGCACTTGAACATCCAGAAAGAAAACAAGCAGGTGAAGGATTGGAAAGAAAAGCAGAAATCAAGACGTTCTCGGCATTTTTCAAATGTCTCTGAAATCCTCATCCATTATCTCTGATGATGATGTAGGTGTGACTGGTGTGACCGATCGAGTTTAATAACTCAGAGGGGTGTGGATTCCGCTTAAAAAACCCCAGGCAAACGAGGCTGGGATGACTAATTTGTGCACGTAGTTATCATCTTAGACACTTTGAGTTAAAACTCTCTTCAGACACTTGGAGGCTGTTTGTCATCATTCTTAGTGTTTCTCAAAACAGCCCTGACTCAACCTCTTTCTGCAATTCCTATTTGTAGAAATCCGTGATCCTAAGTCGTGTAAGGGGGTAAGGGCATGTCCTTGACCATGAGGAAGAGAGCATGACAGTATCAACAGCTTTAATAAATATTAATTTATTATTTAATATTTATTATTTAACAAATTGTAATTTTTATATTTTAATAAATATAAATAAAAAACTCTTTCCCCCTTTGCTTTCTTTTTTAAGACTTTTTTAAAATGTTTTATTTTGTTTCCAGACAGGGTTTCTTTGCATAGCCCTAGGAAGCTTGGAACTAGTTCTGCAGACCAGGCCCCTTTCCCTTTCAATATCCAGCAACTGCAGCCCAGGTTCCACCGGGCCACAGCACTGGAGTTCCCCAGCGATGCTCCCAGCTGGCCACCTGCACTGAACAGGAAGGATCCACAGACACTGCAGAGCCCACCCAGCAGCGGTGAGGGACGAGCTGTGGGAAGCTAATATGCTGGTAAGTGTGAGGAACTGAGGAAACTCCACTATCTAGTCACCTTCTCACCTGTGGAAGCCCTTCTGTCTGGGAATAATTCTTGGTTTGCTAATTTCCCAAAGGACTTTAAACATCTCCCTGTCTCACTGGTCACAGGGCAAACCCTCTAGAAGTCATCTTCCTGTATCCCCAAATCCAGCACCCTAGTACTGAGTATCATATCTGTACCCCTCAGTTCACACTGCCAGAATCAGGCTGATTCTCTGCAGAAATTTTGACCTTGGTATTGGCAAGGACGGTGGAAGTGGGGTGGAGGATTGGTTGCAGGACATCCCACAATTACCGAAACCCCAGATGTTCAAGTCCTTTATATACAATGGCATGCTTTTGCATGTAGCCTCCACTTCCTTCACACACTTTAAATCATCTCTAGATTGCTTATAATACCTAATACAAAGTAATGCTACTTAAATAGTTTATAATATATTATGCAGGTAATGATGAGAAGAAACAGAAGTGTGTACCTGTCTGCACAGATCCAACCAGTATTCTAACTACATGGTACCTGACCCATGGTTGGCTGAATCTGCAGATATCAAGAGCCAATGTTGGTCCTTCTGAGGGAGTTGGGCTGGACACTCCTTTCCGAACTTCATCTCTTCTACCCCCACCCCTACCCTCCACCAACTATCTTGATTCCTCTACCTTGTGCTCAAGGATCACCTTCTGAGTCTTCCTCCCATGTGAAGTAACTTGCCTCGAGTACCCTGTGAGGCAGAGGCATGTCCATTCTCAAGTCAAGGACTACCAGGACTTCTTACCAAGATAACCTAGAAGTTCATACATAAGGCATAAAGGCAGACTCACAGAGGAGCTAGTACTCCAGTGAGAGGTCTAAACTGAGTCAAATGGGTGGGAAAGAGATAGAGCTCTACACTTGTGTGACAAGAGGAGAGTGCCAAAGGAGTGACAGGTTCCAAAGGCCAGCTCTGGACAGGCTCTTCATTGTATACTGTTTCCTATGGTTCTGAAAACAGCCTTATGGTGCCTGCTGTTGGTCTGTCACAGGACCGGAAAACCAGCTGTTGGCCAAGGAAGCCACACTGAGATTCTTCTCAGCAGACAGTCAGGATTGGGGGTTGGGCAAATGAGAACTAAACAAATTATGGAGCTTAGATTCCTGCCATCTTGCATGTCAGGCCTCTAGCTCCACACTATCATCATATCTACAAGATGGCCAAGGAAGGTCCCAGGGTGTGTGTACATGATAGGGCTGAGAGATGCAGGCCACGGTGCATTACAGAGGTCATGGGACCATCTTGCTGTATTAGTGCTCAATGTCCACTTTTACATAGTTTCTGGAAATGCAACTCAACATATAGTCTTGAGCAGACAAGCACCTTTACCTTCTAAGCTTCTTGTAGCTTCTCATATACGTATGTAGAAAATCCTTAAAGAAAAGAAAACCATTACTCGTTCTGTTTCTAAATCAAAGAACCTTCTCTGGTGTGAGCAGACCCCAGAGCCCTGGCTGTCTTTGCACTGGCTGGCAGGTCTAAGTCCAACTAAGAATTGTTTTGTTTTTTTAAAGTTCTAAACCACTAATAGGAATGCAGTTTAGCAGAAGCCAGGCAGTCAAGCCTCTGGGTTTCTTAGTCATTGATGCAGACAACAATGTCTTTACTGAGTCTTCTGTGAGTCCATCTCATTCAGGCTGCTGGAAGGGAAATGAGAGCAAGATACAGACATAAACAGCTAAGGCCTACCTTTACGTTATAGCCAATTCGATAGATAGATAGATAGATAGATAGATAGATAGATAGATAGATAGATAGATAGATATAGATGGATAGATTTAGATGGATAGATTTAGATGGATAGATAGACAGATGGACAGACAGACAGAGCTTTGTTCCATTCTCAGGAATACAGTGACAGCATCTTACTTTGTTTGAAACACCTGGCCTGTTTATACCTTCAGTTTTCTCAGACTCAGTTCCACCCCCACATTAGAATTTTATAACCTGGTATACTACGGGTTAAATAAATATGCATGATGAACCAAGGAAACAGTCAGTTGGACCTTGCAAACCCTGAACACAGTTTTCTCTGTATGCAAATGAGCCCGGAAGCCTGGACTGGAACAAAGATGACCCTGTAATACAATCTCTTCTGTGCAAATAAGAATGTGGGGTGGGGGGTGGAGGCGTGCTCATTGACTGAGACTTTCATTCAGAGGAACAGAGTCAGGCCTTGGCCTTCAACCACAGCCTACCTGAAGGTCCTCGCCTCTCAAGACCCAAGGACACTGAATAAACTACTAATAGAAAACCAAAATTGTGGCTGTTTGGGTTTTGCTTGCTTATGTTTTAAGTGGTTTAGCATTTGGAGCAAGACTGCCGTTCAATAACACTGATCAGGATCTTACCTCAGAATAACAAAATCTCAGCTCTGAACTTCCTACCTACTCATTCCCAAGCAATCACATAAGCTCTTAGCACCTCTGTTCTCCTGCCTATAAAGGGGACAAGGAGTGTGACAATGCCGGCTCTGATAGCCTTTGAACAGTACTGTGAGATTAAAATCATATGTCAGAAACCATACCATAAACTGTCACTATATCCACAAACGTAAGAAACTGTCCACCATTGGTTCATTGGTCTCTAGATTGGCATATTTGAAAAATTCAAGTTGTTTGGATGTAATTCTGCTGTCTCCTTTAAAAAAAAATAATAAAAATCAGCAATCTTCTAGGTAGGACAGGCTGGCAAAGGGATGTGGTACTTCTCTTAAGAGACTCTGATGACCGCGCAAATTTGCTGAGATGTGAAACAAAATGTGCAAACATCATCACACTTGTAGTTCTGTGTAGAAGGTGTGGGGAGCCTTGCATTCCCCGGACTCTACCTTTGGAAAATCTGTCACTCCGGCCTGTGCTCTATTGCTTTGCTGTCAGAATCCTGCCCCTTTCAAAACATGGTGTAATTCCTTCTTCCCCTGAGAAGCTCTCATAACCAGATCTGATCCAGTATAAGCAAACATAGTATGTTTATCCTTGTCCTTGTATGGAACTTAATACACTACTACCTGTATGTGCACATTCTTCCTCCCAGATAAGAGCCCCTGGATGACAAGGATTGCCTCTCTAGCCATGATATTCAGCTCCTGGTAAGTTCCTCACTGCTTTTTTTTTTTTTTTTTCTTCTGGGTGAGGTGACAGGAGTTCTGTGAGGCTGTGAAGCTGAAATACCAAAGAGCTGCCCAGAGGCCCTACCTTGCAAGGACTGGCTGTCTGATACCTTCTCTTACGATGATGTTGACTCAGGACCCGGAAGTGCTTTTCCCATGGGAACTTAGGCTGTACATGACTCCTTAGGAAAGATATTATAAAACCATTCTGCTTTGGCTAAACCAAGATACTAGTACAAAGTAAGAGTTATGTGTTCACATTCATATAGATACTCTAGCTGAAACTAGAATATTACAAAAAAACAGTGATACCTGGCCAAAATATTTGGAGAATCAAAGAACACCTTAATATTGACCAGCATGATAATTAACATCAGCCAAATACACTGCAGAGGCAAAGTCATAAAGGGACAAAAAGTTGATCAAGCAAGTATACCCCGAGTTCAATAAGATTGCGCAGGGGTAAATGTGGCACATGGACCTGCCACCATCATATGATCAGTGGGTCACATAATAAGATTGTCACTTACAATCCACCCTAAACTTGCTGGGATACCTTGAAGAAGTCCTTTGGCCACTGAGAACTTTAGCTTTGCCATCCACATGTTAACCCTGTCCTTTTGCCTTGCACATTCTGATACATGTATGTGCACCTACTGTATGAAGGACAGGACCTCAAACCTTTTGTTCACTGACAGAAACAAAATGCCCCCTGGAGTCGAGTTTCTGCCTATGTATGGCTGATGCTCACTTTAAAGCCCACTCATGCATGCTCTCCCTGGTGTTCCACACGTTAAACTGAGTCCTCTGCACTGGCCTTGTTTGTCTCCTCTTACCTTTTGCAAGGGAAGGTTGTATTGGTTATATTTCCCAATTTGCCCCACAATGTTGCTATCAGTCTCATCTAAGCACCCCCCCCCCCATTTTGTCAATTCTTTGTCATCATCTTCTAATTGTGGCTGCAAAAGGGGATCCATCCAATCGGCTAAACACACATCATTTGGGTTGAATGTGCTTTTGTTAAATGTGCATTTTTGCTTTGTAAGTCTCTATTTTTAAATCTCTAATATAGGTCTCATCAGGTCGCATATTTTTATTTTCCTGGGGAAGCTGGCAGGGATGCCCCGCCATCACATCCTCACTTCTACCTCTGAGGATGACTGAAAGCCAAGGAGATCTGCTGGTCCTATTCTCTGCACAAGATGAAAAAGCCCAAAGTAGCCACCTTTGCAGCAAATGGAAGGGAAACACGGTGGAAAGATTGAGAGCAGACTTTCCAGTAGACCTCACTACATCCAAATCCTGTTTTTCCACATTGTGTGGCTGCAGGCAAATTACTCAGCCTCTCAAAAATGCCCACTTCTTGGTCTGTAAATAAGTAAATCGTGAGGGGTGTGTGACGACTATGTAAGATAGGCTCAGAACACTACAGACTAGTCCTGAGTAAGTTCTTAATAAGTGACAGCTGAGTTCAGTGACCGATACGTAGCAAAAAACCCATAGAAGCCAAGCTCCCCCAGATGTCATGTGAGAGAGATAACTGAGAATAAAACACAAATGAGAAGCTGAGAGCTTTAGAGATGTGTTAGCATGGAAATTACAGCTAAAAAAATCTTCTGTTCACTACCCTTCAAGTGCCCAGGGTCAAAAATACAGTATAAAATCATTCAAGGGTCAAAACTGGGAACTTCTACACAGAAGAACAGTCTTTGATGTCTAAGACCTTTCTTATCTCCTCTTTTTCCCTTGCTAAAATATGTACTTTGAAGACTATGTCTCAACCTAGCTTTCCTCACTTCCAAATAAAAGTCTCATGCACCTGTAGATTTGCCAATGAGCTGGTGTCAGCTTCATCAGAGTCTTGTACCAAGCCAATCTCGATTCCCGTGTTTGCTGTTTGAGGAACTTAGAGATACAGAAAGTTAATTAATGCCTAAGAGGTCCAAAGGCTAGCTGTTCCGCTATTGTTTTTACATGTGAGGAAGGTGGGTAGATGAAGCATCCCAGCCACTGTTACTTATTTTGAGCATGTGTTCCACTAGGCTTTCAGAGATGACACCATATCTCCATGACTGACACTTGCACACTCTGATGTTGTCTCCAAGGTCACAGGCATCTGCGTGGAGAAAGAAGTGGAAGTCAGGCTTGACATTTCCATAGGGCCAAGAAATACTCCACAATCCCATCTAGAATCACGGTCCTAGAGAGGAATAAACTCAGTCACATGTCGCTGAGCCCCAAAGCCCCTCCCATCTCCTCTCGGTAACCTTTAAAGGGCATATCCTGGGGAAACAATGATCTGTAGTCAGTGCCCTTCAGCAACATGAACTCTGGACTGTGTGTCCAAGCAGCAGGAGCCAGGTGAGTCACAAAAGTGACGCCCAAAGCCACGTCAATCAGAGCGTGATTGTGAAAACCCCAGCCCTGCCCATAGCATTAGCTCAGGGACCCAAACTGTTCTTCCTCAAAGAGATGGCTTTCAACAAGGCTAATGATTCATATGAGATCAGAAAATCTGGTATGCTTCTATTTATACTCTCTAAACTGGCTCAACTGCCCATATGAAGTCTTCACACACAAGATAGTATCTGCTGACTTTCAACAGTAGGAAAATTGAATGTTTCTTTTGTTTCTTAATATAATATTTGTACAGTTGCATTTTCTGTTCTGTTCATTATTTATCTGTATGAGAGAGAGAGAGAATAAACAATTTGGCTTTGCATTTTTCACACTAAGGTGAGCAAAAATAATAAATGTAATGAAATTTTATCATTCCAGAAGAATTCTGAAATAGATATATTTGAAACTTTTATTTTCTTTACTGTTCTGCCTGTTCAAGATATATACATGAATTTCTGAAACTTAATCATAATTTTCTGCCTAATTTCAGGTTTTATAAGTTCCTTTCTATCAAATCAACTGCATTTATTAAGACATAATTAACCTATTTCTCCATTTAATCATCTAAGATATATAAAACTCTAATCACAGCTTTAGATCAGCTTGTAATCAATGTTATCAAACTGAATTAATTTGACTCTAATCAAAAGCAAAAATACCATGACATTCTAGTTAATGAAGGCAGTTTTATTTTCAGAAATGCACTATGCCCATGGAGCTTTTAGAAAAAAAAAAAAAAAAGTAATTTTAAAACTTAGCCTCCTTAAGGACTCGAGGACTCAGGTTCCCTAAGGGGTGAACCTTACTGGGCTAGAGTCTCATCTTACAAAGGGTCAAACAGTAAAAGTTAAAAGGCCTTGAGTAGAAAAGGAGTCTTTAATCTGTATCCATTTCCCAAGAAAAGATGTTTAAGGCTTAGGCATGAGCACAATCCCTGCCTCCTAATGTTTGCATTTCCCCATCTGAAGTAAGAAGGGGAATATGTCTGAAACAAAGAAAAGCAGCATCCAGTCCCTCAGCCCGAGGAAGAATAATTGCTTAAGAAAAAACAACCTGTTGATTTTTCCTTCAAGGAAAACCTTGTGGTATTTTTAGTTCAGCATTCCTTCTGAGCCCCAGATAAACTCAAGCTGCTTGAGGATTTTTAAAAATGCTAAACTTTCATCCAGACCAGATTAGTGCTACTTCATGTGATTTAATAATCCTGGAGTGGGGCTAGGATGGGAGAAGAATTCAAGACTGGAGGAAGAAATTTATTTTCAATTATGGATCAGTGAACAAAGTCCAAAGTTTTGACTCAAGCCCTAAAGAGAATCTATGTCCATTTCAATTGAAAACAGAAACAACTGGTAACAATTTGTGGTTACACACACACACACACACACACACACACACACACACACATACACACACGCACGCACGCACGCACTTTGTTTCTAGTTCTGGTCTAGGCGCTCATTGTGGCCTTCCTTAAGAAACAGCATATAACTTGATGGCTGAGACATAAGTTGATTTGACTAGTGATTCTCAACCTTCCTTAATACATGCTTCCTCATGTTGTGGTGACCCCCCAACCATAAAATTATTTTCATTGCTACGTCATAACTGTAATTTTACTACCATTATAAATCATAATGCGAATATCCAACATGCAGGTTATGTGTACAGGTTGAAAATCACTGGGCTAGTGTGACTCGAGGACACCAGTTCCTGATTAAATGACCTTACAGACCAGTTATAAATCTTTTACTCTTGAGTTTATAGCAAAATTGAACTCGCAGAAATTAATGGGATACACCCTGGCTGTTCTTAGGGCATTGATGTAGCTGGCTCTGTGAGATTATGATGACACAGAACAATGAACATCACTAAACCAAATACATGCAACAAGAAACCAGAGCCAACAGGGACAGGCTATTTGTGCAGTAATCAACAGTATGTACAAATTAATAGTAAGAGGATCTCTATATTTAAACACTTAGGTTTATACTAATACTACATTTCAAACTGATCCCACAATAAGGAGAGAGAATGCTCTCAAATTATTCCTCTCTGTCATTCTAAAGCATGTTTGCTGACTTGGAAGCAGATACTGTGTCTAACAGATAATACCACTTCGATTTGTAATAACAGCCAGGTACTTAGGAAGCCAAGCAAAGATCAGAAGGCAATTTATTAACTAAGCGACCTAAGATGGAAAGAATGATTAATACACAGAGAATTTGGTATCTACAAATTGTACTTATTTTTATCTTCGTAATTATCATTGTGTGTGTATATATATATATGTTGCATATATATAATTTATGTGTGAAAGCATATTGTACAATGTGGTGTTTGTGTGAAATGTATGCTTGACATGTGGTGTGTGAGTGTACGTGAACATGTCATAGTTCCTTTTACCCCCACACGGTAGGTGTTTCTACCCTCTGGACTCGCCCTGCTGTCTGCAAATTCATAAACTCTATCCCTATAGTCTAATCCAGAGAGATAAGCTGTAAACTGAGAGATCTCCATTCTCAACTGTACCCCCAGTCACACTAGAAGTTAAAAAATACCAACTGGAGGGATTGCTCTTAGATCTACACAAGCTGAAGGAACTCCATCCATCTCTGCCACTCTGAAACCAAAGCAAAGAGCCAAGTCCGGTGCATGACACGATCTTCCATTGCCTCCCACTTCGTTTACATGTTATTTAGGCTCACTGAAAAGTCTTAGGCACAAATGCAGTCCAGTGACAGCTGCAAGTTGTGTCCCCAAAGAGCTCAGAAGCTGTGGGCACCGTAGTACCTTAGATGTGAGTCAACGACCCTTGAAAACCTTGAAAGGTCGTTAGAACAGCCCGATTCTGCTTGGCTGGGGGCGGGGTGGGGGGAGCTCCCACTGGGCTTTTCCCTCCCACACACAGCGGTAGTAAACCTTTAACGTTATTTTTTAAGTAAACTACTGGCAAGTGAACAGGATAAGATTTTTCCTGGAGCATCTGGGATCCTTAGAAGATTGACAGAGTGTTTTCCCCTTTTTGTCTGTTTTGTTTCTTAAACCTGAAACTCCTGGAGAGAACCGGAAATAAAATTCTTTGGGCTTTAAGAACCTCCCGCTGAAAAAACTTAAGTGATGTTTTGGAAAGAAAAAGGCGGAGAGAGGGAGCTACAGCCTATAGACCCCGCCCCTAGAGCTACATATATTTGCACAGAGTAAAGTGCCAACAGCCAAGCTAAATGAGCAAGAACTGAAAGAAAATTTGAGCTGCGTCCCAAATCAGAGTTTTTCGGCTTGACTTCATCCATGACTGCTGTCTATAATAAACTGGTGCAGAGACTCATGCCTATGATCTGAGCACCGATGCAGGAGGATTGCATAAACTCAAGGCCAGTTTCTACATGGTGAATTCCAAGACAGAATGGGTTAGATGGAGACTGTCTCAAAAGAAAGAGAGAGATAGAAAGAGAGAGAGGGAGGGAGGAAGGAAGAGAGAGAGAAGTAGTTCCATGCTATGCTTCCAAATCATGTACAGCAGAACCTTCCATTTATCCAGAACACAATCCAAATTCATTCGATATCATCAGATCAGGAAAATGTGACTCATTCTCAGGAGAAAGGTGACTGATAGAAACACTGGCCCTCTTGAGGTGATGTAAACATTTGAAGTTGTGAGCAATAATTTTAAAATAGCTGCTTTAACTATGTTCAGTGTATAAAAGAAAATATGCTAAGAATGAACAAAAGCATAGGGAACCCCAGGATAGATATAAAAACTAAAACTAAAAAAAAAAAGAAAAAACACAAAAATTCTAGAAGTGAGACTTATACTATTAAATAAAATAGTAACTGGAGAGACTTATGTGAAAATATGGTGAGAAATAATGCCAGTATATGAAGAAAAACCCAGATTAATCAAAATTATGGAGTTGAAAGAACAGAAAAGACAGAGGGACCCTGCCCTTAGCTCAGCTGGATGATTTTATTCTTTTGTTCCAGCAGAAGAATAAAGGTGTGACATTTTCTAGAAATAGGAAAACAAATATCCTTTTACTGAGACACTAAGTACAGTTGTGGGCTCAATACTGAAAACAGAAAAAAAAAGCACAGGAGATAACCCTATGTCTATCCTTGGCTCTTAAAATGTTATCAGTGGGTTTATATCTAAACAAGAAATTATGATGTTCCCACTGCGGAGAATCTCACTCCAAAACTTCATGAGCTGATGACCAGTGTTCTGTTCCCTATCAAAGAACTCAGCCAGATCCCACCTAGAATATCTGCCTAGATGGGACCAAGCTGAAGGAAAGTGAGCATTTCCGTTATCCAATATGCAAACATTCACTAAATTCCCCTGCTTTTCAGCCCCAGTCTTACCTCTGCCAAACCAACGCTCCCTACCAAGGAGGTGAACAGCTGTCCAGCTGCCTTAGGAATGAGTCACTGGAAACTTCCACCTACAGTTTCTCTTGTAATTTTAAGGTTAGCATATAATCATGTATTTTTTTGAAAAAAAAAAAAAAACAAAACTTTTAAGTTCGCAGGAGACAGACAAATTGGAGAAAATATCCGTAAAAGTACAATCAATTTGAACTGTACACGTGGTTCAGTGGTAGATCACTCATCACATCTGTGCAAGGCCCTGGGTTCGGTCTCCAACACTTCAGAAGGGGAACGTGTCAGTGAAATGAAAAATCAAAGAATACACACCAGAACCTAGAGAATCGGTTCAGAAGTCTGCCGTCAACTAGCTAGCTGTACTGGAACAGAGAAGAAAAGAAAGAAACAGAAAAAGGGCAAGGAAGAGAGTTGTAACAGAAACTTAAAGCAAGAACATCCGTTCTAGACCATCTGTTCTCAGCCTGTGGGTCGCGACCCCTTCAGGATTACATCACCATTTCACAGGCTTTGCCTAAGACCATCATAAAGCACAGATGTTTACATTAGGATTTGTAACTACCAAAATTACACTTATGAAGTAGCAATGAGATAATTTTATGGTTGGAAGTCACCACAACCTGAGTAAAAGGTCAAAGCATTAGGAAAGTTGACAAACACTACTCTAGACTGAAAATGAACTACAGTATCCTTAGCATAAAAGATACATAGGCTGGCAAGATGGCTCAGCAGGTAAAGATGCTTGCTGCCAAGCCTGACAGCCTGAGTTCAATTCCCAAGGACCACATAATGGAAGGAGAATCACTTCTTACAAATTGTCTACTGATGTCTGCATGCATACATAAACAAATAAATGCAATCTTGTTTTAAAGTATGAATAACAATCCACACCAAAAGCTATCGAACATTTTTAAAAACAGAAATGATAAAAGCATTTACAAAGAACAGGAGTCATGGGCAGAAGGAATGAAACCAGAATGTAGTAAGAGGTTTCTGGCCTGGACTTTCGGGCCTAGCCTCAAGATTTAGGCCAGCAGACCCATAGACCTGCAGAGACACACAGATGCTTAAAATACTTTTAGGCTGATCGGCCTAAGGCCCAGGCATATGACTTGCTAACTCTTTACCCTTAATCTAACCCATGACTCATCCTGTTCAGCCATGTGGCTCGGTACCTTTTCTCAGAGCAGCATAGTTGTCCTCTGTTTCTTCTGGCTTCTCTCTGGCATTCTGCTCTGTTCCGCCTTTTCCTAGAGTCTTCTTAGTCTGGTAACCCCATCCACACTTCCTGTCTGCCTTTGGCCAATCAACTCATAGGCGGGAACAATTATTTACAGTGGAATAACATAATCCCCCTACACCAGAACACATCAGAAAGCTCAGCTGCCACATTGAAACAGAAGAAACCGACCCACTGCCTACTTCAGAGTTCTATTTAAACTAGAATTGTATGACCAGCCAAACCATAAATCAAATATGAGAATAAAGACACTTTCAAATGCTCAAAAAGCCTAGAATTCTATCACGTGGTTTTTCTCGTTTCTAGGTTTTTCTTTCTTTCTAGAGAATATAATCCAGAAAGATAACAAGTCAAATAAGATAAAAAGGCTGGAGGATCAGGAGTTATGGGCCAGCCTCAGCTACCAAATGAGCCAGAGGCCAGCCCAGGTTACGTGAGATCCTGTCTCAAACACACAAACAAAAAGAGAAGGCGGTAAAACACCGGAAAAGTATAACAAAACCCAGGGTGGCACAGGTAGATTGGAGCAAGAGAATGAAGTGAAGGGGTCAGGGAGAGAGGCCTTTTGGAGCTCAAAGCCTGACCAATTATCAAAATATTTCACTAGCCGAAGGGACTGAAATATATATTAATGTGGTACCTGGGACCCAGAAGACAAACACCATATGAACTCCTTCGTGTGGATTCCAGCTTTGAATGTTGAGGTTTCTATATGGAATTTGTAGTAGCCTAGGAATCTAGAAGGGAGAGGCTTAAGAAGAAGGCTTAAGGGGAGAAGGGAGAAGGTACCCTGCATGGGCAGACAATGTTTTTCCCAAAAGACATGAGCTACTAGATTAAAATTTCAGTAGTACGCATGCTTCATAGGAAGAGGTTTCAAACCCGATGCTGTCAACCTGGTCATAAGCCATGACCCAGGAAGTCACAGGCTCTAGGGAGATGCTAAAATATATCAATACATCAAACCACTTTCTAAATAGTCATCACTATACCCAAGTGTAGTGCTGTCCTTAACCTTGGCCAAAGACTATTCTCTCTGCAGTAGACATCAGTAAATGCACAGACTCATAACTGTTCAAAGTGCTGAGACTAAGTCTCCACTGAGTACTCAGCCCTAAGTAGGACATCTATATGCTCTGCTCCCCCACCAGAGTGCAGGGACTATCCTAAAAGAGGGGTAAAGGAATATAAGAAGTAGAGGCTGAGTAGGAGTTCCAGGAAGGGCTATGTTTGGGACATGACATAACCATTGGACTCAAAAACTCACTGCAGTTATGGTTATCGGCACAACATCAAACCAAGAAGGTCAATCCACATTACAACAGGCACGCAGACCGGAGAAAATGTTAAGGGGGACAGAGCAGGCTGAGGGCCTCTCCATGAAGTGGGGAGGGAAGGACTGGAGAGTTCTTAGGGGAGCAGGAAGAAGAATCTGAGAGTGCTTATGATCAAGATGCACTGCTTTCATGTAGAAAATTGTCTGAGATAAACAAAAGATAGTCTATCAAAAAGATTTCCCCATTGGAATGGGAAATGGGAGATATTTAGCAGGATCTGAATGATCGTGAGGAAGAAAATAAAGAAACAATGAAATTTTAAAACAAGGTAATTTTTATCTGCAGTAAAAAAAAAAAATGGAAATTTGTAAGGCAAATAAAATGCAACTATGGCATACTAATCAGCTCAGAGGTAAACAACAGACAGGTACCCATACTACACTAAATACAGTTCAACCATAATTTTGATAAATGACACCAGTAGAATTACAGGGATAGACTAAAGGATGCAGAGAAGCTTTAATACAACTGCTGGACAAAACTAACAGATCAAATCTAAGCTTATTAGTCAAGGAAAAGCCAGATATCATTCACAGCCAAGAAGGGAAAGTCTGGGAAAATCAACTGAAAAAACACTAGAAATTAGGCCTCTACATGTAGAGGCCATGGGTTGATTGTGGAGGTAAAAATTGATGTTATTATTGGTCGTTAAATACAGTTTGATTTTTAACTAGATCAGATGTAATATTGACACAAAAGTAGATTTGAATAAGCACAGATAAAGAGAAAAAAATGGCTGAAATGTCAGGCATAATCACAGACACCTGTAACCCAGCACTTGGGATGTGGGCTTCTGAGGATCGAGAGTTCAAGGTCCTCTTCAGATACACAGTAAGCCGAGGGCAACCTGGGTTACACAAAATCCTTTCTCAAAAAAAAGAAAGAAAGAAAGAAAGAAAGAAGGAAGGAAGGAAGGAAGGAGGGAGGGAGGGAGGGAGGGAGGGAGGGAGGGAGGGAGGGAGGAAGGAAGGAAGGGAGGAAGGAAAGAAGAAAGAAAGAAAGAAAGAAAGAAAGAAAGAAAGAAAGAAAGAAAGAAAAAGGGAAGAGTCTAAAGTATGATTCTAAAAGTAATAATGCCAGCAAAGATGTAATTCACTCTCACTATCTGCTATTGTTTTCCAAGCATTTAATATTTACTCACTTCATTAAATCGTATAACATTTTTGAGAATCTGATCTCCCTGCCTCTACCTCCCAATTATTAGGATTAAAGGTGTGTATTAACACACCTGGCTGAACCTTCTTTCTTTTTTCTTTTAAAGACTTATTTTTAATTATGTATAGGTTTGTGTGTCTGCATGTGGGCTTGTTCCTGAGTGCAGGTGCCACAAGAGGCTAGAGGCATTAGATCCCCTGGAGCTGGAGTTGGGAGCCACCTGACATGGTTGCTGGAAATTGAACACAGGCAATAGTAAGTGTTGGTAACCACTGAGCCACATCTGTCAACATTGTTAAGGGCCCATTTTGCAGAAGAAACCGAAGCACAGTTAAAGTCAAGTAAGCTGTTAAAAATCTATGTAATAGTAAACATGGAAGCCAATACTTGAACAGAGAGAAAGCATTAGAATCTCAGTAGTAGACTACTAACTGCTCTTTTAGGAAAAATGATTATTCCTTTTTAAAATTTTGATACATTAGGTTTTCTTTGTGGCTTTGAGACACAGTTTCACTATATAACTCAGGGTAGCTTTTAATGTGCTGTATTGTCTAAGCTGGCTTTGAACTCACTGAGAACCTCTTGCCTCAATCTTCCCCGTACTGGGATTACAGGCACATGTTACCAACCAGATCAAGAAAATTTTCTTTTAATTCTCTTCTCTCTTTCTTCTCTTTTATACTTTATGTATAATTAATGACTCTAGCACAAAAAATTGTATTAAAGCAAACAATTATTTAATTTATTCAAATAATGTTTATAAGACTTTTAGGGCAGATATTTTTATTATACATTGCTTAAGTTAGAAAATAATTATTCATTGTTAAAGAATTTATCCAAAAATTAGAAAAACACAAAGAACAATATATTTACCTTCAAAAATTTTAAGCTCTCTGGAGCTAGACACAGAAGTTGGATGGTTATAAAAAAAAAAAAAAAGTATAACACTTCTATCAGCTTGAAATCATTTAAGTTTGAAGCTGGTTAAGTCTTGAACCATCTTTACCAAAAACAGGTGCACAATTCCTGTGTGTACACGTATCATTTCCCTGTCCTTGAGCAACAGACACATCACACTAACCACTCAACATGAGCAGGCCATTTAGGACTGCCCATTCCTCACAGCTCTTGAGCTACTTGGTCAAGTAATCCTGAGCAAGCCAAGGGATAATCTTTAAAATAGATGCATATCACCACCACCACCATTGGTCAGCACATGCTACATCAGATTGTCAGAGAGCATGATCATACCTGATTCATATATTGGGTAATATTCTGTCTCCCCAGGACTCCTGCCAAAGCTAGCAGATGGCTGAACTGTCAGAAGTATTGTGAATGTGTTACTTCACTATGTTTTGAATGGGTTACTTTGCAGTACTTTCTGTTCCAAGGACATTTGGGAAAACAAATGCTTAATGCTCCTTTACTGAACACTGTGCAACATGTAAATTCCTTTGCTGTTTAATAAGAAGAATGCAGGGTAGTATAATTTGCTAAAATTTTCTGCTCTGGATGACTGAAATCCCTTTGTATTAACAGATTTCTCTAGGATCCAAAGTGTTGTTCATGGTTTCTCTTGTCCACAAGAATAGAGGTATATACTACAGTCCAGTGCTTCAGACCTATAAAATATTTTTCAAAGGTCAGGTGTCTTTTTTTTTTTTTTTTTTTGGAAGGAGGTCTAAGAACCCTGATGAGAAATGATCACCTCAAAGAATGGCTCAAGATGTGTCTTTCTTTCATTAATAATCACATATCCTAAAGGTCAGGATAACATTATGAGAACTGACTTGGAGATTTGGGGAAAGTGTGCTGTTTAAATCATTTAAATGGTCCCTTAAGTTTTTCTTAGTTTCAACATAATTCCTTTACAACTTGATGACACTTCCAGCTTTGAAGGCTTTTGCACACATTCAATTGTCTGTAGCTTCCTCTGCCTTTGCAAGAACATTACTTATCTTTCAGGGAGCCCTGAGAGCATCACCTCTTTGGGAGGAAATGGCTTCCAGTGTAAAATATTGTGTAAGCATTTAAGGCTAGCTTTGTTAATCTCTTATTCTTTAAAACTTAGGACACCGCACTGACATTAGGAGAGCAGTTGTCTATAATTTGCACAGCTAAATTTGGCTTCGGGGCTGTCCAATATGCAA
The DNA here is from genome assembly GCA_033318265.1 of Phyllotis vaccarum. NCBI lineage: Eukaryota > Metazoa > Chordata > Mammalia > Rodentia > Cricetidae > Phyllotis > Phyllotis vaccarum. The sequence continues at coordinate 146,192,033 of JARWLC010000002.1, forward strand.
GTATATTGTTTGGAATAATAGTTAATAATAAGTTTCCAAGCAAGTCAGAAATAGAGCCACTATCATCTAAAGGCTAGAACCAAATGGCAACAGCCTCTCCGGTAAGATGATGAGTTGATGAGGAGGATCTTTCAAAGCAATAAATACCATCATCATTCAGAGTCGGCTTGGCGCCCACTACCTTGAACATCAAGTTGCTCATCCATCAAATTGTGATCACTAAGAATAGACCCATTACCGCCTCTCCAGCAAGGGCTTGAACTAAACAGCTGGTACTTGTGTCTGAATTTTCCGGGGAATGATCACTGCGATAGAAACAGGCTTTGGCTTCAGTTGAAAATCAGAGCGAGCTGTTGGATGACAGCAGGCAATGGCTTTAAGTCTCCGAAATTTGAAGTCACCTGGAGCAGCTTCTTTGATGCAGTGTCCAACAAAAGCTTCCCTGGACCCCCGCCATCGAGGTTTTATACTGGACATTCTCCATTCCTTTAGGATCCCCCTCAATCCTTTTCGAAGCTGAGCTGGAGCACACAGCTCATTTCCTCCAGCCTCCTGTTGCTTGTGGCTTATAGGAATACTGGGCAAGTAATCAGAGGATTCTAGAAGGGAGAAAGTGGCCGGTTTATGGCCCTGATTTGCCCCTACCTAAAAATCAGCACACGTCCTTCGCTACTGCTTTCAGCAGCCCTATGCCCTTAGCCACCCAATGATCCTTCACCCCAATGGATGACTACTTCTGGTCCTGGCGCTGGCTGTCTTGGAGCTGTCTCCACACCTGTCCTACCTTTGCAAACAGCCCCTTTGAGTGGGTCATCACTTTGCTATAAGCCTCTGACTACATTCCTCCTTTCTTATACTCCAAGGACTTTAAATAATACAAAGTTTTAACTGGAACATCAAATAACGGGTTTCACTGTGACATTTTCACACCCGCACACACACATCACATGATTTGTGCTTTGCTCATATTTGCATCCCTTCTCTGTCCATCCTCCTGGACATTTGTTTACTTCCTTTTCCCTATGAAGTCCCTTCCACTTTCAGATATATAGATTAAACATGAATAGATAGACTGATGAACAGATTGCTAGAAGGCTGGCTTCCCCCAAATGAGAGAAAACACAATTTTGACATTCATGAATCTAGCTTACTTCTCTTAACATGGTTTTTGGTTCCACTTTTTTCTTCATGATTCATTCTTTGGGGTTGGATACAATTCCACTGTGTACATCTGTAGATTCCATACCTTGGCTGTCATGGGTCATAGAACAGTAAGCATGGCCATGCTGACCCCACAATGACACACTTCCTCTGACAAAGCTGTATCAACTCCAACAAAGCCACACCTCCTAATGGTGCCATTCCCTTTGGGGGCCATTTTCTTTCAAACCACAAGAAGATGACAATAGGTTTTTTAACGTAGACTCAAGATGAAAATATCTTACCATCTAAGTTTAGATTGACTGTTGGTTTCAAGGGCTTTGGTCAATATCAATAAAGCCTTTTTTATTTGATGTGCTATGAGATCTCAGTGTATTTGACGTGTGAGGGTATGTGCATGCAGTATCAATGCCTGCCTATGTTAGGAGAATGATATTCTGATGAGGAGAAAGTGTTTTTTTGTTTGTTTGTTTGTTTGTTAACATAAAACTAATGTTAATTGTACTCACAACTGGATTTTTCCCCTCATAATTAAAACTTTTTTATTTATTTTTGGAGTTAATGAAGTATTGCTAGCTGAAGGCAGTTTGGCATAGTGAGAAAGATGTCAGCCTGGCTAAAGGTATGCAGCCTGATTTACAGTCAGACCCTGAGCCCTTTTAAAGAACAGCAAAGTATTTTATAAGCTCAAATACCATCTAGTTTATTTGTTGATTGGGCTATTTGAATTCTAGATACTGATCCCAGGCAAGTGTGCAGTTGGGAAAGGATTCCTCCCACTCTGTAGGCTGTCTCTTCACACTGGGGACTGTTTCTTTGGCAGAACTTTCTTGATTTCGAGTCCTCCTTATCGAGTCTTGGGATTATTTTCTGTACTGTTGGGGTCTTTTTCAGAACATCCTTGCTTGTTGGTATTTGAAGTATTTCCTCAGAACACTGTTAGGCCTTCCGTTCTTAAACTGGTATCTCCCATTTGTCTTGAGCTGATTTTCTGTAGCCTGAATGATTCAGACCCATTCTCAATCTTCCTCATGTGCTCTTCTCAGCGCCATGTCTTGAAGCGACTACATCTCTGCTGATGTGTGCTAGAGCAGTGGTCCTCAGCCTTCCGGATGCTGCAGCCCTGTAATACAGTTCCTCACGCTGTGGTGACCCCTCCCCAACCATAAAACTAGCTCATTGACACTTTATAACCATAATTTTGCCACTGTTAAGAATTGTAATGTAAGTATCTGATATGCAGGATATTTGATGTGCAACCCCTGTGAGGTAGTCAATTGACCTTAAAGGGGCTGTGACCCACAGGTTGAGAACTACTGATTTAGACTCTTTTGTCAAAACTCAGCTGTTGTATTGTGTAGCTGTAGCTGTGTGGGCTTGTGAGTCCTCTCTCTTCTATTCCATCTGTCCACGCGTCTGTTTTTATTACTACGGTTTGTATGTTTTGATTATTATGAAACCAAGTACTAAGATACCTATGGGGCTGCTCGTTCTGCTCGGGATTGCTTTGGCCATTCGGTGTCTTTCAGATGGTTTTTAGGATTGTCTTTCTCATTCTGTGATGACTTCCATTAGGATGCAATGAGGACTGCACTGACTCTGTCGTTGGCTTCTGGTAACATAGCCAGATTCCATGTTAAATCCATGCAGGTGGAGAGTCATTTCGGTTTTGTGTTTTGTTTTGATATCTTTACCCTCTGTGTTAAAGAATTTTCATTTTAGATATTCTTTGCCTTCTCCATGGCTAGATTTATTTATTTGGTTGTTTTTGAAGCTATTTTGCATGGGAATTTCTCCCGATTTATTCCTCAGCAAGTTCATTGTTGGCATAAAAAAGGCTACTCACTTTCCCGTGTTCATGTCATATCTTACTACTTTACAGGGTGTTTTTACTCATATTTAAGAGTTCTCTGGTGAAGTCATTAGGATCATATTATCTCCAAACAGGGATAATTTTTCTTATATGTGTCCTTTTAAATTTCTTTTTCTTGCCTTATTGCTCTAGCTGAGACATCAAGCACCATATTAAATAACAGTGTAGAGAGTGGACACCCTTTGCTTGTTCCTCAAGAAATTTTGTTTTTCCTCACGGAGTGTAACATAGGCTATGAGTTTAGCATATATAGTCTTTTTTATGGTAAAGTGTGTTCAATAACTTATTGGCTACCCACAAGTATGTGATTCAATTTCCATATATTTGTGGTTTCTCTTGACACCAGTTTCTAACTTTTTCCCACTATGATTCTATTATTTCCATGTTCTTCAGTACAACTTTCTGCAGCTCAGTTTGGCTCTTGGTAGAGAGAGTTCAGCTTCTGTGCAATACAGAGGTTAGTGAGATGTATTACTCTCTAGGAAATCTGATCTCTGCGGTTACATAGTGAGTTCCAGGACAGCCAGAGCTACATAGTGAGACACTGACTCAAAAACAAACTCAGGGCTGGAGAGGTAGCTCAGTGAATAAGAAGAGCACTGACTGCTCTTCCAGAGGACCCAGGTTCGATTCCCAGCATCTGCTGACAGCTCACAGCTGTCTGTAACTCCAAGATCTGACACCCTCATACAGACCCACAAGCAAGCAAAACACCAATGCACATAAAATAAAAATAAATAAGTTATTTTTTTAAACAAAACAAAACAAAACACTTCATTTTCTAATTTCTAGGGACTAGATGATCTGGCATCCAACTACACATGTGCCTTCTCTTCTTCATTCAGCTTTCTTCTGGTCAGACCCTTTCCAGAGCTACGATTACTCTACGGTCACTACCCACAGGTTCCCACCTAATATTCCATTTCTCCAGCAGAGCAGTTTGGTCTTTGCTACATCTCATTTTTTTTCACTGAGTTACAGAACATAGGTCTTAGGCCATAATAATGCCTTGGTCCTTATTGACTAAAACACTTGGGAACAATTTGAGATATACATATGTAAAATGAATATGTAAATGGGGACTGCAGAGGATCTGCTGTTTGCTTTTGGTAGCATAGCCACCCCCCCCCCAACACACAAACATATATAAATGTATACGCACATATATATAATCAGTACTAAAATTCACTTGTCCATGTTTTATAACCACGTTTTCTCTGTGTTGTTATTGACCACTATATTGTTTTTCTCAAGTCTTTGAAAATGTATAAACAGATAACAGACCCCTGATACCCTGATCCTCAGGTGTCTGCATGCATGTATTCATATTTGTCTATCCATTCATTATCTATGGATTGTTCATATATCAAGGGCTGAGGGTAGAACTGTGGTGTAAATATAATTTCATCTCCAGCTTATGACATGTGTATGTCAGCTTGAACACATTGCCTTCATTCTCTGATCTTAATTACTGTTGTATAAAAGTGCTAAGAATTTCATTATTGTTATTATTACAGATTACTGTTGAGGATTATATAAATTGCATCACATATAATAGGTGCTTAGTAAGCCTTTGTTTTCCTCCTGTGGGAATCATGACTTATATCCAAAGGAAATCCTGAAATTCCATGGACATTTGGCTTCTTTTCCAAGAATCTTCAGTGCTTTGAGTCAATCGGTCCAAGATCAGAATTGACACCAGAGCCTTGCAGGAAGTAGGCCAGCCTCTCAGTTGCCTTCAGCCTGATTCAGCTACCTGCTCAATCTTACCAATAAGAAAATGTTGAGGCCCAAGAGATCCCCTTGGACTGTTCTGATGGAAGACCTGAGTTCAGTTCCCAGTCATTCACAGTAGGTGGCTGAGAACTGCCTTTACAGCCCTGGCTCTAGGGAGCAAAACACCCTCTTCTGGACTCCACAGGCACTGCACTCACAAATGCATATTTCCACTCATAGACACCTACCCACAATTAACAATAAAAAAAAAAATGAATGGAGTGGCTTAGCAGTCCATAGCACTTGATGCTCTTGCAGAAATTTCATCGCCACATGTCACATGTCAGCTCTCACCCCCACAGGTGCTAGGCACACACATGTGGTGCACATACACACATGCAGGCAAACACCCATACACATAAAATAAGCTAAAAACTAAATCTAAAACAAACATGTTTTTAAAAAAAGAAAAAAGAAGCACGAACCTTCTGAGAGTGACTTGTATATTTGCTGTTTTGACTGTGAAAATAGTTTGAGCACAGACATTTATTATTATATGTCAGTTGTACCTCAAGGAAGTTATGTTAAAAGTCACGTAAGAAAAGTAACATTAAGGGAAAACATATATTGGCTTGTGCAGCTCCACTCTATGTATTTTACTCTATATGATTTATATTTCAATAAAGTGTTAATAAATATAGCAGAATGCCAAATTGTAAGTATAATTTGTGATGTTTTATATAAGAAACAGAGGGTATCAGAGCACATTTGCATGTGCTAGTATCTTCATGCGAGTCCTAAAAATAATGGATAAAAACCAAATAATAACCATCATCCGCGGTCCAGAGAGTAGACAGAGAAGGGAGCTAAGCTACTCCACAAATCCCCTCCCCCATTTTTAAACTCTGTGGGGAAAAAAAATAAATGAAGACGACTATTTCAAGAGAGTTTCCCATCTGGATGATTAGGGATGAAATTCATAGGAGGGGAGAGAAAAACCTAAGCAGGCAGCTCCTGAACGCAGAAATCGTTTGTAAGTACAAACAAGGAACGTGCGTTGAGAAGTCCTGCTGTGCTCAGGGATGATCACATCTTAAGGGTATAGAGAAAGAAGATCTGGACTATGTGCCACTTGCCATATAACTTCCTGTGTGCTAGGAATAAAAGTTTCACAAACATTTGTTCCTCAGTACATGTGTGAGATTGTTTCCCACACTTACTACCCTCTCCCTCCCCCAGATACCCAAATCCACAGATGTTAAACCCCTCTCTATACCATGTGGTGTAATATGTTTATATGACCTATCCACTCCTCCCAAACATGTTAAATCTCCTCTGAAGTACTTTTATACTCAATACAATGTAAAGGCTGTGTAAGCAGTTTCCACATTATATTGTTTAGGAAATAGTTATGAAGAAAACAATCTGTTCATTTTCAATACAAAATGAAATCTTCTCATCCAAGGTTGGTTGAAGCTGAGGATGTAGAACCATTTTATGTGAAGAACTGGCAACTCTCTTAAATAGACTTTACTAGTTATACTTAAAATCAAACCATCCCTGATATTGTGCTAAGTACTCCTATTGTGGTACCAAATCAATCAGATATTAAATATACATTAGAGACATGTACATTCTAGAAACACTCACAGCACTTTTAGGAACCCAGAAAGGGATGCACGGATGATGAGGCTCATTCCCTTACAGGGGAATTGGCAAGCTCAGTTCCTCAATGAGTAGGTCAAAGAGGCATGTCAAACCAGATGACTTCAGGGACTTTACTAATTCTCAAATCCCCCAGTACATGCATAACACCAGGATCCCCAATAGCCAGGAAGGAAATGGGCACAAGTCATCCCCAGTCAGACAGGGAGCTAATGTGGTCCAGTATTGCTTGCACATTCCTCTTGCTTATCTTTCAGCCAGTCTCAGGACTTCCCTAGATCACTAGGCTTTGAGAACCAGTCCTTTAGTCACCTTCCTATGAGAGGCCACTCTCTCCAAAACTTGAGTTTGTACTGTCTCCGGTTCCTCAGTTCCTGCTAACAGGTTCTATTTGTCATGTGGATGGATGTCTTACAGTTCTTATGTCACTAACTATGTGTCTCCAAGTAACAGATATTTGGTTTTTTGGCTGTTTGAGAGGCTAGCAATTCATGTGTCAGCAGGGCCCTGCACCCTCTGAAGTTTCTAAGGAACAGTTCATCCTTGCCTCTGACCACTCGTGGGAGCCTCACACTCTTTAAATTGTGGCAACATCACTGTAATTTCTGTCATAAAGTGTTTGCCTCTCTGCTTACCTTCTCTTACAGGGACACTAGCAATGTTGGATTAAAGGCCCACCGTATCGCAATATCAACACATCCTAACATGTGAATTGCCTTTTCAAGCATTCTGCTCCACATTCACAGGGATCAAGGGTCAAGATGTCCATGTATCTTGGTGGAGAATGGGGACACAAAGCCACCCGGGCAGCCTGAATATCTGCATTTTACTGGAAGACATCTGCACTAAACAATAAGTCACTTTTTACTCAACAGAGCGATTTTCTTTAACCTCTCTCTCTACACCAGCTTCCTTCCTTGGGGTGAGAAAGAGGCGAACAAAGACCTGTAAAGGTCAGAAAAACCACTTCCTTCCACCTTGAGGAGAAAGATTAGAGACATGGGTGTGGAAGCGGAGACGGGACACCTGGCTGTGGACCCTCCTCTACCGTGTTCTTTCTGTTACGCCATGCCAGGCTTCTATTCCCCAGCCCAGTGCAGAAGGGACTGCAAAAGGGAGCCTCTTTAGAGGGGGCTCCAGCCAGGCCTGCTGCCACACCCAAGTCAGTTAATCCACCGTGGGTTGGTGGTAGCAGGAACACCCCCAGTGTCAACATGAAATGCTGAGATCTCCAAGCCAAAAAGGACCCGAGAAAGTTCGTTCATCTCTTAGGCCACAGTCAGGGAAGCTAGAGGTCAGACAAGGTCCAAGTACTACAAAGACAGAAAGTGTGGTAGCAGACTTCTGATGGTGGCGGGAGTCGGGGGGGGGGGGGGCATCTCTGCTTCTGCACTTGTCAAAAAGACTGCTTCCATGGATATCTATCCAATATTACCCGGGGTCATGAGGAAAAAAAGAAAGAGAAAGAGAGAAACAAAAAAGAAACATAGACAGACAGACAGACAGATGACAGACAGATAGATGTGAATGCAGTCTGATCTACTCTAATGGTTGATGCATGCTGTCAACTTGATCAGATAGAGTGATCCCTTGAAAAGTGGCAGAGCATACTTCTGGATAGATCTATGGGAGTATTTCTAGCCATGATTGACGTTAGGGAAGGTGTGAATTGGCGAGGGAAGACCTCTCTTGAATACAGGCATCACTGTCTAATGACCTGAGGACCCAAATGAAACAAGAAGACCAGAAGCAGAAGAGGGGAGATGGCCCACTCATGCTCAATTCTTCAGACAGGGCCAGTGTCACTGTCTTTGTCTGCAGACATCACACTCCAGACTCTTCCATCTTTCATGAGAACTTGCACCGGTGATGTGCCAGGGAGCCTGCAGACCTCCTGCCTCTGACTGGCCCTGAATTTTGTCCTGAGGCTCCTGCAGACCTCTATAGTGGGACTATTTACCCTCTGATCAAGGATGCCAATCTAACAATCCTCTCCTATGCTAATAGGCATGTATTATTTCTATCCCTCTGGAGAACTCTGCCATAGTCTGCCTATGAAGGCTCATAGATACAGTGTGTTGAAGACAGTATCAAGGATGAGACCAGTCTGAGAGGACTAAGCCCAGCTCAAGCTCTGTTTCACCATCTTCTCACTTCAGGCAAAATGTGCTGCCTCAGGATGCTCCACGGCCTGCCAACTTACCATCCCAGAAATCATCTGACCTGATTTTCCCCCACTAGGCTACACCCCTTCCTTCTCCAGCAAACCTTCAACCTTCTTCATGAAGATCAGGCTGTGTTCAGCTCTAAATTCTTTCCTATTGCATGAAATAGTAGCTTCAGATTATGCCTTGTCCTGTGGGCCTCTGCTTACAAAATGGCTCTGTCTTGAGCATGAATATAGAGATGGAAAGACGTTATATCATTGTGCACACAGAACACACCATTACCTGTCCAGCACTGGCCACAAGGCACATGGATACTAAAAAGTTCTATCTCCGAATCTTTCAGAGTAGCCTGGAAATGCATGGACACTTAAGTACATTAAAAACATGGCAGGTAAGGTGGACCTGAGAACTGTCAAACACACTAGATTGACAAAGGGTGCAAACCCTCCTGTTATCATACAGTATATGCCTCAAGGAATCAACTGGGAGAGAGCTCATCTATTGTGGAAGAGAATGGATTGCTTCTTGTGCCTATTCAAATTGTCTTTCCCCATCTATGTAAGTCTGAACCCAACTCTGCTCCTCTCTCCATGGTCCTAAGCCTCTCTGTTCCACCCTGGGGTTATCTCTGGCCTCTCCAACTTGAGCCCATTATTATCTTCTCTCAGCACCTGCAGTGACTGACTCTCTCTGCATCTATATCCGCTCTTTGTCTCTGTGGTCACATTGACATCGTGTCACCTCTGAATTCTTCTGTCTTTAACCCCTTTGCAGCCATTCTGTAACACACATACAGAAAATGCTGTTTGAAATTTGATGTGTAATCTGGGAGTTATTATTAGTATCTAAGGTTGGAATAAAAGTTTTGGGGATTATCAGAGGTCAAGAGAAACTGGAACTCATGGATAAATCATAGTCAATGAAATAAATGTAGTTTGTGAAGTTATTTTTATTCAATAAAGTCTGACATTGTGGAAAGACACAAACACATCCATAGATGTCCATGCACACAACACATCTGTCCTGTTTTAACTGTCTACATGGCTCTCTTTAACTACATTTGTATTTACTGCTTTTCTGTTGCTGAGATAAAGCATCATTACCAAAGCCATTTATAGAGAAGAGAGTTTATTGGGGCTTATGTTCCAGAGAGACCATCATGGGTGAGAGAGATAGCAGCAAGGAGCAGACGTGGCAGCCAAAGAAGGAAGCTGAGCGCTCACATCTTCAACCAAAAGCATAAAAGAAAGAGAAAACTGCAAGTGGGGTGAGGCTATATACCCCCAAAGCCACCCTCAATGACACACTTCCTCCAGCAGAGTCACATTTACTGAGTCTCCCAAACAGTGTCATCAACTGAGGACCAAGTGTTCAAATACCTTTACCAATAGGAGACATTTCTAATTAAAACCACCACTCCACTGGATTCATATTCTTTAAGGACTTATCATATGTTGGATAGCCAATGACCTCTGCTGAGAGCACACTGTGTGCCAGGCTTGAGTGAACAGTGACCATGAAAAGCACGGATTTTTGACCTCAAAAAGCTTATACTATAGAGTTCTCACATACACACACAGGAAAGAGAGAGAACATTATAACCCTAAAACAATTGTTCCAACAAAAGTGGGTCCCCAGAAACCCAGAAGCATCACCGCAGGCCACCTGGAAAGCCAAGAAAAACTTCAGAGAGGAGATGGAAATGGGACAGGCTGGAGCTATGAACAGGAATGTGCTTGGCTGCCAAAGCAACAGGTTCAAAAGGAGAGACAGGGTAGTTGTGACTGGGGTGCTGCTGGCAGCCATCTGGGGGTTGTTGAGTTCTTTCTCTGGCGCAGACAAAGGACCCAATGACCAGAAAAGACAGAAGACCAGTCTGGACAAAGTGGAAAAGTCACAGCTCTGTCCCTGTGATGTAGGAGAGGCCTCCATCTGAAAGAATGTCTGCTGAACTGATAGTGGCCTGAGTATTTTATAGGGCTCCCAGACAGTCCCTTTCCCTGACTGGTCCTGTTTAGATGCCTACTGTCATGAGTGTTCCTCATCCCTACTGCCCCTCCATCCCTCACCCCCACTATCACCCTCAAGCGGTGACCCCAGCTTTCAATTTCCTCGTCTACCTATGTCCCTCTAACCCTGCTTCACAGTGGTTTTAGATCCTTCCTGACAAGAGTTAAGCTGTTCTAAAGAGAGGCACTTGACTGTTGAAACAGTGTGTTCCAAAGGATTAAAATTTCCCCATGGTGGGACAGGAAAGGCTGAACCTGGTGCCAGCCTTAGGGGGAACTTGTCTTCTAGGAGGAGATTTTACACAATTCTGACAAAGCAAGTCACCTCACAGGATGGACTGGAGCTGACGCATTGGCAGACAGTGATGGGCAGGGCCACATCTTGCCAGGATTGATGATTATTCACACCTACTATCCCTCACTTAAACTACAACCCCATGTTAGTCACATAGTTCCAGACTTGCTGGTCACTGGATCCCTTTGTCCCTCTTCCCAGGTGACAACATGGAACAAATTCTGCTTTTCATGAGTAGTTGTCAGTTTAACATTGAGACTAAGTGGCCAACGGTTCACCGATTGTCACTGTGAGAGTCCAGACTTTGACCCTAACAACTCTGGTCAACAGTGCCCACCCGAAGAGAAATAAGATGAGATGGAGTCGGCCAGGACTTGTCTTTATTACTTTATAGCCCCAGGGCCATGCCTCTCTACTGGACTCTGAGGGACACCACATTCTCTTGGAGCATAACATCACCACCACCAACAAGAACAAAAATAGCCCAGAAGCGTATGGTTTTATGATGAGGCCAAAGATACCAAAAATGTTATATACAGTTTATGACACAGCGCCCCCCACCAGTTCCCATGGTTTATGTTAAATTCACAGAAGACTGTCACAGAAACTCTAGCCATTGGCTCTCTGATCAGTCTAAGCATGTGACACTACTACTTCTCCGGTAATTAGCTACCTTGACAAAGATGAAAACTGGAGTCAAGAGAAGAGAAAGTCTGGCTTAATGACTCATCTACAGTATCCACTAGAACCTGAGCTAGCCTGCCAGGGAAGGAGGCTAAAGCAGATGTCACAGTGATGTGCCCCTGTTGTCTCTTCACTACTGTCTAACTTTATTACACACATAGCAGTGATACACCAACAGAGTCGGTGGTCCTCCACCATGTTATGACACCTTCCCCCCAGGTTAGCTCATTCTTCCAAAGGTGTCTCTAGCCATCAACTCAAATCCTACATGGCTCCCCGTGGTGTTCAGGTTTTGAAATAACTCTTGAAAACTAAAATTGTTCCATTGTACAAAAAATGGATGGCTAGCCACCAGTAGGAGCCACTTCCTTGGGCAAGAGAGGCCAACCTAACAGGTTACAAGATAGGGAGGCAGTTGTGTATTCTCAACTGTTTTTAGGGCAAGGTACAGATATGCGGCTTCTCTGTCACTGGATCTCAAAAGGAGGAACTGAAGAACTAAGGACTCCAATCAGTACACACAGTTGTCAATGGCCTTACACAGGACAAGTATTTCCACCCCACAATCATCCAGAGCACAAGTGAAGAACACCCACCAACCTTACAAATCTAAAGGCACCCACCAAGACAGTCTCAACAAATCCCAAGTCTATGATTGTGTACTTGATGTCACATAAGGTTCCTTTATATGGTGTAACCTATGAATGATTATTTCAGTACAATTTTTTTCTCAAATATTTAAAATAACATGTATACTCTTAGAAGAGATCACATGATACCATGTGGTCCTAGACTCTCTCTGAAACTGCATCATAGGTATAGTATGGAATTTATGGAGAATGGACCTTATAAAGATTGAGACACACACACACACCTCAAATATCACTGGCATATAAGATAAAGTGGGAGTTACAATTTTTGTCATTGTTTAATCAGAAAGTAATAACTGGCTGGGAATGGTAAACTAGAGGATGACAAAAATAACTCATCACGTGACCAGAAATGTATAGGCAAAGTAACCCAGATTTCCTTTTCTTTTTTAGAAAGCTATTTTAAAATGCCTAGCTACTCTCCATGGGAAGCAAAAGAAACTTCCTCTCTGCCCTCTAAAGTCTTAGAAACTAATTGACAGTAGAGGGAATTAACAGAATTATTACCTGCATGAGCATGGGGCATCACATGGATGAAAGCAAAGGGTGTTGTGACCCACCTAGATGCAAAGCTGCTATACCCTTCTTCACACAGGAGAGGGAAATGGAAGGTGTGGGACATTTGGAAGAGGGAGGAAATGGTATGTAGGGTAGATGACTAAGCCAGGAAACCAGATAGGACCTGGAACAACATTCCTCTGGGCTTGAGTCGTGTCTTCTGTGATGTGAACTTAATCTTAATAAAACTCCAGTGAGAGACTGAAGGCAGCTGTCTTCCTCTTTCAGAGTCTGACCTGCTGTTTAGCCAGGTAAGGGGAATTTCACAGAAAGTCCCTCCCTATACTGCCCGAGAGAATGTGGCCTGAGAGACCTCAGCCCTGCTTCTTATGTTCAGCAATGCCTGAGCTCCCTACCTTGGGCATTGTTTCCTGGGCCCCAGATTTCCTTTTGAGAAGCACTGCCCAACTTGGAAAGCACCTCAAAGCCCTTAGAAGCTACTGTCTTGCAGGCTGCCATTAACCCTGGGCTCTCAGAAGTCCCTAAGTTACAACAGCAGTAACATCCCCACTATCTCCTGGCCCGTGTTCTCATCTCTATGGGAATTCTCCTAGTCCCTTGGCTTCCAAATGGGACCCTCACACACTAACTGAGAAGCACCACAGTTCTGAACCATCTGTAACACAATGGTAGGAATGAGGGATAAAAGTCACATCAAAACTGCTGAGTCAGACTAAGAATCCTTGTGAGACAAGATCCTTGATGGTTTTCTGTTCATTGTTATTGGGTTTTGTTTGTTTGGTTGGTTGGTTTGGTTTGGTTTTTTGACACTCATGTTAAGGATCAATCCTAGGAAACTCATTCTTGATGCTAAACCCTTTCTGTCTCTCATCTCTCCCCAGCAATGTACCCCTTGGGCAGGTCCTCTTGCCTCTCACACCCTAGCTAATGAAATAACTCACCCTTTCACTCAGTTTAGTTCCCATAACAACCTCCTAGGAAACACCATCATCATCTATCACTGTATCCTCACTTTAACCCAATATTCCCATCAGACCTTCTTTTGCAGCCATGAAATAAAGTCCATGTTTTCATCCCAAAGAAGGTACCAGATGTACTCCTTGTCATATTGTCAGTAATTGATTGGTTCAAGTTTGATGAATCTGCTCAAAGATCAGAGTAATTCTTCAGGGATTTATGACATTGCTGTAATGGGTAAATGATATCTAAGTTCATCTATGGAACCAACCATCTTCCCACTTTCCTTCACATTTCCCACTTTTTTTTTTATTATGGTTGAACTAAATCAAGAGCTGAACTATCATCGGCTTTAACTAACTCCTTTTTGTTGAAGGTTGAAACGTTTTGTTTGTTTAACCAAGGGACAAAGTTCTGTTTAAAAGGCTTATTCTTATGTAAAAAACATATTAAAGAAACTCAATATTCCACTCCATTATGTAAATACATTACATAACATTTTATATGCTATTATCTTTATGTAATGTATGTGTCTGCTGTCTTATGCAACATGCCTGTCTTGTTTGGGATGAGCAACATAGTTGTGTATTAGAAATCTAATACTCTAGAAATATATAATGTATTATATAAGCAGTTGGAAATGTAAGTGAAGACAGATACTGGTTCTTATGTTTAACTACATAGCATGATAGGCCTGGCTTCCTAGTATAGGCGAGGCCCAGAGGCTTCCTTTTTCCATTACCTTGAGCTCTGTAGACTCATAGCCACTATCTTGATAAATTAATACTACGTCTGTTTCTCAGTCTTCTAAGTTCAAATACACAGCTTGGTTGATGCAGGGATACAGAGGTGTAGAGTGGGGGGTGGGAGTGGCTGCTTCTTACCTTAATCTCAAAGATAGACAAAATGAGCCAGAAAGCTCACAAATTATTAGCTTTTCCTGAGAATGGAAATGTAAATAAACGACCGTCAAAGATTGCCAGCATACAGCAGCAGCCAGCTCTCTAAAGAAGGATTCTACAGGTGTCGGAGCGCAACCAATAGGACATCTTGATTCCAGGCTCCTGGCTTCCAGAACAGTGACTAAATTTTTCTTAAGTAACTCAGTTTATATTATTTGGTTAAGGCAGCCCTGGGACACTGAAACAGCTCCACACACAAAATGGACTCTGTGAATAGAATTGGGGAGACTCCCATATCTAAGGGCCTTGGGCTGTGAGAGCCAGTTTATCTTGCTGATCATAGAAAGGGCCTTCCAAAAGCCCGATGGCTTTTAAGTCTCTATTTCCATGTGGACAGTACTTATGAACCAATGAGTGTTAATTGAGTGACATCTCAAGTTTAACAGAAGTCACATGCATGGGGGCACC
The DNA here is from genome assembly GCA_033318265.1 of Phyllotis vaccarum. Taxonomy (NCBI): domain Eukaryota; kingdom Metazoa; phylum Chordata; class Mammalia; order Rodentia; family Cricetidae; genus Phyllotis; species Phyllotis vaccarum. The sequence goes on from JARWLC010000002.1 coordinate 146,207,100, forward strand.
TTTCTCCATTTCCAAGCAAGAAATAATTTTATTAAGATCTAAAGCCAAAATCCAGAAATAAGCACAGGCCACTGCTTAATGGAGTCTTCTGTTTGTGTTTGCTTTGTGGCTTTTGTTCCCTATGTTTGGACAACATGTCGGTACATCTGGGAAATATCCAAGAACAATGTCCCCCAGCTTCACCTCTTATTCACTAGGTATCCTTTAGAAACCAACAACTAATAGCCAAATGGATGGAGTCTTTACATAAGCCACATGGATAACATGGAATGAGTAGTGTGTTAGTATGAATTTTGAGTTCATCTCATAGGTTGGAATGAGTGAGTGGTAATGCAGTGGGCATTATACATACATATGTATGTATATATACAAAACATTAATACACATAAAATCAGTCAAAAGAGAGAGAGAATCTTATAACACATGTAGGTCATCGCAGGATGACTCCAGCAACTGAGGCAGGAGGATAATTCTTTAGACAGAAAGCTTTCTCACTTCTCGTTAGACTTCCACCCAGGATCTCTCAAAAACTGCCTTCTAAAGCTCATAAGAAAACTACCAGATCTACTCATATTTAAGAAAATTAAGGTTTATAAGATTTCAATTTTATGATGGCTATTCTGAGGTTTATCTCCAATCTCCAATATAGTATTCAGTAACTCTGGTGAGATAGCAATACTTTGTATAAAACAGGCTTCAAATTAGATGATTTTGCCAACTGTTGGCTCTTAAAAAAAAAAAAAAAAAAAAAAAAAAAAAAAAAAAAAAAAAAAAAAAAAAAGGTATTACCCCATTTCAGCTACGTGCTTGGTAGGTATATCTCAAGAGTATTTCAAAAGTGGATTTTTTTTTTAAGTTTTCAATTATGTTATTGGAGCATAATCTCATCTTAGGTCTAAGAGTGTCTGGTTCTTGGAGAAATATACTTTATCATCTATCTTCCATAATGTTCCCAGTATTTCTAAGGGACTGGCCTAAAATATTTACACCCAGGGCCTAGCCAATACCCATCAAAACCACTTCCCTCCCTACAAGCACCCATTTCTGACATCCGTGTAGTAAAGAAATCTCAACAGATACAGATGTGGCCAGAAACCAGTATCACCTCTGGAACCTGAAGGCTGGCGAGGGAGGAGCATGCGCTGATGAATTCCAAAACCCACTCTGCACCCTCCAACCTCCCACAGACCAGGTATGCTGAACTTCGATCTGCGAACAGTGGCACATTTCCTTTGATCTGATTTTGTTGCATCAGATAGAAGCTAACACTTCCAGCTGTTCAGTTGACCCTGGTGAGCAGAAGTCTTGGGCGATCATGACGAACACTGAAACACCTGCCTCTGGCTCTTTCTGTAGGCCTGGGCTTCACTTTACAAGCGAGTGTATTCAATCTGGACACCGTCATATGTCGTAGACCTAGCTGGCAGCCTGCATACCTTTTTTGGCACATCTCTGTTCTGATCGTTAGCTAATCTTATGTTTGACATCAGCAACGGTATTCTCCCACCCTTTTGGAGAGGGAGAACCTGTATTCCCAAGTACCTACAGCTGCTGAGCGTGGCTTCTGGCACAAATGGGGAACATGGGGAAGCAAAGCACTATTTAAAAACAGTTCGTCTATTCAGTATTTCTCAGTATTTACTTTTTTAGGTATGAAGGGTGTAATTTATAAAATCGTTTTGTGCATATGAAATAAAAGCTGAAGCATTTAGGGATAAAATATTTTGACGTCTGTAATTTATTTTTAACACATTCATACACATACACACACGCACACACACGGAGACAGGCAAACATCACAGAATGTTAGCAATTATTTGGCTTTTACATATACGTTATATGGACATTCATGTCTTTCACTGTGTCTAAAAGGGAAGAATTGCTGTGACTGAATTTATATTGTAACCTGAGCATCACGTGAAAGAAGTCCTCAGTGCGGCTTGTTCTTAGATAATGTAGAAGCCAGTGCTTTGGTCTGAAACACTGAATAAAAATCTACATACTCTTTGGAAAGAGGGTCTTTACAGACATGATTTGTAGCACGAAGGCGTTTGTTTTGGGGGGGATGGGGCCTTGAAAATGGAGGAGTGAGAGGTGTCAGTCCAGGAGGTGGATAGGTCTGGTGGATATACAGGATACAGGCAAGGGTGTGATGTGAGATGATCAGTAACAACCGTGCTAGCCGCAGATGGGCATGTGGAGGGAACCTCTGCCACAGCGCTGCAAACCTTCCCAGAGCACATGAATAAGGAAAGATAGGGTATCAGGAAGACCTTTGTTTCACCAAATGCTTGGTGGGCTTGTGGAAGGTATCTGAGAGCAAAATCCTTCCAATTTCTGGGCTGCTGGTTACTGTATAAACTACAGCAAGACCTCAGAGGAAGGGATCAGGTACGTGTCAGGCTAAAAAGAGTAGGGACAAAGATCAGAGAATCCACAAGGCAACACTCAACATGGAACCCTATCCAAACAACCTGGGCTCAGAGCCAGTAGCACTAAAAATCCTGCTTACTTAAATGAGACACTAAAGCAAACTCGGAGTGTCCCAGCACTCTGAGCATATCCCCTGGTGGATACAGGCAGAACTTTCCAGCATACCAGGAAGCCACAGAAGCCCATCTGACATCCAGCAGTAACCACAAATTGAGATTTTCATGCTTGATGAGGAATTGTTTAGATAAGTCTCAAGTTTCTTAGTTCATCAAAAGTAGTTTTCTTCCACTTTGGTACCTTCCAGAGCCCTGCCCTCTTATGCTCCTGATGTTTTGTGCCAATTATTTAATATTCTTCACTTATTTGTCAGGGAGGGTACACATGCTATAGTACACACACATACACATACCACACAAACACATACACACGCCACCCACACACACACACATATACACCAAACATACACACATACCGTACACACACATACATACGCATACACACACACACCACACACACACAATTTTGAAGAGAGAGTATAGAAACAATAGAGAATTCAGACACAAACGCATCCATCTTCTCAGGGCACAGGCAGGGACTCGCCAAAACAGTGACCAGCACTCTGTAGACTGTAGAATCCCTAGGGCTAGTGAACAAATCGCGAGTGATATTTTTATCTTAATTTTCTGGGTAATAGTCATTTTTTTTCAAAAAAAAAAAAAAAGGTACTTTTAGACCTCAGAATGCAAAGAGTAGATACAGAAGGAAGTTTTCTGAGGTGAATAATGGATGTCATCCTTAAACGCCACTGAGCCACATCTTCAGGAGTTCCGGTGTAGAAGTGAGGACCATGTTTGGCCCCAGAAAAGCAGGGAAAGACCCCACTCATCACCTCACCCACGCAGGGTTGCCTACCCCCACATTTTTAAATGACTTCTTTCCTTCAGTACTTCCTCCTGTCAGTGGGGAAGAATGAAAATTTATCTAATTTCAAAAAACAAAAAAACCCTCTTATGTACCTCAAGAGGTTGGGCCAAAGGCAAGCAGAGAGCCTGAGGCGGTTTGGGTCTGACCTGGCTCTCTCACCCAGCTCCAGAGAACACTGTGTGTGGGAGGCGGGTGGGGGTGGAGACTGGGCCTCTTTGAGTCACCCCAGAATAAAAATCCTGAGCAGCACCTGTTACAGCCCTGACCCCACTCCCAGAGGCAGAGGAAGTGCAGCCACATGGCACTTCTCTGAAGCAAGCAGGCCGACACCCCATGTTTCTGCCATGGGCCGTATCTGCCTTTCCTCTCATCTGGGAGTGATTTGACTCTCAGCAAGAGACTGGGGATCCCAACACATTTGCCGTCGGGGGCTTGTGGGTGGAAGTAGAGAAATGACTGAAGGCAGCTGGCCTTTTATACCCACATATACAGCAATGTCCCCATTATGACCAAAACAGTCCTGGGAAAGGAAACCATTGTGTGCGCTAAGCTATTTCTGCCACTGACACCGGAGAGGCAGGGAGATTGGTTGGGACACATCATGTTCCTATGACTGCTTGCTTCTAAATTATTTAACTCTTACATGACTTCTTGCCATCCCCTCTATTTCTTAGTTATTAGGAAGGAGCAGGTTGGTCTCACCGTGAGGACTCTAACTGAGGCAGTGTTGCCTTCTCTAGCCTAAGTGTCCAGCGATCAGTTTAGCTCAGGAGGCTCCCCAATGGTTTGCGCGCATCCGGTTGATGTGAGATCCGATGCACCTTAGAGTGTGGTCACATTCATTCCGAATCAACGGACAACCTGCAGACTATCTGCCTCAGCCCCAGAGAGGGCACAGATTCCTGCCTATTTCACTAGATCCATCTATGGAACATTGTTACTGCTCTGTTCTTTGTCACCAAGGTGCCCCAAGGTGTTAGAAACACCATCTGAAGACTCAAATCAGTGCTTACAGTGTAGTCTCAACCACAGGCAGGGGAGCTGAGACTCAGGGCAGCTGAAGTCAAAGTGCAGATTTGTATCAAGCCGATTGTGTTACCAAAGACTTCATAATCACACCACAACCACCAAATCCACTTCATGAATTCAGACAGCTACAGAGACTTATAAAGTACCAGGGAAGCAAAAGCCCCAGCCTTTTTCAATTCAAGCTCTCATTTTGAAACAAGATAGCCATAAAGTGGGTTCCAAAGTCTCCTGTGAGAAACTTGAACTGGCCATTTACAGTGTTTTCCTTTAAACCCAGATTCTAGGCTTTACACACCTTGCTCTAGGTTTCGTCAGCTTAGGTCATTGCCTACATGATTAATAACTCATAGTACAGACTTTAGAATTCACAGACCTGATTTGAATCTTGATGGTCAGCCATATTTGCTATGTAACCTCAGATAAGTCATAAAACCTCTCTGAGCTACTTCCTTAACTAAGGGAGTAATAAATGTTTACCTCAGAAGCTGGTTGTGAACATGGACTGGAGTGATATATGCTCAGTACCAAACACTAGTACTTAATACTAGCGCTTAGTACATATTGGTCAACATAAGCTTAGAGACTGGAGGTTTGTCAGACTCCAAAATTCAAGTCACTTTCACCTCCTCATCATCCCTTTAACCTTTAATCTGTGCCTACCAAGACCCCAAGGAGCTGCTCCAACAATCTTGCAGACTATGAAAAAAATCATATAAACAAGCAAGCAAACAAAAGCTTGTCTTTTCTGAGTTTAGCTTAGACAGCACTAACTAGGTGTGGGATAATGCTCTTGTACACTATAAAGATTTGTTATTCATTCATATTGGTTTAATAAATGTTGATTGGCCAGAGACTAGGCATGAAGAAGAGGCAGGGTGACCAGATTAGGAAAATTTTGGGAAGAAGGCAGAGAACAGATGCCAGCCAGACACAGAGGAAGTTGATAATCTTTCAAGGAGAAAAGGTATCAAGCATGTGGCTAAACATAAATAGAATCGTGGGTCGATTTTAAGTGTAAGAGCTAATTAGTAATAGACCCAGCAATTACAATAATATTAAGCATTTGAGTGAAGTATTTGGGAAGTGGGTATTTGAGAGATTCTGCTGGGACAGAACCTTATGACTACAATTAGGTATGTCACTGAGCTTCAAGCAACAAAGTGGGTCTAGTAGAGAGCACAACTTCCTAAACTGAGTTATGAGACCATGTATTTGAACTTGGGGTCTTGAAAACTTTGGCAACAGTAAGTTTCCTGAACTCACAATGACCAAAAAATTATTTAAAAAAACAAAGGCATAATAATAAATCCAAGGTATTTGTTGCACCTTATGATGTTACTGCAGCCTGGCTTTTGAACACGTGACATGCATACTGTGCACTATACATGCACCATCACACCATGAGACGCTGGCACTCAGAGCTAGAAGCAGCTTGTTGTAGCTGGAGGTTTACAGATGTAGTGTTTCTGTTGCACATACAAGGTTTCTGCTCTCATAAAAACAAATGGCTTGATTGTGGAAAACACAAATGTAATATTGTTCTGGGTCATTCCTAATCAGGCATGAATCCAGTTAGGATATCTTTGGATTATATTCTCTTAGAATGTATTATTATAAGAACTGCTGTTTGAACAAATAGTCAATAAATCTTTTAAAAACAGTTCAACATCCTTAGTCTTCAGGGAAACACAAAATTACTTTGAGAGACCATCTCACTTTAGTCAGAAGGGATATCATCAAAAATAAAAAAAATTAAAATATCAAAGAACAAAAAATGCTGTTGACTCCAGGAAAAACTCTGTCTTGAAAAAAAGAATTTAGCATGGCAGTGGTGGTACACACACTCAGGAAACAGGCAGATAGATGGATGAAGCATTTATCTTATATCAATAAAAACTCAGGAATCATACATTGGAATAAGAACCTGAATGAATGGAGACGGCAGAGAAGCAACCAGTGACTTCCTTCCTCTTTCTCTACTTCCTTGATCCAAAAAAGAGATGAGCATCTTTGTAAGTCCCTCCCTACTATTTCCTGTGTCTATGCCCTCAGTCCTCTAAAATCTCTATGCTTAATTTTGGTCAGGTAGCAGCTTGGTCTGTGCTCTGATTCAAAGTAAATTCTATTGACTGTCTCAGGAGTGTCAGAGTTCAATCATACTATCTCACACAACATTTCCCCTTTTCTGCTTAAAAAAAACAGGGGAAGGTTTTAATTCTAACAGTAAAACTATATACAGTAAGAACAATTATCAGTTAAGAATTATATTTACAATGTCAAGTCCATTGCATTTAGCAAATTCAGATAAAATACTCCATTATCTATCTTATTTGGTAAGTCCAAAGTTTTGTATCTAATTCACTTTCTATCCTAATTTGTCCTACCAGGGATCTCTTTTTGAAGAAAAAAAAAAGAGATGTAGTATATAAATTATGAGCTAAAAGGATGGATTGTTGAGTCTACTTTTGAACTAAAACACTAGTCTCAAATATGTTGTATTGGTATGGATTTTTAAACATTAAAACAAACTTAAGATTATTTTTGTTATACTATATATACATTTCAACTTTATTTAAGGTATTATACTAAGAACTTCATTTGACAATATAAATTTCTAATCTTAAAGAACTATTTAGGGTAATAAAGAAATACAGTTTAATATTTCTATAGTCATCTAAAATAATCAAACTTAGTCATGTTTAGTAGCTTTTTAAGATCAAACAAAGATATATTTTAAATACATAGATAGTCTTCAAACAGTTCAAAGATCTACAAAATATAGCACTTAAAATGTTTTAATAACATAAAGCTTTTCATGACAGTGAGACATGTTTGCTCCTGGTAGCACCAACGTACTTTAAAAAACGATAATGGGCATCAACAAACCTTCATATAGAGTTTACTTTGAATGTGGCAAAAGCAAGCCATTTGAACTAGAGATTGGCCTTGCCTCAACTTCTGAAAGCATGCTGTTCAAACTAAACTAGCAGTACACACACAAAAAAAGGATGTTATGCCAAGTCTCAGATCCCCAAAGAGACCAGAGATGTGAACTCTCCAAAATGCAAAAGCAAGGTATACTGAAAAGAAGTACAAGCTGCAATAAGGACCCCATCTAGCGCACTGTCATAGCGGTGGCCAGAGGAGGGATTCATCCTCTGCAAGCTGAGTTTTTTTAAAGGCAAAACAACAAGGTTACATATCAATTAGGGGTCTCAGTACAGATATAATTCTGATTAGCTTGTTTCTTAAGGGCTTTCAAGAATTCCCCTGTTAACTTAGCTGGCTGTTTGTCAAACCTTCTTCTATAGACTATCTCCTGTGCTGGGACTTTATGTGGCTATCAGATGGCCCTAGTCTATCTCCTGTGCTGGGACAGTCCATGGTTAATTATCAAATATCCCTAGGCTATCTTCTGTTTTGTACTTTGTACTCAGAGTTCTGAGAACTCAGGCCTGCTTCAAGCTGGGGTTAGGGGCTTGCTTAAAATGGAGGCACTTCCCTGATTCTTCAGTGACTGCCAAACTTTGCCAAGATAAGGTATGACAGTCCTTCAAAATTCCTGCATCACAGAAAAGCCTGTCAGATATGCTAGACCTGTAGGCCAAAGATGGATATCCCAGTGTTGCAGAGGAACTTTGGATGAGTGTCCAGGCAATCAGCTGTTTCTGTCATTTCTATAGTTTTGGAAGTTGTTTGTTCTGCACTTCCTGTTTATTCAGGTAATAGTATATCCTTCTCAGGTCTTTAATGGGTTGAAGACTGGACATTCATGGTTATAGTTTTCCTTGTTACAAAATTCGGAAAAGAAACTCGCATAAGAGATGTTAAGATCTTAAGATTGGGAAACATAAAAGATTAAGTTGTTTATCTAATAAAATGTTTTGGGGTCTAAAAAGATAGTTTTGGCTTGGTAATATAAGTTAAGATAGAAAACATATTAGTTACAAACTTTCGACTCATCAAAAGAGGATAATGAAATATTTTCTCTAAATTTGCCAAATACAGACAGATTGGACATTGTAAATGTCCAATTCTTACCTGATCATTGTTTTTATTGTATATAATTTTGGTGTTTTATATTTAAAACCTTCCATTTTTATTTAGACAAAAAGTGGGAAATGTTGTGGGATATGTGTACACTGTGAAGATGTATTACTGTGATTGGTGTAATTAAAAACTAAATGGCCAATAGCTAGACAGAAGAGATAGGTGGGACTTCTTAGTGGAGAGAGAGAGAAATCTGGGAAGAAAGCAAAGATGCCAGCCAGAACAGAAGAAACAGTTTGGATAGATAGTACAGAAACATGAGATATCATGCAATGTGGCAAAATATAAATTTAAAAAATGGGTTAAGTTATAAAAATTAGTTAAAAACAAACCTAAGACTAAGCCTTCATAATTAATAATGAGTCTCCATGTAATTATTTGTGAGCTGGTAGCTCAAAAAAATCCATCTACAGATCTCTATGAGTTCAAGGCCAACCTGGTCTACAAAACAAGTTTCATGACAGCCATGATGCACAGAAAAACCCCATCCTGAAAAAACCAAAAACCAAAAACAGACCCCCCCCAAAAAAAAAGTTCTTGTGAGGATATGGGGAAAGTGACTCCTCATTCACTAACATGGGAATGCAAGCAAGTATAGCCATTATGGAAATGAGCAGGGAGATTTCTCAGAAAATTAAAAATAGAACTTCCATAGGATTCAGCTATCTCTCTAAGATTCTAGACCTTACCATAGAAATGTATATTCACGTTTATTGCCCTCAATAGCAAGGAAACAGAACCAATAAAGGCATCCATCAAAAAATGGGTGGGAAAAAAATATGGTGAATATATACAGTGGAGTTTCATTCAGTTTTAAAAGAAAATTTTCAGGAAAATTGTTTAATCTGGGAATAACTCAGTTAATCACAGTAACCTAAACTTGGACAGATACTTCATGATCTCTCTACTTATACTTATATATAGATTTTATACATATAAAAATGTGCCTATAGGTCATGAAACTAGGAATGGAACCACAAGAGAGAAATAAGAGTCATTAATGAAGGAAATAGGGTAAAGGAACACTATAGTTGGAGGTTTCTGTCCTGGTAAGAAACTCTCAAATACCCAGCAATTGCTTCTCAAATAATCAACTCAGAGGCTTAATCCTAATTCCAAGCTGTTTGGCCTATGGCTCAGGCTTATTACTTGCTAACTCTTACGTGTTAAGTTAGCCCATTACTCTTATCCATGTTTAGACACATGGCTTGATACCTTCACTTCAGTGCATCGTTCTCATCTTGCTTCCTTTACATCTGGCTGGCACCTTCTGCTCTGCCTTTCCTCCTCCAAAATTCTCTTAGTCTGGCTGCCCTACCTCGACTTTCCATCTCCATTGGCCAATCAGCATTTTATTAAATCAATACGAGAGAAAAATCTTTACGGTATAGAAAAGCATTATCCTACACAACAACATGTGATATGAAAGGGAAAGACTGTGGTGGAATAGTTCAGGGCCAGGAAAACTAACAAAAACAAAGTATTCTGAAAAATGCCACAATGAAACTTAATGCTTTGTATACTGACTTAAATATTTATTTTTAAATTGCTGTTTAAAGAGATGACTCTGAAGTTCAGAACTACTTTCTGCCTTTCTTTAAATGAGCAGAATTTGGTTCCCAGTACCATTTTGGAAATTTACAACTTCATCTCCAGAGGATCTGCTGGCCTCTGTAGGTACTACACACACACACACACACACACACACACACACACACACACACACACACACACAAATTTTTTTTCCTGGTAATGGTTAGCCACACCTTTATACTTATATCCCTGAATTCAGGAGACTGAGGAACACTGATTTCTCCAGCTTCAAAACAGCCTCATCTCTATCACAAATTCCAGATCAATCAGTCAACCAAGACTTAATTCTTTATATAAAAATAAGCTAGCACATCTATCTTGACAGCAAGCAAATCTCCTTTTATCTTTTATAAATGTTAAAACTAAATGTATACAAAAGAACTGTTTTAATGTAAATTTCTTTAGGGTTTATTGTCAGCAAACAGGTGCTCTATTTGCCTCTTTATTTTCTGTAAAATTGTTTAGGCAAACAAGGGTCATGCATGAAAAAACTTGAAGGAATCCTGGTGTATAAAAAAAAAATTGACTGGAGCTGGAGAGATTGCTCAGAGGTTAGAACCAACAACTCTTCCCAAGGTCCTGAGTTCAATTCCCAACAACCACATGGTAGCTCACAACCATCTATAATGAAATCTGGTGCCTCTTCTGGCATGCAGAAACATATGCAGATCTGCAAATAAATAAATCTTTTAAAAACAAAACAAAACAAAAAACACTGACCTGAGATCCAGAACCAAGTCTCAGTGATGGCCCAAATTCCTCATCCAGGAACCTCTACTTCCTGACAGTTTAAGGAGAGAAATTCCTGCCTTATGGACTCATTTTTCCCAGCTCAAATCTGTGCACTGCATTCCTAACCCCCACTCCTTCCAAATGAAATTTTATTGAGAAGAAAAGGGTGATTTAGCTAAAACGAGGCATCAGTTTATAACTGTCTTTCGTGACTTTCACGTTGCTGTCAGCATAGTGCCTGAGAGAAGCCATGTAAGAGAAGAAAGGGGTTTTGTTTTGTTTTTTTGGTTTTTTTTTTTTTTTACCACATTTCAAATGGCTCAATCCAACATAATGGGGGAAGGTATGGAGGTAGGAGGGACTCAGGCATGTTGGCCAGAGCATGGGGTAGAAGCTGTTCATACAATATGAGACTAAAAATGGATAGAGCTAGCCCTGAGCCAGAGGCTGAAGATAACCTTCCTGGGCCTCTCCCTAGAGACCTGTTTCCTATATCCTAATGGCTCTACAACCTCCCCAAAGAGCACCAAATGGGGAAGAAAAAAAAAAACTTTCAAAAGATGAGCCTGTGGGGGGCATTTCAGATCCAAGGCACAGCATAGTCCTTATCAAATATGACTGGTGTGTGGTAATATATTACATATTTAATATAATCAGCCTGGAATATCAGAGGACAGAATCACCCACAGTTAAGTCAGAAAGTCAGACAGTGGTGACCCACACCTTTAATCTCATCACTGGGAGACTGGGACCTTTCTGGATTTCTATGAGTTCCAGACCTAACAGCCAAGCAGTAGGAGCTCACACCTTTAACCCTAACTACAGGGTAATGATTCAGAGTCGAATCAGGAAGTAAAACAGCAAGGCAGGGAAAATGTATAAGGCAGGAGATGGCAGAAATTTATTCATTCTGTCAAAGTGACCAGTCAGGCTCAGGGTCCTTGAAGATAGCACTTAGCCTGAGAAGTTGGCTAAGTGAAAATTGAGTATGGTCTGCTTTCTCTCTCTAATATTTCCACAGTATCTTGGTTCTGGGTTTTCATTATATATTAACTAGAATTCCTGCGATACTGTGTCCTTATGAGAAGGGTGACACCAGAGTGCATGTGCACAAGGAGGTGATCACATCTATAAACCAAAGCCTGGGGACTCTGAGGGAAGCAAATCTGCCTCTGTCTTGATCTTGGACTCTCAGCAAACAGAACCACTAGAAAATAATTTCCTCAATGTAGGTCTTTTCTTACAGCTGCTGGAGCAAACTGATACACTCCATTTTACACTAGAATCATTGAAAAGCCTGGCTCATGGTAAGTGACAATGTCTTTACATCTGAGCAGAAGATGAGGTGCCGCCAGACAGAAACTTTGCCAGACTGAGGCTGACCTCCTAAGCAACCTTCTGCACCTTGGATTGGTTCAGAAAATAGCTTAGACTATGCTCACAGTCTATTAAAAATGGTCCTTTATCTTGTACAAGGTTACAAAGATAATGGCAGGTTTGTGCACTTTCCTGCAAGCCACCACCTTCCTGTTCAAACTTGCCATCAGTAAGCAGTTCTTTTCAACATCTTTTGCACTATGCCTCTATTTTTAAATACCAACTGAGTAGTCACTTGTTTTAAATACTCAGTAATAGGCCAGAAGGGTGTAGTGGTGCACACGTTTAATCCCAGCACTAGGAAGACAGAGGCAGCCACATCTCTGAGTTCAAGGCCAGTCTGATCTACAGAGCAAGTTTCAGGAAAGCCAGAGCTGTACAAAGAAACTCTGTCATGAAAAACAAAAAAAAATAAAACACATCAAAATACTCAGTGACACCTGGCATCAGTGAGTCCCTTCCAGAGGAAGGAGTGGCTGACAGAATAGGTTTATTATTTTACCCAGACTTTGAATGCTTATCTTGCTAATCCCAGGGTCTCTCTCTCTCTCTCTCTCTCTCTCTCTCTCTCTCTCTCTCTCTCTCTCTCTCTCTCTCTCTCTCTCTCTCTCTGTGTGTGTGTGTGTGTGTGTGTGTGTGTGTGTGTGTGTGTGTGTGTGTGCCTGACTGCAGCAGTGTAACAGGGCTCTTAAAAAGATAAAAATTCTCAGGAAATTATAGGCTGGGGTGAGAATGGCCTGAAACCTTGGTGCTAGAGAAAGAACTGTCTCCTAGGAAAAGATTCACTTCACAATTCTGACAACTTATCTCACAGTTAAATCTACACATGGATGTTTCCTGGCTTTTCTTTCTACTTGCTTATAAATTGGAACACTACTCTCGGCAAGGCAGGGAGAAACTGAGAATGTTTGACTTCCCAGCTCTGGCCCAATCTGTAAACAAACAGATTCCTTTGTGCAGTCATTTGGTAAACACTGTAAGCAGTGGACCCAATGTGACTGTACTGAGCAGTCTTGACCTTGCCTCATGGTCTTCTGCAATCCACAGCATCCTACTATAGTTTGGGTGAGTCCTCCTCTACTAAAAACTTAATTTCCAAAGTCATGTGTTAAATAATGGTAGTTGACACTGGGTGGTGACTAAGTCATAACCCCCAAGCAAATGGACTAAATTATTCCCAGATTTTTAAAAGCAGTGGGTCCCTCTGGCACACTTGTTCTGTCTTATCATGTAATGCCCACCATTATGTAAGGATTTGGAAAGAAAGCCCTTCCTCCAAGTCAGCCTCAAGTTCTTTATAAATTATTCACCTCCGGTATTTTGTTATAGCAACAGGAAATAGACCAAGATGGATTCCTGTCTGGGCTTTTGCCACCCATCTGAACCTCTAGGAAATGAAAACAAATGTTCATTTAGTTTTTTCATGACAATATTATGATTTCTTGCCCATAGCTGTTAAGGTATTCATTTTCTCCAGATACTATGCCACATTCTCAACAAGCAAAGACATTCTCCCACTACTCAGAGCTGCCCTGTCTACCAGCCTATGTGCTGCTGGGTACTACAGGACTCAACTAAGTCTTAGCAGGATGTACAAGACAGTAAGATACAGAAATTATATTGTATAGCTTATACATTAAACTATTCATTCTTAGTGTATTTGATTAAATAATATACATTCAAATTTCCTTTAAACACACATCATCACCTATGTGATACATTAGATCTCTAGAACCTTATCAGGCAATTTACAGTGCATGACCTTCCCGTTTTCCCACTCAAGCCATTTTGGTCATATTGTTAGTCTAATTCTGAGTTTGGCTCATTAACTTAAATGAAGAAGTGAAGCTGTATGGTATTTATTTGTCTGTCTGGTGAGATTACACAGTGTTCTTCTGGATCGGCTTGATTCCTTTCCCTTCTTAAATGTAACTCTGAAGTCTTAAACACACACACACACATGCACGCGCACGCACACGCACACTCACACTCACATGGATGCACCCCTCAACACCTCACATTCTAACTCTACTGGACAATGTTGGTAAACCAGGACCAGTGAGGACCATTACTATTTTCAAGGCACCTGTTATAGGTTCCAAGGAGAATCAGAAGTCAAGTCAAATCAGTGATTGGAAGCTTGGGCAAGACTTACCCAAGGAGGTCAACTGTTGCTATAAAGAACAGTGGCACCACGGGCCATGACTCTGAAGACATCTGTCCCCAGCCCAGGTTGTCTTCATTCCTTTGTATCTGAGAAGGGGCTGTGCTGAGATGGTAAATGAAGAGCTGTGTCTTAGATGAGTCCCAAGGTGTAATCTCAGTCTAAGGATTTTCCATCCCTAAGCAGTCCTAAGGAGTCATGAGAGTGGTAGTCATTCCTGCTGTCTTGACAGAATATACATAGCTTAAGAAACTAATAATAATTAAAATAACAGTGAAACTCATATGACAATTAGCTTAACTCTGATTTCTTGATCAATGGCAGTTGGGGTGATTGGTATTCATGAAACAAGTCCCCAAATGATGTCATCCAGGGTACTGAGAAGGTCCTTGCCTTTTACCAGGACTCATGAGGGTATGCGCATGTGCAAGTGAGTGAAAGTACAGGAGTAGCTCAGCTGGGTTTACCTCAGTCTTCAGGGGCAGGGGAGGAGGATCAATGCACTAGTGTAACACCAGCACCCAGTGTGGCAAACATCACTTAACAGAGAGGCCTGCTTCTCACACAGATACCATTGGTGCCCTCTAACTCTCCACTGAGCCTGAGCCACTCAGAAGAGATCACTGCTCACTCAAGTCTAAGACGACTTGCTCTTGTGGAGGCCACTGATATAGCATCTTCAGTAAGACCGGCAGAAACTCCTAAGCAGGAAGAGAACAGAACCCACTCTGCAAGCATCAGGTTCAAGGGAAACTCAAGATTCTTTCTGTAGCTTGTGCAGTCTTACAGGTGACTATCACAAAATAATGAATTGGTTTCCATAGAAGTGGAGAGTAGAGTATGCTTCTAGACTCATTTCAAAAAGATCTCAACACAGTAAAAAAAAAAGGGAGGGGGCAAAGTTAATAAAAAAATAGATTTGTGAATTCAAAAACAAAAAAACAAAACAAAAACAAAAAAAACCCAAAACAAACAACCACAGCAGCTTTTAGCTGTTGGTATACCTCTTGATGTTTTGGTGTGATGTTTACCAAAATAAAATAGGAGTTATGACAGCTCATTATGTTTGAAAATGAATACTCAAAAGTGTGCATGGATGTTTATGAGAGATTGCATTTTCTGTTTTCTCCTGAAAGAGCCATAGAGCCAAGTGATACTTTGGAACACCAACTAATTTTTCTTAAATGGCTAATCTCTTGGAAGCAACCTTCCTTTATTTTTTATCCCCTCACAATAGCCCATGAAAGAGGCTTTGTCAAGAATGGTTACTTGTGGGGATCACGGAACATATGTCTCTGTAATCCGAGGACAGAAGTCAGTTGTCCCATCTTAGAAAGGAGCCCTGACAACCTCCCTGCACACCATTTGTTAACCGGCCATGTGGGCCAGCATCCTGGCCAGACGCCTGGGCTCAGAGCCCCAGTGGCAGGCTCCCTGGCCGGGCTTCCTGACTCAGCAGTCTCCTCTCCACAGAGCAGATGGACTAGCCCTCAGGGAAAGGAAGCTCTTCTGAGAGTCTCCTGTCTTCATTCTTCCCAAATGGTCTTTGCTATAAAAAGCAAATTAAGCAGCCATTGTTCCTTCCCTCCATGGAGCTGGCATCAGAACATCCTGCCTAATACCAAAAGCTCCCGGATGTTTGCTACTGACCTGGCGACGCCTGTCACTTGCTAACAGCAGTGACAACAAAAATCTTCCACTCGGGATTGGTATTTTTCTGAAGCCCAGTTCTTTCTTTTTGGTTGTATCTTCTGTGCCCTCTTTGCTGTGATATATATACACTACACAGCAGAAGACAGCTTTCTCATTGATCCTGGCATCTTCTTCTCACCTCCCATAACGCCTTGCAAACAGACTTAGGCCCTAAAATCATAGAAGATCCTAAAAGCCTGACCTTTAAACTTTTCCATTCTGGAATAGTCTTTAGTAAGTGGCACACGATCTGTATGACCAATGTGTCACCCCAACTTCAACCTAAAGCATTAAAAAAGAAGAAGAAACAAGCAAACCTTTTATTCATTTGGGTTTTATTTTTTTTGTTTGTTTGTTTGCTTGCTTTTGAGATGGGGTCTCTCTACATTGGCCTGGCTGTCTTGAAACTCACTATGTAGACCAGGCAGGCTGGCCTCGACCTCACAGAGCTCTGGCTGCCCCTGTCTCTCACCACGCCTTTCTAAAATGACAGAGCCGAGAGAAAAATAAAGATGTTGTGAGTCTTTGAGTTTGTTATCAGTTTTTCAACGCAAGGTTCCTGTTTCTCTGCATTTCCCTGGCTGTCCTGGAATTTGCTTTGCAGAACAGGCAGGCCTCGAAGAGATTCACTTGACTCTGCCTCCTAAGTAGTTGAGGCTCAAGAAAATCAGAAGAAAATCATAGACAGTGTCATGTCTTGAGAGAGAAGCAAAGTCAAAACCAGGGAAGAAGGAGAAAAAAAAATGGCGAAAGAGAGGCAGAAAGGGAGAAATCGGCCCATAATGATTAATACAGTTGCACACACGCCTCTTAGTGTGCTCTCCAGGATGGGCCTGAGAAATGGCTCAGTGGTTAAAATGCTCTTACAAAGGACCAGAATTCAATTCCCAGCACCTTTATGAGATGGCTCATAACTGTTTGTAACTCCAGTTTCAGAAGGATCAGGGCCTCTGGCCTCAGTGGGCACCAGCACTTATATGCACATACCCACACACATACACATAATTAAAAATAAAATAAACTGTTTAAAAAAATCTAAGTGGTTTTGTTGGGCATTATCCAAATATAATTCAGCACGGACCAAGGTATAGGTCAAGACAGTGCCACTTTGTCTGGCCTCACAATTGCCATTAACTACAGATTTCAATTGTAATGTAATTAGTAACTAACCAGAGACAATGGAAACATGCAACCAACATTTGTGGCTTACAAGGTCAAGGTCTATCACCTTAATAAACCTCGGATGGTTCCAGATACAAGATGCTGAAGGACAACTCTGTAAAAAGCATGTCCCAGGAGTGAAAAGATGACTGGGGAACAGGCTTTTGCCACACAGAGTTTCAAAATGCTCGTCTTTCAGAGTGAAGGATGGAAATGATATTTTAAGCGCTATTTTCTGAAAGCCACTTGTACTCCCAAAAACATGTCAGATGCAGTAAGTAGTCCCCTAAATCTGTGGGGGGCGGGGGAGCTGGAGCTGTCTCCCATCTCTCAAAGTTTTCAGAATGAAACTTTAGTTCACATTTCCTGAACCGCTCTGTACTTGGTGGTCAAGTGGGCTTATTCTCAGAAAGGGAGAGAAATTTCTGGTAAATAAAGGACCAAAACAGGAAGTAAGCCAGAGACTGTAAAGCAGAACACTAGACGGGTGTGTGTGGAAGGGTGGGAAAGTCTCCTTTAGGAGGCAGTTTGTGATGCTCTAGCCAGAGGGCCCCCCCCCCATGTGACTGGTGGTGACCTCCAGCAGGTGCAGTTGTGTTGACTCAGCTTACATGGTGGGAGATGGAAACTGTATCAGATTCTTGAGGCTGCTACAATAAATTACCATAAATTGATACTTTGAATGTAACAGTTCCTGAGTTGGGGTTATAGGTCCAAAGTACTTCCCTTGCTGCATAAGGACCTGGGTTCAATCTCTAGCACAAAAAATAAATTTAATTCATTTTCTTGAAATCAGTTTCTTCTCTGTTTCTACCTTCTAGATGTCACCTTCTCGGGTTGACTCATGGCTTCTTCTTTCATCTTCAAAGATAACCTTAGCTGATTGGGTCCGTCTCATATTGAATCACTGTGGCTCACCCACAGCCTCTTTTTTCCACTTTTCCTTGTGTATGTGTGGTACCAATGATTGAACCCAGGGCCATAGCGTGGCGAGGTAGTCCCTGAATCTGCCATGCTCTCACCTTGGACTTAGAATAGCTAACACTACCAGCCTGCCTTGATATGTATTTTTTTCTCTCTCACACTTTTAGGGATTGCTGTCTTGATGTGAAGCCCACCTTAGCATTAAAGATCAGACGGTTTGCAATATTAATTCTAGCTACAACCTTTTGCCATGCAACAGAATACTCACAGTTTGGGGCGATTAAGATAGAAACATCTTTGGAGGAAGGGGAGGGCTCTCATCAGCCTACGACACAAGTAAATCAAAATAAAAAGTCCTATGGTGGGGCATCGAGCTCTTGGACATATATGGAAATATCCTGGTAACACCAGGCTGTCAATGGTACCATGATGTCCAAGATGAAGATGTTCATCAGGGAAAGATACTTTGAAATCAAAGCAAGAAGGAATAACCCCAAATTCAATGCCCCCTTTTGGAGACAGGGCCTTGATAGTAACCCAGGCCAGCCTTTAATTCAACATCCTCCTGCACATACACATGTGCCACAGTGTCCAGTTCACCTTCATTCATACAGAAACTGGAAAGAACCTTGAGAAATCACATGCTGCTTAATCCACTCTGCCCCATTTCTGGGCTAATCCAGTATAACAGAAAACTAGCTGGGCAAGCCCAGCACTGGCAGGCAGCAGGAGAATCATGAGTCTGAGGCCAGCCTTGACTACACACCAAATAAAACTCTATCTCAAAAGAACAAAGCAAAAAATAAAGACAAACAGAGAATGGGGGGCACGGGGACGAACAAACCAAGTCGTCATCTACTTCATTTCATTTTAAGCCAACTGGCTTTTAGAGCATCCCTGGTTTTCATACTATTTGATTCTTATCCCCCACACTCCAACTCTGAGTCACTGTTAAAAAGAATTCCTTGCAGTCCTGACAGCTCCTGAGGCAAAGTTCTCATCTGTACCAACAAATACACCATTTCCCCCCACAAGAGAAAAAAGAATGTGTACACACACACACACACACACACACACACACACACACACACACACACACAGTGTTTGCATCCCTATGTCTTGTGCTGCTGGGTTTACAGTGCACAAGAGGCATCCATAATAAGCAGTTTAAGTGACATCAATGTATCTTTGCACACTGATTGGGACCCACTCAGTCTTTTCTCATCTCATCCTCCTGGCCACCTTTCAAGAGAGAGGTTGGATGCTGTTCTTGTTTGGTTCCCCATTGCTGTGATAAAGACCATCACTATAAACAACTTGAGGTGGAAAGTGTTTATCCAGAAACACCTGCCCAGGGGATGGCACCACCCACAGTGGGCCAGGACCTCTCTTATTATCATCAATCAAGAAAACTCCCTACAGGCCAATGTGATGAACACATTTTCTCAGTTGAGGGCCCTTCTTCCCAGAGGGCCCTAGCCTGGATCAAATGAACAATAAAAAAAAGCCAGCACACAGGCATTACCATCAGTCAGGCAGCTCAGGGCACTGGGAATTCCCACAAAGCCAGGATGGACCCTAAAAGTGGGATTTCCTCACTTTGGCCATCATACACCATCTATTCTTTTCCTTTGGACAGTACTTGAGTGCCACCTCCATTTTTGTAGACAGGGAGCGCCACATGCTATTTCACAGTGGATTTCCTGAGGGTTCCCTCATCCTAACCCATCCCATTCATTTCCTCTGTGACATTCTAGCCAAACAGCTTCAGGTCTAAGGCACTTCTCTTTCTTAATGTGACTTACATTCCTGCCTTTAGTTGCAGTCCAAACCGCTGGTCACACCCCTTCGTGAAAAGCCCCCAATTATGCATGACCTCTTCTTTCTTCTTATTCATTTCAAGTCCATTTTAAATTTTTACTTAAAGTGTTCTCATGGGAAAGTTCTTTACCCCAGACACCCACCCACTCCCCTCCTACCCTTCCCTATCTGGGTCAACTCCTCTCACCATCTAAAACTGCCATCTGTCAAAATTGCTTATTATAAATAATACACAAATCACTGTACGGTGGTGAGACATTTGATTTTAATACCAGGTATCTGCTTCTTCTAAATAAAATGGAAAGAAGTGGCCTAACATTATAATTCCCGAATGTGAATGTAACGGAAATGAGAATATGCTAATTATCAGCGAAGACCTTTTTCTTTTGCTCTGCCTGTCAAAGAAAAAGGGCAGGTCTATCCAAGACTCTCAAGCCTCCCAATTCTCTTAGTTGCCCAAGTGTGCAACACCTCCCCTGTGAGTGTCTGGAAGAGGGGGGCTTCTGCCTTTACAGCTGTGATGGAGAAAGCCGTGGAACAGAAGCAGTGGAGCAGAACCAAGACGGAGCGCTGATGACATTCTCTGTTGCAACACAGGGGTGAGGGAGGGAAGCATCATTAAGAGCAAAGGAGACAGTAGAGGAGATGCAAGGGTGGGCTAATGATGTCTTTGCATGCAGAGGGAACGCGAATCGTTTCTCCCAGAAGCTTGCATTGGTTAGACTAAAATATTTTCTACTTTTTTCTCGAAAAGAGCCCAGTGGTTGCTACTGTCCAGAGAGGTAAAACTATCTTGGTTCCAAGGCTTGGGGGAGATATTAAATGGAGAAATTGGGCAAAAAAGAAAGACATAGGTTAGGGAGAGAGCAAATAATTGATGCCTTAAAACAGAAACTGATAGAGGTAAGACCTTTAGGATTTTGGAAGCATCCAAATGCATGGAAATTCTTCCTTATGCCCAAGAGGAAGATAGCATCTTATCAACTTAGCAACTGTGATATGGTAGGAGTGATTTAAAGTTCCAAAGAGACAGTCCTGAAAGAAATATATTATATGTCCATTTTACAGATGTAGAAACTAGGCATTATAACCAAAAAAAAACATGATAGTATCAGAACTCGAAACTCAGCCTGTTTCCAAAGCTCCTGCTCTACCACTCTGAGAAAAAGAGAGGCCCAGAGAAGTCAGTGCTCGGATGTGACAGACTTCTGGAGGAAGACACTGGGTCTCACACCATTAGAAATCAGTGAGGATAAGAGTTTCAGTTCAAGTGCCTTACTGTGGCATCTTTCGATTTAACTATTTTTAAAAACGTATCATTTGTTTTTAAATTTGAGACAAGTCCCATGTATTCCTAACTGGCCTCAAACTCACTGTGTAGCAAAACATGACCTCTAGCCTCCACTTTCTGAGGGCCAGGTTTAGGGAACTGGAGTTGACTCAAGAGCTTCAAGCATGCTGGTTAAGCACTACAAACCTGTCCATTGTCCTTTTAAACACTGATATCAATGAGCCATTTTGTTCGTGAACTGTGGACAGTAAACTCTGATGTTTCAACATTCTAAATACCCAGAGTAAAATCCTCAGCAGCCAGCCCAAATGGCTAGTGGAGGGGTTTCTTCACCAGCTGTTGTGCTGAACCTGTCTGATGGGCCTTGTATCAGATAGCCATCGTTAGCAGTCCTGGCTGAACACTGGCAGTGATGGCCCCTCTATATGCTGCCAGACTGATCTTGAACTCCTGGGCTGCAAAGATTCTCCTTGCTCACTCAGCCTGCCAAATAGGAAGTTCACAAGCAGCCTAGGCCAGTGCACTGACCTCCTGGGATGATCCTTCAACTAAACGTCCTCTCTTTCCTTGGTCTTCTGTTCCTTACGCCTGGGGCAGGGCTCAGAAATCTGTACTTTAAAAGCTTGCTCAGCCGATTCTTGATCTGCAGCCAGGGCTGATACCAAGATAAAAACAGACTTGAGATTTACTTGCTGCTCTGTCACTCGCAAACGCAATCACAATGCAATCAAACAGAGCCACAAATCCCCATCCAGAAACACTTCCAAAGCAACACAAAGCAATTACAGAATACTTTGCTAAAATGAAGGCCAACGCTAAGCATAAACTGGGGCAGGAAAACCGCCAGATGTGAATATATTAAGCTTTATTTTAGGGGATCGCAATTGGAAATTGTTTTAACCACCAAGTGTAGGCGTTGTGAGTGGCAGATGGTGAGGGGCATTGAAAAGGAAAATGGCTGTGTCTAGCAATCCTACCTTAATCCAATCCTACCTCTTTCTGGTCCCTGTTAGGAATCACTGCATTGTTTCCTCGGTTCAGCTGGACTCGGGCTATACTGGATCCAACTCTCATTTTAATCAGGGCTTGATTCCTTAAAACAAATCGCATCTCTGGTGTTACCATTTTGAACTATCACAGTAAAGTCCCAAATGTATTGTGCACCCGCCTCACACACAGAGACTCATCACCAACCATCCCTATCATCAGTCTTGGAAGAGCCCTGAGTTTTATTTTGATTTTGTAGGTATCAAGAACGGGACCTCAGACCTCATGAGTACTAAGCATATGCTCAGCCACAAAGCTACATCCTTGGCCCAGCTCTGAGTTTTAAACCTAATTGTATGGACTCCTAGAAGCCTTAGCCATGGCTACAAAGTATTAGAAAGAATTGATCTATACATGGCCCATGTGGTCTTAGTCTATGGAACTCAAGACCATGTCTCAATGCAAGTAATCTTCAAAAAGAGCTACTGTATCTACCTGCTACTAAGTCTAAACTCTGGACTCTTCAGAGTCAATTCTAAAGGACTTATGTTGTCCTTCTGCAGTGTAAGATGGTACTTGGGATGCATAGGCAAGAGGCAACCTGGGCTCTACAGGAAATAAACAAGAATTTGAGATACACAGTTTGGGGCAGAGGAAAGCATGCAATCCAATGACCGACTGTAAACCCTGAAGGTCGTACACACGCCACCAATAAAATTCAGTGTGTTCTGGGACAGCACTGTCTTTACAGGCTGCTCTCAGTGTAGAGTTGCTCAGGGTGCTTTCTAGGGGGAACTTAGAGGAAGCCTTCTTACAGAAGGTCATTGAGCTCAGACACAGGCAGGTAAGAATCAGTCTGACACTCGGAGAGAGGCTGGATATATGGGTACCAGGAAAGAGGCCCGTTCTGGGCATTGTGAACTGAGTTTAGTGTACCAGAACAGTAGGATGAGGGAATGGAAAGTCCCAGGGGTTGTCTCTGAGGTCAATGTTCAAACCTCAGCTGATGAAACAGGTCTCAATATTTACCTCTAACATGTTTGTTTAGAATTCTGACATTTGAGCCGAGATGGCTCAGCAGGTGAAGGCATATGTCACCAAGCCTGATGACTGGAGTCTGATCCCCAGGACTCACACAGTAAAAGGAAAAACTGCCTGAAGCTGTCCCCAGATCTCCTCATGCCTACCTTGGCAAATTCATGCCCGCACACGTATATACATACAAAACAAATACACTGAAACATAATTTAAAACTTAGAAGAAAAATATCTGAGATCAGCCATTCTTCAGCCACCTCTTTGCCAGAATAGCCATGTAGTGTCGTCTCTCAAAGATGAGTGATTAGCAGGTGCCTGGCTGGCACCTAAGAAGAGAAACATACACATTAGTCATCCAGATGAATTTGACTACTTCCAGTGTGGCTGCTGTGTCTGTCCAGGTCACCTGCTCAGATATAATAGTAAAATCAGTCACCCCTGGGAGCCTATCCCTGAGTGGTATATTTCAACTACAATCTCCATAGTAACCTTTTCTCCAAACCTACACTGGCTTCCCAGAGATGCTTTCCAAACAAGAGTTATACAATGTAAGGTTTAATAAAGACTAATTGGGGAATTAGAAGAACTTTCAATTCACAAAAACCACCCAGGAAACTAACCTACAGGAGAAAGAAATAAGCATTGTTGGAGTCTAGGGTAAGGCTGGTCTTTCACAGAAGACAATACACATGTGGCCAGAAGTGAATCCCATAGCTAATTTTCATCAAAGGGCTGGGGAAGGGGGGTGCCTTTAATGTGATACCATGCCATAGGTGTCTGGTTCAATCCAGTCACCACTAACAAACAAAAACAGAAAGTTCAGTTCCGGAAAGAAAGGCATTTCCCTCAGCCTCAGCCTACAACAACCTCTTCCCCTCCCCCACTGATCTAGGAGGAAGCCCTGGGGACCTGATACTTCCTGTTAATAATCTGAACAATCAATTAGCTAGACCCTCAGCTCTTACGCCTGTAGCTCTTAGGCCTGTGTTCTAATGGGGAGCTGCCTCAGTTGCTATATTTGAAAGTGGCTGAGCAGCTCTGTATTTTCATAATAACTGCAGGTATCCGGACAGAAGGCAATGCCTTTGTAGGCATTAGAGCCTTCCTCCAGCCACAGCTGCTGGCCTGCTTACCTCTTACCTGCTTGCCCGTGGGTTTAGTTGGAGTCCAATGAAGCCCCAAGAATTCTACCTTAGAGTGGCTGAGGCAAAATGCAGAGGTTCTAAGTTTTGAAACTTCCTGTTTTCCTGATGCCTTGAACAGTCCCATTCCAGTGCACAGGGTCTTCAAGGTGATAATTCCCTTCTGTCCCTTGCCACTTTCTCCTGACTGATCTAGTGACTTTGAAAAGTATGAGTAAAGGTCCCTCAAACCTTAGGACATGCAGAGTCCCCCAACTTCCAACCAAAGCATTTGGCCAGGGATTCTCAACTTCTCATCTTCCACACCTCCCTCCTTCTCTCCTTCTTGAGCCTCTCTGTTTCTCTCCCTCCCTCCTCTCACCTCCCATCTGCTCCCTCTGTTACTCAGCTTTCTGGGAGCCCCATCCCACGTGCCCTCAAGCTCCAGGGTCTTTGGGATATAATTAGTTCTTTAATGGCATATACCTCTCCTGAGTAATTTCACAAAGGAGACTTCCTCCTCCATTTACAACACAACAGGTGCCCTGACTGCCTCCTTGGAAGAGAACCACAGGGATTTTCCTCTCCAGTTTATTCTTCCTTCCTCTCCTGCTCTCCCACAGAGAGGACAAGCAGGAAAACAAACAGGCTCCTGCTTACTGAGGCCTGAAGAATCCTTCTCCTGTTACCTTTGACCTTTTCCAGCACATGCCCATTTGCCCATAGTCTGAGCCAATGGACCCATGGCCTCTATTGACTTGGCAAGAGCAATACCCTCTTTATGTAGACTGCATCTAATGCTTTCTTTGACTGCTCAGCACACCTGCTGGAGAACTCTGACTTCGTGGTTTTGTTTCTTACACCCTTACCTCCATTTTCTGAGACAAAAGAACTTCGCCTGGCTGCAGATTCATCGGTTCTGGGCACTGACAACGTCCATATCTGTCAATGGGAAAGAGGTCGAGCCGTAGCAGGGTGAGACCATAGAAAAGTAGTCCTGTTAGGGGTCACAAGAGTAGTCTCTGGATACAGGGAAGTCAAGTCGTTCACCATCCACACACCCCGTCCCCCCAGACAGGGATTGTCTGTGTGTAGCCCTGACTATCCTGAACATCACTCGGGGCTATCCTTGAACTCAGATCCACCTGCCTCCTGAGTCCTGGGATTAAAGGTGTGTCACCACTGCCCTACTGAAATCGAAACAGGGGCTCACAGTGGGTAATAGTGACATAGTCTTTAATCCCAGTGCAGGAAGTAGAGGCAGGCAGGTCTCTGTAAATTGGAGGCCAAGCTGGCCTACACAGTGATTTCCAGGACAGCCTGGACTACGTAAAAAAACCCTGTCTTAAAAAATGAAAAAAAAAGAAAGAAAGAGAGAGAAAGAAAGAAAGAAGGAAGGAAGGGAAGGAAAGGAAAAGAAACATGGGCTGTAAGCCAACTGCCTCTTCTAGAAACTCCAGCTTCTTTCATACTGGACACTTCCCATTGGCCTTCTCAGAGAGACATACCATGTTGTAGAAAGAGTCCTGGAGACCCAGGATGAGGAGCTGCCTTCCTCTTGAACCAGACTAAAACAGATACACTTGGAGAAAGCAATACAGATGTTAAAAAGAAGAAGAAAGGCGAGACCATGACCCTTTCAGTAATACTCATAGGTCAAAGTCAGAAAAGTCAGTATGGAAGAACATAACTTACCAGAATTCTCAAGAACAGAAGTATTTTATATTTCAGGGTTTTTTTTTAATATTTGGGAATATTTGCATATTCCATAGGAGGTATAGTGGGAACAGGACCCTAAGTCTAATCAAGAAGTTCACACTTCCTAAGCCCTGTATGTACAGAGCCTGGAGGTAGGTTCAGATAGTATTTATGGTATCTTGACTGTGACTCTTCATGACATGAGTTGAGATTTAGAATTTCCTATCTGTGGCAGCAGATTGACATTCAAAGGCTTTTAACTTTGGGTTTCTGACATTGAGGCTTGGGAAGCTCATCTTGTGTGTTCCTTTAGTCAACCTAGGTTTCAGGCCATGAGCGTAGATCAGAAGGAATAAAAAAGCTGTAATCGAAAGAAAAGAAGACGCTAAAAATTCACTCACCGTTTTCTAGAAACATCCTCACTATCCATATGAGGCCAGGAGTTGTTTGACACCTCGGCGTGTTCTCAAACTCAGAGCTTCATGAGATGTGGGGACCCTCTCTCCAATGCAATGGCTGTCCATCCTTTTCTAAGTCTAGATATTTCCTTTCCCTGTCTGGAGACACGTGTGTACGAGACAACCCATTAAAGACAAGAGCAAGGGTGTTCGAAAGAGAAGGGGGAAATCCCTAAGTAAAACAGGAGTGGGTCGGGTGGCCTTTGCGATGCCCTTTAAACTCTGGCAGAAAACGAAGCAAACAAAAAACAACAGCTGCCTTGTTCTGATCCAATCTAATCTCTCAGAATTTATGTTCCTTAATTCTTCTCCTGGGCTCTCACACAGACAAAAGAAACACGCGGCCTTTGCCAAATCGCGTTCTACCCTGCCAAATCACAGGCCTGACCTAAAAGCCAGAGCCTGTGTCCCCTCGGGCTGCTACCCTATCACCTACTTGGGTGTGCTGGGCTCAGGAGGCATCAGGTAGTTTAAAGGTTGAATCTAGCTGGGAAGGTGCGAATCTGAAAGGATCCCAAGACATGATTGTCTATTATTCTTACAACTCGGCTTTCACACATTCATACACATGTTCTTCCCCAGAATTAAAACACACAAGCTCACTGATATCGGATGAAATTTTATAGAATGGCTACAAGGAAGTTGCTTTTTATATTTATCTCAGAACAAAGGAAGAATTTTTTTTTATATACTGAAGCCCCCATCAGCCCTAATGCACCCAAAGATAAATGCACAAGGAAACAGTTTAAAATCCCAAAGCCTTTAAGAGCTGGGGATCCAGCAAGGGCTTCAGGTTGCAGTTAGGGAAGACCTGTGAACCTATTTTAAGCAGAGGAGGTAATACACAGACAGCGTACTTACATCCAGAGCCCATACCTAAGTAGTCGTCCTGCTGAATATCCCAGTCTATCATTAGCCACCCTTCAGTGATATTCCAGGTCCCACTCACCACTCCCCCAGGGGCCAGGAATGCTGATATAAAGGTCAAAAGTTTGAATGAAGAACTAAGTGGAAGCAAATTACTTCTTCTCCACACCCTTGAACAAAGGGGATTTATTTTGTAAAAGCAAACATAAATGACAAGGAACACGTTTCTAAATCCTTCCCCTTCATTGCATAAAACTGATGTTGTGCCAGGGCACATTGGTGCTGCAGAGGATTGGTGTGATCCCTCACCTACAGCATGTGTGGTGAAGATAGATAAAACGCCCCTCACATTTGGAAGATCAATACCCTCACAGACACTGGGCTGTTGCCCACCCACAAGCAAGGTGCAAGCATACTGCCTTCTCTTGGTTTGAGTTTGGAGTATAGCACATGCACATGCGCAGGGGCAGTGGCAGTAGGGGGCTGGAGAAAGCAAAATGGAGTCTCTGATCAACCCTGTTTCTCTCTGGCAACTGTTCAGGAGTTACAGAGCCAGCATTTGGAAAGGAGTTGAGATGGGCGAAATATTCTTGTGAGAGAAAAATAATCACACTACTCCAGGTAAAATGCACAGATAAGAGAAGTGAATGGTCTGAGCCATCTTTCTTTGGCAATGCTGGATTTTCTCATCCTGATACCTCAGAACACACATATGTCAATAGGAAGAACATTGTTTTATAAGTGGTACAATACTGATGTGCACAGCGTAGCCCAAATGCCAGTGTCCATGCTGGCTTCTAAATAGCTAATAAGTGAAGAAACAATGTCCTTCTGTAAATGGTTTTATTTTTATTATATGATTATATGTGTATGTCTGAATATGGGTATGTGCAAGTAGCCTTGGAGGCAAAAGGCATTAGATCTGCAGGAGCTAGAGTTAAGTTATGAGCTTCCTTCCCCCAACATGGAGGCTGAGAACCTAATTCATCAGGTCCTTCACAAGACCATTACAACATCCTAAGCACGGAGTCACCTCTTCAGACAGTGAGGTAACAATTTCAGTTGTCTGCCTCGGAAACATGAGTTTCTTGGATGTTAATATAATCCCACAAACACACTCTAAATAGGGCTGCCAAGTACAAATGTAGGACACTCAGGACCACTTGTTTTCCAAATAAATGATTCATAACCTTTACTACAAATATGGAATGGTATATATGCACCCTAAAAGTATTTACCTGGACAAATAGTGAGACCCCATTTCCGAGAAAGAGAGAGAGCAAGGAATGGAGGGAGGCTTAGGGATAGAGAAAAACAGAGACTGAAATTTACCTGAACAACACCACCTCAAACACACACACACGCACACACACACACACACACACACACGCACGCACGCTAACACACACACATACATGCACACTCATATGCACACGTATGCGCGCTCACACACACACACACACACACATTTTCTCCATCTAGCAATTAACACCCGTGACCTTTCCTCAAATTATTTTTCTTGCTAGAAATGCCACCCCCTCTGCATAGTTCTTTAAATCATGCTTACCCTCAAAGTCCTCTCTGAAGGTGTCTCACACATGCTGTCACCTCCCTTTTGTGAATACCTAGCATATGCTAACAGAACCCTCTGGGATGCTGTGGTCTATGGCCTTATTCCAGGATCACTTCCTAAGCTTGCATGACCTCTCGTCACATAAGGCAAGCCATTTGGGACAATACCCCACACTGCATCTTGCCTGAGACTAGCTGCTGAATAAAGGACAGAAAAACTGTTTGATTTAGGCAACAATAGTCAATAAAGAGAAGATCTTACATCACTTCCTCCCAACTTCTGCCAAGAGTAGAGAGAAAACATCTCGAAGGCTCAAGATAAGTGAATAAATAAAGCAAATATTAAATACTTTGCACATAAATTAAGGATAAAATTTGTGAGTGGGGTGAGTCCACACCCAAATTCAGAATTAGGAACAGGGTAAGAGGGATGGACACACAGCTTTGAGAATTTGCTTCTGTTGAAATTCCTGTCACCATCTGAATTCTCTGCAATTGCTGTGAGATCCTTGGAGTGTTTAGACATGAGGGACTATGGCATGACCCGAGCCAAACTAAGCTCATGTCAGAGAAGAATTGGGATTTGAGAGGAAAGTTACCTGTCTGTGTCATACTGTGGGATAAGTCAGCTGGCTGGTCCCCAAGCAGAAGTCTCCCAGTGTTTGTCTGTTCGGGAGGTAAGATTTTAACTCTACTCATTAGAAAAAAAAAAAAAAAAAGGCATCTGTTTCTTTCTCTGAAAAATGTTGACTTTTAGTCGGAAATCAGAATCCGAACTAGAAACACTAGCTATGAATAGTGGATATATTTGCCTTTTCCTGTGTGTAACCTATCAGGGAAGCCATGTTGAGCCATGGCTCAGGCACATAAAAAAAAAAACCATAAAAGGTATTCAATCCCAGACTGTTAACCAACGGCAGTATCAGAATGCATGTGCCTGTATACATACATTATATATGCAAATGTTATTTTAATTTAGGGTGTGGGAAGAATTATTTATTTGTTTGTTTGTTTGTTTATGGTTTTCATTTTTGCAAGGTTTTTTCCAATGGTATTTTGGTTTGTTTGCTTGGTTTGGGGTTTTGTTTTGTTTTTGAGACAAGGTTTTTTGGTGTAGCTTTGGAGCCTGTCCAGGAACTCTCTCTGTAGACCAGGCCAGCCTCAAACTCATGGAGACTATCTTCCTCTGCCTCCCAAGTATAGGATTAAAGGTGTGCAACACCACAGCCCAGTCAAGAATAATTTATTAACATTTAATGAACCTCCCCATTTGGTTTCAAGTCATCAGGACAAGCCCCCCCCCCAACACTGGGACGCCCTAGAACACCCTTAATCTCCTCTCTTCTATTGAAAGATTTGATTTTTACCATGGCAGGCTGCTTAGAAAGCTTTCCTTTTGTAGAACTTTGTAGTAACCCTGGAAGAACAAAAGGATTTGTAGTCTACTACACAAACACTAACTCCCTAGTCAGCATGGGAAAAGACCCATGAAGTTAAGTGTCAATGTAGAGTATGTTCTGATGAGAAGTCTAGCATACCAGGACAAGTATTTGTCAGGATGTTAATATTTTTAATTAGAAAGCATACCATTATAGTTTGTTATTGATTTTTTTTCTACTTAATATTTATCTCTAAGTGTTTGCCCATGTTACCAAATGCCATCCTAAAACCTAATTTTCAAGAGCTGTCTGTAGTACGGCTAGTTCAATGCTATAATAACTGTCTGGACATGACTTTCATGTGAATCAGCCTTTGCATAAATTGAGTCTTATATCCAGTAGGAGTAAGGTCAGAGCTAAAGCAAGGAGCCAACTACCTAGAGTCACATGTTCATCTCATAGGACAGAGCCATCAGCGTCTGCTCAAAAAGGCCTTCTATGTGGATTCATCTTTATCTCAGTGACTTCTTACATAAAACAATCATCCTATCGAGGCAGATTAAGAGATCTGACTCAAAGGGCACCCAGGGATTGATTTCATCAGCCTCCCTCTTGGCCAAAGAGTTCTAAAAACGAAGTCATCCCCTTTTCTCCCCAGACAAGTTCAATTTACCTACTCCACCCGGGGCCAGGACTTAAATTCCAGGAAAACACAACACAGAATAAAATACAAACTTCTAAAATAGTGGGTTGCAATATGGGGGTGGGGGGCAGAGTCCTGAAAATTTGGGCCACAGAGAAAGCTTTTTGAATGCGTAGCAAACCAAAAATTAATTCAGAATCCTTGTGCATTAACCTGGGGCACTGCTGGCAGCAAGTACCATCTCAAGTGACTTTAGTGTAGCATTGACTGTGACCACAACAGACATGTTTTGTACTCTTACTGTATGCAACAATAAAACCTCAAAATACCTTGATTGCAGTGTCTTTACTGTGCATACAAGTTTCCCCCCTTATATAGACATAATGGCTAAATATAGAAAACAAAGACACAATGCTTTCCTACTACCATGCCTTGGCATATGCTGATATCAAATTAATATGTCTTTGGGTTGTGTTATGTTAGAATGTTTGATTTTTAAAACTGTTGTTTGGGTTGCTGACTCAAGTTTCATTTTAAAAATAGTTAAGTGAATTTTGTCTGGGGATCAAAACAAAATTTTCAACAATTTCTGAAATGGCCCTAAACAGACTTCTATAGGTTTTGAACTATATATTTATGCAAAGTGGTATTCTCAGCACTGATGAGTAGAAAATCAAAATATGGATCAACTCTGATAAATGTTGAAGATACTTTATATGCTGCAGTATCAAATGCTCAGCCAAGATTGAAATCTTTATGTAAAATAACAAGCACATTCATCTCATTAGTACAGTTTGCTTTTTTACTTTATCAAATGGTATATGTATATCAAACACTTGTTTTAAAATTAAATTATTCATGATATATTTCCAGTAAATATTTGAATATCTACTTTATATATTTCTTTTCCCTTTTTGTATGTGTATGTGTGGGCACATGCTATGATGGATGACCTCAACACCTATGCACTTGAGGGCAGCAGTAACTGGACTTAATGGGTTTTATCAAAAAAAATTTAAGATGGGAAATTGATAGGGGTATATGTTGGGAGTCTATGGAAAGAGTTGGAGGAGAGAAATGAGTGGAGGATATGATTATATTTCATTGTATATATGGAATTCTCCAAAGTCTAGAAAAATTATAGTTTAAAAAATAACAGGAGATGGATTCTGAAGGGAAACATGTTTTGTTGTTATTTGGGTTTTATTTTGTTTGGCTTTGTTCTTGTTCTGAGAAAGGGTTTCTCTGTGTAGCCATGGCTATCCTGGAACTTGCTCTGTCGACCAGGCTGGTCTCATACTCAGAGATCTCTGCTTCTGCCTCCAAGTGCTAAGATTAAAGGTGTGTGATACCAGAGCCTGGCAGGAATTTTTTTTAAAAAAAAAGACTCCATGATACCCGACCTGAACATCATATTTGTTAAATGTAAATGAAATCTGTTTTGTAAGTTCCACGCAGTGCTTACGCTCAGTTGAACATTTTTAAATGATTTCATATTATACATCTGGTGACACGCAGCAACCTGTAACTTCACATTGCTAGTGATTTTTCCCTCTTCACTGAAGCTTAGGGGACGGAAGCAGGTCCTTCCATGGTCACACACCTTGATTGTAAACTGTAAGAGGGATCTTCTGGGTTTTGTTTTGGGTCTTGCTGTGGGCACTAATAACATGGTCAAGAAGACGCAGATAACTCAAGTTCCTTCCACACTAGCGTGACCTGCTGTTCCCTTCCAAGTTTAAACTCAGCTTGGTTCTTGGCTTAAGGAAGGCCAGCAGGCTCCAGGACAGGCCCTCTGAAGAAGGCGGAGAATACTAAGTAACATTTCTATTCTGCAATGTCCTGACCTCCGTTCCCTGGATGTAACTTAATGTGCACGCCATTTTGGAGGTGTAAACCACATCTACTGTGGTTTATATACAGTTATGTTTTGTTTTATTGAGACAGGGTCTACTGTAGCCCAGATTGGCTGTGCTTCCTCTCTGTGCCTCCTGAGGGCTGTGATTACAAGCATGTCATCACACTTAGCTTTTGTATTTTGCTATCTGGTGAACACAGCCAGTCATGTCAGCACAAGTTTGAATGTTCCTTCCAAAACTCTTGCTGAGATGTAATGCCATTATAACTGTATTAAGAATGAGACCTTGAGAGATGACTGGCCTGTCAGGGATCTGCCTTCATGAGTAGACTGGTGACAGTGATGTTATATGGAGAGTGGGTCGGCTGTCTTGAGAGTAGGCTCCTGAAATTGAAAGCTTGCTTCCTCCTTCCTTTCTATCTCATGAACGCTTTCCTGTCCTTCTGCCATTATTACAATGCTACATAGAGATCTCCCTTTACAGGTCCTAGAACATAGTCTCCTTAATCCGACAGTAGTTTTGGAAGTTTTTTTCATTTTGTTTTGTCTGTTAATGTTATGAGTAGCCCACAGAGATGACCACTCAAACATTATTTATAACCAATTGAAAGTCTTTATTCCAACCAGCTGGGACTATGCCCAGATATCTGGGCACCTAGTGTGTCCTGGGCATCTGAGTGTCCAGAAGATGAGATATCTGAAGGCAGAAACCAAGTCCTGGCACCAAGCTCTGCAGCTCTGGGGTTGGGAGGGGTTGAGGAGGAAGGTGGGGAGGGGGGGTGAGGTTTCACTTAAGCAAGGAGTTTGACAGACGCTAAGATAAGCCCTTAGCTGGAATGGGAGGTTTGAACATTTAACAGTGCTAAGATA
Organism: Phyllotis vaccarum; assembly: GCA_033318265.1. NCBI lineage: Eukaryota > Metazoa > Chordata > Mammalia > Rodentia > Cricetidae > Phyllotis > Phyllotis vaccarum. The sequence continues at coordinate 146,240,781 of JARWLC010000002.1, forward strand.
CCTTAGCTGGGACATCCTGACCTCTTAGAAAGAACTGGGTAATTTTTCATGGGATTTTCCATCAAGGAGATCAAATTCTAGTTAAACCTGAAATGGCCTCAGCAGAAATCCAAGATGGAAGAACCTCTGCCCTCTCACAATAATGCTTTGTCTGAAGTTTCTATTTATTTTTGTCTTTATAAGTCTTTTGCTTATATGTTATGGTTCCTGACTTGTGTTTCCATGGCATTTCTGTATGTGAAATGTGTGGATCTCTGTGAAATTTCTGCATCTACATGTGTTGTTTGGTTTTACTTTGGCCCTTCTTCCCTCTGTGCTTTGTCCTATTCTGGTTGTTTGTGTTTCTATTGTTTTATTTTATTTTATTTATTTATTTTTTTAAGATACCTGTTTGTTTTCTAACCATCAAAATAAAGGGTATGGATTTGAGGAGAGAGGAAGATGGGGAGGATCCAGGAGTTAAAGGAAAGGAAATGTAATAAAAATACATTATATTAAAAAAAAAATCTATGTTTAATTAAAAAAAAATCCAAAGTCTGATCTGCGGTATGTTCTCACAGCATCAGAAAACAGATTAAGTAGTGGAAATCTAAGGAATACAGGATACAAGGTCATTATCATTCCCCATGTTATCTGCTGTTACAGGACACAGCCTGAGTTCCCAATTAAAAGATAAGGAGATAGACCTGGACAGTCAGCACTCTCCATCCTGAGAGGGATTTCTAATTGACTGGTGGTAACTTCCTAGACTGTCAGAGACTCACTCTCAGACCTTGTCCAGAGCATGGAGGAAAGGAGGTGTAACTGTCATAGATGATGAGGTCAGAATTAAAACCCAGCCTATCCAAGGGCCCCTGAGAATTGTATTTTTTTTCCTCATTTATCTGGTACCCAGTGGCTGGCACAGTACCTGATGCCTAACAGATAGGGGACATACAATCAAATGAATAAGGCATCATTGCAGTCCACCTTACTGGTTTTCTAGTTCTCATCATTTCACACAAACAGGAAATGGTCTTGAGTAAAGTATAGCCAACCCTTCAATGAGGTCAAAATGAACCCTAAAAGGAAAGACATCATCCCAGCACTGGGAAAGCCATTTCAAACAAGAACATTGGAGATGCTGACTCCCCACATCATGCTTGACCAGCAGGATATTATGTGTTGTCCACAGGTAAGAGATGCAGAAACAGTGAGTATATAGATAAGTAGAAAAAGATGGACAGGAGGAAGAAGACACGTTGGAAAGGAGAAGGAGCAGAGAAAGGTATCTTTCCACTGTGGACACTCTAAATGCTAGAGAGGAGAGAGATTAGGGAGGTGTGTTGTGTTCCCTCTGCTATTTGTCATGGCAAACTTGGATAATTTCCTTACTGAAATACCTAAGTTGGCCCTTTGGTAGGACCATGAGGGAAACCAGAAGGGGCTCAAACCCTGACAAAAGAAGTCGCAGGATAGAATCTTACCTCTGCCAGTTGTCAGCAAGCTATATCAATGGATTTTTTTTAACCTTAAGTATTATTTTATAAAAACAATATTTGTAAGGAAGTAATTAAAATATGTGTTGCTATGCTAATATGACAGAAATGGCACAAGGGGAAGGTAGTGGGAATACACTGGACTGGTGCTGTCATTTTGTTGTTTTTTTTCAGGTTGTTGTGTTTTATTGGAACTCAGTATTCCCTCAAAGCACATCGTGCCAGCTGAAGCATCACCATTAAGGAACCCTTAAAGGAAACAGTGACAAGGTTTATAAAGCACACATATGGAAGACAATGAAAATGAAAATGTTGCACCAAAAATGTTTTCTTGCCATAAAAAGAACTGGGGCTAAACACATGGCTCAGCAGTACAGAGAATGTACCTACTGCTCTCTCAATGATCTGAGTTTGGTTCCTGGTACCCACAGGAGGTTGCTCACAGCTGCCTAAATTCTAGCTCCAGGGGATCTCACACCTGTAGCCTCCATTGGGCACCTGCACAAGCATGTATAAGCCCGTACACAGACAACACATAAATAAAAATAATTTATTTTAAAAAGAGGGGGGTTCTCAAACAAAAAAAAATATAAAGAGATGGGGACACAGTAAAGAAAATTCAAAAGATGAGCTGCCAAGTGAGTTAATATATTTTAAGGTCTTAGAGCAGTGCTGGCCACAGGATAGGCCATGTGAGGTCTGTGGTATTGTCTTTGTTTTGCCGTCCATTCAAGCTGTAAGGATGGAGAATCACCTGATGTGTGAATCTGGAAAGAGACCAGGAAACCTCCAAACAACCAGCAAGGAATGGAAGAAAGCCGTCTGATAAGAGAGTTCCTTGAGGGAGGCCTAGAACAATGACTAGAGGAGATGAGGGAACAAGGGTTGGTACATTTATCAGAGGATACCCACAGGGGTGTAGAGAGAGACCCCTGCAGTAATTTAATAAGAATGGGCACCATAGACTCATGTCTGAGTGCTTGGTGACCAGGGAGTGGCACTATTAGGAGGTGTGGAGGTGAGGCCTTGTTGGAGTAGCTGTAGTATTGTTGGAGGAAGTAATCCTTGTGAGGGCGACTTTTGAAGTCACAGATGATCAAATCAGTCCCGGTGTGACATTCTGTCTTCCTTCTGCCTGCCAATTTAAATGTCAAACTCTCAGATCCTTCTCCAGCACCATGTTTGCCTGCACGCTGCCATGCTTCCTGCCATGATAATAATGGACTGAACCTCTGAAACTGTAAGCCAGCCCTAATTAAATGTTTTCCTTTATAAGAGTTACTGTGGTCATGGTGTCTCTTCACAGCAACAGAAACCCTAACTAAGACAATCCCAAAGATATTTTAGAGTTTTTGCCCAAGGAGAAAGGTCACACAAACTTGCAGATTTGGAGAAGATTTTCTCTGGAATCCACAGAAAGCAACACCTGGTGGTTGTCAGTTTAATGAATGATGGAGAGAAACAGAACTCCAGCTGTTGTAGCCCCCACTCTCACAAAGGGGGAAAGATGTACTAGTTCCAACTCTGCTCAGACCTTTCCATATCTGGTCGCTGAGTCACTAATTTAGAAGGCACAAACCATCATTACTATTGAACAGAGGGTTAAACTGAGCCCACACAAAGAAGGTATGTTTTCCTAAGGACACACAGTAGCAACTGGCATGCTGAGACATGCATTTTTCTTGTGTTCTAAAGATACCATAACTCTAAGGATAGGCCATGTGAGGTCTGTGGTATTGACTGTTTTGCTATCTATTCAAGCTGTATGGATGGCCCAAAACTGCCAACAGTGGGGACATCTAAGACTGAGCAAAATGAGTGAAGAGTTTGGGGGCGGGGGTGAGGGACCTGGCTTGCCCTATCCTGCCTCCACTTGAACAATCATAGCCTTCTGACTGTCAATGCAGTGAGATTGTGGAGGTACATTCTTCTCCTAGTGTGGCTACATCAAAGTGCCACCCCAGGAGCCTGAAAAACATCAGCAAATATGATCAACCACAGCTCTAGAGTGTATGTCCGAAACTAAGGTGTCCTTGGAGCTAGCTTCTCCTCGGAACTCTATGAGGGACTCGGACTTATCTCTCTCCCACTTTCAGGGATCAATTGATGGCCATTGACTCCTTTGATTGTAGAGGGACTTACTCCAATGCCTGCTTCTCTTTACACAGTGTTTCTATAATGATACCGACTTCTGCATGAAAATTCCACCCTAGTCCTGATTGACTCCATCTAAACCAATTATATCTGTAAAGAGCTCATTTCTAGACGAGGTCACATCTGAGGTTCTAGATAGGCATGGATTTGGGGTGAAAATATTCAGTGTAAAGAAAAGCTTGCTGTAACACAAGGAAGCCTGAAAGGGTGAGGAAGATGGAGGGAGACCAGGTGAAAAGAAAGCAATCAAACTCCAGACACCCTGAGGACAGGGCCCAGGAGCACATGTGTATAGGGTTCCATTGAGAGGTGTCCAAGAAAAGGCCAGGAAAGAATATCAAGTAGCCACCAGGGGACTGGGCAAGAGTGAGCTCATGAGTGATTTGCCATGACATTAGTAGAGTGACAGAGGCAGAGACATGACTTCTAGGGGCTGAAGAAGTCAAGGTGGGAAGGATAGACTATGGAAGTGACACTACCACTGAGGAGTTTGCTCTGTGTGGAGGGCTGAGGTAGGTAGTAGCTGGAAGAGAGGCTGGGCCATGAAGACCATTTTAAAATGATTGACAACTCAAGATGGTAATATACTAGGCTAGAGTCAGCCCAGAGTAAATGTAAAACTCATATGTAAATGAAGAGGAAATTAATAAACAGGAAGCCTGAAGTGGGTGTCAACTGGGGCTGTTGGAAGAAAAAGTCTTAGACAAAATAGGGGGACAGTGAGGTATAGAGTTGGAATTTCACATCTGTGGGTTCTGTGCCCACAGATTCAATCAATAGCAGACAGAAAATACATTTTAAAAAATTGTGTAGTGCCAGGCATAGTGGCACATACCTTTAATCCCAGAATTCAGGAGGCAGAGGCAGGTGGATCTCTGTGAGTTCAAGGCCAGCCTCACCAGTCTACATGGTAAGTCCCGGGACAGACCCTGTCTCTAGTTCTTAATTAATTAATTAAAAATGTGTAGTGCTAAACATACAAAAACTACTTTTTCTGGTCATTATTCCTTAAACAATACAGTGTTAGATTCTATAGTCCAGGCAGGCTGGCTTCAGATTTGCAATCCTCCTGCCTTAACCTCTAACAAATCTGGGATTATAGGTCTACCCCTTCTTCCCAAGCTATGAATTCCTTTTAATCACTTTTGAGCTTATGCTAATGAGATGCCAAATACTGGGATATCTAGATTTCCCCCAAACCATGGTACATGAAATCCGGTCTCAATACAAGACAAACACCCATGAGCATGAATGTATGCGTTCGAGAGCAGCACATGTGCACACATACATACATGAACACAGAGGCATATAGCTCAGGGTGTGGCTCCATAATAGAGCACATTTTTGGCATACACAAGACCTAAATTTCATAATTAGAATTATAAAGCAGATAAATAATAAGAAAATACAAACTCACAGAAGTGAAGTAATATATATTAAAAAAAAAAAAAAACATTTATATGGTCCAGTAGTAGAATGCCTGCTCAAAGATGTGCCAGGCCTTAGATTTGATGCTTAGTATTGCAGTGAGGAAGGAAGCGGACAGATCAAGATCACCTGTGTAAAAGTATGAAAAATAGATTGCTTTTACACTTGCATGGTGTGACATTTCAAATCTGGGGGACTCATGCCCTAAAGAGAATAGACAGGGGTTAACCACTAAACACCAAGAGGCACCAGCACTCCAAAGTGAGCAAAAAGTACTAGTAATTCACAGAAAAGGAAATCTAAGAGACTCTTAAATAAGTGACTTGATAAAGAAAAAGAAGATCCCAACATCTCAGATCAAAGCATCAGACCTGTTGGTGAGCACACCTTGCTGACTTCACCATGAACTGGATCACTACAGGAACATCTGTCAGAATGGTCTGCTGAAGGCTACGTTATGCTCAATTAGAAGACCATGCACTGTGAAGTCATAATGATGATCTCACATGAGGTAGTGTTGTTCACCGTGTGAATCAATCAATACACATGTGGTTTCTTCTCGGGGTCAGAATACACAGCACCAGGGGCAAAGAATTGGAAGAGAGACCCCCCCCACACACCACGTCACACCTAATGGCCATTTACAGTGTTTGCTTCCCAATCATGGACTTGAAACACTTGTCACTACTGATTTCCAAGAAAAGGATGCATCCCCCAAGGGTAGAAAGATGTATTTGGAGTTGGAATAATTCGAAGTTGACGCCATCACTTGACTGTTTTAATCACACTATGTCACTATTTTGGGCTTTGCATCTGTCAAACTGATAGCCAGAGAAAGGGGTTATCATCTTGGCAGAGAATAAAAAAAAAAAAAAATTCAATTTCTCAGACAAAACTGGGTTCCTAACACAGGATGGGAGGGATATCTGTGTCTGTAATAAAAGGTATTCCCTGGGACATCTTTCAGCATTTCATGACTGTTTTCAAATATCCTTTCTCATTCCATAGACATACACATTGGGACAGATTTCAGGTGATCAAATCTATTAGTAATGCTGGCCACTCACAGCAGAAGAAACTGGCCACACCCTACTTCAACAAGACCATATCCCCCTATGAAGCTATGGGGCCATTTTCATGCAAACCACCACAGACTCCTACCTTCTAAAGTCTAATGTGAGGAATTTCCTTTGTTTTATGGGTTACTTACTGATGGATTGCACATCTTCTTCTATAAGTGGCCAGCTCATGTTCATGGGTACTTAAATTTACATACAAGAGAATGACACCTGGGATCTCAAGGGGCGATGTTTGTGGTGATCGAAGGACTTGGTAAGTATCCATTTTGGGGAAAGTGTTTGCTATATATACAGTTGCACTTTGCTGAACAGGAGCATGGTTATCATTTGAGTGTGGACCCATTAAATACGGGTAGGAGAATGGAGCTCAAGAGCAGATGTCATTTTAGTGTCCTGCTGTCCTCCTTGCCCCCATCCCCTTTGCTCAGGGATCCCCCTTGTCTCCCTTTGTATTGGTTTGTATCAGGGGCACTCACATGTCCTAAGGTGAATTCAAAAGCAGGAGGTCAGTGGCCCAGGTCTCGCTGCTCACCACTTAGAAGCCAGTTCACAGGAGGTTGGACTAGTAGGAAGGAAACCGAATTTAAGGCTGGTCCTGGGAAGCCAAGGACAAAATCATCTTCAAGTTCCACCTCAGGGGGATGCAAAAGGCATTTTAATAGGTGGAGCAGGAGGAACTGGCCAGGAAAGCAGTGAGCTAAGTGGGGTCTTCTCACAAAGTGCAAGTCTCCTTTATAAATTCTCCTGTCTGGCTAGAACTTACAACTGACCTCAAAGCCTCAAGGCTAGTTCTTACACTTATTCAAACCAACACTTTGCTCTCCTGTAAGTAAAACCTCAGAGTAAGTTGTACATTCTGTGTGAGGTGATGCACAGAGAGCATAAGGTCAAGTGTTGTACATTGTGGTCTTACCTGAAGGTTCCCAGATGTCACAGTAAGGCCCTCCAAGTCTAAAGGAAAAGCTGAAACTGGTGGTATAGACCAGATAGGCTGTAGCAAGAGACTCCATGACAGAGACCAAGGTTAGCTTGGACTACAATATAAAGAGGCCCTCTTAGAAAAAATAAAGGAAAAATAGAAAGAAAGGGAGAGAGGGAGGAGAGAGAGAACAGATAGCTGGGATGGAGGCAGGAGAAGAGGAGGAGGTTGGGAAGGGGAAGAGAGGAATGGGTGAGGGGAGAAAGGAAGGGTAGGGCTGAGCTACATGATAATCTGTTGTCTCTGAGAGAAGGGGGGATGGGGAAAAGATGAGGTTAAAGAAGGAAGACAAACAATTTAGGTGTTTGAATTCCAGAACCTTATTTTAATTTAGCTTCTCTTTAGCATTAGCAATGCTGGCCGAAGGAAGAGGACAATTTTGTTTAAAGCCAACAAAGCCCCTTGGGCAGAAAGGTCATCTGATCACTGGTGACACAAGGCTTCAAGGACAGTCTTCCAGGGATGCTCTGTTAAAAAAAAAAAAAAAAAAAAAAAGATGGAGTGGTGGAGCCCAATGTCCCTCTACCTCTCTGTCTCAGGCTAGCTTCCTCCCTCAGCTTCCTCCCGGCAGCCCCACCCTGCTCTGGCCTGGGAGGCCTAGTTACCTTCCTGACTGGCTCCTAGGGCCTTCTTTTGGCTCCTGGGCCTGTCAAGACCTCAGGCTATCTCCCCCAAACCCCACATTAGACTTCCTTAGGTCTTCAGCATTAGTTCCTTAATTGGTCCTGTATTTTAAATAATCCCCTCTGTGGCTTTTGTCCTTGAAGCCCCTGGCTGAGAAGGTGAGGAAGTTGGAAACCAGAAATTTGCATATCAGTCAGTTAGGAAAACATAAGCTCTTTGTCCCCCAAATTCCACTTCCGGAATGCCTCCTGTCCCCTCACGAGTTCCAGTAGTGCTTGAGTAAGATTATTCATTGCCACACGGTTGGTAAAATAAAAAATTGGAAACTACCTAAAAGTCCAGTATTGTTGAGAGGTGGGACAAATAGATTTAGACACGGTCATGAAGTCACCTCATATGCAGTCCCTTCGAACAATGAGGACGTTCTTGTGCGCAGATTCGGATCAATCTCTAAGAGCCCAGTGTGAATAAACACCACCACACACACAATAAATACACAGAGCAGACTCACTTATCTTCATAACGACACCTCTGATAAGACAACCAGATTGTCACCCTGGAAACTAAAGAGGTGGAGAAAGGAGAATTTTTTTTTCTTTGCTTACTCTTTAGTATTTTCCAATTAAAAAAAAATATGCCAGGGTCACATACTTATTGAAAATAAGTGTTCTTTTTTTTAAAAAAAAAAAAAACAAAAAACACCCTATACTGTTTACAAAACACACACATGCAGGTGTGGGATTGGAACCATGACAGAGTAAATACAAAACAAAGGAATGTATTCTTTTAAAGATGCTTCATGGCTGGAGCTGTGGCTCACAGGTTAAGAGCATAGACTGGCTTTGCAGAAAACTCAAGTCTGATTTCTAGCTCTGATGTTACATAGTTTTCTATCAGGAGCTGAGCTCTAGGGGAATCCAATCCCTCTGGCTTTTACATAGCCACACAGAACACACATACACACCATATACATACACATACACACACTCATACACACACATATACACATACACACACTCATACACATACACCATATATACATATACACACTCATACACACATACACACACACCCATACACACATACATACACACACTTAAAAACAATGAACTAAGGGGCTACAGAGGTGGCTCGGTGGTTAAGAGCACCAGCTGCTTTTACAGAGGACCCGGGGTTCTGTTCCCAGCATACACATGGTGACTCATAACTATCTCTAACTGCAGTTCCAGGGGATCTGATACCTACCTCTGACTTCCACGGCATCATGTATATAGGTGGTACACAGACAAACATTCCGGCAAGCAGGCATACACATAAAATAAGTTAAGAAATAATAGCCTAGAGATCCTCAATAGCCTGACCAGACCTGAACTCAGATCGGTGTCTCACTGAGCCATCAACAAAGAAGCTTCCTTCTGCAGTTAGTAGATGGGAACTAATACAGAGCCCCCAAACCAGTGTACGGAGAGTGTGAGACCTTGAAACTCTCAGTCCTAAATGGGATGTCCTCATGAACCCCTCACGGTTCAGGAAGAGAAGCTGGAACAGAGAGGGAGGATGACACTAGTGCATTGGGAGCACCACACATATGAATGGACTCCGAGACTGTGGCAGCAAGCATAGGATCTACATAGATCCAAACTAGATGGAGTTCCGGCACTGAGAGGCAGAGTAAACACAAATGCCCATCCCCAACCGGAAGCTACCTGGAACTGGCCGCTAGCAAAGGGAAAATTAGCTTCTCCAAAAAACTCACTTACTGTACAAACCACACTTGAGGGCCGACCCTTGTCCAGCAGTATGTAGCCAGCACAAAGTGAACTCAAGGGTATTTTTGCAGGGTGTTTGTTGGTTTCATGTTGCTTTGCTTGAGCTTGTTAAAAACCTAACAGGCCTTTTGTTTGTATATTATGGTTTCCAAGTTTGAGTTTTTGTGGGTTTTGTTTGTACGTGTTCCTCATATTCTTTCTTTTCTGTCTTTTTTATTTGCCCGTTTGTTTTCTTAAGAGAGTAAGAAGATATAAAGTTGGAAGGATGAGGAGGTGGGAAAAGGAGGTGAAAATGGTGAGAACACTGTATGAAAACAACTTTAGTTTCAATAAAAAACAAAATAAAAAGTATAGTAATGATAAAGTAAAATTTTAAAATATCTCATTGGGACAATAATAGTAAAGCAAAAACATTCATAGAAAAAAATATTAACATATAAAGTTTAATAAAAATAAGTAAATTATAAATTTGTATATAACTGAACCTAAATTTACACAGGAAAAACAGTTGTGTGAATAGAAAAATTTAAATATAGACGTTTCAAACAATTCTATCAAGTCTGGTATGAATGTTATGTATTTTTCTTCAACAAATTGGAAACTTCAAGTTCTTTTTAAAGACTCATAGAACATACAAAAAAATTGCCTACAATTACAGAAGGCAGGAGAAATCTTCACATTTTTCGGAGAACCCAGGGCTGTCAGGGCATGCTCTCTGTTGATTAATAATCAACAATAAAGGGGCTGTTTCTAATACACCTGGGAAATTTAATCGCCCATGCTTGAGTTATCTTAAGTAGAAATGATAAAATGTTTGTATCATACCAACAATGATATATTAAATATCAACGTGTGCAAAGAATATTTAGTGAGAAATTGGTAAATGAATGTAATTGCTAACGAACAAGAATAATTAAAAACCCCTGAGAGTCAGTTAGTGGACTATTCATTACTCAAAATGAAAAAAAAAAAAATCCAGAATATAAAATAGAAAAAAAAATCTAAGTGCTTGGGAAATAAAAGGTAGAAGTATCTCTGTGAGTTTGAGGCCAGCCTGGTCTACAGAGTGAGTTCCAGAACTGGAAGGGCTACACAGAAACCCTGTCTTGCAAAGCCAGAAAGAAAGAGAGAGACAGAGACGGAGAGATCAATTTTGAAATTGATACTTGTACCTGATTTCTTCCCACTTAGAGAACTCATGAACTCCCCAATGGACAGAGAAGCACACAATTTAAAAACAAGGGTAACACTATATTAACGGGTTTGGGTGACTTCTGGGAAACAGTAGTCCCTAGAGGTCACTTTATACCTTTTATAACCACTCTTCCACCTGGCAGACGACCAGAGTCTTCTGGCCTGGGGGCCATCAGACATAGATGCTCCAAAAAGAGTCAGTGAGTACCACATGCAATTTGGCTAAAACAGGAGATCCCAAGACTTTCCTTCAGGAAACTCTCAGGGGAGAGACCACAAAACTGGCATCAGGGCAGTTTGCAGTGACCAGCCCACCCAGATCATTCCACAGCCAAGAGAGACACTAGCCAGCCTCTCCCATTTTCTTAATGCATCCAGCCACCTTTTTGTGCATTTGTATTCTTACAGTCATGTGGACCAAACCTAGGGTCTTGAGCATGCAAGGCAAGCATCCTACCATGGAGCAATGGCCAGCCCTTCCCAGCCTCTTTTAAGATACTTCACATTTAAATATGATCAACGAGATAGCTAAGGGTTACTTTTCTGAGAAAAGGTTCTTACACATTCTCAAGATATCTGAAGGGATGTATGAGTTGGAAACAGATTTGGAATGGTTCTTCAATCTTTCAAAGCTGACTTTTGAAACAACTTAAGCAGGGTCACATACACCGGATGTAAAATTGTAATGGAATTGGGGGTGTGTCTGTGGGGAACTGAAGTCTGCTGACCAATCTCTTGTCAGTCCAATGCAGAGTTTTTCTCTCCCCGTCTTTGTCCTGCTCCATCCCTAATGGCATCTCCGGGGCTCTCTTTCCTCCTCAGGCTTCTTTTGGGAAATAAGAAGAAGACTGGAAGCAGAAGTGGAGAGTCCTCAGGACACCTATCCATTCCTGCCTCAAATGCTGGCACATTTCTGAAAGCTACATCTGATTAGACTTGGCCCTCTTCCTCAGCTCCAGGTTTCACTGGGCTCCCCTACCACCAAGGCCTGCCTGCCTTTGCTCCTGCTGGTGGAATTGAATCATTGGGGTAACATTATATGCTGCCCAAAGTGTTCTCTGGCAAGTGGTGATCTTCATGAAACCAATACTAGATCCTTCTAACTGTAGAAATCTACCTAGCTGTTCACATTTAAATATAGGATATGTGAAAAGCCATTGGGAAGGCTTGGGGTTATGGCTCCTCAATAGGAGTATTTTCTAGGACACTCAAGGCCCTGGGTTTGATCTTCAGTGCCACAAGAATACAAACAAATAAAAAGGAGCATTAAGTAGTTGGGAACACTAAGATAATGGGGGAGGGCCGGGCAGTGATAGCACACTCCTTTTATCCCAGCACTGGGGAGGCAGAGGCAGGGGATTTCTCTGAGTTCAAGGCCAACCTGGTCTACAAAGTGAGTTCCAGGAGAGCCAAGGTTACACAGAGAAACCCTGTCTCTCAGGAAATAAACAAGCAAAGAAAGGTAAGGGGGAGGGGGCTGCAGAGATGGCTCCATGGTTAAGATGACTGACTGCTCTTGCAGAGGGCCTAGATTCGATTCCTAGCATCAGCTCACAAACGTCTGTAGCTCAACAACCTCTTCTAATTTCTATGGACACCAGGAAGGCATATAATACAGACATAAATGCAGGCAACACATGTATACAGGTAATATAAGTGAAGAAAGAAGGGGTGTGTGTGTGTGCGTGTGTGCAAGCTGCCCGATCCTGGGTGGCTGGAAACCTTTTGATGTCAACTGAAGGCTGGGAGATCTCTAAGACTTGGAGCACAAAACATAAAGGACATTAAAGAAGAAAACAACAGTAGTTCCCATCTGTCCCTTTGTCCTTGTGCTCTCAACAGTATGGCGTGACGTTGTGGAGAAAGGAAACGAGTGGTGAGGACATTTCTTCAGCATCTGGAGTTGCGCCCCATGCAGAGCATCCAACAGCAGCATGCTGGGTCCAGGGTTCACCACCCCAGTGGTCGGTCGGTCCGTCACAACCACTATGCTTGGATCTGGGTTTTGACATTTCTATTTCTATTTTATTGAATAAAAATGTGTTTTTTCATCCCAAAGACTCAAAGTTAGATGACAAGGTACAGTGTCTTTGCAAAATTAAGGTAACAGAAAGCTACCCTCGGGCTGGTGGGAAATACAGATACGGCGAGAACAAGAGTACCTGAGGTTAGAGGGATGTGACCTCCGACACCGGAAGGTGTAGATACTTGGCAGTAACAGTGCATCCAGTAACTGTGTCCAGCAGCTCTATTTCTAGCTACACACACTAGGAAAAAAAATCGTTTGTGCCCTAGGAGATAGTGGCATATTTAGTGTAGCACTTTGTAAAAGGCAAGAGGGGGAGGGGGGTGAAATAAGCGTTAATCAAATACACAACACATAATAATTATCAGCCAAAAGGAGCAGTATAGTAAACTTGAGGTAAGATGGACAAATCTCTGAAATGAAAAGGCAAGCTATAAGGAGAGCTGTCCCAGCTTTCTGTGGCACAGAACAGCTGCAGGGGTGAGGCCATTTCTTCTGCCTTTGGTGTTTGTGTCCTTTGCAGAACGCCCAACAGCAGCATGGGGGACCCAGGATTCATCACATCAGTGAATCCAGGTGCACCTGAATTTATCCCAGGCACCAGAACAAATGGGAATAGGGAATGCACAACAGCATTGAGATTTTTATGGCTCCACGCACATAAAATAAACGTATAAAAATACATGTGCATAAAACATAGCAAATCTGAATAATGAAGAAAGGTAAGGAAGAGGAGAGTGGGGAAAAAAGACAGACAGTGAACTGAAAGAGTTCTGGGGCTGTCAGATGTACTGCTAAAATTGTATGGTAAAGTTAAGCGGTTTTCAATGGAGTTATTTATTGTATTGTTCTGTTTTTTAATATATATTAAGAAATATTCATTTCATAATGAAAATATTTGTGAGCTCGCTGTAACTCCAAAGGGCACTTAAGGCATACAGTACCAAACCGGTCAAAGTCAGAGGCCTCCTTCACTCAAGCCACATCAGCCAGAGTCCCTGGGAAGTGCTGCAAGTAAACACAGACCCTGCATAAATATATGTCCAACTTGGAAGAGACTCTCTAACCTGTCAGCAGCCACCAAGTGGACCCAAAGAGAACCAGAGAATGCACCTGCGATGGTCAGTCTGGAGTGCCAGGCTCTGTGAGCCTTTAAACAGAGTGAGGCATGCCAGAAGCTCCAGGAATGTCATCCTGGAAAGTGGCAGCCGGCCAGTGACCACTTTGTATTCCATGAAGGGTATAAGTTCAGAGATAAACATGCTATTTGGCTCTCAGCCTTGTCTAGCTGTAGGGCAGCCCTGGCCATATAGATTCATTTTGAAAAGAACAATGTCCAGGCAATCATCAGCTGAAGGATACAAAGGTCTTTAGGCAAGACACAGACCCCCTGACCAGTCAGTCTCCTGCTGAACTGACCTTAGACTGAATTGGGGTAGCCAGGTACATCAGGCTCAACCAGTAGTGTGTGGGTTTTCAGACTCACTGGAGATTGGGGTCTTGGTCTGAATCCTGGGGATAGCACACCTAAGTGCCAACAAGCTGTGATCTATTTATGCTCACTGAAGTGAAGCAATAAATGGGCAAAGAGCTCATCTGTGACACTAAGCACAGCTTCTCTCTCACATGAACAGTCAACAAGCTCCTTGGCATTTCTGTTCCATTAAACATTGCAAATTAGAGTCCAAGGAGGAAGCTAATTTCCAATCAAACAGAAAAACCAAGGGGCCTGAAATCTGTTCTTCAGTTTTCGCCCAGATGGCTGTGTGGGCACACACACAGACCAGCTCACCCACTTCAAACAGAGCAGAGCTAAATACATAAAAATAAACAAGTGACGTGTTTCGGGGTATATTCATCCATTTCTGAAACAACGTGAGGGGTATGATTTGGATGCTCCCAGGGTACAGGTGTCTAAAGTAGGCTTACTTCCTGGCTTGGGTTCTCCTGTCACAAGTAACAACCAGTGGAAAGCACCCTGCAACCTTTCCTGGAGCCACAGAGTGTTCTGTCAGCAAGAGCTCAACAGCCACGTTTGAGGCTCCAGGTTCTCCTTGAACATAACATGTCTCATTAATCTCTTCCATCTGTCATTGTGTGCAGGAAAAAATTCTACAGGGAAATATAAAGGACTGACAAGATTTACTGCTTGGGCCTCTAATCCATGCTCAATTTGTAAGGGACTACAATTCCTCCAGATGGGACACATCTGAAAACTGGGTTTTCCTCAGTCCAAAAAACACTTGCAAAAACTTCCCAGTCGGCATGGGCATCATTCCCAAGTGTGGCAGCATGCAGATGATCCTGTGACACTCTACCCCAGAACTGTCAAAAAAATAAAAATAAAAAAAAAATCAAAGGCAGGACAGGACTTCCAAGGCAGGAACTGAGGGCTGCCAACTCAGAGAGCTTTCCTCTTCCTATGTCCTGCTGTTAAATCAGTCTCTTGCTCAACATCCTCTCCACCAGACTGGGATACAGGACAGAAAACAGTGTCAGTCAGTTTTCCTCCTTGTGAAGATGGCAGCTGAAAGTGATCCTGTGAGAAGATGCTGACATTAAGTTGGTGGCCTTGAGGACTGGAAATCGCTAACAGTACCATCCCCTATTCACACAGCCAAGGATAAGTATCTGTGACGGGAAATCAATACTGCATGTAAAACCCATTGGAATACTTCCAATATGACCAGATTTGGGTAACCACGTGTATTTATTAGTTCAACAAATATTTGAGGATTCAATATGTGATGCACCTTATTCTAAACATCAGAATATTCACTGGTACAGGAACAGGCACAATTCTAACTTCTCTAAATTATTTAGTGTGGCTATGGATTGCTTTATGTCTCCCAAAAATTCATGAACAGCAGTCTTTTTTTAAAAAATCTGTTTCGTGTGTAAGTGCATGTAGTGTTGTTTTGTATATTATGCTGTGCACAACATGCATGCATTGCTCTGGAGGCCCAGACAATGGGTCCCCTGGAACTTGGATTGTTCCGAGCCACCATGTTGGTGCTGGGAATTGAACCTGGGTATTCCAAAAGAACTTTTTTTTTTTTTTTTTTTTTTTTACTGCTATACTATCTCTCCAGTCCTATGCAGTACACTCTTAATCCTTAGAATGTGGCTTTAGTTGGAAATGATGTTTTTAAAGAAGAAATCAAGTTAAAAGGAGGTTATTAGAATGGATTCTAATCCAATATTAACTTATCAAAAGTAGAAAGTTGGCTTGGGGAAGTTGCTTCGTGGTAAAGCACTTGTTTGGCATGTAAAAGATCCAGGAGAGATAGGTGATGACAGACAGACAGACAGATGAGAGAGGAAGGATGAGGAGGAGAAGGGATAAAAAGACAAAGAGGGGATATGGAAAAAATAGATTGATAGAGACAGAAAAAGGAAAACAGTAACAGTGCAGAGGAAGGGGTAGTTTAGAATGATTGTTCCAGAAACAAAGGAGATGCCAAAGATCTCCAGCAACTCAGCAGCAACCTATAAGGGCATAGCCGCTCACCCCTTTCTTCCCATGGGAAAGAAAGGTTAGGAAAGACTGTTTTTCGAGTTACTCAGCTGTATTATTCAGTAAAAAAAATCTAGCTGTAGGCACAAGAACCTAAAACGTTGCTTCTCTAGACGTGGTGGCACAGGCCTTTAATCCCAGGACTCACAGCAGAGGCAGGTGGAGGTCTGTGAATCCGAAACCAGCCTCGGCTACAAAGAAAGTTCCAGGACAGCCAGGACTACACAGAAAAACCCTATCTCAAAACACAAAAACAATTTTTTCCCCTGGATGTTAAAATGTAATTTTAAAGCTGCTTCCATTCTTTAGAGGATTAGCTCCCCCAGCCTTGGTCCATTAAAGTGCAAAGTGAAGGACACGGTGAGCTTTGGGATTAGGGTAGAAAGAAGAGTCTGAGGGGACCAGTAAAGAGCCAGAGTTGTGGGTCAGGAGCTCTCTCTTTTCTTGTAGCTCTGCCCTGGTCCAGCTCTCATCCTGAACTTTTTCTGATCCTTTGAATCTTAATGTAAGCACTGGGAAGCTTCCCTTCCACTTCAACTACTAAGAGTCTCTGCTTAGGAGCTGATTACAAAATGGTGAGTTAAAAACATAATTGCGCGGCCAGATATGGTGGCACACACCTTTAATCCTAGCACTCAGGAAGCAGAGGCAGGCACCACCTCTCTGAGTTCAAGGACAGCCTGCTCTACAGAGCACCAGGACAGCCAAAACTACGCAGAGAAATCCTGTCTTGAAAAACCAAAAGATAAAAAGAAAATTACTAATTTGTAGAGGCAAATAAATAGCACCAAACTTAAAGATAGACCAAAGATTCTAATTTAATTGCCTATTTGTCTTCTTTTGCAAGATGGTTCACATGGGAATTTTGATTTTCATGATAAGGACATTTTAAAAGTACTTTTTATTTGCTTTCCACTGTTTTCTCTTAAATGATGTTTTATGGTGAGAAATGTGTGGCTGGAAGGCTCAACTCAATCTCCAAGCTTTCCTAAGAACTTCCACATTTCAGAAATAGACGTTCAAGAAGTCCTTCTGGGCTCAGAATTCCTCTCCTTGTGGTAACAGCAGCTGTGGACAGACCTCCGAGATCTTGGTCCTCTAGACCAGTTCTATAAAATTAGTCAGATACTTGTGATGACCCTTGTTCTCAGTTCAAGATGCTGACACATAAAGTCTCAGAATTGACCTTCTGCAGTAGCCCCCTCTGACACCCAGAAGTCACTGTAGTGTGTCAGCTGTCTTCTCTAAAAGGGGTTATCCATGACATTCTATCCTAGAAAGCCTTGCATCCCAGCTAGACAGACTAGTTAACGGTGATCTTAATGATCGCCACACTGTGTCCTCTCCTCCACCAAAAATCTCTGTAAGATTGCTCATGAGAAAAATCTAATGGATCACACAGACCTGCATAGACCAGTTTGCTTCTCAGCTGTCTACAGGCTCAGCATTTAGCACTAAGAACATATTTCTGGCATAATCTAGTGTAGTATGATTATGTTACATTGTAAATAATAGTCCTACTTACTGGTTTAATAAAAATGCTGATTCGCCAAAGGTAGACAGGAAGTGTGGGCGGGGCTACCAGACTAAGAAAACTCTGGGAACAGGAAGAGCAGAACAGAGAAGCCAGAGACATTAGGAGAAGCCAGCAGATACAGAGGACAACTATGCTGCTCTGAGAAAAGGTACCAAGCCGCGTGGCTGAACAGGATAAGAGTCATGGGTTAGTTTAAGAGTAAAGAGTTAGCAAGTTATATGCCTGGGCCTTAGGTCAATCAGTGTAAAATTAACACAAACATCTGTGTGTTTCTATGGGACAGTGGGTCAGAACCTCAGAACTAGGCTGGAAAGGCCGAGTAAGAAATACTCTAGACCAGGAACCATCTCATAATCTACATAGGACAGTGCTTTTCTTTCTTGGGACAACAAAGATTTTTGTTGCTCCCCATGGATAATTCATATTGGTCAGTGAAGTGTGGTGATTTGTCATTCAGGAGTTGGAAACTCTAAGGGGTGTACCATCACAATTTCTTGCACAGTTCAGTGGGTACAGAGATGTTTATTGTTCTCAGTTCTAGATGGTGAGATTTCTAGAAGTGCTGTTCAGACAGGGGTGCATACATAGTGCTTGTGGGTAAAGGAGTGAGGTTGCAGATGTCTGTTAGAAGAGAAGGTTTGCATAACCCAAACCAACAAGAGTCCCAAGTTACAAAACTATTGAGGGTTTGTCTGCCTCAGACTCACTGTTCTCAAGAAAGCTCTGAGGGTCATGGGAATTTCTTTGTGTGTGCCATTGTTTAGAAAAACTTATCATTAGAATATTATTTATCATCAGATAAAGAATTAAAGCCCCTACTTTCTAACAGTTCTCATTACAGAGTAAGCAATCCAGTCTCCCAAGGAACACACTGGTAAGAGATTGTGGCATTTTCTTAAGCCTCTAAGGGACAGACGAACACCCCAAATCCTGCTTTACACAATGCATGTTGGCACCTTTATCTTTTCAGTCAGCATACTATCTTAAACAACTTTCTGAGTTAGTACTTATAGAGTCCCCTCATTGTCCTTTTAATATCTACATGATCTTTCCATTCTATATATGACCCTTATTTGTTTAACCCATATTTTACAAATAGACAACAATCATGAATTTCCCATTCTTACAAAGAATGGCTCCATAAATATCTGTCCTTGCAAATTTCTTTGGCCAGTTGTGTGATTTGTCTCTATAAAACAAATTCCTTGAAGTAAAAATTGCTATACAAAATATGTCTTAACTTGGTGGATGGAGATATGTCTTGGCAGTTAAGGGCACTTTCTGCTCCTGCAGGGGACTTGGGTTTGGTTCCTAGAACCTACATTGCAGCTTAGAGCTGCCTGTAACCCCAGTTCTAAAGGATACTATGCTCTCTTCTGGCCTCTACAAGCATCAGGTACATGTGTGGTGAACATACCTACATACAGACAAACACTCATACACATACAGAAAAATATTATCAAAAAACCTGGAAGAATGCCTGAGTCTGTGTGCTGTTATCAAGCATAGGAGGCTAGGCCCTGCAGGTTGCGTATTTGGAAGTCACTGAGGCTGTGTCACTAAGGAAACTATTAGGAAGTGGATCCTTTAACATGTGATTAGGCCATGAAGCTTAAACTTCCATGGATGGAGTTGGGTTTTCTCTCTCCTCTGGCTCCTCTACTATGTGAGAAGCAGCATCATGCCCCTGCTGAGAATGGGGTGTTGAGGGCACTATCTTAGGAGCAGAAATGTGACCTTTGACAGACACTAAACGTGTCAGTACCTTGATCTCTGGCATCTCAGACTTCAAAGAAATAAATTTCTGTGGCTTATGTTAGCCACTAGGCTGTATTCTGTTAGTTGAAAATATTGATTAATTTATAAGTTTATTTCTCAGTTCTAAAGTCTGGGAAATCCAAGATCAGGTGTTGGCAGATTGCTGTTTGGTAAGGGTTGCTCTCTGTTTCCAAGACTGTACCTTGTTGTTGTGCCCCCGGATGGTGGAAGATGTGATGAGCCGACTATGTGACTTCCTGAAGTATATTATAGACGAGTGATGGTTGGGGCCCTATGGTCTTTTCACCTCCTAGAGTCCCCACTTCTTTATTGTCCCATTAAGCCCTCAGATCCATTGTAAATTTTATTTACTGCTACAGTAGTAATAGAAGCACTAGTATTTTCAAGATAGGGTTTCCCTGTGTAGCGCTGGCTGTCCTAGAACTCGCTTTGTAGACCAGGCTACCCTCAAACTCGGAGATTTGCTTGCCTCTGCCTCTAGAATGCTGGGATTAAAGACATGTACCACCATATCCAGGTGCATTGTAAAATTGAGATGAACACAAGCATTTATACAAAATCAAAGAACAGGTTAATTTTTGATTATTTGTTTGGATAAATATTTCCAAGAAGTTATGCCAATTGATAGTACATCAAATTGATAGGACATCAAATCACGGCTGAAGATGTGGCTGTTGATGTGGCTTTAACAAAAAATGGTTCCAACTGTGACTGAAAAGTCTCTCTGGTACTCAGGACTGCCTAGAAAGTCAACCATCTCACCCCGTTCTCCACCCCACCTCCATCCCCATGGGTGGACAAGGTGGTTTTCAGTACTTCTGGGAGACGTGGAATAACAGGAGTTTGAACAGGGCTAGTAAACCTTTTCCAGTGCCAGATGAGCAAATAAAGTTGTGGGCTGGTGCTATCCCTGGGTGTATACTACCCTGTCCCTGTCATTCTGGAACATTTGTGATCGTCAGTCATCCAAAATGTCTGGGTCTTTCAAACATAACCTCGGAGGAGAAAGCATGCTCTCAGAAAGGCAGCTTCTGCTAGGGCTGAGAGAGATGCTCTCAGGATAGGGATGGACTAGATGCTCAGGGCTGAGAGAGATGCTCTCAGGATAGGGATGGACTAGATGCTCCTGGACTAAGTATAACAATGGCAATACTCTTTTGTTCAACACACTGAAGTGTGAGTCCATTATGATGGCAACCCTTAGTGTGTGATTGCTGGGGCGTTGCCTTCTCCTGTCCTATTCTTTCTTCTTCAGTCTTGGAAACTGGAATTTCTCCCTTTTGTAAGTTAGAAAGGGGCGAATTCTTCAGGTTTCTCCTTCTTTGTTGCCTCACTCGAAGGTGGAAGGTCTGCCTTGTGTGAAGTCAGTCTGGGTAGAAAGAATGGCCACCAGAGTCTGTTTCAGAAGACCTGAACTTGGGCACCCTACCCCCACCCTCCGCCATTGCCCTCTGATTAACTCTTCAGGCTCATGAGAATAGCTTGGGATGTGACTATGGATATCCTGTGGATTTGTGGGAGAAAGCCACACTGTGGCTGTAGTTCTGAGTCCTCTGTCTAGCCGACAATCAGAAGGTAATATTTTTTTTAATATAACTTGCTTTTTAGCTCTTGGTTATTGCAGAATTTATAGGAAAAGAGGTCTTATTAATTGACTTCTCTTAATTCATAACATTACCCTTAAAACCTGTAAGTGTCAAAGTTCAGGAAATGAGACGGATCCAATTATGGGAGCAGCAGCTAATAGAGTACTAGTCTACTGTGCACAAAGCTAATTCATAGCATCCCGTAAAGCAAGCATGGGGCTGCATGCATGAAATCTCAGCATTTAAGAGGAAGAAGTAGGAATATCAGAAGTTCAGTGCCATCCCCAGCTAAATATCAAATCAGAGGCCATTCTGGCTACATGAGACCTTGTCTCAAAACAAATAAATAACTAATTATTATGGGAGCAAGCAAATGCTCCGTGGCTACCTAGTTCCAGAGGTGGGCCACAAGTTTTCCATTCTCTCCCTTCTTAAAAATTATTTTTTAAAGGCTTTGATAGTTCCGTACATCTATGTCTGTATAATAAATTTTCATCTTTTTCATGACCCTACCATCTCCACCTTTCCAACAGTTCTCTCTCTTCTCCCATGTGTTGGGGGAGGGGGAGTCAGGAGCCCTTCCCCTTTCTATGTTGAAATGCTTCCTGGCCCAGTCTTGCTCAGGGTTTGTGTGGCTACAAGTTAATGAGCTCATTAGCCATGTCATGTCCAGCCATCTTCCTGTCCCTTTTCCTCAATGTCCCCTGAGCATTAAGAAGGGTGCCTGTGTATGAAATAGATGTTCAGTGGAGCTGAGCACTCAGTGGTTACTTGTTCTCAGCACTTTGACTAGATGTGAGTGTCTACATAACTACCATTGCAAGAAGAAGCCTCTTTGGTGAAGTCTGGGAGCTGCACTAATCTATGGGTATAAAAATAAATATTTAGAAAGCAGTTTGATAGCATGTCCATTTAGAAAAGTAACAGTAGTAGGTTTTTATTTAGTACCTATGACTACCTAGCTTAGTTCTTGACCATGTTTGCAATGCTAGTCATGAGTTTCCTCATATGGAGTGGGCCTTAAAGCAAATCAGTAATTGGTTGGTTACTCACCATGACATTCATGCCACTATTACACAGTGGGCACATCTTGACAGGCAGGTCATTATTGTCATTTTCAGGGTGCACAGCAAACTAAGACTATAGATTATAGTGGGACTGCATTTTGTTCCAATGTAAATAATTGTCCGACCTACTGATTTAATAAAAACGTTGATTGGTTGAAGGCAGACAGGAAGTGTGGGTGGGACTACCAGACTGGGAAGACTCTGGGAGCAGGAAGAACAGAGCAGAGATGCTACAGAGATGCCAGAGAAGCAGATGCAGAGGACAACTATACTGCTCTGAGAAAAGGTACCGAGCCGCATGGCTGAACAGGATAAGAGTCATGGGTTAGTTTAAGGGTAAAGAGCTATCTAGGAATATGCCAGAGCCATAGGCTAATTAGCATAAAATTAATATAGGCGTCTGTATATCATTACTGTGGGACTGCGGGTCTGGAGCACAGATTGGATGGGCCAGAAACCTAGCACTACAGTTGATGATGACTTTTATTTCCCCAAAGCCTGCATTGTACCTTCCGGAACTATGAAATGTAGCCAACAGGGAGGAAGCTTCCAGCTAGATGGCTCCATGTCCTGTGACCAAAGCTTGAGATGATTCCAATGGTAGGTGTAACATTGAGGTTTCTGGTCCGACTAACCCCACAGTTCAGACCCACCTGCCACCACTTATCTGGACCACCAGATCCAAAGTCCCAAAGAAGCACACAGACACTTATATTAAGTTCATGCTGTTCGGCCTATGGCTCAGGCACATTGCTAGCTAGCTCCTTCATCTTAACTCAACCCATTTTCATTAATCTGTCTGCCACATGGCCTGTGGCTCACCTGTGTTCCTTACATGTTGCTTCTTTGGGTACCTGGCTTGATCTGTGTCTGTCTCCACCCTTCCTCTCATACCTATGTTCCTATCTATGAATACTTTCTATCAAGTTCTAATGGGAAACCAAGAACAGCAGCTGATGGTAGCCTGAATTGTTTGGGGAATATCTGAGATCTTGCTGACCTACAACTCACAGGCAAGCATCCTATATCTGGAATTGGGCTTTTTGGTGTATAACCTATGGCTTTTGGGAAGTTCATTACACCCCCTGCTATTCTCTTATGTTCTAAGGATCATGGACCTTGTTGGTCATAACCTCCAGGGCAGATACCTTCACTAAATAAGATTAGAAGCTGTAAACATCCTAGAACATGAGCAGGCACATGGAGACAGACACTAGCAAAGACAAAGTATGAATAAGAATTGTAAAACCACACACACACACACACACACACACACACATGCACACTAGTGTGAAAGACAAACACAAAATTTTAGAAAAGAAGAAAAATATAGCTATATTTCTTGAATTGTTAGGAATGTTCTTGATTTATTTATTGTCAAGCCACAAGGAGCAGAGGATGCACAAAGCTACAAACTAATGCATTTATCTTATCATATTCAAAGAGAAACAAATTCAAAAAGACTGTATATGTAAATGTTTGTTTGCATTTGCTTGACCGAGCAAGGGGACGAGTGCAGAGGATGCTAGCCTTGGTAGCTCAGGCAATGGAGATATGGAGGAGGCCAAAGGAAATGATTTGCTTCAGTTTCCTGTGGCTTTCCCCATCCCAGCTAATACAATAAGCATGCTTTTGTATAGAAAAATGTCAATAAAGGATAGCAGATCAAATTGTTTTAAATGTTTGTTTCTCTGAGCTTAAGAAGTAAAAAAGTAGAGTCCAGAATGTCTATATCCCCTGACCCTATTTATCCACCCACATTCATGAGCTAAGGATAGAGCTCAGTGGTGGAACAGTTGCTTAGCTGAGTGCCTACCACTATGAAAAATCAATGTGTGCATATATATAAATATATGCATCAAAATATCCTTTAGAATTACTTGAAATATTTTCCATAAGTGTCTTTCATGTGTCACAAAACCTAAAATGTCTGAGGTGGTAATTATGACAATTACCCTGATCTGATAATTATGCATTGTATGTAGGCACCAAAATGTCACTGTACCCCATAAATCTGTATAATCCTTATGTGACAATTAAAAATGCACATCAAAGGCATTAAAATAAAATTTAAAACGAAAGCATTATCTTTTAGCTTTTGATTCTAGGAATAGCATTCTCCCTTTGATCTTTTAATTTTCATTGTTGCTTTGGAGTTTTAAAAGCTATTTTTGGAATGAATTATATTTATAGGTAAGATAATAAAAGAAGAAAACACGTAAGATATGGAGACATCAGGAATTTGTTTATAAACTGCACCTTGAGTCATGGTGAGGTAATACTCTGATAAATCCCTCCGGAGCCGAAAATGCAGCTCATCTGTCTCCCTATATATGTCTATACTGGAGCGTACTGGAGTTTCTCCTTAGTGACTACGTGACTGGCTGAGAGCTATGCTTTACCATCTTGCCAAGCACTGGAGATGGTGTTCGACTGTCATTGCTGGCCTGGGAAAGGACCAGAATTCAGAAATGAAAACTTGTTGTCTACTGAGTATGTCTGCTGCATTGTTGTAAAGTTGCAGAATCCTGAACTGAAGCACCGTAAGTGGGGGACCCCATGAATATTATAAGTTTAATGGGGGTGTTGTGCCATCAAAAAGCTTGATAGGGAGACATGAAACTGTTCACAGCAATGGAAAAATTAGGAGGCATTGATTAGAATTAATTTCTTAAGTGAAGCAGTATTTCTGATAATGATGGGAAGCAGACAGACAGACAGACAGACAGACAGACAAACAGATCTGTGCTAGCATACTATAGACAGAACTTTCTTTGTCCTGCCTAGCCATGTGGTCTGGATGAATCTCTTCAATCCTCGGTCCACAGCCTCTTATAAAATTACTCAGAAGATTGTATTAATTACAAACTGTTTGGTCTATGGCTCAGGCTTATTGTTAACTAGCTCTTATAACTTAACCCACTACTATTATTCTATATATCACCACACATCTTGTGGCTTTACCTGTGTTCCATTGTGTCTTGCTCCCCTGGGGACTCTCAATGTCTGCCCTGACCCCATCGCTCCTTGTATCTTTCCTGGAATGCCTGCCTCACTCTGTCCTGCCTTGCCATAGGCCAAACAGCTTCTTTATCAACAAATGGTAACAACACATATTCAGAGCCTACAGAAAGACCATCCCACAGCAGCTGACTGACTACTCTATTGGTTTTATAATTTGTTTTGAAATCAGATATTATAGCTTTCCCAACTTTGTTCTTCTTTCTTTGAACTTGAGGTCTTTGTAGATCCTGGTGAAGTTCGTGATTTTTTTTCACCCTCAATTCTGTGAAGAATATCATTAGGATGTTGATATCAACTACATTGAATCCATAGATAACTTATGGTCATGTAGGCATTTTAATAATCTTAACTTTTTTTTCTGACTTTTAAAATTTAAATAAATCTTAACTTTTCTACTCCATGAACATGGGGTGTCTTTCTATGCTGTGCGTCTATGTTTATGAACTCACTTCAATTTCTTTCTCTGTTTATGGTGATTTAAATAACGATGACTCTCATAGGCTCATAGATTTGATGTTTAGTTACCAGGTAGTGGATTGAAAGAATTAGAAAAATTAGGAGGTGTGGCTTTGTTGGAGTTGGTGTGGACTTGCTGGAGGAAGTATGTCGCTAGGGGGGTAGGCTTTAAGGTTTCAAAAACCCATGTCTCTCTCCCTCTCCCTCTCCCTCTCCCTCTCCCTCTCCCTCTCCCTCTCCCTCTCCCTCTCCCTCTCCCTCTCCCTCTCCCTCTCCCTCTCCCTCTCCCTCTCCCTCTCCCTCTCTCTCTCTCTCTCTCTCTCTCTCTCTCTCTCTTTCTCTCTATCTGCTCTCTGCCTATGGAACAGGATGTAGCCTTCATCTACTGTTCCAGTGCCATGCATGCTCCATGCTCTCTGCCATGATGATCATGGACGAAACACTTGAAACTGTAAAGCAGCCCCAATTAAATGCTTTCTTTTATGACAGTTGCCTTGGTCGTGATGTCTCTTCCCAGCAACAGAACAACGGCCAGGGCACTGTCTTGGTTAGACATGAGCCTGGCTTAGTTGTTACTGCTGCTGTTGTTGGCGTGCTGTTTGTTTTCCTCGTGAACTTGATGACTTTGTGGATTTCTTTCCCAGCAATTTCATCACTGGGGTATAAAACAGCTAGCAATTTTTATATGTTGATTTTATGTTCTGGGATTTTTATGTCCTGCTGGTTTTATATCTTTACTGCATTCATTTATCAATTATAACAGTATTTTTGTATAATCTTTAAGTTTTTCTATACATAAATCGAGTTATGTGCAAACACAGATGCCTTGACCTCTTTACCTCTTTTCCTAGACAGATACCCTTTTGTCTTACTTTTGTTTTTACTGTGACTAAGATTTCTAATACCAGATTGTGTGTGTGTGTGTGTGTGTGTGTGTGTGTGTGTGTGTGTGTGTGTGTGTGTGTAGTGAAAGTGGACATCCTTGTCTTCTTTCTGATCTTAGAGGAAATGATCTCAGCTTTTCCTCATTGTTGTAAGCAATGGGTTTGTCATCTATAATTCTTATTATGCTTACCTTAATGTTTTTAAATGACTCATTCTTGAGGGAACTAATTTGGTCTCATGGGAATTACATTAATTCCTTCTGAGGGTGGTATCAGCATGACCTAATCGATTTCCCCTGGGCTCATCTTTTAAAGAGTTTACCGCTGCAATACTGCCTCACGGTAACCAAGGTTCTAAAATATGAAATATTTAGGGGGCAAGCCATATTCAAACCATAGCACCAATATTCACAGCAACATTCTTCACATTGCTAAAAGACAAAACCAGTTTGTGCCCAACAACAGATTTACTTTAATTTTACCATATACAAAAAAGAAAAACATTTGGTGATATGCCCCATCTAAAAATCTTGATTTTTTTGATTATAGGAAATCAATGTTCATCTTTGAAATTAAAATTTAAAATAATTATGCCACATAATACAAGTGACTATCACCTAGAGTTGTAACAGATTTCTATGTATTTATATTGCTATGTGCATGGTTTTTCCTTCTAGGTAATAGTGCACGCACGTCTTACATTAGCCTCTGTGGTTATAGCACATTCACAGAAGGTGGTACTATAGATCATGTGGACAGAAGACTCAGGGAATCCACATAGGTCAGAACTCTGCCCCAGTTACATTTCAGCTTCCTCATGTTAGCCACTGTGTGTGTAATTCTTACTTCTCAGCAGCCACATGTGTGCAAGTTTTGAAATCACCACAATCATCTCCATGTGCCTCATTCCTCCTGGCCCTTTAGTTAGGGTTCAAGGCAGGGATCAAAGTCATGTCCCGGGAGAAGAGGCTGATCTCTTGGGAGGGGACTGTGGGACTTAAAACAGGTGGTGCTCCAAGTGAGGAACCACACTGAGTTGTGAGGTCCAGAAGTCCCTTCTCCAACTGATGTCCCCAAGAAAACTTGAGTTTTAGAAGCTAGTGCTCTGAGAGAATTGCTAGAGCTTATGGAAACAAGTCAGGAGACATCTATATTCAGGTCTTGGAATTTTCAGTAGTAGATGGGATTGGCTTTTGATAGAGGTAAAACCAGGCCTGAAACACTCACTGTATTTCAGGATACAGTCAACATGTTCACTGTAGCCATGTATACCAATATTAGATCATTCATACTATGAACCTCAGCAGATCCCAAAGAAACTTCTACCACTTATTTTTAAAATTATGTGTAATTACACAGATAAGGACTTGTGTAAATACACAGATAAGGACTGGGGAAACCAGATGGCCTGTGGACCTGTCTGTGAGAAGTATCTTGATTGTTAACTGATCCAGTCACTAGGAGGTAGCAGGACATCATTCTTTAGATGGGACCCTAAACTGTAGCCATGAAGAACGCGGATAAACAAGCAAGTGGCCTAGGTACATTCTTTTCATTCTTCTTTTGACAGTAACTGTGATAGTTCACGTTCCTGCATTAACTTCCAGGACCCTCACTGTCTCAATCACTGTTGTGTTGCTGTGAAGAGACACCATGACCACGGCAACTCTTACAAAGATAAGCATTTAACTGGGGCTGGCTTACAGATTCAGAAATTTAGTCCATTATCATCATGGCATGGAACATGGTGGCATGCAGACAGACATGATGCTGGAGAAGTAGCTGAGAGCTACATCCTGATCTACTGGCTGAGAGAGAGGGAGAGAGGGAGAGAGAGAGAGAGAGAGAGAGAGAGGGAGGGAGAGGGAGAGGGAGAGGGAGAGGGAGAGAGAGAGAGGGAGAGGGAGAGGGAGAGGGAGAGGGAGAGGGAGAGGGAGAGGGAGAGGGAGAGGGAGAGGGAGAGAGAGAGAGAGACTCTGGGCTTGGCATTGGGCTTTTGAAACCCTAAAGCCCCATCCCCTACCCACCCATGCACACATGCACACTTCCTCTAACAAGTGTTCTCCTAATCCTTCTTTCAATTAGTACCATTCCTTGGTGATCACACATTCAAATCTATGAGCCTATGCGGCCTGTTCTCATTCAAACCTCCACACCTACCTACCTACCTTCCCACATCTATGATGACCTCTTGGGTAGTCATACTGCCTCATAGATAAGAAAACTTTATATGCAGTTTCACACCTGTCACACTAATCCAGCTTTTTAAAAAGAACTGATGGCTGGCTGGAAG
The DNA here is from genome assembly GCA_033318265.1 of Phyllotis vaccarum. Classification (NCBI taxonomy): domain Eukaryota; kingdom Metazoa; phylum Chordata; class Mammalia; order Rodentia; family Cricetidae; genus Phyllotis; species Phyllotis vaccarum. Next base: position 146,269,655 of record JARWLC010000002.1, read on the forward strand.
GTGAACAAAGATATTAGAAACTGGGCCCAAGTCTTAGTAGTCCCCACCACTAGTGAACACAAATCTAACTAGAAAATTAGGCTCCCCTCCCCCATTTACTGAGACATTAGGGTGGGTCAAACTGCACTGTTTCCCACCATTGCATTCATGCTACACATGATAAAAAGGAGCTGAATTTGGCTGGTCACCCAGAACCTTCTTGAGTCCTGCTAGCTTATTGGTAGCTGGAAGAGCTCTCATCACATAGGGAAGGGGACAGTGTCTCATTGAGTGGCCCTGTCATTGCATCAGCATGAGGCTGTGGTGGGTCTCTTAGAAATAGTCTTCCAGAGGGACAGTGGTGGAACACTCTATGATCCTAGCACTCAGGAGGCACAGACGTCAATCTCTGAATGTGAAGCCACTACAGCTAGGTCTACATAGGGTGTCCCAGGACAGCCAGGGATACACAGAGAAACCCTGTCTCAGAGAGGGAAAGGTCTTCCTTTTATCTGTATATTTTAACAATAAACTGACCAGCCATTGTGCATCCATTATCTCTACACCAAAGTACCAAAAAAGAACTTGGCATGCAGAGTATTCAAAGAATTCTTACTCACAGGCATGGAGATGCAGGCCTGTAATCTCAGCTCTCAGAGGCAGACCTGAGAACATAGAGACTTCACAGTTAGCCTGGATCACATGGCCAGTTGGAGGTCAGTCTGGGACATAAAGAAAGACTGTTTACTCTCCAAACGTATCAAGATCTGATTTGACAGTTGACACTGGATGACAGTAAGGCTCCTGCCCTGGCAACAACTACTCCTTTCCTAAACAGTCCCTTCTGGCTGCCACCAATGCTTACTATTCTTCTGTTTTTTATTTCTTTCCTAAGATTTGCAGGTTGGCCCTAACTATAGAACAACAGCTTCTTCTGTTTGGAAAGATTACCCCAGATTATACTGTGATCCCTGCATTTGTCAGATGCCATGCATCTAGACGTAGGTGAATAGAGAGAGTGAAGCAAACTTGTGTGCCTAAAGTCCCTCTCCACAGAAACAGGAAGAATATTACTGATGTGTTCTCTTTGTATTCAGAGCCTATAGGAATAAACAGCACATCCTTAATCTTACTGTGGTTTCTTGTAGGGGGTGGTGTCAGGGGTGGGGAGCAACTCTTTCTTGTTCAGACTCTAATGCAACCATCATATCCACTCAGTCTGTATTGCTATGAGCCCACAGAAAGTAGTCAGGAATCTGAGGCATGGTGGGAGGAAGCTTCCCTGCCCTATCCCCATAAAGAGAAACCTTGGGGGGGGGGGGACCAGCAAAACCAGAGTCTTAAAGTGACTGATTCCTAGTTCTTCAATGATTAGGGTCTTTTTCCTTTCATAACAGGTCCCTATAACGATGCCCAGAATGCTCTTTGTTGGTTGGTTTGTTGGTTTTTTGGTTTTGTTTTTGAAAGACTCTCTGCTGCCCAGGAGGACCCTGATCTCTTTCATAGCTCAGGATGACCTTGACCTTCCATTCTTCCAGCTTCCACCTCCCAGGTGTTGGGGTTGCCCTTGTATCCTATTACCTGAATGACCGACCCCTCAGATATTTAGCCTCTTTGTCAATTTTTATTTTTTGAACTAAGCTTACTGATGTGGGAATGCCTTTCTGTATGCTGTGAATCTCAATCTTTAAATAAAGGAGCTGTTTTGGGCCATGACAGGCACCATAGAAGAAGTAGGAAGAGGAATCAGAATAGGTAGGAAAGGAAGGGCGGAGTCAGAGGCAGATCGAGAAAGCCGCCCAAGGATCAACATGTAAGGAGCACAGATGAGCCACGGGCCACGTGGCAGACAGATTAATAGAAATGGGTTGATTTAAGATGTAAGAGCTAGCTAGAAATGTGCCAGAGCCATAGGCCAAACAGCATAAATAATATAAGTGTCTGAGTCACTTCTGGGGGCCTTAGCGGCAGCAGTGGGTAGCTAAGCAGTCTGGCATAGCAGGTCTGTGGGTCTCAGACCTCTGGCCGCCCAGGACCAAAGAAACCCCCACTACTACAGCTTACCTTTCAGCCAAGACTTTAAATGTATACTTTGGCAAGCATTCTATCATAGGTATTAGAAAAATAATATTTTAAACATCTTATTCTTTACAGGCCACTGAACCAAAAGTATATGTAGTAATAAGATCTAGGTCTTTCTATAAATTACCTAATTACTAATGGTCACATGTCCTGAAGCATGTCCAAACAAAATGGAATAGTAATTGTAGTTGTCTGTATGTGTATATATTAAGCATATATATTACATTCCCTGGAACTATTGTTGTTTTTTTTTTTTTATCAAAAACTTTGAGAATTAGAAAGGACATTATGTTTAAGTAAGGAGCAAGTGTCTGTCATCCTTCCCAAGGTCTTTATATTTGGACTGTAGGGGAAAGCGCTTGTTTTTCTACCAAATGTGTAAAACATTTCTTAAATCAATTTTAGCCAAGAGGAAAGATTTTTCTGATTATGCTTCGGCGAGCAGTCATCTTGGAGAGGGATAAGCCTTCCGTACATTTTATTGACCTAGCCTTTGCAACATCCTCAGCATGAATCAGATCCACTATTATAGTTCTTTTAAAAGAACGATGGATTTAATGCACTAAGAAACAATAAAGATTATTCAAACTAATCAATCAAAAAGCACAAATGTGCTTTGCCAAATGTCAACGCCTGGCCTACATTTTCAGGATACACAGTAGATCTCACAGGGATGTGAGCTTTACTGTAGCCAGTTCTGCTCAGGATGAACCGGAGTTCTTTTTGTTGATTGTAGACCACACAGTACTCCCCATACCCCAGCTGTGCTTCATGTTATCCATCACTTAGCACTCTGTTGTTTGTGTGCAGCAAAATGCAAGCCATCCCCATTGGAAAAGCTAAACAAACATCCCCATCCATCCAGTCATGCTCAGCTCTTTCGGTGCATCTGCAGTCTTTTCCCCACAAGAATAGACTACCATAGAGTGGCAAAGGCCTTGGGAACAAAAGTAGAGGATGCAAAAATAAAAAATCTCGGTTATCTAGACACATGTTTAAAATGTTTAAACAATGTTTAAAAATTAAAATCTAGCATCAAAGTTTCATGGTGAATGATACCTTAAATGTTTTTTATATTAATTCATATAAATGAGTGTTTTGCCCACCTGTGTGTATTTACAGCACATGTGTGCCTGGTTACCATGGAGGCCAGAAGAGGGCAGGGGATCATCTGCAACTGGAGTTACAGATGATTGTAAACCATGTGGGTTCTGGGGACTGAACTCAGGTTTTTTCAAAGAATAGGGGCTATTAACTGATTAGCCATCTCTCTAGCCACACCGACATACACATGCATGAGTATACACACACACACACATACACATGCATAGAGAGACAGAGAGAGAGAGAGAGAGAGAGAACTTTAAAATAATGAGACCCAACTTTCACAGCCTTCCCTCATGTGCTCTATTTGAACCTCAGCTCTGGCCAATGAAAGTTTGTTTTTACAAAATGAGCAATCTTTAAGGCTCATTTCTATACCATTGCCAGCATTCCAAGAGGTGGAGGCAGAAGGATTGTTTAAACTTATGAGTTCAGGGTCAGGTGGGCAACATGTTTGTCCCTTGTCTCAAAGCAAACACAACCAACCAATTGTTTAGTGTTTACTGTTATTTGCCATTAGAACCAGTTAGAGCCGGCTCTTTATGTTGTAGAAGGTTATTAATTATTCACTTAATTTCAGGAACAGATAGAGACTTATTTCCATTATATCCTCCTTTCTGTGGGAGTTTGGTAGATTACATTTTTCAAGGAATTGATCCTTTTCACTTAGATCATTAAATTTTTGAGCAAAGTGTTATTCATATATTCCTTTTTAAGTCTTTGAACTTAATTCTTAGAATCCAGAGTGGTGGCCCCTTCATTGCTGATCTTTGTTCATTTTATCCTTACCACCCACACGTGTGTGTGTGTGTGTGTGTGTGTGTGTGTGTGTGTGTGTGTGTGTATGTATCAGACATTCTAAGCATGCGCTCTACACTAAGCCATGTCTTTAACCTTTTCTGATGTTAGAAAATTGTATCTTTTCTTTATTTTTCCTAAACTAAGCCAACTAGATGTTTTTCAATTTTATTGTTTTTTTTCAAAGAATCATCTCTTGGTTTTATTGATTTTCCTATATTGATTTTATATTTTCAATATAATCGATTCTACTGTTAATTTCACCCCCTCCCATATCACTTTGGATTTAATTTGCTTTTTGTAGCTTTGAAGGTCAATGCATATTCTTTACAGTCTTCCTTCTTTTTAACTAGCTGCATTGGTTTTTTTCTGCAGCTTACAAATTATGATATATTTTGTATTTTTCTATGTGTCAGGTTTTTCTTTTTTCTTTTGGCAGAAATCCCTATTCTCAGGGATGGCACCACCCACCATTGGCTGGGCCCTTCTCCATTGATGAAAAAATGCCTTACAGCTGGATCTTATCAAGGCCCATGGCTTGCTCAGCTTGCCTTCTTGTCGAACTCAAGACCACCAGTCCTGGGATACATCACTCACCATCAGCTGGGCCCTTCCCCATTGATGAGAAAATAGGGATTTATTTTTTTATTACTGGGCTTTTTAGACAGTGGTACTGGCTTTCCTGGAATTCTCTAGTTAGGCCAGGGTGGCCTTGAACTCAGAGATCCACCTATCTCTACCTTCCAAGGACTAGCAATTGAAGACATGGCGTGGTTTTCTCTTTAAAGAAAACTCTAACTATATGGCTGTCTTCCAGTTCAGAATAGTAAGCAGTTGTTTGGGGAGGCAAATTAGAAGAGATATACTTAAGAGAAAAGCATGGGAAACCAGAGAAATACCCAAACTGACTTCCTTTGAGCTCTTACAATGAAGGGTGGTGTTGTATCCATCTTTAGGGCATGCAAAGAACAGGTCAGGAAGCTCACTGCTAGCCAGCACAGCTCCCACACCTCACCTGGCCTTTACTCTGAGAAAAGTGGTCCTGGGGCTAACCAATGGAGGTATACTGGAAAGAAACTGGACTGACAAGCCATTTTTTTAAACATTTATTTTAATTTTGTGTGCATTGGTCTTTTGCGTGCACGTTTATCTGTTTGAGGGTGCTAGATCCCTTGGACCTGAAGTTACAGACAGTTGTAAGCTCTGCCATGTGGGTACTGGGAATTGAACCCCCAGTCTTCTGGAAGAGCAGCCAGTGTTCTCAGCTGCTGCACTATCACCCCATGATGAGCCAGTTCTTAAAATCTGGTTATACTTGACATTGACAATAATATGTATGTGTACCGGATCTATGAATATGAGCCCATACTGAAAAATCAGTATATATGTGTGTGTGAGAGAGAAAGAGTGTGTTCATGTACATAAGTACATGGAGGCCAGAGTCTTCAAGCATACCATCTGTTTCCTTTGAAGTAAAGTCTCTCATTGTCCTGGAACTCATCAGTTACACCAGGCTGTTTAGCCTAGTCCCAGGGAACCCTCCTGTATCTACCTCTCTGTGAGCATTTGCATGTGGATTCTGTGGCTTATACCAAATTAGCCATCACTCCAGCCCTGGCGCACACCAGTGACAAATTTCAACACCTACAAATTCCTCTGTCTGTGTATGCTGAGGACAAGTAAGAAAGAAACCTTAGATAGAAGAGCTAAGAGAAAGAGCCCCAGGAGGCTCCCTGTGTCCAGATGTCACAGTAGGTCAGGCCATGTGAGGAAGAACTTATCAGTACCCAAGTGCCGGGTGTGTGGGCAGCAATGCAGAGCAGAGCATCTGAAAACAGGCACTTAGTAAGCATAACTAAAATATTATTCAGTGACTTGTGCAAAATTATGGTTAAATGCAGTGGTCTGTTCACAAATACAAGCCAAGAGCAACAGAAAATGGAAGATACATTGGGCTCTTCTCCCCTCTGCCATGGTTGCATTCAGATTTTTTTTTTTTTTTAATGGAAATTAAGAGCAACTCCAGGGTAGGAGTCAGGGCAGTCACGGTTATGGGAGGCAGGGTCTGAAGAGGCTCAGCAGAGACTTGAGGAAGCTGAGCAGGGAGAGAAACGTAACGGAGAAAGTAGAAAACAATTCTAGATTCCTTATATACTTATTTGTAAATAAACGCATGCGTTTATAATTTGAAGAGACATCTCCACTCCTAGAATGGATTTATAAAAGAAAGCAAAAGGAGGATGTTATTCTAAAATGAAAGTTACTACTAAGTTACTAAAAAATAAAAATGTTGGAAAACATTATTTTACTTAATTTCTTTGGCATATATTTCAAAAGCACACAAATAAGCCAGGGAGGGGCTACATGAAGAGCTGTGTCGTGTGTGTGTGTGTGTGTGTGTGTGTGTGTGTGTGTGTGTGTGTGTGTCTCCACATGTCTTCCATCTTCCTACTATAGTTAAATAAAAATCAGCAGTATTATTACCTACACAATAATAATCTGTGGCCTTTTCCAAAATGCTGTCTCATTTGTTAACATGGGGACAGACAAACCACCCCAGGCCTGGTATCTGTTAAGCCTGTGCTGTGCTGTGTAACTACAACCAGCCTATGAATAGTTTGTGAAAACTGCATCTCAGGATCACCTCTCACCACATACACACCAATGCCCCATCTCGTTGTTCCTCCTGTGCCTGCCAGGAACAAGCACTGAGCTCATTCCATCTCTCTGTAATATCTGTCACAGTAGATCGGAACCAAGGGTGACTTATTTTGTTTTGGCCGTTGCTGTTTTTCCTGACGCTGTCTTACATTATCGCCCCGGGTAGTCTTACATTCAGAATCCTCTTTCCTTCGATGGCAGTGATTCCCACCCTTCCTAATGCTGCAACCCTTTAGGACAGTTCTTGATGTTGAAATCATTTCCATTGCTGCTTCATAGCTGTAATTTTGCTAGTATTATGAATCACAATGTGATATGCAACACTTGTAAAGGGCTCCTTCAACTGCCAGGGGGGGTCTCGACCCACAGGCTGAGAACACTGTTCTAGGTGCTAAGCCTCCAAGAACACATCACACTGTGTTAAGTCAGTCTTCTTCCTCCTCCTCCTCTTCCTCCTCCTTCTTTTTATAGCCTCCATGCTTCACTGGGCATCCAGCCTAGAAAAGCTAATGTTTGGTGTAAAGAAGTGTATTTGCACAGATCTAAACCATAAACTAGAAGAGACCATATCCATTTTGAACACTGCCAGGCTTATCCAGCTGGCTGCCATGAACTACATACAGAACAGGATATTTATGAAGGAAGCTCCTGTCACATTGTAAACTTACTTAAAGCATTATGGGGAGAAGGGTTTCTGGCTCTCTCTCTGTCTCTCTATTCTTCATTGGGAATTTTGTAGATGATAAAATCATTTTGAAATGTCACAGGTGGGTGGGACACGTCTGACTCTTAATGCACAAGGCTAAAAAAGAGGTGGGGGGGGGGGGCTCTCACTGTTGTGGATTCCCTTCCAAGTCTCCTCTGGCATCACCAAAGGCTCTCAATGCTTCTGATGGATTTTGGTTTTGGTTTGGTGACTTGTTACAACCAAGGGTGTTCATACCTTTCATTGGTGGCTTCTGAGCTGTCATGTGAAGTTGTGACTCAGATCAATTTGAGTAAGAAACATTCTGGCCGTTCTGATCTCAGAGACTACAAATTCATGACCCATTTTGTGATTTGTTTGTTTTAAAGAAAAGCATCTTTGTCTTGAAACATTTTGAAGCTCCATCTAAGCTTAGAAGGTGCCCCAGATGATCTGGCTTTCTTCAGAGAACCCTACAGTGTCAGGGTGACAGAAGCATCATAGAGAGACTGGACATGCTGGCTGTATCCTGAAGAGCCGAATGTGTCTGAGCCACTCACCCACCCCTTACTTTGTCTCAAGGGACCATCCATCTGCTCACGCTGTCTGTCACTATCTGAAACCAGACATGCTGTGACCAACTTGGCTCAGTGTGAGGGACTGTCCACTTGCTCCAGAAGGACTCCCTCCGGGTATATTATTACAATAACATCGGAAAATGTTAAAAAGCAGGCTCCTTGTACATCTTCTAAAATTACCGTGTTAGGCACTAAATACTGAGAATAAGTTAATTCAAGATAATGGAGGTTATTGTGTTGTTCTATTAATTTCAAAGGTTTTACTTTTTCCCTTACCCTAAAATTTCACTTTAGTTTTTGTTATGGGGGAGTCATAAATATAAATATAAATTTACCACACAAATAATCCTCCCTTGCTTGTCCTTTGTCAATAAGGGGAAGAGGAGAGAAATTGGATCTGTGGCCAAATACACATTTCCCATGTAGCACAGATAGCATCTCCTTGTCCTCTGTTAACCTGCAAGGATCACCAGAGCTCAGACTTAGAATGGCTTCATTCAAATAGGATGATCTGAGTCGACGGCTTCCACTACTTCCTATTAAAAAGAGCATTCCTTGAGAGACCAATACAATTAACTAAGGAGTAAGAAACTAAATATCTACCTAAGTGAATAAACAGACAAACCAGTTTAGCCTTAGCGACCCCTCTTTGTCTTGATGTCTTGAAAAAAGAAAAGCATTTTCCCACATCCTCAAAGAACAATTTTCCCTCTACCTTAAAACCTTTCAGAAAGGACATACCCTGGGAGTTCATTTGCATATTGATGACAGCCTTTGTTCCTTATTTTACTTCCAAAGCCTGCTATTGTGTTGCCTAACTAGGCTGATAACTGCTTCATTTACAATCCAAAAGACTTCTTAAAAGTTATAAGGGGAATTTAATAGGTAATCCCAACTGGGAACCAATTATGCTAACCCTGCCTTTTTAACTCCCTAGGGTCTATTCTAGGGCCCTTTCCCTACCCCCACTCCACAAACTGTGGGCAGAATTTTGTTTTGAAATTACCTAAGTACTGCATTCCCCCCTTTGGGGAAAGAGTCCTGAGATCTGATCAGATTTCCAATAATGTCCAATGTTCAAGGGGGTTAGAGCCACACTGGAGTTCTACAGCCAAGATCCACATGCGTGTAAGAAAGGAAACCCACCTGATGCTCCCTGAACAAAGCCTACCAGAGCCACCGCTCTTTCGAGAGATTAAAACTGTTAAAACCGGAGGCTGGATGAGCTTCCTGTGGGCTCCAGAAGGGATAAGACTCTCCTGAGAATAGGGATTTCTGCCATAGATGCTGCACATTGCCACAAAGGAAGCCAGAAAAAGAAATGAGACTCCTAACGTTGCTGGTTGCCTCCTAAGTTGGAACAGTGACACCAGGTTGGGTCACCCCAGGCGCTCTCATTTTATAAAGCATATTAATCTTTGGTCCTTACAAACCTCATGTTCATATGAAGTTAGGTCAAATGAAAATGACTTCTAAATAGTATGTTTATGGACATGTAGCAAACACTTGAGAACAAGTATAAACTGAATATATGTCTTGATATATTGCCACAATGTGAGCATGCGCATGGAACTACCTAGGCCAATGGAGATAAAAAAACTTCTAGCCTTTTCCTGATAATTAAAACAATTAACAAGGTGGAATACCTCTCGTGTATATGGTTATGTCTGTTACATGGATACACTCTCTTTTTGGGTCTTTATCCTCCGTTGTGTGTTGAGGTATTGTCCTAGTTGGGCTTTCTATTACTGGGACAAAACACCACATCCAAAAGGCAAGTTGGGAAGGAAAGGCTTACACTTCAGCATTGCTGTTCATCACTGAAGGAAGTCAGGACAGAAACTCCAAGGGGGCAGGATCCTAGAAGTCAGAGCCGATGCAGAGGCAATAGAGGGGTGCAGCTTACTGGCTTGCTTCTCATGGCTTGCTCAGTTTATCTTCTTAAACTCAAGACCACCAGTCCAGGGATGCACCACCCACCATTGGCTGGGCCCTTCCCCATTGATGAGAAAATGCCTCCCAGCTGGATCTCATCAAGGCATTTCCTCAGCTGAGCCTCCTTCCTCTGATGACTCTAACCTGTGTCAGGCTGACATGCAAAACCACCCAGTAAGGTCTCTAGCCTTTCTGGGTAGACGTTAATTTCCGCATTCTGGATGTCAATGGACAATTATAAGTTTTATGAATATCTTCTGCTGCATTGTTAGTGTTCTTCCCATCCCACAGAGATTTCAGCAGTAGAGACACTGCATAATAAATATTTGAGTCCTGTCCAGTGTCGTTAATCTTTGACTACTCCTGATGTTAAACACAGGCCACCCCTATCAGCTTTTACAAAGCCAGACCCCACCTGAGAGAGCAAGTCCTGCCTCTTTTCAGTTCTCTCTGAGATGAAGTCAGGTCTCTGTGGTGTGACGCCTGGCTTTTCCCTGTGCCTTGTCTACATATAAGCCATATATAGTGAGAAAAACAGCTTGGTATTGGCATAAAAACAGAGACGTGGCTGAATGGAATCGAATTGATGATCCAATGGAAAAAAGACAGTATCTTCAACAAATGGTGCTGGTGTAACTGGGTGGTGGTGTGTAGAAGAATGCATATAGATCCATATCTACCACCCTGCACAAAACATAAGTTTCAGTGGATCAAAGATCTCAACATGAATCCAGTTACACTGAACCTGATAGAAGAGAAAGTGGGAAGTAGCCTTGAACACACTGGCACAGGAGACAACTTCCTCTCTGGCTTTAAAGGAAAGCCTTTTAGTGTTAGGTTTCTGGCCTGGACTTTCCAGCCTAGCCTTGGGGTTCAAACATGCAGACCCGCAGAGACACACATGTTTGTATTAACTATACACTGATTGACCTGGAGCCCAGGCATATAACTTGCTAACTCTTTACCCTTAATCTAACCCATGACTCTTGTTCAGCCGTGCAGCTCAGTACCTTTTCTCGGAGCAGCATAGTTGTCCTCTGCATCTGTTCTCTGGTGTCTCTGTGGCATCTCTTCTCTGTTCTTCCTGTTCCCAGAGTTTTCTTAGTCTGGTAGCCCCGCCCACATTTCCTGTTTGCCTTTGGCCAATCAGCATTTTTATTAAACCGAGGTGGGGGGCGGACATAATTATTTACAACAGAACAACATAATCTCCCTACAAAGCCTTCTCTGTAAGGCTCCAGTAAGCAATTTTAAATATATTATAGTATTTTCTGTCTAATGATCTCTCCATCCCACCCCCAGGCTCTCTTTCTTAATAAATATATTTATGAAGAGAACTATGTGTCAGCTTCCTTTCTGGACTGCTCACTGCTACACTAACTTTGTTATATTTAACCCCAAGGTTGTGAAGATATACCTTACTGTGTTCTAGACAATATATTGAATTATCATCACATTTATAGAATATACTTCAAATAGACTTTTAAGTATATATGGGTCAGATTTCAACTTTTCTGTATGGATAGCCAATTGACCCAACACCACTTAGTAAAAAGGCTGTCATTTCCTATTCATCACCAGTGTCCTTTGTCACATACCTAATGTCGCATATATGGTTCTTTTGGGGCACTGTTGGTTCCATTTATTCATCTTCGTATCAGAGATGCACTTGATAGATTTCTTTAGCTAAATAGAATATTGACCTTAGTACTATAAATTTTCCAGCACCTTTCTCTACAGTATTCTCTGGCTTTTCTTGTCCCTTTGCATTTCCAGAGCAAGTTTAGAGTCGGCTCATCTGCTTTTTCCCAAAAAAGCCCACCGGAACCACACCTTTATCTCAACATCAATTTGGAGAGAAGTCCAATGTTCACAACATTTGCATTGTTTAGATTTTCTTTTTCTCCCTAACTGGTATCTGTGTAGATGTTTTCACATCTTTCTTAGGTTCATTCTTAGGTAATTGAATTTAAAATTGTTATAGGTAGTGATAGTCACTACTTCTGGTAGATACAAATTCCATGAACTCCTTTTTACTTGTTTACATTGCTTTGGGGGTTGCTTGTTTGTTTTTAAATGGGGCTCCTCACTATGTTGTTCAGGCTGACTTTGAATTTCTGGGCTCCAGTGATCCTCCTGTCTCTGCCTTCTGGGTATCATAGGCATACTCCATTCTGTTCAGCTACAAATGTTATTGACCGTTATATATAGATATTGTTGTTTATTTCTGCAGTCTAAAAGTGTATGTGTAGGTTCCTTGGAAATTTCCCTGGGACAGCACGTCATCTGCGATCACAGATGTTTTCTTTCTGTCTAACCAGACACACCTCTCTCATTGCCTTCCTAAATATCTTCTTCTCTGGACAGAACTTCATACGTTGAAGATTAGAGACAGCACAGTGGGCACCCTAATCCCAGAGGTAAGATGCAGAAAGCCACTGTGAAGTACAATGTTTGCTGTAGGATTGTTGTAAACACACGTATTATCAAAACAATCCCCATTCATAGATAACCCACCTAAGATGGTCTTAAATAGTTCTTTCTTCCTGGTATTCTTTGCATACTATTTCTCCTTCCCTGAATCATGGCCAGACTGTGTGTTCAAACAGATGTGGCAGAAATGAGACGTGACTACCAAAATTATGTCATCAAGGGCATCTCAGTTTCCCATCAATCTCTCTGGAGTGTCTCTGGAAGATCAGTCTCCTTGAGGGAAACCCAGCACTGTGTCTGAAGAGACCCAAACAGCTCTAGAAAAGAGAAAATATGGCTTCCAGCTGCCAACACTGAATGCTCACTCATCAAACATACTCTTGCATCATAGATCTACCAGTGACGAGTCATGATGTCACCATTGCCCAGGCAAAGCACTGACATAAATTTTGAGTGATCCCAAGTAAATGCTGGGCTGCTAGCCTTCTCTGCTCTTAAATCCCATGTAGACAGTGTGAGGGGGCATACCTTTATTGTTTTGAGCCACAGTGTTCTGGAGGTATCCGGCCATTCAAGAATAGATTCCTCTATTCTTACTCTTTACTTCATTCTGAACTCTACAGTTGCTAAGCTTATCCCACCTGCCTTTCCTGCATCTACTAAGATGCTCATGATTCTGTCCATGAGGAGGACAGACTCTCAGTGGTGGAGTTTTGAATCCAAAGGTAATCAACAGTTTCAATTTTGATGGCCAAATAGTTTATTTAGAGGGAGTATGTCAATGTATTTTTACCACGATGGGGGCCTATTTCTTCACAGCATAGACAGTAGATAGCAGAATTGTCTTACTGATTTGCCTGATAGGTTTAACATTTATTTCTTTTTTTAAAAATTTATTTATCTGTACACATATTTTTAGTACACAGATGGATGCTGATGTTGATGGGTGTCGATGGATCCTTTATCTTATTTTTCCAAACACTTCTTTTCCTGAAGGCATTTTCTCTGAGATAATTCTCTGACATGACTTCATGGTATATGTTTGCTCCAACCTTTGAGTTGCAGAGGAAAAAAAGAAGACTCTGAAGTTCATCTATAGAGAATGGAAAAATGTATGTATAAAATGCATTCAATTGACTATTGTAAGTGATAACTTTTATGTTTAGTGTGAGAGATGATGTCGTTTGATAGGAAAATAATATGTTCTCAGACTTAGGGGTTATGTAACAGTACAGTTTTATCAATTTAAAAAAATTAAAATATTGCTTCATAATAGAGAAAGATATCCACAAAAAAAAGAAAGAAAGAAAGAAAAAACATTTCGATTCCCTCTGGTGGTTTGTTTGCTTGCTTGACTATTTTTGTTTTGCTTTGTGTTTTTCAAGACAGGGTTTCTCTCTGTGTTGCCCTGTAGATCAGGCTAGCCTCAAACTCACAGAGATCCACCTGCCTCTGCCTCCCAAGTGCTGGGACTAAAGACATGTGCCAATATCACCACCAACAGGCTCCTCTGGTGTTTTTGTGGAAGAAAATGAACAGGGCTCAGTCAGGGATGTATACGAATTCAGATGAGCATGAAATGGTCCCCATCAAATTCATAGGTTAGTCAGAACTTGTTAGGAGTAACCCTGTAGTAAGACCAAGGTAATTAGCATGAAGTACCTAGAATAAATTCCAGGAAGTAAGTGTGAACTCCTATGTAATACATCAAACCATGGCCTTGATCCTACCAGAGGAAGCAGCTGTAAGAAAGCAGGATATAAATATAAAGTGTCTGAGACAGAAACAGAGCAAGGTACTAACATGCCTCTTCCACACTTGTGCTCCAATGCCTTATCATTTTTGGCACTTTGCCTATCTCTCAAATTTTTTTTTGTCAGATTTGCTCATTATAAGTTATTTTTGCTTGTTAACAAAACCCTTCATGGTAGAGGCAGACTGAAATTATGTGATAAAATGGACAGTATTTGGGTAATTGAAGAAGGAAGATGATTTCATTAGCAATAAACCATTTCTCTATTCTCCAGAATCTCTCCAAGCCTCAGTTTCTCCTGCTGTAGAATGAATGATAGTAACATGTGGGATATTCCTTTACTGTGTGAATATATACCACTGTGGATGGCTTAATAACAACAACAAAAGCTAAATGGCTAGTAGCTAGGCAGGATTTGGGGGGCAGAGAGAATGCTGGGAAGAAGGAGGGCAGAGTCTGAGGGGTCACTAGCCAGACACAGGAGAAGCAGCATGGGAAGTATGTAGATGAGATAAATGAACCTCAGGGCAGCACACAGATGAATAGAAATAGGTTAGTTTAAGTCATAAGAGTTAGCTAAACACAAGCCTAAGCTATCAGCTGCGCTTTCATAATTAATATTAAGTCTCTATGTGGTTATTTGGGAGCGGCTGACAGGACAGAGCTGACTGGAGGCCCAGATGAGAAAACTTCATGTCTACTTTTTAAAACTGCTATTAGTATGAAAATGAGTTAGCATATGTGTATGTGTTAAAGAGCTGTACAGTTGTGGAGTAAAAGCTATGCAAATACCATACCAGCTGACCTTGACCCGTATGTGCCTACCTAAAATTTTCTCTATTTCACTTATTTAATTGAAACTTCATTGGAATGGGCACTGTGTGCAGTTTCAGAAACTGCATCTCTTACCTCTCCTTGGCTTTTAGAAGATCTTAGGGGGCTTCTTGAAAACATTTGTTTAACAGGCATGGGTCCCTGTTGCACGAATAAATGAGACTCAGAGATAGATCCCTAAGAAAGTTGGAGATGTTAGAGAGTGTAAATACCACAGTCAGATCTTACCCAGCTGTCTTCCAGCTTCCTCAGCCTGGCTTCTCTTGGCTTCCTCTAACTTCTGTCTCTCTAGTTCTGCCTTAAATACTCTCTTGGTAAATTAAGGTGTGACCCACCACTGCCAGCCTGGGAGCTTGGAACTCCTTCTGTAAACCAAGATAACCTGGAACTCAGTTTGGATTAAGGGCATAGGTCACCACTCCCAGGATACTCCCTGCGCTGGGATTAAAGGTGTGAATCACCACTCTCTGATCCTCCTAGACTGACTGCGGTTAGATCCCTCTGATATCTCCAAAACTTCTGGAGCTTTTATTAAATCCCCACAGGTCTCAGTCTTTTCCCTGTGCTGTCCTTTCTCCTTGCTAGCTTAGAACGTGAAAGCAGTATTACAAACTGCAGGGCCAATTTAAAATCGTGGGAGAGAAGACTACAGATTTCAGACACCTTAGCTTTGATGATGTTGGGCCAATGAGCCCATATTAATCAGATTTGATGGTACAAGATAAGGCAAATCAAAATGAACAATCAAACTTGTGTGATTTAATTATCAATAAGTGTTAACTGTTGCTCTTCAAGGGTGAAAAAAAAAAAAACAACATAAGTTTTAGAATGTTATTCCTTGTGGTTTAAGTTTTCCGACTGGGGCTGATTTCAAACTACCAGTGTGATGTCACTAAGATTGTTAATGTTGGTCATTCATTTGACTGCCTAGGAAGATTTCCTGGGGGACTCTCACAGACGCATTCCTAGATGTGTCTCTATGAACATTTCCAGAAACAATTAGACCTTGAGAGCTCTGGTCTCATCAAAGGAATAGTCCCTTGATGGATTCAGAATGTGATGGCATCATTGGGAGGTGCTGCAATGCAGCCCTTGAGGTCCAGTTAGAGAAAGTGAGCGTGGGGGTGGGGGTGGGCATGTGCTTAGGGGTATATATTTCCCTGACCCCTTCAAAATAGTCTGTGTTTCTTGATGCCACCATGATGTATGCATTACAGGCTCAAAAGCACAAGGCCAGGCTACCATAGACCGAAATCTCTGAAAGTGAAATAAACCCTTCTTTCTTGACTTTGCTTTCTCACATGCTTTTCTCATGGTTTAACAAGAGTAACTAGCAAAGTCATACAATACAAAGATGAGTCTATACACTGGAGCCCACATGCAACATGCCAACTGTACATGAGAACAATAATAGATGTAAATACCCCTAAGAACAGACACATAACACGTAGTAATATCATTAGGAAGTGATGAGTTATGTGATATATATCAGCTTTGCAACATAATTTGTTTGCAATGCTGAAGTTTGAACCCAGAGTTTGGGAATGTTAGGCAAAAACTTTATCACTGAGCTAGATTATAGGGACAAAACTATATTATAAGGACAAAGCCTAGTTAATCACATTCTATATAAATTTTCAGTTATGGAAATATTTAACATCTCCCTTGAAAAGTTCCTGAGAATTCAATCATAAGCTCTTGTCTAACATGCCATTCCATTTTGGCCAGCATTAGCTGTGTATTATTTGAGCTGATGTATTTACAGGGTACAATGTGATACTTGAATGAACAAATACAAAATATAATGGCGTGACCATCACCATGAACTCTAACATTTTCATGCTTATTTGTTTATTTATTCATTTATTGGTTTTTGAAGATGCGGTTTCTCTGTATAACAGCCCTGACCTTCTTGGAACTTGCTCTGTAATCCAGGCTGGCCTCGAACTCACAGAGATTACTTGCCTCTACCTCCTGAGTGCTGGGATAAAGGCATGAGCTTCCACTATACTGCCTAGTACAGAAGGAAATTTTAGAAATCCACCATGTCCTAAGGTGCTAAGAAGATGAAGATGACTCTATGCTGGAGAGCACATTGGTCCAAAGTCATAAAAATAAAAAAAATAAAAAAAAAAAAAAAAAAACCTCTTTATGTTTCTTGTAGGATCCAATTTGATCATGTGGAATCATATTAGAACTTGATGTGGCTCTGTTTTCAGCCACATCACTAGGGGCACAGGTGAAGAAATGGTTCAGTGACTAAGAGTGTTCTTCCAGAGGGCCCAAGTTTCCATTCTGCACCAGCATTGTTGGGCAGTTTACAGATGCCTGTAACTCTAGCTCCAGGGGAATCTGACACCCTCTTCTGGCCTCTGTTAGCATCTGCCCATATGGAACACACACAGGATTTTTTTTTTAAGACCTACATTTCTCTTTCTGTGCATATGGTTAGATTAGGTTCTGTTAGTCATCTGTTGCTCATCAGAGAGACACTGATGTCTAGTACTTCAAATAAACTGCTTTGTGTGCTCACAAATCTCTGGGTCAATAAGTTGGCTAGGATCAAGAGGACAGGTGACTTTTACTGATGCTGCCTGATGCCCCCTCTGGGGGGGTACTTAGTCTGAAGAATGCCAACTAGGAGTGCTCACCTGTATTTCACATAGTGTCATTCTCTAGTGGTCTAGTCTGGTCTTCACACAGCAGCACCACTATTCCATGCAGATGAAGACAGATGATTCAAGGTGTCATGTAGTTTAGGCTTAGAAGTCATACTCCATCACCCCTCCAGTGTTTTACTGGTCACAAGGGCAGCCCAGCTGAAAGGATAAGGAAACAGATTCTTGATGGGAGGAGCTGTAGGCTTTGCGGCTGCTTTGAATCTACCACATCAGCCTACCCATCTAATTTTATCATCTTACTCTGATGCCTCCTCTACTGCCTGTGTTCACAGTGATGATATTCTAAATGGTGAGAACTGAAACCTTCTCCAAAAGATCTCAGCTGCTGTCAGGCATCTGCAGCCTCCTTCCTTCCGTCCTAGCTGTTGATAAGGCCAGCCATAATAAACCTTTCCTGAAACTATTACCAGTATCTTATGAAGAGAGAGCAGAATGGTCCCAGTTTGCTGCCTAGAGACATGACTGGAGGAACGATTGCTTCCTTTACACTCAAACACCCTTTTCACAGCACTCTTGCTGATAAACCAGTGTTAGTCAAAGACCAGTAAGTGTGCTGACATTTCGCTAAGAGTTCTTACCTCTAGACACATGTGGATAAATGTGCTAATGAGAGAGTTTTCTTAAGGGCTCTTATGTCCAGGATTATTCCAAGCCACGGCTGAATGCGAACATCATCAGAACAGTGTGTTATGCCTAATAGCCCAGAATGCTTCTGTAATACTTAATCCCCTGTATATTTGTGACAGATCAGCCTCCGAAATAGGAACAAAGCCCCAGGGGAGAGAATGACTTTAATCATCAAGCCTCGGGTGGGAGAGCGCTACCAACTAATGACTTCCCCACGCCTTGCAGCTTACAGAGTCTATAAATCTCCAGTCTATTCAAGACAGAAACCAAAATAATCATTTGCTATCAAACTGTTCTTCAAGCCATATATGGCATAATTCTGACAGAGGCTGTTTCATGTACTTCCTTGGCAAAGAAAGGGGTCAGGGGAAAAAAATTTAGATCATGCTAAAGTTTTCCCCCTAAACACTCAGTCTTTCTACTATGCTTGCACAAATCTAGTAGGTGGCTGGAGTTCAAGGTTATGCAGGATTTTATCCATTTCTTAAGTTTATAATTTCTATCTGGATCAATATCCATTGTGTGTGTGTGTGTGTGTGTGTGTGTGTGAGAGAGAGAGAGAGAGAGAGAGAGAGAGAGAGAGAGGGAGAGAGAGAGAGTATATGTGTGTGAATGTGTTAATTATTCACACACACACAAAATTTCTTCTCATTTAAGTTAGAATTTGGTTCTTAAAGCAGAATCCATTATGAGCGCCTTCCTAAACACAAAAAGATTTAGTTGTAGAAGTGGTGGGAAGCTGAGAAAGTAAGTTCTCAAGATAAGGTCCCTCAGTACCAGCGAATGGGCCATGAGGGAACTAGCCTCTTCGGAAAGGTCAGGAGAGTGAGCCCTGCCACACAAGCCGAGCTCAGGAACTTAATGCAGCAGGTGCAGCATACGGGTAAAGAAAACAGTCTGAACACTAGGGTCAAAGGGCCACTGACTTTGTTCCTGAAAAATGTCACGATCTCATGACCTTGCTTGCTTCGGGAAATGGGGGGGGGGTCACCCACAGTCTCACTGCCACCTTTAAAATATCATATGCAAATTTAGTGAAATGGCTATCTAGCTGAAAGAGAGTAGGAGGGAGCCAAGTGAAAGCCCTTAGTTGACAGTAGGTTGTACTGAGACACACTCAAAGGCTCAAAAAAAAAAAAAAAAAAATGGGTATAGCATACCTCCGGCTGTGCCTATGATGTTCCCAATTATGACTAGATCATGAGGACTCTGACCTGGTGGATGCTTTAACCCACTGATAGATTCTGAATTTGAGAATACCATTGATAGGTGGTAGAGATGTGAAAAGTGGGGCCCAGTGGAGGAAGTGGACCACTGAGGCAGTAATTTTAGGGGCTCTATCTTCTGGTTCTCAACCTGTGGGTCTCTACTCCCTCACCAAACCTCTACTTTCTAAAAATATTTACATTACAATTCATAATAGCAGTACACAAGTACAATTATGAAGTAGTGATGAAATAATTTTATGGTTGGGAGTCACCACACACGAGAAACTGTATTAAAGGGTCACAGCATTAGGAAGGTTGAAAACCACTGTCTAACCCCTTTCCTGTTATGATTCTGCTATACTTCCTGTCTGTTATGGTGTGAGCAGTTCTGCTCTGCCACTCAGTCACCATGGTGATGGACTAAAACATCTGGAACCATGAATGAACAAAGATGTCTTTCTTAGACAAAACAAAGTCTAACACAAACCTTGCTTGATTTTCTGACTTCTGCAACAAGAAAGGTCCCCTATCAGGAGGTAAAAATGAATGGGAGTATCTATGGACCAAAATGGGACTGCACTAGACACCCTCCCCCTCTAAGGATACTAATTAGAAAATTTAGCAAGTGTCTTCAGTACCAGGAGCTCCCAGCCCATTTTCCACCTGACTCCATTCAGTTCCAGCCTCACCCTTCCCATCCTCGATCGGGCACTATTGCAATTTCCAACGGAAGACCACAGAGGTAAACTCATTTGGGCAATCCAAGCCAATGTTGTATAATGCCTAAACCCAGCCGCACCAAACCCTCAGCTACTCTAGACAACCCAGAGCTGCTGATTCCCTCCCCAGGCAATAAACAAACAAACAAAAAAATAGTTTGTGTTCCATTTTCTGGAATTGGGAAGATTAATTCATTTACTTAGTCTACTTCTGAAAGATTTGGGACTGGATTTGGGCATTATACAACATTGGCCAAGTAAAGGACTGCCAACGCCGTGTGTGTGTTTGTGTGTATGTGTGTTTACATAAATATCTGTGTATGTATATATGTACATGTGTATGTATATGTGAATGCATGTGTGTATATCTACATATATATATATATATCTTTAGAATTTAATACCATAAAGAAAAGAGCTTGGGTGGGAAAATGGCTCTAAAGTAAAGTGATTTCCATGCAGACATTGGCACCTGAGTGTGATTCTCAGCAGCCATAAATAAAAAGTTTGATGTGGTTGCATGGGCCCATAACTGGCAACGGAGAGGGAGGGACAGGTGAGACTCCTAGGCAATCGCTGGCTAATCAGCCTGAGAACTCCGGATTGCATGAGAGATCCATCTCAGAGCCATCTCAAAAATCTAAGGTAGAGAATAATTGAGGGAAAAACTCAACGGTGACCTCTGCCCTACACACTCATTACCCCATACATATATGAGCATGTAAACACACATACACATAGTCCAAGGAGGATTTTATCTCAGTGTTCAAAGTCATTCCAATATACAATAAATGTCATTCATGGGTGTTATGGACAGGAACACAGATCCACAGCAGACCAGTGACTCACCAACTTTCAAGAGTGGAAAACCAGATAAAAGCCCAGACACACCCACTTGTGGGAAGCAAAGACTATTTAAAAAACGTTTCTTTGGCTATAGTAAACAACATCATTTGGGATCTGATGACAAAAATCTCTATCTGGAGACTACTTGAGGCATCTCTCTGTGATGGCATCTCTTACTGCCAGGTAAAGAAAAACACAGCCATCCTGGGCTGGGGGATGGCTCAGTGGTAAAGTGCTTGCTGCTCAAGCTTTATGACCTGGATTCAGATTGATAGCCCATGTCAAAGGCTAGCCACAAGTAGAGAGCATCCATCTGTAATCCAGTGTGCTGCTACCATTGGAAGGCAGAGACAAGAGGCACTGGAGTGAAGCATGCAGGCAGCAGTGTAAGAGAGCTAGACACACACACAAACACTGTTCTTGGGGTAATATATTTACTGTTGTTACAACTCACCCAAGGTTTACATCTTTCATTTGAGAAATTGTTTATTCAAATACATTGAAGGAGGTGGAACTTTCTCTCCACCCTTTTAGGATCCCTGACTAATCTTCATGATTTCATGGACACAGGAAGGTTTATCAAGAGAATGCACAGTGCTACTTATGCACAGAAAACCCCAGAGGAAAATGGAGCTCTGGAAGAAGTGGTAAAGCCTAAGAGCTATATACTGGACTGAACAAAGACAATTGTGATGTCATAACAAGATAAAGAAGCAGGGCAGTTAACTCCAGAAGCATACCAAAGAAGGCAGAGCTTGGTTTAAGGTCTGATGTACTGGCTGTCTTAGACTCAGCTTCTTCTCAGGAGATAAAAAAGCATCTACCAGAGCATGAAGGATATCTTCTGCTTTCCTAAAGACAAGCGGAACTGCACCTCCAAACTCAATGCTGAACGGGCATCTTTTGGTACCATTTGTTACCCATCGCAGGCATTAAAAGGACTGAAACATTCAGCTGTTTCTAGGCTTAGTCCACCTTTCTGATGATGGGTAGGCTTGGTGCCTACAACCCTCTTAAGCCAAAATGCCTTGAGGGAATGAATGCCTGGTTCTCAGAGAAACCCATCTCACGTTGCACACCGGTGATCCTAAGTAATGCTTTCAGTAGCCAGGCTCTTTTTCCAGTAGCATTCTTTAGGGTCCTATACAGACACAGTATATACACCTATAGTCTCAGTACCCAGAAAACAGGCAGGAGGACCACCAAACTGAGGGTATCCTGGCTACAGAGTTTATACAGCTCTTCTATGTAAAAAAAATGCTTCCTGTTTGAGGAGTACCAGAGACCATGCCCTTCTCAAGAGGGTGTAAAAATGAAAATATACTTTATTTCCTCTTTGAGAATCTCAGATACATCAGTAACTATTTTCAGTTATCCACAGGTACCTGGAACCCACCCTAGCATGGGTGGGCATTTACTGAAGTGGGCGGTTATCATCCACAGTGAGGACATGTCTTCCTTTTACAGACCACATTACCTGTCTTTTCATAAATATCAGAATACGACTTCCCGTAGTCACACCCATACAACTTTCATTGATTCTAATGTAATTATTTGGAAATTTTCCCTAGCTGAGATCCACCTGCCCCATAGGAATCACTGCCATCTTCAGATATAAGCAACTCTTCATTATAGCAAAAGTGCAATATTCCTGTTGCTAAATAATTCTGATTCTCTTGCCCTTTTCTTGACCTTTGGGGTTAGAGAGTCAGCTTTTGGACTTGCTTCTGAATTCTCCCCAGGTTCTTTCCTGTTCCTCTAAAGCCATAAGCAAGTATGATCTAGACTTGTACAGCTTCCCAATGTGCCCCAGACTCAGCAGTCAGGACAAAAGGGCTGTGACCAGGCCTGGAAAGGGAACAGCACTCTACAGGCAGGAAGTAATGAAAGGGATCCCCCATCAGTCAACTCCTATATGATGGAGAGTTATCCCGCTCGGCCTGTCATAGAGCCAAGGATATACTGCAAGTCCATGGTGGGTTCTCAGCCTGATTCACAATGCAAAGCCAATAGCAGTGACCCAAAGTGTTTCATTCTGAGAATTTCTTTCCCAGGAACTTCCCCAGTGGCTCTTCTGTAAACTACTTTCCAGTAAAGTCAAATTACTTCTCGTTGAGATGGTTTTAACCCCTCTGTGTAAATCTTTTAACCCAGATGGATGGTTAACATTTTGCTAAACATTAGTATCCACTCATGGGCGTTTGACAAACGCTAGTCATTTAATGTCTTAAAACATGTTCTCATAAGATGAGAAGCAAACATTACCTGGAGGACATTCCACATCTTGGCCATGTTCTCTCTACACAGGTATACACGGCTGCCTTTAACGGGGAGCTATCTTATTAAATCCAACAAAGGTACGGGGGAAAAAAACCAAAACAAAAACCAAACATACCAAGTATCTGTCTGTGTAAGTATTAATCGCATAACCAATCAATGAGGTATGAAACACATAGAAATAAACAAATCAATTTTTTGTGTGGCTTAACACGCAGAGGTGGGGAGGAGCTTTCCACTGTGCCTTAAAGGTTTATGAAGAGTTTGGGTTTTTGGCCACCCCCCCCCACACACACACACACACCCACACTGAATGAAAGAGACTGTGAAGTCCCTTGGCCCTTGGTTCCAGTATTTGGAAAGTGAACTTTCCAGGCTTCTGTCCCCTTACCTAATCATTTCCTCTGAGGTGCAGCCATGAAACAAGGTGACTCTTGTATGAGTTTTTAAAAATACGGTGTATATGTCTCAATCTCCTTTATGGTATTGGAAGTTACCAAAATTAAATGTCATTAACATAAAATGTTCGTTGTTTCATCTTGGCTGCTCATATCTGACCTGTTCCATACTAATATTTCAACCTGTTCCCCAGAGAAGACTTTACCAAAATCATAGAAACTGCATTTGCAAACAGTTTTTCTCCCCCCAAGAAACAGCATTTAGTCATTATTTTTCCCAGAGTAACTCACAAATACACTAGATTCTCCATCCGAGCTTCTGATGAACAAGAGATCAGAATTCTATGAAGAGATGAAAATGCAGTCTTTGGGGGTTTTTTGTTTCTTTTTGTTTTTTATGGTTGTTTTTCATTGCTGGCCTTCATATGTGCCGGCAAGTGCTCTACCAATGAGCTGTAAGACCAGACCCAACAGCAAGGCACACTGACATTAGCCCACAGCTTTACTGTAGGTCGATGGCAGTGTGGATTCCCACACTTCCTCCTGTAGAGGCTGTCAGCCTTGAAACTGTGCTTAAAACGTTTCCTTACTCATTTTCCCACCCATCTCTCTAAGACCAGGACACAGCAAGGAAGGACGCCTTCACCCAGGAACCACAGCAGCCGTGCTGAAGCAGGAATTTTGCCCAGATTCATGTGTTATGGGGTCTAAAAGCATCATTTAATTTACATCTTCTCGCCCGTTGCTCGTTACTGGAGGATTGTGGACCTCAACCATTATCTTGGTCAGTCTTTTTTCCTGATTCTCTTCCTCTCCTCTCTACCTAAGCTGTTCCTCAAATCTGGATAGTGTGAGATGGGTAAGCTGTTCCTCAAATCTGGATAGTGTGAGATGGGGATATGTGCTATGTGCCTATGGTCACCTCCATCTCCTACCTCATGGCTGGAGAACTCATGTTCCCACGGCTTTTCTGTGAAATGGGAATCCTGGTAAGGTAAGGCTAATGTTTTCAGGGCACCAGATAGGTGGAGTTACATTGTCTCCATCAATTTACAAGGAGGGAACAGCCAGTTTTTAACATTTTCAGAGAGTTTGGAAAATACAGTCAGGTAAAAAAGGAAAAAAAGGAAGGAGGGGGGCTGGAGAGATGGCTTAGCAGTTAGGATCACTGACTGCTCTCCCAGAGGACCAGAGTTCAGTTCCCAGCACCCACATGGCAGCTCACAACTGTCTGTAACTCCTCTGAGATCTGACACTATACAACAGGCAGTCAAAACACCAATGCACAGAAAATAAAATAAATACATTTAAAAATAAAAAAATTAAAAAGGGAAAAAATACAAATGTCACATGTTGAAAAGAGAAATAAAACGTAAGGGTAGCAGGGTGGGGGTTGGGTAAATCAGATGCTCAGAGCCTGATAGTTTGTTCCAGATCCCATGTGTTCAGCCATGCTGCTCTGGCATTATGAGTTAGATGCAGTTAAAAAAACCAAACAAAATAAAACTTAGGCGAGATTTGCTGAATTTAATCAACAGCTGATCAAAAACATTGGTGGCGGGGGGGGGGGGGGGGGGGGGGAGCTGTAGTGGTGCATGCCTTTAATCTCAACACTCAGGAGTTAGACACAGACAGATCTCCATGAATATGAGGCCAGCCTGGTTTACAGAGCAACTTCCAGGACAGGCTCCAAAGCTACACAGAGAAATTTTTGTCTGAAAAAAGAAAGATATATAGATGCAAAATCAGCTTTTTTCTATTTCTCCTTTTACTTTTTTCTTTCTTTCTTTCTTTCTTTTTTTTTTTTTTTTGTTTGTTTTAAGACACAGTTTCTGTGTAACTGCCCCTACCTGGTGGTAATTTCAATCCTTCCCATTCCATACTAATTCACTAGTTATCCTTCATCATCTATGGAGAATTGAAGGTATAAAAAGCTGCAGGTGTTCGTTCTCTATGTGAATGGTACAGTGTTTGCAAACTATGTACTTGAATGTTCTCTGGTGTAGATGCGATATTGTACACATGCAAATAGATGTTAGGCTGAATTGCTTAGGAAAAAACACCAAGACAAAAGGCTGCATATATCCAGCATAGATGCAATTTTCCCCAAAATATTTGTTTTATTTCCGTTGAAACAGGGTCTCACTGTGCATCCCTGGCTATCCTGGAACTCACAATGTAGATCAGGCTAGCCTCAAACTCACAGACATCTGCCTGCCTCTGCCTCCCAGGTGTTGAGAGTAAAGACATGCACCCCTATAGCTGACTCCCTCAAATATTTTTAATCAGCAGTTAATTAAATACACAGATGCAAAGCAAAGGGTTGTTGTATAAATATTTTTCTGTCTTGAGGCTTTTCTTCCTTATGAAGGCTCATTGTACCAAGAAGTTTATGGCCCAGCCTAGCCCAGAGGTCCAGACCTGCTCTCAATCTAATCCCATGGCTGTTTATAAAATAATTACTCAGAGGCTTATTTAATTGTAAACTGTTTGGCCTATGGCTCAGGCTCATTACCAACTAGCTTTTACAGCTTGACTTCAACCCATTTCTATTAATCTATGTATTGCATGTGGCTCTGTGACTTTGTGTTCCATTACATTTTGCCTCCTGGGCAGCAGCCTGCAACATCTGTTTGACTCTGCCCTTCTTTGTGTTTTATCTATACTTAGATTTCCCACCTGCCTCTAAGCTGCATTGTCATAGGTCAAAACAGCCTCTTTATTAATAAATGTTAACAAAATATATTCACAGTGTACAGAAAGACATCCCACATCAGCTCTAAGGTCACCTAAAATTTGTATTGAAAAAATTTGCACATTCTTATATCAGTGCATATGTTGATATCATATAAATTTAATTTTCAGAAAATATGAAACAAAACACCTTAAAAGTGCAGGAGTAGAGGGGAGATGGATCAGTCAGTAAAGAGCCCGTGTTCAAGCATGAGGTTCTGAGTTGGAATTCTCAGCACACTTTGGCATGAACCCAGCACTGGGGAGGCTGAGACAAGAATATCCCTGGGGTTTACTGGCTAAACAGGCACATTTATGTCCAGTGAGGGAACATGATCTCCAAACATGGAGTGGAAAGAGACTAAAGAAGACACCTGAATTCCATCTCAGCCTTCTCTGTCACACATGTGTATCTGTACCCACAAACACACACAGAAACATGCATACAGATAAAAACAAATAAATAGATAAATCGGTTTTATAAAAGGGGAAATAAGTACCTTTGATGTGTTAGAAAAGGAGAATGTGTGTATGTAGTGACTGTTGCTTGAAGGACAGAAAGATAAGATATATGGATTTGATAGAGTAAGCAAACAAATCAATATATACATGATTGGTTAGGAACACGACCCTCTGGTTTTTACTGGTGAGTGCTCCCCTGTGTCTGATGCCTAGGTGCTCAATCCAAGAGCATGGTCCTCATGATCTTGGGCTCCTCAGATTTACTGGTCACTGGAAGAGGATACTCTCCATTTTGATTGGTACCAGGAAAGCACCACTCTAGGTAAGATAACAATAACAAAACCCCACAATCCAGTCACTCTGGCAAGAAACAGGACTTCCTATAAACGACTCCATTCCATGGACACTGCCTGTATCAGGCTTTGGGGTCTCTCACCTCAGCTGCTTAAACTGGGTCTTGGCTTTTCCCGGCTCATAGCATGATAGAAGACCAGCTGCCTCGTGTCATTATGATACCCTACCTCGTGCCTGGCCAGCTTTTTAGCATGTTCCCCAGATAAATCACTGCATGTGACAGAAGCCCTGTACTAACCCAGGTCTCTTCATAAGCCCCTCCAATTCAATCTCTGCTTGTTAGGTCTTTTTTCAAATTCATCCATGGCCAAGGTTCACCTTGCAGATAACTACATTGTTTTGGGGATTTTTCCACTGACTCTAACATGGCTGTTTTTCTAGTGACTTTTATATTCCTGGCAAATAGGTCATCTCCAATTAAGCTTTTATATAAAGCAACTCTTACAATTTAGGGTCATTTGGTTTTGTTTTCTTTTTTAACTAAAGTCTTCATGGCATTTTGACCCTTCTCAAATTCCAGAATCAATCTGACCTAACCAGACAGTAACAAAACTCACTAAAATTTCAGGGCCCTAACACGGTGTGTTTCCATTTTACTAAGCAAATATATCCTGCAATTTGTTTCCAATTGTCCCCACACTTCCGGTCTCCATAGTGGTGTTATGGTAACAAAATAATAGTCATCTTAATATTATCCCAATGAACTTATCAACTATTCCTTCCTATGTAACATGCATTTCTCTCTTGAATGGGTGACTTGGATTCTATCTTTATTAACTTCATTTCCTAAACCCAGGTGACCTGCTTTGTCCATTTGGAGATAACGATCTGGAAAATGCCAGTCTAGAATTCCCACCTTCAAGAAAACCAGACCTGGAAAAAGTGTAGCCTCATGTCCATTTTTTCCCTGTCTTATACTCAGGGTTGAAATTTTTCAATATTCTGGATTCTGGGAGGCTAGGGAACATGGTTTTTCTAAAGAATAAATCAGTGTTGAGCTAACCTCCCCCCTTCGGTAGAGCTGGGACCATACATACCCAAGGCTCCTTGTATTCTAGGCAAAAAGCAAGTCCCTTCGTGCAGAGCTCCATGCTCAACCCTGTCACACCTTTTAAATGAACTTCCTTCCAGTCATTTGCTCTCCAGCTTTACCACACCAAGGAGCTGCCTTATGCTCTGCGGTTCCTTCACCTGCTCCAGACAGATAATGTGGAAGTGAAATCAACCAGTGTCACTCACTCATCGACACCACCATGGAAAACTCAGATTTGATTGTAACTCAGATCCAGGGTTTTCTTACTCATTCAACTCTCTCTACCTTAAGTACTTTCCATTAATTATTCCATTAGTAGAGATGAATCCCATTAGGATCCTCCCCCCTTAGGGTACACTCACTGAGCTAAAGGTGGGCTTTCCACTGAGATCCATCTAAAGGAAATGAAATGGGTATTAACATCTAGATGGATTCTTAAACAAAAAATAGCATGTTTATTAGCACTAAATTAATTTTGTACACATTCTGAGATATATGTGTTGTTGGCAAACACCAAAGTTCAGAAGACCAAGAGAAGCGTAGTTCAGAATATCTCCATCTACTACAGGAAGAAGCACAGGGTGGGAGAACTACACCCTGAAAAGTGAAATGATGATAATGAATATTTATTTTCCAATTTGCCATGTTTTTATTACTCTTGGAAACAAATCTTCCAGTCAGGCCATCTTACAACCTGATTATCTCAGAATCTGAATGGCTCCCTCCCCCCCCCCCCCCCCCCCCCCCACACACATAGGCAGCTGACATTCAACATGAGCCAAGTTCTAACTCCAGCCAGGGGCCCTGGACTCTGGATGCTGTGTATTGTGCCTTGGGTCTAAGGACTGGAACTCCTTGCCTTTCCTCCTGGTGCTTCCTAATGCCATATTGTCGCCTTTATGTAAACATTTCTGTATGCACTTATTATTTATTGTTCTAGGAGAAGATCTGAGCTGAACAGAAAAGCATAAGTTTAATTGCCATTCCATAAAAAAATAACCCCTGGGGAGTTTTGAGCATGAAGCCTGGCTCAATAATAGTTAAGTAAAAAATATATCCAGGGCAGATGGCTTCTCCTGGGAAAGAGACCCTTCAGAAATGAGATATCAAATCAACTGGCCCAGCTGGATTGGTTGCTAACAGAGACGAAAATGTTAGAGTTGTTCAGGTGCAAGTTTTACTTCTGTCCTAATCTGTTCAGAGAACATTCAGAGAATGAGTACACAAATCCCTGCCTGCGGCTGAGTCTCTATTCAACAAATGAAATGCTAATTAAGACGTCTTCGCTTTCAGGGCCAGTGAGAGCCTTTTGCCATTAAAGATAATCCATCAATCAGACTGTCTCGAAAAGAAAAGGGGGTGAGGCAGCCAGAGGGAGGAGGAGATTTAATCATCTTAACTCCACCAGTGAACGATTATCACCGAAGGAGACAGCCAGGAGGAGAAATGAAGATAGGAAGCCTCAAGCCCCAGAATCCTGCATCTTAAAATGTAATCAGCAAATTGGAAAATTTGGTGCCTGAATTTACTGTTCCTACTTAAAGTAGTGGCCTGTGTGTGTGTGTGTGTGTGTGTGTGTGTGTGTGTGTGTGGAGGGGGGTTCCTAAAGAATAGAGAGAAAAAATGATGAGAGGATCACTGGCTCAGTAGATCCAGGCTCCAGTGTTGTAATAATATGTTTCTGGCCCGTCTGGTCCATGATCCAAACCCACAGACCAACAGTCCCATAGAAACACACGGAAGCTTATATTAGTTACATTCTGCTTGGCCTATGGCTCAGGCATATTGCTAACTAGCTCTTGCATCTTAATTCAACCCATTTCCATTAATCTGTCCTGCCATGTGGCCCAAGCTAACCTATTTCTTTACATCTTACTTCTTGGGTGGCTGAATCATGTCTCTCTTGACTCCACCCTCCTCTTTATCTGTGCTTTGATTTCCTGCCTCCTTCTAAGGTGCCTGCCATAGGCCCAAATAGTACCATTATTAACAAATGATATTCATAGCATACAGAAAGTCATCCCACATCGCAGTGTATTAAGAATGAATGTTTCTTTAGGCTGGCCATCTACTACTACTCAGATGTGATAATGACATGGCAGGTGTGTTACAGAGAGATTCATATTCATGTCATTATAAATCAAACGGCAAAATGTCAATGAGACAAAAAATAACATTCTCAAAATACAGGGTGTACAAGGGAAAGAAATAAAGTAATGGAAGACTGGTCATAGTTACAGAGAGATAATGGTGGGTGAGAGCTAACCACAGTGAAGAATGGAAAACGGAGGTTGGTATGGCCCAGATGTTCTGAAATCACTCCACCAAATCAGAACTATTTTCTCTTGACCTGTTATAATAAACAGAAGTTATGATGACACTGTATTAGACTATTATCAGAAAGTAAAGGAAATAGTCAAAAACCCCAAATAGAGGCTGATATGGACACACTTTTAATCCCAGCCCTTGGAAGGTACAGGCCAGAGGATCCAGAATTCAAGGTCATTCTTAGCTACTAGTGAGGTTGACGCTGGGCTGAGCTGTGCTAAATCAAAACAAAAACTTCAGAGTGAGGCGGGAGAGCGAGTTGCTGAAGCTTAAATCTTGAGTCAGGAGTGTGCTGTGCAATTAAAAGGATCTGATCAAGGGGAACATTGCCCTGCAGGGTTCTACTTACTGCCACTGGGTTTATAAGTTCCAGATGAGCTGATCGATGCCATCAATCAGCATCACAATAATAAAGACAACTGAAGAAACCTGATGTTGTGATATGGAGATAGTGCAAGGTAAGATTGTCATATAGAGATGCTGTAGTATGTAGTTAAAAGAATTAGGAGGAATTATCTCCAAGAACCTCCTCCTACCCCTCAGAGAGGGATAGCTGGGCATTTGTGAGACCATACACAGGAAGCTGAGAGAGAACAGGAAGTAGAGCGAGGCTGTAAACCCTCAAGGCCCGCCCCCAGTGCGGTCCTTCCTCCAGCAAGGAAGTACTGGAGGCTCCATAACCATCCGAACGATGTCCCCTGGGGGACATTGCTCATTTAAACCACCACAGTAAAATTGTTTCACTCTTAGAAACAAAAATCAGGTTCACTAATTTGTATATAACATGATTTTTATGAAGTATAACTTGCTTACAATAAACAACATAATTTAAGGAAGTGAAGTATTTGCAATCATATACCTCACCAAAATATATGTATAAAACATTTCTCCTACCTCAAAATATCTCCTTCACCCTTTGTAGTTAAATATCCCCCTCAGTTCAGAGGTACTACATTCGGTGATCTTTTTTTTTTTTTTTTTTAAACAACCATTACCAGAATATCACATAAATTAAATGAATCTAGCATGTAGCCTTTTTTCATTTGGTCCTTTGCCACTTAGTGTAATGCTCTGGGACTCATTCTTACTCAGTGACTTCATCATGTGGACATCCCAAGTTTGTAAATCTGAAGGACATTTTGCATTGTCTCCTCTTTAATGTGCTATCACTAAAGCTGCATCAAGCATTTTCATATAGGTCTTAGAGTAGGCATATAGTGCCATTTCCGATAGAGCAGTGTTTAGAAATAGGGCTGCTGGCCTAACTATATATGTTCCGTTTCCCAGAACTTGCCAAGCTATTGTCAAAGTGGCTGAACCATTGTGTATTCCCACCAGCAAAATACAAATTTCCAGCTACTTCACTTCTTTGTCAACATCTGATAAGCCCACTCTTTAAAAAAATAAAAATTTGAGCCAGGTGGTGGTGGAGCAGGCCTTTACTCTCAGCATTCTAGAGGTAGAGGCAGACAGAAGTTCAAGGCGAGCCTGGTCTGCAGAGTGGGCTCTAGAGTAGCCAGGGTTACACAGAGAAACCCTATCTGGAGAAAACACACACAAAAAAAGGTGTTTATTTTTAGTTTTGTGCATGAGAGTTTTTCCTGTCTTTATGTACATACCTAGTGCCTGTGGAGGCCTGAAAAAAAAGGGTCAGATTTTCTGGAACTAGAGTTAAAAATGGTTGTTAGTAACATGTGAGTGCCAGGAATTGAACCCCAGTCCTTTGGAAGAGCAGGCAGTGTTCTTAACCACTGAGGCTTTTCTTCAGCCCCCAATTCACATTTCCTAGAGTAATTTGATTATCATCTCATATGCTTGTCATTATGCAGTCATCTGAATCTTTCCTCTACTTACTAATAAAATTGTACTGCTTCTTACTGTTAAATTAGCAGTCTGAATAGGTTTGGGTATTAATTCTTCAATATCTTCTGCAGATAATTTCATCGACTATTTGTTGTAAAGATAGAATTTTCCTTGCCTAACCTGAGATTTGACCTCTTAGAATCATCCACCCCTGACCTGTGCTGTTTACTGAAGCAGGAACATTCTGAAGCTTGTACAATGTGCCCATTGTGACCATTGTTCCAGGAAATGGATGTCTTCAGGTGGTCTCCTGCTTGCCCAAGACTTGCTATTGTTTCACAGGAAATACCGGCCTGCCTGACTGCAGGCTGCCCCATTCCTAAACTCCATCCTAAACTGACCTTTGGCCCTGCCCTGTTGTAACTTCCCTATCTCACAAGCCCAGATGTACCCCTTCCCCTACCCAGAGTGCTGTATAAAACTTCTGCCCTAAAAATATTTGGGGCTCTTGGCTTCCACAGTGCCCTGAGCCCGCACGTGTGTGTAATCATAAACCTCCTCCTTTTTAAAAGACAGCTCGACTATTGGGGTCTCCTTTTGTGCCCACTGGTTACAACTTTTAGAAAACATCATTTACAGAGCTGGAGAAATGGCTCAGTGGTTAAGAGTACTGGTTCAAAGGACCCAGATTCAATTCCCAGCAACCACATGGCAACTTGAAATTGTCTGTGACTTACGTTCTAGAGAATCTGACATCCTCTTCTGGCATCTATGGGCACCAGGTACCAGAAAGGTGGGTACACAGATATACATATAAGATAATAAAATAAAAACTTTAAATGTCATTTGTTAGGATCTTTTGAGAAACAGTTTTTTTCTGATTTTTACTTTTTTGTACTTTTTTATGTTTTCTAGTCTAGAAATCTGACTAATGCATTATCACAAAAAAAAATTTTGTAAAAGTTTTATAGTTTTGGTTCTTGTGTTTAGGCCTATGATTCATTTAAAGATATAGATAGATAGATAGATAGATAGATAGATAGATAGATAGATAGATAGATCATGTGTGTGTGTGCGCGCGTGCTCACCCATGTGTGGAGGACATGTTGGCTTTCTCCTTCTGCTATATGAAACCCTGTGCCATCTCATGTGCTAAAAAGCCTTATGTTCATGTTAACATTTCAGTGTGACATGGTGTATTATTTATGTTGTACACACTAGTCCAATTGTTCCAACACTGTGGTTCAAATGGTTCTTCCTTCATCATTAAATCATCTTTGTCTCTGTTGAACTGTGTTGATCTGACTGTGGACTCTCCTTTACTTACACGTATAACTGTCAGGGAACCAGAGAGATAGTTCATCAGTTAAGAGGCTCTTGCAGGGAATCCAAGTTCACTCTCAGTACCCATGTTAGGTGGTTCACACCTCCCTAGAAATATAGCTTCTGGGGAGCCAATGCTTCCTTCTGGGCCCTTTGGGCAGCTCCCTCGTGTTCCTATAGCTATATGCAGACACACATGAATGCATATAATTAAAGATAAATCTTAAAAAATAATTGTCAAGATCCAATCTAGGGTGATTATTACAACCTTGTCTTAAGTCATAGGAGTGGGAGTTTCAGAAGTCCTCTAAATTTGACGCTCCTTTTCAAAACTGTTTGGTTTTGCTAGACTCTTTATTCATGTATAATTTTATTTACTTGGGAAAAGATCTGGGCATGGTGGTTATCCCAGGTAGTTGGGAAAGTGATTCCTTGAGCCCAGGAGTTCAATCCTAGTCTAAGCATCAAAATAAAATGATGCTATGCCATGGCCCCAAATAAATTAATTAAAACCCAAAGTGAAAAACCACACCACAGAAAAGGAAAGTATAAGCAAAATATTTGAAGATACTCAGCAGCAAATATTAATAATAGTGGATTCATATCCATAATGTGTACATTGTTTCTATATTTCAAAATTCATCATTATCCATCTATCGTCAAAAAGATTCAGAGCTCAAGAGGGATTGTTCAGCAATTAAGAGTGTGTGCTGCCCTTCCAGAGGACCTGAGTTCAGTTCCCTGGACCCACACTGAGTGGCAAGTCCAGCTCCAGGGGATCCAACACTTTTTTTCTGGCCTCTGCAGACAATTGCACTCATCTGCACATATGCCCACACAGGCACACATGCAAACACATAACTTAAAATAAGTCTTTAAAAAAATGTTTAAAGTCCACAACCCTCCAAAACTAGATCTAGAACTTGTAAACACTTAGCAGCAAACAAAGAGGGCAGAGTGAATAAACACTGAGTAGAAAACATTCCCAACCGCCTTAATAATCAGGGAAAATAATATTAAAATAACAAGAACCTATCAATTTCTTAACAATTGGGGAAACTAAAAAACAATAGTATATCAGGTTATAATTTAAAACATTCTACGATGGGGGAAATTAAGTCTGACAATAATTAACAGCCAATGGAATAAGAAACAATAGACAATCTTACTAACAGTGAGAGATAACTTGAGGGGGAAAAATCTTTTAGAAAACACTTGGCATTATCAAACACAGTTGAACCAGAAATAATGTTATTTAGTATAAATACAAAGAAAAGTGGTAACGACAGAGATCATTGCCTGTATGACCTTAGTTGGACACTATTTTAGAGACTCTTGTTTTTGAATCTGGGAAATGAGGATAAATTAGAACTTTACACTACCAGTGAAGACGCGTATCATCATTGTATTAAGTTGACTTTTTGACATATATGCAGAATTGATTAGGCATGCTTTTAACATCAACTGACTAATTACATTTACTTTCAGTGGCTAAGGTATCTAAAGGACAGTGAGAAATGTTGATCTCACACAAAGGCAACATGGTCACTCGATGTTAGTAAAGACAGCTCTACCAAACAGGAGACACGAGTCTAAGCTGTTACAAGTCACTATTACAATGGGACTTTTCTTCCTCCTAAACTTGTGCTGTTAGCTACTGTACTTTGGGATGTCTCTCCTCGTAAATCTCAAATTCCTTAGCAAGTTATCTGAGAAGGTGCAGCTCCTACTCCTAGGAGATAACATACCAACCATTTCTGAACTGATATGCACAGTGGGGAACAGAGGTAATGCCCCGTTTACATTTGTAATGACCTCACCCACCCCCAGATCTCTCTGCTCAGCTCTGATCTTTCAGCAGTCACTTATTCCCGGAAATGCCGGGAATGCCCAAGGACTGTTAGCACCTTGACACCTAGAGACAGTATCTGAAGGAACTGAATTCCTGGGACATTAGAACTTTATCCATATCTTTCCACCCAAGGTAAACTTCTCCTGTCTCTAATCATGAAGACAGGAATTAGACAGTCCAGTCTTTCGGTTGCTATTTTTTAATTTTGTTTTTATTTGGGGTATTTCTAAGTATAATTGTGCACTTGCCAGTGATGGAGGAGACCAGAAGAGGGTGTGGGATCTGCCTAGTGCTGTCCTGGGAACTGAACCCAGACCTTCTACAAGGGCAGCAAGTGCTTTTAATCTCTGAACCATTTCTCTAGCTCCGTTTTTTGTTTGATTGTTTTGGGGGGGGGGGAGTTGTTTGTTTTTGCTTTCTGTAAAGAAAATGGAACCAGACTTTTATCTAATAACAAAATGACTTTAAATGCTTCCATTCTACAATAACAAGAAACAACAGAACCCCTCCAGTAGATAATGAAGAGGCATGTCTACTTGCTCCTTTTGTAGGCATTCAGCATATTTTGCAAACAGGACCTGCACTTGTGAATTTTCTTCGGTTTGTTTTCTAGAATCTTCCCATATCTGTTTGAAGGATGGTGGACACTTCGTCAGTAAGATTCCAACTGACCTCCATCAGGGGCACATCAAATGATGAGCCAAGGAACCAGTCTACGACTTGCCACTGACCCTAAGCCCCGGTAATCAATAGAGACGTTCAGATCTCCACTTCCTGAGCCAAGAGGAAGAGATTGGAATGGAATGATGCTAGTCATCACCTTAGAATTAGGATAAACCCAAGCACACCCAAGTGATAAGGTATCTCTAATTTCCATCCTCTTACTCAGAGCATAGTGCTCTAAGCCTCTCCCATATTGAGTATCCTACAAGACTAGAAGGTTCTGGGCAGGAAGTCACTCTGACATTTACAAAAGGATCAGAATTAGATATGAAATTCCTTCTGACAAGGCCCAAAGGCCTTCTTCAGTTACTGTTTGGGATGAACTCCTGAAGAGAAGCTTGACGTAAGGGCAAATGTATCAAGTTGAGGGCTCCAGAAGCCCAGCAATCACCAGTGACCACCTCTCCAGATAACAGACATTTTTATAATCTTGTCATTTGACTCCTGGATCATTTGGAATTCACTAGTCTGTTTTAGGCAGTATTGAATTATAATAACGGCCTACCTTTCAGTTAGAAGAGGGGCCTATAGTTCTGACCAGTGAATTGTAAGCAAATAACCAAAAAATGTTTATAATAATGTATAGTTTTTATAATAACTCCAGTGCAAATAACCACATGCAAGTTAGGGACAGCTCCATGCTGGGTTGTTGAGCAGCTACAATGAGAAGGAGGGAGATTCAGAACAGCTGGTGGTAACAGTTTAGTCAGTGTTCCCTCACAAAATACCGAGGAGACTCACCTTACAGAGAGAAAAGGTTTGTGCAGGCTCCCATTCTGAGATGTTCTGGTCCATATTTGGGCAGAACCATGGCTTTTAGACCTGCATTGAGGCAGCATATTAGCTCAGGATGACTGCAGTGTACCAGGATGGTACAGACATAGAGAAATACCCCGACATGGTCCTTTGCCCAAGCACTAGGGTTACAAACAGAAGCATGCAGAGCAAAGTACCCTGTTCACTGAAGTAACTTGGCTTGTCAGCTTTGAGAGTAAAATACAAACAAATATTTCCTCCTTACAAGATGTTTGATCATTTTATTTTTCACTCTGTGTGTACGTGTGTGAGAGAGTTTGCATATGTACATGTGTCTGTGAAGGTCAGAATAGGATGCTGGATCCAGCAGAATTGTAACTGGGGCCTGAACTCTGGTCCTCAAGAGCCAAAGCTCTGTTGACTGACTGACTGCTGAGCCACCAGCACTCCAGCCCCATAAAAAGTGTGTTTGTTTGTTTTGTTTTTTATTGTTGTTAACAGTGCCTGGGATATAAGAAGGAAAAACTATGTAGCTACTAATTCTTTTGTGGTTCAGATTAAAATATTTTGAAGATGGGGAGTGGTGACTCATGCCTTTATTCCCAGCCCTCAGGAAACAGAGGCAGGCAGATCTCTGTGAGGTCAAGGCCAGCCTAGACAAGCAAGGAGCTATACAGAGAAACCCTTCTCAAAAAACAAATAAGCAAAAAACATACAAACAAACAAACAAAAAGAATTTAAATTCTCTCATCCTGGATTGACATTTTCAGACTATTCTTTATTCTAAATATCTGGTGTATTTCTTGCTCTGAGTTTAATAATCAGTGCCTATTTATAGCTTAGCTCTCTGCCCTCACTCACTTAGGCTATAGGTTTATAACAGGTAGCCTGGGTTTTCCTTGGAGACAAACTATCTCAGAGAAATCCCTGTATTTTCATATGAGTATACAAAGAACAAGCAACATTGTCCCCACAGACTCTCAGTAGGACAATGTGACTTATTATATGCACCCAAATTAGCTCAAAGGACATGATATGTGGGGAAGAGTAGAATATCTCCAAACAACTGGGAAGGCAGAAGGCATAGGAAAGAGTTAGGTGTGGTGGCTCAGACTGTAATCCCAGCAACACTCAAGATCAGAAAAGATGATGGAATGTGCCATTCCTGCCTGGGCTACATAGTGAAGCCACATCTCAAAATGAATGAATGAATGAATTTTTTA
The DNA here is from genome assembly GCA_033318265.1 of Phyllotis vaccarum. Classification (NCBI taxonomy): domain Eukaryota; kingdom Metazoa; phylum Chordata; class Mammalia; order Rodentia; family Cricetidae; genus Phyllotis; species Phyllotis vaccarum. The sequence continues at coordinate 146,307,843 of JARWLC010000002.1, forward strand.
AAAAATCAAAGAAGAAAAAGAAGGGGGTAAAAAGGAAGAGAAGGCATGGAGTAGAGGCCCACAGGATTATTTTTGTGTGCACAGACTCTTCGTGTGTGGGTTAATATGACTCAGGCCATGCCAGAGAGCCCATGGATGAGCATGGTTTGAAAGCTGCCCCGCCTCCTCAATGTCAATCAGAAAGTGAGAATAGAAGACTCAGAGGTGAGGGTGTTTCCTTGAGATGATCATCACTGTCTCAAAATAGTCCCTCAGCCCTATAGGCCATAGTGATGACATTTGGACCGTCTAGAAAACATGCAAAGTAGCTGTGGACTTAATCTTTAAGAAGTTAGCAGCAATGGAAAAACACAGGTCTGAGCTAAGGATAGAGCTTGGTGGTGATACATTTGACATTCATGCAACCCTGGGTTCAAACTCTAGTACTGGGGGTGGGGAGAAAAAAAAGAAAGAGAGAGAGAAAAATGCCAGGCATCCATACCTTGATAAGCTGATCAAAGCTGGTGAGCTGTTGATAAACCTAGGAAGGCATAGGTCTTGGAGATATAAAGTCAAAGCTTTTGGTTTTCGAGAATGTTGGATTAGGGATATCTATAGGGCACTAAATTGAAAATAGCAGTTGAAGCTGAGATGATATTTTGGGGTTGAAAATGAATATGTGGGTCTCATCTTTGAATGGTCATTGTATTTTGAAAATAAATGAAGCAAGTTCAGATTCGAGATAATAATGGGGACAAGAAGTGACTAGGGACAATGTGACAGTTACTAGAACCATGGGTCTTTTCTTCAATGCTGTTATAAAGAAATCCAAGAAATATAAAGAGGGACATTGAGGTGTGTCCTTGTCTTCCATTTTGGTTATAAATGACTCAAATATGCCAATTTTACCAAATAATGTAATACACAAAATTAAGATTACTATATCTTAGAAACACATTGATTGGAAATTTGAATCCCAACACTAAAATTTACTAGATGAATGTAACTTGGGCTTTAGTGTCTTCATCCAATATAACGGATTGGTGTCTTCTACAAGTGGCCACCCTTTAAAGTAAACTGGACAGTGCATACAGAACAGTAGTATGTGAAACCATAATGATTATGGTTCTAAGAAAATGTCAATGAGGTGTTCAGTGAACATCCAGATGTGCTGGGAGCAGATGCCCAACCAGCAGCTATATTTCCCAGAATCCCTTGTAATTTGGTTTCCAGGTACAGGAACAATGGGGAGAAGAATGCATGCTGAAGCCACCTAGACCTCTTCAGGTCTGTGCACAACAAACATGTGTCCCACAGCTTCTTTCCATGACCTCTTATTCCTCCTCGGTCCAGACAGACAGAGAGGAGGTAACCTTGGAAATAATCCTGGGAGTCAGTGATGATAGAGTTAACAGAACCTGGATCCAGGAACCTTTCTTGGAAAGGGGTCAGAGCAACTCTGAAGGATTGACGCTGCCTATACTACAGGACACACTGACACACAGCTGCCAGACACCATTGGAGACACTACCGCACAACTGTAGCCAGTAAGGAATTGCCAATGGGACATGTCACAGATGTATGGTTTTTCACTTTTAAGTGACTTCCATTGTAGAAGCAGAAGCTCTGTCACCCAAAATTTTAACAAGTCTGACATGTACACATAGGCTTGCTCTTTCTCCCTCTCTTTCACACAGATGCACACACACACACACACACACACACACAGAGAGAGAGAGAGAGAGAGAGAGAGAGAGAGAGAGAGAGAGAGAGAGAGAGAGAGAGAGAGAACAATATTCAAGCACCCACAGACCAGCCACAGTATGGGCAGGGGGGGGAGTAGACACCAAAGAGGAATGAGATTTTATTCAATATTTTTTTGAACAATGACATACATCCCAGAGGTAAAAGTGAGATGTGGTGGTTTGATGAGAACGCCCCCTATAGGCTCACGTTTGAATATTTGTTTCCCATTTGGTGAAACTATTTGAGAAGGATTAGGTTATGTGGCCTTGTTAGAAGAGGAGCGTCAGTGGGAGTAAGCTTTAAAGTTTGAAATGTCTCAAGCTATTCCCAGTGTGTTCTCTGCCTCCTGGTTGTAGATCAAAAATGTAAGTTCCCAGCCATTCCCCACACCATCATGGCCTCTAAGTCTCTGAAACTGTAAACCCAATGAAACATTTTTTTTTAATAAGTTGCCTGAGTCGTGGGATTTTGTTACAGCAATAAACATAGCAACAGCTAAGAGAGAAGGCAACTAAATCCATTAGAATGTAAATTGATCATAAGGCACATAGCCCTCGCCCTTTGGAGGTTTCGATTAGTTAAACACTCTGCACATGTGATGCATCCTTATAGTAATACAAATCATTCTCTCCAAAGATATAGCTGTAAAGAACTGAACATTTAATCATGGCAGCTTAGGTCCCTGTCTCAGAGGAGAGCTTACTGAGATGAGCCTAATCACTAAGCTGCATCATATCCACAAGAAGGGGAGTAGCAGAAGCCTTGCTGAGCCAAGGTGGGGTAAAAGGAAGTACAAAGAGGGGTGGGAGGCCAAGTTGTCAGTGTTTTTCAGTGTTTAGGAAGAAAGCCGTTGGGGGTTAAGGTCATGCCGTGTGCAAGGGGATTCCCCATAAAAGGCAGATGTTTTACCAGCCACAATGGTGTAAAAATAGACCTTAAGTCATCTTATTCTTGGTAGTAGTTTTGTGTTAGCCAAAGGTTGTAAGATATCTACCTATCTTGGAAGGATGTTCAAGACATAATACCAGGTTAAAACATAAAAATTAAGGTGTCTAACAGGGTAGGCACAGTATGACTACACGTGCACACAAAAAGAGTTGAAGTTGGTCAGGTGGTGGTAGTGCACGGCAGAGGTAGGCGGATGTCTGAGTTTGAGGCCAGCCTGATCTACAAAGTTTCTGGATAGCCAGGGCTACACACAGAGAAATGCCATCTCAAAAAAATCAGAGAGAGTGAGAAAGAGAGAGGGTGAGAAAGAAAGAGAAGGGAAGAAGAAGAGGAACCCTTCTCCATTGCTGGTGCATGTTGCTGCACATGAAGACTGTCTTTGGAAGAAAGCATAGGACGTTGGCGACCATGGGGACTGCATTTTATTTCTGGTTGAATTTTTGTTTTAGCGTGTATATGTTTATTGTCCTTATTGAAAAGTAATAATAAGTAGCAAATAATCTGCCAAGTTTTTGTTTTTCCTTTGCTTTAGGAAGTCTGCTACACACGCAGACAAGCAGATATGCACTAGAGACTAAGAAAGGGGTAAATCAAACTGGACGCACATTTTAAATCTGCCACCTTCTCCCCTGAGCCTGCTTTCACCAGGCCTTCTAGAAGTTATAATTGGCTGTGCGCACACACAGCCTACAGGGAGAGAATGAGGTAGTCAGTAAGCTGTTGGTGTACACTGGGGCTTATATTTCATATTCTAAATTGGTAGTCTTCTCTGGGGACTTGGATTATTATGTGCTTTTTTTTTTTTTATGGAACTTTAATCAAAAGTCCAGGTCCTGGTAGGGATATTTGCCCTTGAAATACCTCTGGTAAGGTCAGCTGGCCCAATCTGTACAAGAGACCTCCAGCTGTTTATCTAAAATATCCCACCCACCACGAAGATGGTTACCATAGAAAAAGTCAAGTTGGCCTAGCCCATGTGCCATTTTCCAGCATTAGCACCTTACTTACGACCAAGGCTTTGTTTTTTTGTTTTGTGCTTTGCTTTGCTGATGGCTTCATGACAGACAGGCCATTTCCAGCAGGGAGAGAAAGACCGGAAAGTTTTGTCCACCTTCCATGATTCCGCACCTCATTTGAGAGCCGGAACATTAGCAAAGGACTTGTCACGAAACAAAACAAATAGAAACCAAAAAGAACCATAAAAATAGCAAGCCTGGGCTGTTTGAGAGATTGTGTCATTAAGGGTGTGATTTCATCAGCCCTGGGCTCCAGGGGCATGATTTACACAAGTCAGTCAGCCTCCTCATGGTGGGAACTCATTTTTAATAAATGATAGCAAGTAGGTTTATTCTGACTTGTGACTATGAGTCACCGTATTTGAAGCCGAACGACAAACATCACCAGAAACTAACAGAGGACCTTGGTCATGGGGCTTTTTATTCTGTCAGGGAAAACCAAGTGCGTTTTCTGACTGTCATAAGGAGGACTGAAAAATCTATATCAGAGATGTGTGGGCCCACAAACTGAGAGGACCAAAGTAAGCGATCATGGTGACCCTTCCTCTTCAGCAAGCCTGTGATTTGGTGCCCAGGGAAACTTGGAGGAGGAAGTGCATTTGATTCTGACTAAACTGAGCTTCAGTGGGAAAGGTGGGTAAATTATTGTCACCACTAAAATTACTACACATTAATAGGCTGAAAGCCCCACAATTGCCTCCCCATCTGAGTCCTTCGTACTGTGACAAAACACTTTTTCCAACAGGGAATGAGGAGACAGGAAGGTACAGAGGGAACCTGAGATGTACTGGGCCATCTGCCAGGGCACTAGAAGAATGAGTCTTGTGAGTCTGGGTGATGTAGGAGTCACAGGCATGTCATACCCCAAAATCACTTTCAAGGGGACACTTGCCTTCCGCAGACTTGGAGTTTGGGAGGACCTCGGGTAGCAGGTCTACCCACTGTCTTCTCCCCCTCTGCTCTTCCAGACTCTTGTGCATTTCTGCTTCTTGCCTGAAAGCTCTGCCCACCTACCATCCAGGAGTGGATCAGGAGAATAATCAGTGTTTGGGATCAAAAAATAAAAATAGGAATATCTGTTTTTGAACAAAAGGAGGAGGAAGAGGAGGGGGGGAAGGAGGGGGAGAAAATGCTCTTAGACTCTTGATTGATTGACAGGGCAGAAATCTCAGTTTTACCCTGCTCCTGACACCCCAATACATACCTCATAAAATCAACATAAGTAGACCCATTTCAAAGAGCACAACTCAAAAGATAACTTTATTTCTGGTCTTCATTTTTGTTTTTAATTTTAGCCCCAAAGCAAATTGTGCCTCCAACCCTCTCGTGTATGTGTACATGGATGCTTGCATATTTGTATAGGTCATAGGAAACTCTGGAAAAATGCCAGAGAAGCAAGTAACACTGCTTTAAAAGCTGAACCACTTCTCCAGGCCTAAAAGGGCTGATTTGGAGGCTCATGAATATATGTTTCCCATATTATTCTCATTTCAATGGCTTTTTTTTTTTTTTTTTTTTTTTTTTTTTTTGCAAATTTTTCTGTTCTTTGAGTTCTTACCTCTTGTGCTGAAGGAGAAATGGAGAAATGACCCTTAGGGACAGAGGGGAGTGAATGAACTAGTAGGTAAGGATTTTGTTAACTGAAACTTGAAAGAGAAAGTTTCCCTCTGACAAGGAGAGGTCCCAGGCAGGTGTTTTCCAGACCTGGAGATAAAGTCCCAGAGATTATATACACTTTGAAGTTAACAACAGTAACAATGAAAAGATGTGTGTTCTGGCGATTGATTATATGTCAATGAGGTAAAAGCTTGGTGGTCATTCATCTGATAAAAAGGCCACGGTGCTGGTAAGCCACTGAGAAGTTCCGCCCGAGGAAGTGGATACAGCATCAGCTAGCTTGGTCCATGACTCCCTCTTGCTTTGTGATTACATGGCACAATTTCACCAGGAGACCCCTTTGTCCTCTCTAGCGGCCTATTGTTGGACTCTACATTTCAACTACAGAGAATACTTAAAAACATCTGCCCTCCACAACGAATAAATGACCAGCCAGAACGAACCACTTGAACAACATCATCCTTCAACAGGATAGAGTGCATATCACAGACAACATCTTAGTCACACATGACTAAGGCTCGTGTATGAGTTATGTTTATGTCACTGTGACAGAGCCCATGACAGAAACAAGTCATGGGAAGAAAGACTTGTGGTTCATAATTTGAGAGGGTCTCAGTTGGGTATGACAGAGAAGACAGTACTTCATGGGGGTGACAGTATATGGAAAAGCTGAGCATATAATGGCAAGCCAGGGTGCGTAGATCAAAACAGCTGAGTCTCTAAACCTCTTCAGCCTGCTAGGCACCCCCACCTGAGCCTTTAGTGTTATCCTTGGAAAACAAATACCGGAAATATGAGTGGGCAGTATTCCAAATTCAAACCATAAAATACCAATATAGAACTAACTTAGAAAGAGAATCCTTTTTAAAAGTCAGTCTGCATCCTCAGTTTGATAGCCTGACTGATTTCCCATTTAAAGCCTTTCAACAGATACAGTGTTGGAAATAAAGTAAATAAAGTAATTGCAAATTCATTAGATTACTGGAAACAAGGTAGTTTTAATATGCCATCCCGGAGAAGGGACACCAACGCGGAGAAATGGCAAACATGGTGATGGCAAGCTTAGTGTGGACACCTGATCGGCATACCACACTATAGCCCAGAATTCCTGGACTCCAGTGATCTTTCTGTCAGCCTCCCTGGTAGGTGGGACTATAGGCATGTCTTTCTGGATGCTGTGAATATCATTCTTTAAATAAAGGGACTGTTTTGGCCCATGGCAGGCACCATAGAAGAAGTAGGCAGGGAAATCAGAAGAGGAGGAGGGTGGAGTCAAGGGAGACTAGATCCACCTGCTGAGGAAGAAACTCAAAACAAAGTAGGTGAGCCTCGGGCCACATTTCAGGACAGATTAATGGAAATGGGTTAAGATGAAGGAGCTAGCTAGCAATGTGCCTCAGCCATAGGCCAAAGCATGAAAGTAATTTAAGCATCTGTGTGTTTCTTTGGGATTTTGGGATTGCTGGTCCAGAGAAGCAGCACAGATTGTGGGACTAGTCGGGCCAAAAACCTCCTGTTACAACATGGCTGACAGGCTGATTTGGCACAAGGAAATTGTTTTAAAATTCCTGATTGATAGACATTCCTGTCTTCACCCAAAGGCCAGGAATCTCATTTGTTCGGGGGGCAGTGCTTTATCTAAGGAATAATTTTGAGCCTGACTCTGCCCCCTTTTTTCTGATAGTGGGGTCAATCCCATAACTAATGATCTGTGACTTTCTAGCTTCCAGAGTTGTGAGATTAGCAGGCACCAGACAGCTAGGGAAGAAAAATAGATATCACACCCCCTACCCCACCCGCTGCCCCCCCACCCCCACCCCTGCTTCTCCATGGTCTGATAGTTCTACACACACCTGTATTGATGGATAATTGTATTGATAATCTTACATAGTACATTTGGGGCTTTATTGAGGAAATGAAAACTTTGATCCATTCAGTATGGGAAATTCTCCAGAAAGTAACCTGATAGTTTCTAATCCAGACAGGGTGGGCTTGCAAATTCCCAGAAAAGAGGAAATGGTCACTGTTAACCACATCAATGAACTGTATCCATCATGGGATTCCTCCTGTCCACTGCACATGGAGAAGTTCTGGCCATGAACAAGATCTCCTGTGCTCCTTTAAAACAGATGTACCACCCACCCAATTTCTTTCAAAGAAATAAAGCTTCAGCATATTTTACTGTATCGTGTTTGTAAAGGTGACCTCACTTTGGAGACACATGTTAAACCCAGAACAAACCAGAACAGCACAGAGAAGTCAAGGAAGGTGCACTGTTTAGCCTTTCCTGCACTGGGTCCCAGTGTGTCCCATAAAAAAATTTAGAGTGAAAGGGAGAAATTCTGATCCTTTTCTTCAATGTCCTTAAGTTTTCAGTTGCCAATGGCTTTTGAAACAGAAGACAGATGGAAGAGAGGAAAGCGAGCCTATTGAACACAGAGTAAGTATATCATTATTTACTCTGGAGAAACGTCAGTTTAGAATTAACTCCAAGCATCGGCATAGACTCTAGCTCTAATGCCACCGTCAAGAAGGGACAGTATATTTTAGAGAAAAAATGACATAGCTGGCCTGGGCTTCTGGAGGTGGAAACACTGATGTGGGCTAAGTCTCTAAATCTCTGGCTTTCCAACTATGAAATTAACTTTCTGTGGCATTTTTGTAACGTTTGAGGGGGGGGGGTGTAAATCCAAGCAAAGGATGTAGCTCTTGTCTAGCAGTCATAAAACCCTGACTTTGAGCCCTGCATAGAGAAAATTGGGTGGCTGTAGTCTGCACACTCAGAGGAAGGTCATTTTTCCTTGGCTACATAGCAAGCTTGAGGCCAGCCTAGGATCCAGGAGATTCTGACTCAAAAATAAGTATAAAATAAAATAATTAACCCAATTCATACTACTTAGCACACACTAGTGCTCATTAGTTTCTTCATGTCACTTTGACACATGGTAGAGTTGCCTGAAAGGAGGGATTCTCAATTGAGAAAATGCCTCCATAAGATCCAGCTGTAAGGCCTTTCCTAATTAATGATCGAAGGTGGAGGTCCAGCCCATTGTGGACGGCAGTGTCTCTGGGCTGATGGGCCTGGGTTCTATAAGAAAGCAGGCGGAGCAAGCCATGTTGAGTTAGCCAGTAGGCAGCACTCCGTGACCTCTGTGTCAGTTCCTGCCCCGCTTGAGTTCCTGACTTGGATGATGAACAATGGTGAACAGTGTTGTGGATGTATAAGCCAAATAAACCTTTTCTTCCCCAAGAAGTTTTTCATCCGTGTACTTCATCACAGTCATAGTAATCCTAACTATATAATCTTATCTAAAAATTATCACATTTGTCCCTTCAATGTGGAAAGGAGAGTGCTTGTGTGGTGGATAAAGAAACGTTTCCCAATCTCCTGTATTCTGGGCATTTGGGTTTCAGAACCCTTGACTGTTTGGGAGCCAGAAAAGAGGCAGTTAGACACCCAGCTGAGCCATGGATAGCAAGCCACCAAACAGCACATACACCACCACCATAGAGAAATGGACTTTCCCACGTAGGATTTGACTATATCTCTGGTAAGCTTTCTCTAACTCTATACAATACAAAGTTACTAGATTTATTCTCCCCCAAACAAACAAACAAACAAAACTCCATTTTGGGAAGCTTGGCAAAGAAGTCAAGGATTTTTTTAAAAATCTCCTTGGGCAAATGTGTTTTGGCCCAATGTTTATAACCCAGCCACTTGGAAGGTGGAGTTGAGAAGATCATCTAAGTCCAGCAGCTGAAAACCAATGGAAGAAGCATAGTAAGATCACATCTTAAATTAAATTAAAAAAAAATAGTCCTTAAAAAAAAAAAAAGAAAAGCTTTATATGGACTATGCTTCCAGCTTCCCCAAAAAAGGACTCAGTAAGTGACTTTAGGGGGCTTGGGAGTCCCTAGCCCTTCTATTCCAGGTCATCAAGGTCTCATGGTCACAGAAATTCAGAGCTTTCTAAAATGGCACACATTTCCTATGTCCCACGGCTGTGGGAATGTCAGCATGTAAAGAGCTTGTGTTCAGAATGAGCATTTTCCCACCAATACAGGGACAGAGCTCTGCAACTGGCCATGGTCCAACTTGCTCAATACGTTCTGTAAATTCTTCCACTGTGTTCCTAAAGGGAATCTATGAGAATACGCACTATACTCCCACGCTTTTTCCCTTTACCCTACTCTCCTTCCCTTACCAAAGAACAATAACTGAAAAAAAAAATTGATGCCTGGCAAGTCTTCCTAAAAGAAGGCTCTGTCCTGTTTATTTTATGAGAAAGAAACCAGGAGAGAGTAATTTAGGTCATTAATACATGGAATTATTTTACTAAATAAAATGAGGATTATATGGGCCCAGGGGGATGGCTCAGCAGTTAAGAGTCTTGCTTCTCTTGTAGAGGACCCAAGTTCAGTTTCCAATGCTCAAAACCATCTGTAACTCTAGCTTTGGGGACTCCTATGCCCTCTTCAGGCACTGTATACACATATGTATATACATACACACACATACACACAGAGACCCCCATAGACATAATTCATTTTTAAAAACTCAAAAACAGGTCCAAAAGGTCCAAAGCTAAATTCTATCTTCAACATTTTTCAAAGAAAGGAAATGCCTTGGGGAAATGTACATGCCTACGCAACCAAAAACACAGACATCACTTCAGCCCAGCTGCTGATGCTGACAAACTGACATTCTTCTATAAACTCTGAGTGGCCACTTTCAGGAAACCGGTTACAAAAGGCCAACCAAATACATAGAAGGAGAGACATAGAATGAGGCCACTGGCATCAGAGGCAGTGGTATTGCCATTGATAATGGGGCCGTACATCCCCCAGGATAAGGAGAAGCCACTCTGCCAGTCTGTGTCCTTGGAAATGGAGATTTAGGAACAGACCATAAATAGCAATGAAATGTTCCAACTAACATAACGACTGGCCTACTTTTCCAGAGGTTCTCCTTGATGGGTACTGTAAATCTCGCATGATGGGGAAAACCACTCATCTAAGTAACCTAGACTGGTTGGTCACCTTAACTATAGCCAAGATATGACACAGATCCTTCCCACTCATAGCTCAGAGTCTAGAACCACCCTCATTATTCTGCCTCACTATAAGAAAGGCAAGAAGGTATAAACTGAATACGTGCTCCAAAGTGGAAATATCCAGAAATATTTGGCAAGCAGCATGATTGACATTTAGCTGATAAATCACTCTCCCATGTTTTTTGCCTGGCTGTTTGATTTGGATTCTATAAATAGCTCGGTTTGTTTGTGTTGCTGTAACAGAAAACACTGGATGATTGTTATGATTTAAATGTCAGATGTCCCATATAGGCTCGTGGTATTTGAACAAATGGTTCCCAGATCATGCAGCTTTTTTGGGGAGGATACAGAACCCTCACAGACATGTCCATCCTATGGACTGCAGGCTGCTCCCATTCCAAGATAACCATGAGCATGTGGCTCAACACATTGATGAATGACAATAGCATTTCACAATGTCAAAAGGTTGGACAACTTGACTAGAGGTGGGCCCCAGTGGGATGAAATAGGTCACTAAAGAGCAGCTTGCTCAGCTATAACCCTTTCTGGTTCCAGACCACACACTCTACTTCCTTCTCCACTGAGATGAAGGAATCTTGATGCTCCTGGTTCAGTGACCTCTGTCAAGCCTTCTCAGATCAGTATGGACTGTACTCTCTAACCATGAGCTGAAACAAACTCTTCCTCCTGTAGGTTGCCTCTGCCGGGCATTTTGTGGCAGTGATAGAACATGAACACTGATACAATAAATTGTTATGGAGGCTGAGTTCAATGGATGTGGCATCAGTGAAGGCCTTCATGATATGTCACCTCATGAAAGATCATAGAAGAACAAGTAGAGAGAGAGAGAGAAGGCATTAAGAGACTAAAAATTCACTTGTATAACAAACTCACGTCCACAATTGTGACATTAATTGATTCAGGAAGGTGGAGCCCTCTTGACTGAACTGTCTCCCATTAGGCCTCACTGGGGAGTAAGTTTCAATACATGGACTTTTAAGATACAAATCAAACCATAGGAGTAAGTAAATTCAGAATGTAAATCAATGTGTGGAATTTTCATCCCTTTGCTAAATTATGGGAGTTATTGAAACAAGCAGTTATAAATTCTTTCTTCAAAGTACATAAGGACAATAGGAGATATAAGATACTAACCTTTTAGGGTAAAAGAAAAATACCTAAAAGGGGCCAAGAAGTTGCCACACCAACCTGAAAAGTCACTTAAAACAATAATCCCAGTATATTAGAATTATAGCATTTAGACAGGATACCTTCCGTACCCCAGCAAATGTCTGGAGCTAGAGAGATGACTCAGTGGTTAAGATGGTTAAGTGATTCCAGATGACCAGAGTTCAATTCCAAGCACCCACATGATGCCTCCAGTTCCAGGGGCATCCAACACCCTCTTCTGGCCTCCCCAGCATCAGACACACACATGGTGCACAGACAAACATGTAGTCAAAACACTCATACACATAAAATAAAAGTAAAATTCTAAATAAGTGAATAAATAAACCTGTAAGATCCAGCATCCAAAAATGTTGCCCCAGTAATGATGCTCTCTATTCAATGACCTCAGATTTACAAGGCTTTAAACTGATCTCACAGCCTTATTGTTTAAAGGTTATTTTCCTAGGCTTCTTGCTCTTCAGGCTGTTTGTAAAAGTAGAAAACAATTTTCCCATTTTGAACAGTAAGTGTTTATACGGTGCTATGTGGTCCTTCCTGGTACTGTTTCCCCAACGCTTTTAGAAAATCTCTATGGTATTCTAAGTGTCTTCACCCTTTATAAAGGAGAGTTGCCATTACTGTTGCCAAGTGGGGATGTTGTGTCCTCCTAAAGCAATTTGTAATGAAAATGACGCACCTTTACACAACTCACATGCAGTTAGCAGGGCAGAAGTCATGTGTTATTGCAATCGACTGACCGAAGAGTCAGAAACTAATTTAAAGTAATATGGCACCCTTGTGTTCCTGGAAAGGACACAGAAGCCGGGGTGGTGGTGGTAATGGTTTTCTTGTATTCTGTCTGTCAACTGATCATATCACGGGCCCTTTCCCAGAAGAAGATCTGAAAAAGCAGCCTTAGGAAGTGGCACCCGGAGTGGGGACAGGCTGTTGCCTCTCTCTGTGGTTTACTCCAGGATGCTGTTAGAAAAGTTAGCAGGGTTTCCACAGCTCTTGGACTTCGAACAACTGTGGCCTGGGGACCTGATGCAGATGATGGGGACCAGCCAGGGGTGGCATGCTAAAGACACAGACATGTTCCTTACACTCTGGGTCTCTCAGCAACAGGCAGCTAATGCCCCACTACACTTTCTCTATCTTAGCATGTCTTTGCCACCAAATGGTCATTCCATTTGGTAAAGGTCTAAAGCCTATAGCAGAGATTTGCTTGGACCCACCTACCTATATACCCAACACTGTTGCACAATAAAGGAAACTCAGAGCCAGATCTCTGGGAAAGGCAGAGATATTAGAGAGAGTAAATACCACAGACGGATCTCACCCAGCTGTCTTCCAGCTGACCAGTACACTTGACCACACAAAACCACAAGCTACAGTTTGAGTCATTTTGCTTGAAGGACCTGTTGGGAGCTTGGGCGGGCACTTTTGTTGACTCACCTATTCCCTCCCCTTTGTTCTAAAAGCTGCCTGGCTGACCCCTCTTGGTCATAGCTGTCTCCCCATCTGGCTGGAGCAGATGTCCCAAGAAAGCCTTCCCAGCATTCATCTGCACCTATCTTCATAATTTCTAGACCCAAACATGAGGCTGTGGTAACATGGGGAATATTTGTTCTCCTCCAGAATAACATGGAATTCCATCCAAATTCATGGTCAGCATATACTAATCTATTTGTTCAAAGCTTTGGGACAAAAGTCATCTATTCACAAGTTTTGGTTCCTGCTAGGTAGCAGACATTTTGCTAAATCTGAGATGCAACATGAAGCATGATTTTCTTCCTACTATTTAGGCATCCTCTGGTTTCTAGGAGTGATGGGAAGTCAAAGCTAGCCCATTGTGAGAAAGGATACAGTAGAGAGAAAACATGCCCTGGTAGAGAGGTATGGTACTTGAGCAGGTCATCCTAGCCAGACATAAGTGTGGCTGATGTAGGGCCTTAGCTCAGCGTGTGTCACAGCACATGTCTGTGTAGGACTGTTTTTGTAAGGGCCTCACTCGTACCCCTGGCTGATCTGGAACTCACTATTTAGACCAGTCTGGCCTTGAACGCATAGATATCTGCCTGCCTCTGCCTTCCAAGTGCTGGCATTAAAGGCAGGTACCACCATGATGGGCAGTATGATGTTTTGGCATGCTGGTGATGAGGTAGGAACAAAGAAGTGGAGAAACTTGCCCATTCACTCAGCCAGCACTCATTGAATGTGGGTGAGGACTTTATGTTTGGACTTGAAGACAGTAAAGAAGATAAAGCTCAGGCTTTCCTAAGCTTACCTTCCAGATCTGTGGTTCTTCCCGATGCTATGACCTTTTAATACAGTTCACGATGTGGTGACCCCCCCATCATAAAATTATTTAATTGCTACCTCAGTACTGTAAATTTGCGACTGTTATGAATTGTAATGTAAATATCTGACATGCAGGACATCTAGTATGTGACCCTTGTGAAAGGATTGGTTGATTCCCCTCCCCAAGCAGTTGTGACTCACTGGTTGAGAGTCACTATTCTAGATTAGTGAGAATGGCGGGAAATGAACAAATATAAGCCATTGAGATAAGGGCTAGAGGGAGGGCAACACAGGATGAAGTGACAGCGAGGAGATACATGGGCACAGGGGTGAGCTAGAAGCCAACAGCAAAAGAGGTAGACACAGAAGGTAGCCAAGTAGAGGCCAAAAGCCAGTGCAGAGATGAGGGTGTGTCTAAGGGGGTGAACACTAAGGGCAGCTTAGACACTCAAAATTTATCCACGATTGCTTCATCAGAAGCCAAAGAATGATAAGTCTGAAGGTCTCCTCAGCTGATGACATTTTGTTTCACAGACCTAAAACTTAAATCAACAATCTTAGACAGGGATAAACACCAACCTTTCACATCAATGTGCTTCCAAGACACACCACACACACACCACCTATCCAGTCTCTTCTAAAGAAAATCAGGGCTGATCAAGTCGATAGAGGAAAATAGAAGCTTTAAGTTTCGTGGAGTCGTCATGGCTGTCTAGTCCAGCCCTTTCATTTCGTCCCCATTTCACAGCTGAGCAAAGCAAGAATCACAGTCAGAGACTGCCAGTCTCCTTGCTCTTAGCGGCAGTTACTCCACTCTGACAAAACTTAAGCACTGCTAAATATTTGTCTCCCCAGTTGAATAAAAGATACTTGGTACCTCATGCATCTCAACTCAGAGTCACAAATGTGAGTCTATGTGCACACAGTCTTAGACTCTACTGAATACCTTGTCTTTCCATCCTTCCCAAATCCCGTCATAGACACAGACTTCACGAGCTATCAAGGGCCTTGGAGAATGAACTTGACCCTCTACAAAATGTCAGAGAAGAGAAAAATTAACCATCAAGTAATCATTCTGTGATTGAGTCAGAGACACTAAGGTGGAAGTACTCCAGGTTTGGGGGAACATGGTGAAGAGATTCTGTCTGTTACTCTAACAAACAGTGGTAGCCCATGAGAGTCGAAAACCTATTGGCCATCTCTCACTTTTCCACATGGAAAATATAGAACACAATTGGCCTTGAGAAACTTTTGGCATTTTCCTGTTCCGCCTGAGATCCATGTAGCCTGAGAAAGCCAGTGTCAAATGAACTATTTTTGACCATCTAATCCCAAATGTTGGAGGGGGGAAAAAAACCGCACCAAGCAAGGAAGACAGAATTTAGGCTCGCAGGCTCACACTGAGATTCCCTCAGTTCCACAGTGACAGGCCTATCTCCGGTAAATAAGCACCCCCATCTCATCCTAGAAGATTCTTCAATGTGATTCAAGTCACTGAGAAGCTTCCTAATTGAAAACTTCATTTGCTCAGGATTTATTTAGCTATTCCTTTGACACACTCCAGCTATCTCTGTAGCTCCTGTGGGAATTATACAGGGACATTTACTTATAAGTCCCCAAAGCACGCTAAAATGACAAGTGGAGAAGAGTCATCTGGCAAATGTTGACAAAAAACACTTTTCCTAGATTTACTTTCCTTGGATAAGTCCCACCGCAGGGAACCAACACATGTCAAAGCAAGTCTGAAAGTGTCCAGTGTGCCCCACCCCCCACAGAAGTCTCTTAGGTGAGTTGCCTAGGGAAGGCAAACATGCCAACACCTTCAAGAAGACAGGCAGGCCTCCCCACAAGTGTTAGGAGTAAAACTGAGACTTATGAAGAAGACTTCTGAGGGTCCTCCTCAAAACAATCACAATGTACCAATGAAGACATCTTGCCTGACAATTTTTATAGTACTCGGGGTCTTTATTTGGTTAAGGTCTGTGATGCCTTTTTGTTCCACAGCACCCTGAATAGAGAGTTTCAGACACTGAATGCCTTCACGGGTGTATGGAAGTTTCTAGCGTAGGTCCAACTTGATTGTCTGTGTGCTGCCTCCCAAGTGTGGGGTGCCTTCAGTAACCATCCTACCCTCTAGTTCTCATGGATGTAAGTGATCAAGAAGGATGGCAATGGCCTCTGTTGTTTTGGGAGCCTCTTGGCGGGAGGGGGAGCTCCCTGGCTAACAACTCATTAGGTGGTATCTCATACCTGTACTGGGATTATTGGTTAAAGACTTACAGCTTCTGAGACCAGTATTATCCACCCATGCATGGCACCTGATAAATTTTTTTCAAAATCCATTGAATCTATTACTTATAACTTAATAGGTTTCTACACAGGCTTTTTCCTATCCTAAGTTTTGATGGCCCCTCCCCTACCCCCCTTCCCTGGCCGTCATCCTCTCCTTCCCTATCTGATCCTTTGCAGCTCCAATGTCTACTTTTAAACCACATGGCTTTTACTCTCCCCTCCCCAAGGCCTTCTTTCCACTACCCCCACAACTCATGGCTCCTTTCTTGCTTCTGGCCCCTGCAGATGCTCATTCCAACACAGAAACCAACAATCCAGAGCTCTACTCTGTGTGTGAAAGAGAACATGAGACCTTCTCTCCAAGCTTGGATTATCTCATTCAGTATCAGTTTTTCCAGGTCCACTCATTTTCCTACAAATTTTACAGTTCCTTTTCTTCTGTGCCGAACAGAATCTTGTTCTATGAATGTCTCACCCTTCCATCATTCCTTCATCGGTTGGTGGACATCTTGGGTTGTGTTCTTTTCTATTGTGAATGAGGTATGGAATCATTTAGGTGTGCCCCTGGAGTGGGACAGCTGGGTCATAAGGAGTTCTCTCCTCAGCTTCTCAGGAAATCTCCATAGTGACTACATCAGTTACCATCTTCCCAGCGGTGAATGAAGGCTCCCCTGCCCCCACATTTTCCTTGTGTTTCTGTCACGTATTTTATGATGGTAGCCATTCTGACTGGGAGCGATTGTAGTAGGAAGTTTCTGGCCTGGCCTTTCTGGCCTAGCCCTGAGGTTCTGACCCACAGACCAGCAGTCCCACAGAGACACACAGATGCTTCTGTTAATTATACTCTGCTTGCTGATTGGCCTGGGGCCCAGGCATATAACTTGCTAACTCTTTACCCTTAAACTAACCCATGATTCCTATCCAGTTCAGCCATGTGGCTTGGTACCTTTTCTCAGAGCAGCACAGTTGTCCTCTGCATTTTCTGGCTTCTCATCGTGCTGTCTCCATGGTGTATCTCCGGCTTCTCTGTGGCATCTCTGCTCTGTTCTTCCAGTTCCCAGAGTTTTCTTAGTCTGGTAGCCCTGCCCACACTTCCTGTCTGCCTTTGGCCAATCAGCATTTCATTAAATCGGTAGGTGGGACAACTATTTACAATGTAAGAACAACATTCCACTACAAGTGATAGCATCTCAGTAACTTGACTTTATACTTCCCTCCTGACTGTTGAAACTGAACACATTTGAAAATTTATTAGCCATCACTCTCTGTTTAGATCCATGGGCCATTTTTAGATTAGGTTGTTTTCTTGATGGGGTGTGTGTGTGGTGTGTTAGATACCACTCCTTTGTCAGATGGTTGATCCTGGGGGGCATGGAACACAAGCATGCAAAGCTGTGTCTTTGTGCAGGAGAGTCACACAGAGAAATAAAATGAAAGTAGACAGGGGACTAGATGAAAAGCCAGCCTATAGGAGCTGGAGGGGGATAAAGAGATAATAGGCTGGGACTAGGCCAGGCTGACAGCTCCAGCTGACAAGCTGTGGACTAAAAGGCCCTCCACTACGTAACTACATTGCCTGAAGGGGGAGTGATCATGCCCCAAGTTTGCCTGAAGTCACATTACAAACTAGGAGGGACCCTAGTTGATCAGTTACCCCCATCTCCACACCAGACCAAGCCATTTCCCTGGGAGAAATGACAGCCATACTATTTCCCATAACTCGCATGCAAATCTGCTTCCAAACAGTTATGAAGATGGGAATCAGGACCTTCAGGAGTCACCGCATTGCTTGGGACCACTACTGCACCTGGATCAGCAAAGTGTCGGAGGCATTAAGCTGGTCTTGTACTGCATGGAACAGTGACAATTATGATGCTGACCTTTGATCCCTTTGCTTGTAAGAAGCTTAAATGAATAACTTTTAAAAAGTGTAAGCGGTTACTATGTTCATAATATATTGCATGCACAAGATACTGAAAAAAAGAAAAACAGTAATAATTAAAAGCAAAAAGAGGCTTCTGGAACATCCTGTAACAGCCCTCCACAGGTTTTGAGCCTGGCTCTGCTTCCCATGGAGCTCTCAAAAGACTTTTGAGGAAGGAGACAGAGAAGAACACATGTGTACCATTTCTGCAGTCTTCAGGACAGTGAGCTCTCTAATCTACCCACCAGGTCTCATGGTTTCAGCCTTAGAGATGAGTCTGAAAACAGAAAGCCTCAGGCTCCCATGCTGGAAGATACTATGCAGGGAGCAGAAAACATTAGGTAAAATTTAATCAAAACCTCCTTAATAAAGTGCCAAGAATACTCTATTTCAAGGTAAAAATGGCTTACTGTGTACCTCACCATGCCATTTGGGCCCTGGAGCTATGAATTGTTAGATTTTTTTTTTTTTCAGTGTATCTTAGATTCTCTTAGTATCTGACAATTGATGCTTTGGTTTAAATTTTTAAAGCTTTTTTTTTTTTTAAGTGTGTGTGTGTGTGTGTGTGTGTGTGTGTGTGTGTGTATGCGCGCGCGCATGCATTCCTGTCACCTACACATACGGTGGACAGAGAACAACTTTCTGGAGTCAAGACTTTTCTTCCATGATCTGAATTCTGGGGATTGAGCCCAGGGTGTCAGGATGGACCATTCATCCTGGTACCTGCTAAACCATCTTACCAGTTTGGAGAGCACCGCCTATAGGGTGTGAGACACTTGGCCATTAGAGTCTTCATGTGGAATTTGTCTTTCAAATATGCTGGGTTTCTTCGCACAAACATGCCTTAGAATATCTTGCTAATGTTAAAGTTAAACGCGTCTCCCACCAACTAGGGAACAGTTGTTTTGGCAAAAATATTGCTGCAGGGTACCACTGAGGACTCATCTCCACTGAAGACACTTCAGAAACTTTCAGGCTTGACCCATGTCTTTTGCAAAGTTCTTCAGCTGTGGCAGACTGTGGCGATGGCAATGGTGGAGGTCCAAGAGGTCCTGGAGAATGTAGGCCAACAGCTACCTGGTGTGGACCCAGTGCCAGAAGTTTAATGGTCACTGAGGTCAGGACCATGCACAAAGTCTCAAGTCCTCTCTGAAGGTATCAATATGGTTGCTAGAAAATTGTCTTGAGATCACAGCAGGGAGATTCTAGAGACCATTCTCAAAGTTCCAAGTTTTGTATAATTTCATTGGGCTGTGGTTTGCACTATCAGGGCTCCCAGCTTGGTGGACTGGCCCACCAGCTCTCAACATCACCTTGGAGTTAGTTCATTAGTGTACTCAGGCCTGTCCTGGGCTAGGATTTGGTCTGAGGCCTAATACCTGTGCCAAGTTCAAGCATTATGTTATTATTTCAAATCACACAGAACTGCTCATGTATTTTTTAATGATTTATTTAATCTATATGCATTGGTGTTTTGCCTATTTGTATGTCTATAGGAGGGTGTCAAATCCCTGAAACTGGAGTCACAGACAGTTGTGAGCTGCCACATGGGTTCTGGGAATTGAACCGGGATCCTGGAAGAAGAGCCATCTCTCCAGCCCCACACTATGGTTTTTAAGCTATGTCCCTTAACCCTTTTTTCAATTTACTTTATACAATGGCTAAATGAGTAAGGACCATGTGAGTCATGTGGTTTATAAACTGAGCTTTGTCTCATATCACAGCCTTTTATGGCCACATGCATGCTTCCTTTTCTGTCCTTCATTACTTCAGAGACATAGGAGTGGCCGTGCCCTCACCTCAGCTGCTCCCATATAGACGCTGCAGACTAGATGGGGCTGCGGACTGACAGCAGCTGTTAGTCAAATTTCCTAAGGAGATAAGTAGCACCCTATGGAGTCTCTTAAAGACAGTGTTTATGTCTTATTAATACACACACACACACACACACACACACACTATAAGGCTTGGGATGTGGCCCTGTTGGAAGAGTGCTTATCTAACCTAGGGTTGGTGTCACCAGCACTGCATAAATAGAGCTTGGTGGCATTTGCCTGCAATTCCAGCACTTGAGAGGTAGAGTCAGGAGGACTAGAAACGTAAGGCAATCCTCTGCTATATGGGAAGTTGAAACTCAGCCTGGGCAACATGTGACAAGAACTTCAAACCAACCAAACAAATTTAATGTTATAAAAAACATCAAGAAATTTTGTAAGTGTTCACAATTACATAGTTAGATATAGACAGCATGGCATGCTAAATTAAAAAGTTGCCAAATGGCTTACCATAGCCTCCTGTTATATTTTGTTTTAAATAAAATTGGCATATCTACTATTTCACTCTTTGTGAAATATATATTCATACATTAAACCCCAAAGAGTGGGAGAATACCCACTGAGTAAGTATAGTATATAGTAAGGTTCCCAGTCCTGAGGATAACTCAGGACCCTAAGGATACTAAACAAGCATTTAATCCCAATGGGCTGGGCCCTCCTCCATTAATCAATAATTGAGAAAATATCTTCCAGCTGGATCTCATGGAGGTATTTTCTCAACAGAGGCTCCTTCCTCTCTGATGACTGTGCCTTGTGTCAAGTTGACACACAAAACCAGCCAATACAACTGACCCCTTGTCAACTTGACACACAAACGCATCACTATTAAACCACAACCCTCTCTTATTCATCCCCAAGATCTCACATTAAAAACATAAATTACTTTAAAGGCCTCACCATCTTTACAAATTCAAAACGCTAACATTTCAGTCCTTTAAAATAGCCCGTCTAAAAGAGACTGGCTGAAAATCCAGTCTTAAAAATTCAGTCTCTCAATTGAGGGCTCCAGTAAATACATTCTTACTTCAAGAGGGAAAAATCGGCACAGTCAATTAAATCAAAGCAAAGCCAATTTACAATTGTCCAGTGTCTTGGATCCACTCATGACCTTCTGGACTTCTCCAGAGGCTTGGTCTTCTTCCCTTCTGCAGCACACACAGCTTGTCTTCTAGGTTCCAGCCGGCTCCACTCCACTCCTGTGGTGGTCATCACTCCACTTCTTGGTGGTCATCCCACAGGACTGGCATTTCCAAAATGCTGGGGTCCCTGCTGCACCTGGGCTGTACTTTCGCCAATAGCCTCTCACAGGCTCTCCTCACGGTGCCAAGCCTCAGCTCTCTGCATGACCCCTTCAGTCCTGGCCACTCACAGCGCCAAACCTCAGATGCTCTTCATGACCTCTTCATGCCTTCAAAACTAGTACCACCTGGGTGACTCTGACACATCACCAAGTCTGGCTGCCCGCAGGAGGTACAGTCTTAGTCACCTCTGGAACACAGCTTCTCGGTGCTCTCAGGAAACACTTCCCAGGAGATTTCATCTCAGTCATGCTGGTTTCTTTTTAATCACTGATAATTTATTAGCTCCAGCTGACCAGCATCAAGTATCCCAGAAAAGCAAAGTTTGGCTTTAGTAGTTCTGGTATCTTGTTAATCAGAGCTGATTCTTCAACCTCAGACAACCAGCACCACAGCATCTTCATTCAAAATAACACATGGCTCTGAGTCTTGAAACTTCCCTCTGAAATTTCACAAGCCAGGCCTCCATCTTCTGCACTGCTCTCAACATTCCTATCTGCCAAGCTCCTAGAGCTCTCAACACTCAGCGGCTCTTTTGCTCAAAGTTTCAAAGTCCTTTGGAAATCCTCCCTGAAACATGGTCAGGTCTGTCACAGGCAATCCAGCACTCCTGGCGCCAACTTGTCTTAGGTTAGCATCGCTTCAATGAAACACCTTGACCAAAAAGCGAGTTGAGGAGGAAAGGGTTTATTTGGCTTACACTCCCTTATTGCTGTTCATCACTGAGGGAAGTCAGGACAAGAACCCAAACAGGACAGTATCCTGGAGGTGGCAACTGATGGAAAAGGGATGCCTGTTACTGGCTTGCTCTGCCTGCTTTCTTATAGAACCCAGGACCACCAGCCCAGGGATGGCACCATCCACAATGACCTGAGCCCTCCTCCATTGATTGCTAAATGAGAACATGCTTTATGGCTGGATCTCATGGAGACATTTTCTCAACTGAGGTTTCTTTCTCTCTGATGACTCGGGCTTGTGTTAAGTTGGCACACAAAATCAGCCAAGACATAACATGTCATGCCTCAGAGACACCCCAGCAGGTGTCATTCATCCCAAAACAATGAATGGTAGCCTCTCACATGGAATCAAGAGTGTGAGGCATGAGAATTTCTATGAGTTCAGGATAAGCCTGGACTACATAGTGAGTTCCAGACTAGCCTGGATATCCCGGTCCCCTGCCACTCCCCCCCCCCCCAAAATACATATCTCTTTAGGTCATTGGGAACTCAGGAAAAGGAAGCTGGCTCAGGAAGGAAATTTCCTGCTGCAATTTGCTCCCGGTTTCCTTTCTTGCTTTGTCTACTTCCTGTTTCCTACACCATAGTAAAGAAGCATCACTTCCTTTCTGAGCAAATGAGACCTAGACCTGAGACTTATCTGGAGACCTGCTACAATCTCAAACTTTTCTGATGAAATGGAAAATTAAAAATTAGTTTTTTAAAGAAATGTTCTTTAACAAACATTGACTAATGGTTTTTGAAAGGTGCTTGTACTACAAACAACTCTACAAAGTTGGTTTTATTGACCTCTGTTTTTACAGAAAGCATCAGAGGCTCCCAGAAGTGAAGTCACTTACCAAAGCTCCCAGTCTAGTAGTAAGTGGACTAGACTGAGCTGCAAATCCAAGGACAATGTTCTCTCATGATATGACATCCTTAACGACACATTGATGCCCATGAACACAAGGGCAGATCATACTTGTTGCCCCTCAAGAGGGGAGACTACTCTTTGGCTTATAAGTACCCCGAGTGAAGATGTGTCCTAACACCTGGGGTCGGCAAGCCAGAGATGACGATCCATCCTTCATAGCCTGATAGCCATCCAGCCCTCTGAGGCTCTCCAAGAGTGAATATAGCCTCACTGCTTTAATTTTTGAGGTGGGCTAAGGGGCATGGGTCATCAATAAACTATATTCGTAGTAAGTGAGGCAATTGTGAGCACACATACACACCACAGAGAGAGAGAGCCCACTGAGGAAAACATTTGAAAAATATTCTAGGTATTAGGGAGATGGCCCAGTGGGTAATGTGCTTGCTACAGAAGCATAAAGATCTGCATTCACATCCTCAACCCCCAGGGGCAGCCCACACACCTGAATTTCCAGCACAAGGGGTGTGTGTATGTGCGGGGGTGTGACAAGCTGATCCCCAGAGCACAATACTCAGGCACTCTAGTTCAGTTGGTTCACTCCAAGGTTTGTTGTGGGGGATCCTGTCTCCAAAGTTAGGTGGAGAACAATGTCCACTTTGGTTTGTGGCCTCCACACACACAGAGACACACACTCACACCCACACCTATTTTTTAAATGCTCTAGATCTTTCCTTTGCTTATTTCACTGCTGCTGTTGTTTGGCTAAGGTCAGCAAGGAACCTTCTAGAACAAGGCTGGGCTGTGACTACTTACCTTTAGAGCTCAGACCTCCCCTGGTTTCCTATAGCCTGCTCCATTTCAGGGCCCAGCTTCCCTCCTCTTTGCCATTGTACCCCCTTGGTGATCTCTGGATGCTTGCCCTAAGAGAATAGTGCCCAGGAACCAAGACACTGTCTGTGTACCTTAAACAGTTCCGTTAGTTTTATGTGTGTATTTTCACCTTAAGTCTTAAGAACAGACCTTTACAGGGTAATATCACCATTTTGCAAATGAGAAATCAGAGCCTTTCCCGAGCCGAAATAATTTACCCTTGGCCACTGCTGTATAATTTTGGCAGTAATTTACTTTAACAATACTTCCTTAAAAGCAGTTTGGGACAACATAACTCTAATCTATCTGCTGGGGGTGGTTAGGAGCAGTTAATTAGGAGATGAGTCAGGAGCTGCCCCTCCAGCAGTAGTAAGCAGATAAAATGTCTTAATCAAGAATTAAGATCTTCAGAGGTCATA
The DNA here is from genome assembly GCA_033318265.1 of Phyllotis vaccarum. Taxonomy (NCBI): domain Eukaryota; kingdom Metazoa; phylum Chordata; class Mammalia; order Rodentia; family Cricetidae; genus Phyllotis; species Phyllotis vaccarum. Next base: position 146,331,902 of record JARWLC010000002.1, read on the forward strand.
ACTTAGCATTTAGATTATAGTGAGCAAATCCACCCTAAAGATTTTATTCATTAGCAGGGGGATGCTAAAATATTTTTGCTAGGGGAATGAATAGGTGATTTATTTCCAAATTAGGTCACTGGCTAGAAATCTGCAGACTCTCATATTCTTCCACATACCAAGGCCGGGGCTTCATGTCAGAGACAGTTTCTACCATCCTCCTGTCTTTCCACTTCCTGTGATCCTTGTCATAAAATGTGCCCTATACATCCAAAGAGACTTTTCTTTCGAGGTATCTGTTGTACAGAACAGGCTACGAACATGTACTGTGGCAGTTTTGTACACCTTGCAGATCATAGGAAACCATTGGCAGAGTCTAATAAAAATCTTGGTTGTGACATTACCAATCCCGGAAGCTTGACCTTGGGAAAAGAAATCTCAGCCCTTCCCCAGACTGTCCTGTCATTGTTGAGAGATCCTTGCCATCTACTGAGTGGAGAGACTGGGTGTCGGCAACCATCACACAGCTTCTGAAGGCAAGGCCAGAATTTGGGCTGCTGCCTCTTGAGGGAAGAGATTAAGCGAATAGCCACCCCTGTCCTGTCAGTCAAGGAGAAGAAAAACCTTAATCTTGACAGTCTTCCAGGAAGTGAATCTTTAAGAACCCTCCTTGGGTCCTAAGCTCTTTAAAGGTCAGGCTGAATACATAAGCTGTGTTGTCTTAACAGGAAAGAAACGATGTTTGACTTGATGTGTGTACTTAGATACATGAAATTCGGTGTTGGGCCATTAAGGAAGGAAAGGTAAGAAACAAGCAGCTTTCTCCCTGTCCTTTGCAAAAAGGTCAGCTGTCCTTTGTGCTGGTGGCCTGGGCCTTAGAACCCTTCCTTCCTCATGCTGAGTCTCTCTATGTTTTTCTCAAGCCATCAGATTGCCTGGGTCATGTACAAGAGCTCATGACATGAAAGGGTGTATATGCTCCACCTCCACCATCCTCTAAGGGCAATGGACCATCTCTGGGAGCATTATCGACGAGGATATAAAATGTTAAGACTTTACATTTTTCCCCATCCATAGTGACATGTTGACTAAAAGTATTTCTGAATTGGACTTGAAAACAGAAACAGCACATGCAGAAAATGCCTCAGTGGGGAATGAATATCGAGCTACAGTCCTTAAAAACATCCCTCTCCAGGTATGAAATGCAGGAGCCTAAGGTGGGAGTTGCAATCTCTAGACTGCCATGCCTAGAGCCTGCAGGTTTCAGAGTAGCTAGTAGCCAGGGAAACCACCGGATCCAGCCTTCTCATCACAGAGATAGGAAACAACTTCCTTGAGGTCAAGTAATAGCCAGGGGAGTAGAGGGGCTTGGGATCCTAGCATCCTTTTCCAGGTATCTACTTCTTTTGGTAAACTACACTTCCTGTGGGCCTCAGCCCAAACTGGGTAAACTTCCAGGTCCTTATCTAGGAATCCTTAGCAGCTGCACGGAGGTCCACAGACCTGATAAGCTGCCTGTGCCCCTCCCTTAAGTATCCTGAAACTGTTGTTTTGTCTAGAAGACCTTGTTGTTTAATAATTTATTTAACTTTATTTTATGTGCATTGGTATGAGGGTGTCAGAGTCCCTAGAACTGAGTTACAGACAGGTATGAGCTGCCATTTGGGTGCTAGGGATCGAACCTGGGTCCTCTGGGATGGTAGCTTAACCATTGTGCCATCTCTTCAGCCCTGGGCTTGGGGTTTTTCAGATTTGTCATTTAAGGAAACATATTAATTGGTCTTTACATTGAAATAAACATATTGAAACAAAGCCACACTTACTTCTCTCTCTCTCTTCCTCCCTCCTTCCCTCCCTTCCCCTCCCTTCCTTACTTCCCTCCCCACCCCTTTGTGCTGAAGATCAATCTCTTAGTCTTACATTTGTTAAGTACGTATGTAAGGCTTATAAAATAAGCCCCTTACAGAATAAACTTCCTCTCTGAAGCCGGAACAGCTGACCAGCTAGAGCCCCCAGCTGGAATGAGAGTCAGTGAACCACCTGTTTTTAACAAATTTGTAAGTTCTTGAGGAGTCCCTCTGAAGCAAGCAGAAAAGGCCATTGGTCCTGGGAACATCAACAGGCTTCCTGGGGTTCTCCAGATGGATGTGCTGATAGTGAGGAGAGGGGTACCATGCTTTACACAGGAGGAAAAGACAGGCCAGAGAGTAAGAGAGAACCTAGTTTATTCTTTACCTTAAGCATTTAGCTTCTTTACTCAGATATCTAAAATACTTCTAGATCTGTCTCCCTCTTTGATATACTGTCCTTCACTACTAACCTGAAAGATTTGACTTTCTAGGAAGCAAGGCTGGCCTGGATGCAAAAGTATCTAATGATTTCAGTTCTGGGCAACCTGCTTGTGTCTTTTCATTCATTCATTCATTCATTCATTCATTCATTCATTCACTCACTCACTCACTCACTCACTCACTCACTCACTCACTCACTCACTCACTCATTCATTCACAAATGTTGATGCTTACTGAACTTACTGATAGGGCCATAAACTTACTGATAGGGTTACAGATTGAGCAAGTCCCTACCCACACCTTGCCTTATTCTTAGCCATTTGACAAGAGTAGATTCCTACCACCACTCCTTAAATTAGCCTTGCTGAGTGTAGGACCTTCCTCTTTCTGGCCTCCAGTCATTCAACAAAAATGCTGATAACCTAGAAAATCTGTATGCTCGTGTCAGACAGGCCTTGAGTGCTCATTGCCTAGTAGCAAATACCTCCACAAAATGGAGTGTTGTGCTGGCTAGTTTTATATCAACCGGACACGAGCTAGGACCATCAGAAAGGAGGAAACCTCAGTTGAGAAAATGCCTTCATGAGATCCGACTGTAAGGAATTTTCTTAGTGATTGATGGGGGAGACCCAGTTATGGTCCTGGGTTCTAAGGTTTGCAAGCTGAGCAAACCATGATGGGCAGCTAAGGAAGCAGCACCCTTCCATGGCCTCTACACCGGCTCCTACTTCCTCTAGGTTCCTGCCCTGACTGCTTCTGATGACCATTATATGGAACTGGGGGCGAAGTACCTACTCCTCAGGTTGCCCTCTCTCATGGTGTTTTATCTCAGCAATAATAACTCTAACTATGACAAGTAATTATCGGAACTGCTTCTGGCTGAGAACTAAAATGAAAAAAAGCTACTATGAGTGGCCTTGTATGACTCTTTTGTGGACACATGACATCATTTATCTTGGTAAAGTACATCACCCAAAGGCCCATTGCTGGGCAAATAGATGAGTTGTAGAATATTCACTCAATGGAACATGACTCCAAAGAAAAGAGAAATGAATTACCAAAATGTATAACAAAATTCATCCAGTCTGTGTGATTCCATTTGTATAAAGACCTAGGGCAGGAAAAAGTAAACTTCGGTGTGAAGAATTAGCAGAGAGCCCACTGAGGCACAGCATGAGGTATTGACTACAAGAGATGCATGGGTCCTATGTTTTCTCAGGGATGCTAGCTGCACAGATACCTACAGCTATCAAAATTTAACCACCAAGGGCATTTAAAATCTGTATGTTTTGTTACATGTAAATTGTATTTAAACAGATAATTTGAAACACAATTCTGCCCAGATTTTCATTTCTACCTAGCACACTGGAATAATCTAAGTACCAACAGTTTGGGGCATATACACACTTTGCCCTAGGTTGTATCTATTTTTGTACTTTTAAATATCCTTGAACTATTTCATACTTAAACCAATTTTCAAGAAATAGAAAGAGAATGATGAAATCCTACGTTCAAGGAAACTCAGAGGTCATATCCTCCATTTTCCACGTGAACCCAGTATGCTAGTAGGTTTTCATTAACTTGACACAAACCTAGACAGATCTAGGTCAAAGGAATCATAACAGAAAATTCCTCCATCAGACTTGTCTGTAGGCAAGTCTGTCGGGCATGTTCTCTATTAGTGACTGAGGGAGGACCCAGCTTGCTGGGAGAGTTGTCACCTCTGGGCAGGTGCTTCCTGGTTCGATATGAAAGAAGGCTGAGGGAGCCGAAGGAGCAAGCCAGTAAGCTGGATCCTCCATGGTTTCTGCTTTAGTTCTTGACTTCCCTTAGTGATAGAGCATGACTTTAGTGATGGAGAGTGACCTGAGAGTTCTAAGAGGAAGCAAATCCTTTTCTCCCTACGTAGCTTTAGGCCATGGTGCTTTATCTTAGCAATAGGAGTCCGAAGACATGTTCCTTTAAAACATCCGTGCTAGACCCAAACATATAGAAGGGTGTGCTTATTACCTCCTGAGAAGCAATTCCAAAACGCAAACAGTGATTGCAGAGAGTCAGGACTAAATGCAGGGAAGCAAGCAGGCTTCCAGACTGTTGGCTGCATTTGAGGAAGAGCACACCCACATCTAAGAAGAGCTACCACTAGGCCAGTAGAGAGGTAAAGAGTAGCCGCCCCCAAGCCCCCCTCCCTGCAGCGACAGCGTCAACATGGCCGTTTGACTGACTTAAAAGTGTGGTTTTTCCTTTTCCCCAGACTCTTGTTTTCCAGTACTGCTTATTTCTAGAGATTTACATGTCCTTTAAAAAAGAAGGAAAGCCTGCCCAGACTATCTTCATGCCCATGGAAGATAAACAGATTTGGTAGTGTGGCTTGAGAATTGTGAAGCCAGGGACCTTGATTGACGGATCCTACTAAGTCTGAAGGGTTCCCTTGCTAGACAACCGCAGTATTATGGCCAGAAGAAAGCGTGTCAGGCATGTGAAAAGCCTGATATAGTTTGAGTACCCACCAGGCCTTGTTTGTATCATGGGCACCTAGAGAGGTAGAAAAGACCCACAGACCTGGATTTGCTCCTTTTCTTCCTGTAATCTATTAGTGATTCGAAATAGGGGCCGGGGCCAGGGGCAAGGAAGGTAACCCCAGGCAGGACAGGGCCTGGAGAAGGCTGAAGGGGCACTTATAGCACACTTGGTAATTTATCCCCATAGGGCAATCCAATACTATTTTCCGGTGACGGAGAACTCTAGCAATTTCGGCTGGGATCACACATCCATCTGTTAGCCTCAGCCCGGGGCTTTGTTTACTGCCCAAAGCAGTGCCTGACCCATTTCGGAGTCACAGAGAATGTATGGCATGAACGCATAATGTCACTGCTTTGTATGTCTTTGTAAAAACCAGCTTAGGGTCTTCTCTCTGTTGTGGCTGGGTCTATGTGTGCAAGGGACTGAAAGGCACCCTCTTCCGTTCACAGTCATCAGAGGCAGCCTGATGACCTGGCTAGGCATCCAGCCAGCGACTCCGCTGTGCTTAGGGATGCTGATGAGTCAGGAGCCCTCTACATGGATCTCATGAGGCTGGGACATGTCTATTGGCCCCTCTAGGCAGCTGTTTGCAGCAGGTACACGTGAGCGCTGGCTGAGGAGAGCTGAAGGAGTCTGGTTATGTAACCGACAGCGGGCGGGTCAGGCAGCCCGGCGGGCTGGGGGCGGGGCGGCGGGCGGTGGGGCGGGGTATCAAAGACCTGAGGCTGCCCAGCATGTTTTACATTGGGGGCTTCTTCTTTTGACTCCAGAGAATGTGATGAAAAGGAGAGAGGCGAAAAGCTATGGAGAGAAGCCTTCTTCACGGAGCTTATTTTTAATTCAGTTCCTCGGAGGCGAACAGTGACCTCACCTCCCGAGCCAGGCTAACCTCAGTCTGGCGTTGCTGATATTCCTTGCCTTGGAGGCCTCCTTTGAAGGGGTTTGGTTAGCTAAGACCCCTGCAAATACTCCCCACTCCCTACAATCCCTGTGGGGTCTGTGTACTTCCTTGCAGCCTAGCCATTTCCTTTGTGTCTCCCTATTTCTTCCATGGTTGGGAAGGATTTCCCTTTTGCAACAGCTGTCTATGGATACGGATGGAGAACTGACAATTAGGACTGACCTTCCTACAGCTTGTCAGAGTTCACCTACTGCTTTGTCCAGCATAGCTTCTCCAGGCCAGTCACGGAAAGTCACCATACTCAAATTTCAATCCTGATGCTCCTAATAACCCAGGGTACTACCCTTGAGCCCTCACATCTCTACATGTCTATGAATACCATAGAGGTGGACCAAGGGGAGTCTTTAGAGGCACAATCCTGGCCCTAATCCTGGTGCCATCCCTGGGCTGGTGGTCCTGGGTTCTGTAAGAAAACAGGCTGAATATGCCATGAGAAGCAAGGTAGTAATAGCTTCCCTCCAAGGCGTCTACATCATCTCCTGCCTCCAGGATCCCGTCCTGTATGAGTTACTGGCTTTGGCCATCTTTACTTTTCCAAGACAGTGCGGTCCACCTCTATGTAACTTCTCCCACATTGCCAGTCACACTGGTCAGTCACCAACCCTTGACTTCTTAGAAACCAGTTTTTCCATATATAAATATTTCCAAGCATATTGTACATCATAACATATATAATATGTTTTATACATTATCATATATAATATACATAAAGAAAATGTATATATGTTATTTGATAATATTTTTTTTCAGTACTGGTTATTTAACTCAGGTTTTTGTGCATATTAGACACCTGATCTGTCACTGAGGATATCCTAACTCTACTTATCATTCTTAATAATTAATTATATATTTTAAAGATACCTGGTGTTTCTTGTTGTCTTCACAATAGAAGTTAAATTCCACACAAGGCTGTTACTAACGCAGTTAGCATCTACAGACTCAATCCTGACCCCTGTCCCCCACGCAGCTCAGGCATCCTGGGCACTCTCATCTACTCTCATAAACTCCTTGATTACCAGGCCACCTACAGCCTTTCTCACAACCAGTGGACTCCTTCAGAATCTGTCCCTGTCTCTTCATGCTCCCATAGAGCTTGGCATTGTTCTTCATTACAATGCTTGCCTCTTGGGATTGTTGTCTGTAGTTTTTGTTTGCAAACCCTCGTAGGAGGAATCATGGCTCCAGCCTTGTTTCTGTGACTCCTGTCCACTTTATTAGATCACCACACAATGATCTAATATAGTACAGTACAGTAGAATATAGTATTTATAGGAGGTAGGTTAGAAGACTTGTAAGTATATATATAGTATAATATGTATAGTATAGTATAGTATAGTATAGTATAGTATAGTATAGTATAGTATATTCTTGACCTACTAAATTGGTTACCCAAACTCAAGAAATTATCTCACATTTCCCTCTTGCTCGTTCAGCAAGACTGATCTGAGTGGTTTATATTCCTTGACTCTCAATCTTAAACTTATTTCAACCTACTGTTTACTTGGACTTCACCTTCCCAAAGACGCCAGGGATTGCTGTGTGGTTAGACCCAGGAGTCAGGCCTTTGTCCTGATGGTTCTCAAGTGGTCTCTCCTTATCTCCTGACCTTTGAAAGGTGCAGTCTTGGAGCCAGGCCTGGGGCCTCTTCTTTCTTGTGTACTTTGATATCTTGACTTCCTCTTGCAGATGCATGGCTCTACAGGTGGTCTCTTCACCAATTATCCACACATTTCTAACTGTCTTTTCCTGTCTTGAGCTAAAGGCTCCATGTGCAGCTGTATGCTCCTCATTTTGCTTCTCAAGCCTGCTGAATGGGTGCTCTTCACCCCCCACCTCTTCTCCATCCAGCAATTAGTTATCAGCAATTGCAACTCAAGTCTCAGGTTGCTCAGCCCAGATATATCGGAACAACTTTGAGCTCTTTCTTTGACACCCTACCAATCCACTGTTGCGATTCATTACACATTCCATTGGGTCTTCTCATTGCTCTGGACAGTCTCGCCAGAACTATTTTGACAGATTTTTGTGTAATCTACCCATCTTGATTCTTGTCCCATGCTTCCCAGGTCACAGCCTGACCTGATTGACTCAGGCAGAACCTACACCAAGTCATATCCCTCCTCTCTGTAAGACCCTCCAATCATCCCCATCTCATAAAGTCCATAAAATCTGACCCCATTGCCTCTCTGGCACCTGACTGTACTTTGGTCTTGCTAGCCTTCCTATTATTTCCTCAGCCAGGTGAGGCACACTCCTGTAGCCCAGACTATGGCTCAGCGCTCTCCAGGCCTACAAGCTTCCTACTCCTTCATAGCCTGCAAGGTGCTCTTCTCTAGCCAGCTGCTACAGTACCTCACACCTTCCTTTAAATATCAGCAGCAGTGTGTGTGGGATATTATATATGTACCTATCCCTTTAAGCTATAGTTTTAGAGATGGTCAGCCAATATGCAGCCAGGAATGTGGAGCCAGCTGGCATTCTACCAGAAGAGCCATCCTCCAGAGGCTGCAGATCTGAAATTCTGTCATTCACATCTTAGGCAACAACTGACACTCTGCTAATTAACCACGCTAAATTAAAGAAATCTGCCTGTCTTAGTAAAACCAGCAATGTGCTAAATGGAAGGGTAAAGAGTTGGCTCAAATAGACGGCTGCATTCATTTGGGGACATCTCACAGTCTTACATATGCAAAGTATAAGAGTTCAGTAAAGCTTATAAACTTTACCCATCATGGGGGAATTGATTCTTCATATATTTTGTGCCCTACGGATGATTTAAGACTTGAGGCTACATGGTTCCTGAAGAGCATAGCCTTTTATAAACATAGAAAGGTTACCTAGGATTCAGAACAGGTTGTACAATCTTGGAGCTGGATTTATAGTAATTTTTTGGTTAAAAAACCACCATCTGCAAAATGCAGCTTAGCGTGTACTTTGAGAATTCCCTGACATTGACATGGTAGAGGAGTTCCTCTCTCCCTTAGTGACATCAGACACCTTAGAAACTTCTGTTATTTATCAAAAAAAAAAATTACAATTAAGGCCCAGTGGGCAAAGTGCTTACTGTGTAGATATGAGTTCAAATCTCCAGAAGACACTTATGAGTTGAGTGGGGTAACAAGCATCTGTCTCCTAATACAACATTGAGAGGTGGAGACAGAAAGATAGTTGGAGGCTTATGAGCCAAATACCCAAGTGCTCATTGTGGTAAGTAACAAGAGACCCTGTGTCAAACAGGGTAGAAGGCAAGGACCAGTATGTCACATACACACACACACACACACACACACACACACACACACACACACACACAGAGAGAGAGAGAGAGAGAGAGAGACACACACACTTTTTTTTTTAATTGGACCATGGTTGGCTTTGTACCACCAGCTGGCTCCTAAATAACCACACAGAGACTTATTTTAAATATAAATGCCCAGCTGATAGCTTAGGCTTGTTACTAAGGAGCTCTTACAACTTGAATTCGTTCAGATTTCTTATCTATGCTCTAGCACATGCTGATATCTTTTTTTTTTTTTTGCCAGTCTGGTCTTTATTAACAATGAGAGCAACACACTTTCACAATGGACAGAAAGATTATTCCACAACACGCACACATTTAAAAAATAAAATGTTAAAAGTATATATATCCAAACTGACGTAGGTCAAGTTTACAAGATGTTTTCATTTCTATTCTTGTTTTATTTTTCTCCATAGCTTATTAATGCCTAACATACCATACAAGTCTGTTTCTGGCTGTTGACTGTCTCTCTAACTATGGATAACATCAGCACCATGAGGTGGGGGAATCATTGTCTGTGCTTGTCAATATGATCATTTTCATAATCCAGTACAAATACAGTGGTTGGTCTATCAGCAACACCTGCATTTTTGTTACATTAGTGAATAAAAGAAGGCAGAGGAAGGGTTTCAATAAGTAAAATGCTGAAGGAGTTCAAAAGAAAACAGGATAAATTTTGACTGGACTATCAGACAAAATAAACACACAGAAAAACCACAGAATCTGATCAGCTTGTACAACAAAGATAATCAATATAGCCCAAGGTTATGGACATGTCTGAGAAGTAACTTGAAGCAAATCTCCTTAACCCTTGACCCTTGATGGGGAGGTGGTGGCTCTTTTACAGCATGGAGACATCTTCTCACATTTCCAGTTCATTAAAATGTGAAATTGTGGTGGGTGGTGATTCACACCTTTAATCCCAGCACTTGGCAGGCAGAGGCAGGAGGATCTCTGTGAGTTGTGAAGTAAAGTTGTTTCTGGGAGGAGTTGAGAGTCCAGTTTTGCATCACTAAGGCGTCTTACAAACTAGCTCTTACAACTTGAATTAATCCATATTTCTTATCTATGCAGTTCTCAAACAGATCTTGGATCTGCCTAAGGCTGATTCAAAAGTGAGCTGGGAGTAACAGAGAGAACAGATTGGTATGTGTACACTCCAAGCTCAGCAAGATCTATCTCATGAGATTCAGGAGAAGGACATTTGGGGCAGAGAGGACAGTGTGAGCCAAAGCATTCAGGGAAGAGAATAAAGACATAAGATTCAAGGGAGCAGAGCAATGGGTGGTTCCAGGCCAGGAAGGAAAGTGAGACAATAGCTGTGGTGTTGGTCAAAACAGAAGCAGGAGAGACCAAGTTAGCTCTGGAAGAGGCCACAGTCTGAAGTGAGGCTGTGGTCTCGACCCTGAAGCTTCAGGCAGCAAATTGGTGGCCAATGAGCATTAAGTTAGTTGGGTTAAGCTGGCCACTAAGTAGAAGTGGGGGGAAGGGTGGACAGGAAATGCAAATCAATGGTTGGGGACAAAATAACCAGCTTCACCATGCCCTGGCATGACTCAGAACATCACTATGGAGGTTCACGGACTGAGGGTGCAGGCAGATGGAGCAGGCTTCATGTAGAAGGTAGAAGTTCAAGATGTCACCTACTTCCTGCCTACCCCCTTCTCCCGGGAAAGCCTTGGCCTCTAAACTTAGCCAAGAAAATAAGATTCGGGTAGCAAGCACCCAGTGCCAGGAGGTTCTTGGGGCAGAAATCAGTCTTATTATGATGACTGTTTTTCCCCTAGAGGACTTGTCTCTACTCAATTATGATTTCTCTTCTAGGGAGTGCTATTCACCAGAGGCCCTGCAACCATAGGGGCCCCATCTCAGAGGGTCAGTGAGATATTGAGAGGCATAGGAATGTTGCATTGGCCTGAATCACCCTTCAGATTGGGATGTCCATCCCCATCCTCAGGGACATCCCCCACACACTGCCTAAGGAGCCGGGGAGTGAAGTGCTCCCAGCTCAGCTCATCTGTCACTCCCTTCATGTCCCTGTCTTTCCTCAGCTGCTCTTAGCAATTGCTTCAGAATCTTGACAAAGGAAGAGGTCACCTTCTTCAGCCTGGGAACCTGCTAATCACCGAAATCTGACAATCAAAGTAAGCGGCATTATTAGCTTTGGCCTCCATCCAAGGCTAGAATGTTCCCATTTCAGTCAGTGTAGTCACATTAATATCCTCGCCCAACCTCTACCCACCTCCTGCCTGTCTACGGCATGCATCCTGAAATGATGGGGGTTCCCAGGCTGTCTTCCTTCTCAACCCGGATGAGAAGTTGCCTCAGTTGTTCTTATGGAAACCAGGGAGAATTGAAAGCCTAAGGAGCCTGGAGTCTTCCCTGAAGATAGAGAGATGCTCTGGGGTGGCCATAATCCACTGACCCAGCAGATATGATCTCAGCTTCCCAGAAATAAATGCATCTGTCTTATCTCCAGGTGACATGTCTTTGGGGGACCTCCAAGAAGTGAATTCAGGTAGGGTACTGGAATATGAGGTCAGGCTCCATGATAGGCTCCTCCTCTATGTCATCTCACTGAATGAATCCTGGGACTTGCCCTAGAGTGGTACATTTTGTTCCCATTTCATAGCAGAGGGAACTTGTACCAGTTAGAATGGCAGAGCTGGGTCATCAGGATCCCGACTGTCACCTCACAGAACTGCCTGTGTAAGGAGCCGTGGAGCTCAGGCTCCTCCTAGGACATAATGCCAGTTGTGCTATGTCCGCTCATAATTCCAGTACATCAGAATGTGCTATTTTAAACATAAGTATGTTAACTGAGGTCATTAGAGTGGGTCCTGATTCTATATGGCTAGCACCAAGATTATAGCCAGAAACAGGGTAGTGACCACACAAAGGCACTGGGTGAAACTGGTGGTCCATCCTGTTGAGGTCTTGGATTCAGACCTCTAGCTTGCTGACCTGGGAGCAAATCATGTTTGATTGCTGGTGCACTTTGGAAAAGCAGTCCAAAGCAGACTCATACAAGCCCCTCTCTGCTTCATGTACCGTATCTACCCCTGTGCAGGGTGCATGCATGGAGGTAGCCTCCAAACAGAACCCACCCGGAGAGGTGAGAAGGGACAATGGGCAGGTGTACATAGAACCCCCTCAGTGATATGTCCTTTTTATACAAGGCAGCATGTGCCATGTTCCTCTCAGCTGCCTTTCCGTGTTCATTCTCTTAACAATAACGATCCCTCCTACTGGTCTCAAAACAAGATCTGAAGGAAGAAACCAAGGCCAGTGACGGTGACTTAGACAGGCACTGATCTTTGTGACTGTAGGTGCCACTGACCTTGAGAGCATGGCTAGGTGACTTGCCAGGCACTTCTTCCCGAGGGCTAATCATAATCATAGAGAAGTTTGAGTCGCTGCTCCCTAATCCTTGAATCCTGCCCATCCATGGATCATCACCCAGTGATTGCTGATGATCTTCCACGTAAATGACTGCAGAAAATACAATGGCAAGTGAGAGGCCAGCCTGAGGGTGGGAGGAGACCGGTCCCTGCGTTTTGTGTGAGCCTTTAATTTGAGCACATCCTATCATGAGTGAAGGGCTGACGCCCACGGGAAGGGTGAAGAAGAAAATCCCTCTGAATTGTCAGGGGTGGGGAAGGAACCCCGGGGGTTTTCCATGAATGAACCCATAGACAGAAAGGCTGCAAATGAGTGCTTCATAAAGAGAAAGTGGCTCTGTGGCATGGTGGGTTGTCTATATGCGTAGGGCTGGAGTTCAATCCTCAGCGCATAAAAGGTTGGGGGACAGGAGGAGGAAGAGGAGGAAGAAGAGGAGGAGGAGGAGGCAGAGGAGGAGGAAGAAAAAAGTCTATACAAAAATTGCTTGTTTAATAATACAATCCTGAGAAAACCACCGAGCTGCCCTGTAGGGAACGTTAGGCCATCTCTAACACTATTTTTCAGTCAGTTGTAAAGAAGAAAGGCATGGGTACAGAAGGAAGACACGCAGACACACACCATCATCACCACCATCATCACCATCATCATCACCATCACCACCATCATCATCATCATCATCACCATCATCACCATCATCACCACCATCATCACCATCATCATCACCACTACCATCATCATCATCATCGTTAGCATTCTGCAGTTTGGTATTTTTTAAGACAAATTCCAGGACATCTTCATCGGTTTAGGACCTCTCTGTTTTGTCTGATCCACATAATGTGGAGACACTGAAAAATGAACACAGCTTAAGCCTCTTTCACCTTCAGCTGACAGGAAAGTTACAGTTCGCCTTCAAATACCCATAAAAAGATTTGCTCTAGAATTGTCTATACTGATACATTTGTAAAACATTTAACATATGTATAAAACAAGGGGGTGGGTGATCTCTACCTGATCTTATATTCTGGGAGGGAATAACGTTCTAACCACACTCATTACAAGAGGGGAAACATCCCCTTTCAAAGAATGGGAGGGGAGGAATGGGAGATGGGATTGTCTCAGGCCAGGAAGTAAATGCTTTGATCAAATTCAAGTCTACAAGCTTGTACTACAAGTGCCTTTACCCAGTGTACCAACTTGCTGGTCCCCCATGTTTATTTTTTTTCAAAAACCAAAAAGAAAACATATTTTTAAATTGTGTGTGTGTGAATGTAAATTACAGGTTCCTGTGCAGTACAGAAGAGGATGATATCTAATCCATTGGAACTGGAGTTACAGGCTGTTATGAGCTGCCTGATGTGGTGCTGGGAACCAAACTTGTCGCTTGTAAGAGTAGTGGGAAATCTTAAGCATGGAGCCATCTCTCCAGCCCCTGGGTCATGTTTTTAAAAGCCCAGATTATACAGAAGATGAGGCCCTTTGGAGGAAAAAGGTTCTCTGTGAAGAGCTATGATGTTCAGGGTGCTTAAGGCAGCCTTGGTGGGAGTTCTGGGGGTGCCAGAGCAAGAGGGGGCTCTAGGGAGCCCTCTGAGCTGCTCTACCAGCAAGAAGCTTGTGGTAATGTGGGGTAATGTCTCCTTTCTCCAGTCCTTCAAGGCTGTCCATTGGAGGGTCCCATCCAGTCTGAGAAGGCTATTAAGGATGTAACTGCAGAAAACCAGTAACAGAATGGGGATGCATTGATGAGTCTCTACAGCAGTGGTTCTCAACCCTCTTGCAGGGGTTTGAATGACCACTTCACAGGGGTCACCTAAGACCATCGGAAAACAGACATTACATTATGACTCATCACAGTAGCAAAATTACAGTTATGAAGTGTGGTGATACATTTTATAATTAACAAAATCAGTTTGGATTATCAGTGAACAGATTCACCCACAGTCAAGCCAGGAGGGTCAGAGAGTGAGAACTCATGCCTTTAATCCCATAACCCCAGAGACAGAGATCTTTCTCTGTTTCTGTGAGTTCAAGGCCTAACTACCAAACAGTTGTAGTTCATACCTTTAATCCTAACTCTAGGATATGATACAGAGTTGAACCTGAAAGTGAAACAACTGGGTGAAGAAGATATTTAAGGAGGTGTAGGAGGACATTGAGGGACTCTGTAGAAGTGATGAGCCAGGCTGAGGACTCTGGAAGATAGCTTTACCCTGAGAAGTTGGCTGAGTGCGAATTACTATGGTCTGTTTCCTCTCTCTGATATTCCAGTTTTTCCCCAATATCTGGCTCTGAGTTTTCATTAAATACCAACTAGAATTCTTGTTTAAATGAAGCAGCAATGAAAATAATTTTATGGTTGGGGGGGGCACCGCCACATGAACTGAATTAAAGGGTCCCAGAGTTTGGAAGGCTGAGGCTAAGAGACTAAGAAAGAGCTCATTCAAGGTAGATAATTTTTTTTTTTTTTTTTATTAGAAATGGTTCATTCTCAGCCTCTCATCATTTTGCCTACCTGAGATCTCTGACGAGAGTACCATACTATTTGTGAAGAACATGTGGTATTTAAAAGCCAGCGCTAAACCTATTCCTGCCCTAGGCCTCCATAAAAAGTGTTGTGCCCAAAGTGAGCACCCACTGATCACCACGTAAGTAAAAAGCTCTCCACAAGGCCAAGATGTGCCAGCAAAGATTAGCTAAAAACCCTAGTTTTAGAGCTTGAACTCCCTGTACTGACTGGGTAGCCAGTGGGCTGTGACCACGGCCTTTTGCAGAACTGTCCTGTGGACATCACAGATAATTCATCCGGGTCTGGGAAGCAAACAAGCAAGGTGTTTTCTAGCTTGTTTTTTCTGCTTCAACACTGAAGAAATAATGTGTCCTATAGTTTTATACATATTTTCAAAGACCTGCTGGAGATGGAAGGCAGGGTCTTCTGAATGTTGGGGTCCACTCAGATTTTCTGATGAACTTGATTTCAGATTATTGTTTTCAATAAAAGGAGACCTAGAAAACACATCTTAATATTGTTAGGTTTCAAACCCGGGACACACGGTCAAGGTGCTTACTTACCACATCAAAGTGGACACTGGCTGCCAGGTTCTCCCTGTACTCCCCCCGCCCCCCATTCCTGCCTCTCCTCCCCTGAGCTCTCCAGCCCAGGGGCTGGGTTGCCGGTCCCTATATAATCCAGCCATTTTGGTTGCCCGCTCTTCTGTACCTTTGGGCCTCCTGGCTGTTTCTGTTCTTCTCTCTTCTTCCTACCTTCTCCTCCCCCACACGGCTCAGGGCTCAGGGTCGTGACCACTCTGGACTCTCCCAGATGTCCTGCCTCTGGCTATACGCTCCCACTTATCTATAATAAATCTCCTCCATCATACCTAGGAGCAGAAATGTTCCTTTCTTTTCCTTCTTATTTGTTTTTCCATTCAAAATGATTGTATGTTTACTTCTTAGCAAAAATTTAAGATTTTCTTTTTTTTTTCCAAGACACCGTGTCACTGTGTAGCCCTGGCTAGCCTGGAACTTGCTGTACCACCAAACTGAAACTGGCCTCAAACTCAGTGAGATCCTCCTGTGACTTCTTCCTGAGTATTGGGGTTAAAGTTGAACACTACTGCACCAGAGTTTAGTAGGATTTGCTAAATAAGAGTTTCACAAGGCTAAAAGAAATCCTGATCATATACTTGAGTATTTGGCTTGAAGCAAATGTTAACAATAATGACATCCATCTCTCGGGTTTTATAGATGTCAAAGTACATGAAAGGACTTAATTGACATGGCAATGAAGCCAGAGTGAGGATCAGGCCTAGGTCATTTGCACCTAGGCTGGCACATGGGCTGTGGGTACACTTTGCCACAGCCTTTGCCACATCATCTTGCTTTCCTTGTAGTTTCAGACAATTGCTTGTCTATTTTTAGCAAAACCCACTGGGGGAAGAGAGCCGCCAACAAATAAAAGGAAAAGCGTATAAGACACAAGAGCAGAATGAATGTCAGAGGTGAGATAAGGGTTTATTTTTATTTTTTGTAGATTCCTGAGAGAAGTCAAGGACAGCCTTCCATTGGGTAACATTTAAGTGGCCAAAGATATCTTATTTATGGCATCCCCTTTCTTCCATTTCCCCAGCCTGGCAATACAGTCCAATTCGTTTCTTTTCTGACCCTCTCCGGCATTTTTGTCTATAAGAGCATTTATTGGTTCCTGCCATACAATGGCACATATTGGCAGTCATACTGGTTTGACCTACTAGATGGAAGACTTGGGAGGTTTCCTTAGTGACTTGGGCACATTTATTTTCTGTGCAGAGTTTAGCATGTTTGTTCAGTGAATGAATAGATGAGGAAGACACTATGCATGATCTCCATAGCTCCCTCCAGACTCACTCCCCACCCCCAACTCTCTAATCTTTCTGCCTCCTATGTTCTAAGATTGGCCATGCACTACCACCCCTGGCAAAACAAAACAAAACAACCCCGCCCCCAAGTTTCATTAGAATGTCTGAGACATTAATGTTTGTCTCAAATAAAGAGAACCTGTGAGTTTTGCTTTCTAACATATATCCTAAAGGAGTAACCGGAACTGGAGCTTGTCCTTCATGTTGCTTGGCTTTGTGGAGGGTGATTTGGAAAGGATAGTGAGGAGTGAGTGAGTTTGTAATTGCTAAAAGTGTGTCTGTTCAGAATCATATTGGTCGGAAACACATGCAGAATCATACAGACAGGACCCTTCTGCGCAAATTTCATTTTTAAGGGTGAAGAAATTTTGGCTAAGGGAAAGCATCTGCCCAAGTCCACTAAGTTAAATATGGGAGCATGCCTTTGATGGGAGTGATGGAGTAACTATCAAATCAAATAGTAAGAGGAGCAGTGCATTAAAAATTTCCCACAATGCACCTCCCTGGAAACCTAGCATTCTAACCCATTAGGAGGTGGTACGCTGCTGCCCACAGAAATAAAAGAGAATGATAAACTCACCTGATAAAAGCCAGCACTAAAAAGACCCTTCAGATGGATTTGGTGGCATACATTTGTGATCCTAGAACTTCAGAAACAGAGGCAATGTTTGTGGAGGTTTTAGGCTCAAAGGGTGGATGAACTCTGGCAGTCCCTACATGCTGGCTCAGCCACCCTATCCTCAGTACGCCAACAAAGAGACAGGTGATAGGGAACAGCAGGGATAGATTTATTTACTGTGGCCCTATTGGGAAGAACACATAAAGAGACTCAGTATCACCAGGTCTGTCTTCCAGGCACTAACAGAGGTTTACGTTTAAATAATGAGAAGGGGTATGTATCAAGTCCTGGTCAAGGTTTGCTCTTTATCATGGTTTTAGGTACAAGTCTGTCCTAAAAAGTGGTATGATAAACTGGAATCTATCTCTTACACAAAGTCAACTTCTCCTGGCACTAGGGTATCAGCTTTTTCCTTCCATCAGCCTGAGGCTCTTGGGGGAATTTTAATTCCATTATTTCAATAGATGTATAGCACAGTAGTGGGATTAAGAGTTCAAGGCTAGCCTCATTTACACAGCAAGTTTCAGGCCAGCCTAGGTTACATGAAACCCTGTCTCTTAATCTAAACCAAAGCTCTGTTTAGGTCATGCTTTTGAATTCTTATGTTGATTTCTAGGTGTTGAAGTTTCTGGGGCCTTCAAACTCTGACTTGAGGGTCAGAGGTGGGCAGGAAAGAGAGGTATGCATTTCAATTAATATTTGTCAGTGTTGCCTAAGGACACATCATGGAGACTCTCCTATTTGGAACATGAGTTGGCCTCCAGTTCTTGCTGGTATGTTACTGTTAGAGCCCACAGAGGTTCAGGTAAAAGGATACTTCCTGCGTAGTTCAGAGTAAAGAGCAAGGTTCAGGAAGCTGGGTAATCCGCTCAACTATCCATTGACACCTCGATTATTCATTTATCATTGATTTTTTTTTTTAAGGTAAGTTTTATTCAGTTACTTTGGGACAGGGCTGTGAGTCAGAGGTTGGCATCAAAACCAGAATAGAAATCACAGTCTTCTCTGGGGATTCTACTCCCAGCTTCAAATCCCCAGATTACAAAAACTTTCTAATTGGAAAGAAAGGTTCTTAAACAAGCGCAGGGATTTGTTGGCGCCTGACGCTGACTAAAAAGATGGGCCTAAGGACTGTGATGAAAGAGAGGTTGGACTCACATGTCAAAGTGAAATTTTAAAAGCATTTCCACCCGAGGTTTACTGCTGAATGTAAATTGGGCAATCCCACCCCAATTCCCGTAGATACTCCTAAACTAATTAACTCTGAAACGACATTCAAAGCAGTCTTGCCCCAAATGCCCTTGTTTGTTGAAAGATTTTATTGACAAGCTCACGAAGTTCCTGTGTAAACTGTTTCTCACCCTTCAGCCTACAGACCAATGGAAGGGCAGTTTTTTATCTTCTCTAATAGCCCGTGCTGGGCAGACCTTACATTGTGTTCGCCTAACTGTGGACCAAACGGCTCACATGCCTCCATTAAGAAAATTATCTAGGGTGCTCACACAGCATCCGGGTAAACACAATGCTGTTATTTAAAATTTATTTGCTGACATTCTCACTGCTGAAGGCAATTCCTGAACTGGGGCAAAGGGATTTTGTTGTTTTATTCAATATCATCTTCTCAACAAAAGCCTCTCTTAGCTTAAATGTACTAAGTCCGAAGTGGCTGTCCCCCCTCCAGAAACAGGCGCGCAGGCGCCGGCACGCACACGTGGACACACACACTCACACGCGCCCGCCTACACCCCCTGCGTGTGACTCGCCTACGCGATTTATGGGCTTCTCCGGCAGGGATTACTGTCAGGTGCAGAAAACAGCCCTTTGTTCGGTGGGTACCCCCCCTCCCCATCCGGATCTGACTGTTATTTACCGGCCACGTGAACACTGTGCCCCGGCCTGGCGGGCTGGGGGAGGGTGGCTACCCCAGCGCCGGGGAGACAAAGGCTAGCCCAGCGTGGCCAGCGCCACCTGGGGACATCTGCCCCTCCACTCCTGAGTCGGGTGAAATCGTCCCAGATCTGGCTGGGCCTGAGGCTGCAGAAACGTTGTGTCGAAGCCTTTGTAACGCAGTATGTGTTTCCTCGCTCCGGGAGCTGGAGCCTGGTAGCAGCTGGGTTTGTAAACTGCGGGGAGCCCCACCCCCCCGCGTGAATCTGTCCCCGACTGTCGAGGCACCAAGGATGCCTAGGACAGGGCCACCATGGCGGGCTATCGAGAGAGGAAGCATTTAATGTCTTCACAGCCCCCCTCCTCCCCTCCCACCAGAGAAACCGGACTCAACCTCCTTTGCCCTCCTTACTGGTGCACCCCGAGTGACCGACCGGTGTCTGGTGAGACTGGCCTTGGCAGCCTGTGTCAACCTGCTGTTGCGGCTTCTTCCAGAGCCGGGATTAGTGTGATCACGCGCTCCAGGCGCAAAATTTTAAGATCCGGTTGGGGGGGGGGTCACTAAAAATGTCAGAAATAAATTAGTCCTCATGTAATAACTGATCTTTTTTAATTGAAAAGAAAACTTCACGAACAAAATTAAAAATTTAAGGCAGGAGCATTGCAGTGCCATTTTGAATCCGAGGCAAAATGGAAAGATCTCCACGGATGACCAGCGGCCCACACAGCTCACTGGACCGAGATCGGGGTGTTGGGGACTCCACAGTGCAGGAGTGCAGGAGAAGGAGAGCAGGTAGAAAGCCTTGGAGATGAGTGGTGGGGGCCAGAGGTCAGCTCGGGAGAGCCCCTCCTCAGGGAACAAAGCAGAGGGTAAGGAGAAGGCTGAACTGGGCTGGGAGGACCCTGCGGGTTCGGCGACCCTCTCCCACCCGCGACCTGAAATGGAATATTCGACCTCTCTGCCACCAAGGCCGCGAGCGAAGCCCGTAATTCCCTCGTTCGATGATTAATTTTTGCTAACAAGACTTGGCAAGATTTCGGCAGAATAATTTTTGGCTTCTGTTAAAGTCCCCACCGCGTGCGCACACAACCTCCCCTCTTGCCAAAAGCAAGCCCTTGGGAAATTAAATGCTTCTGGTAAAGTAAAAAAGGGGTGCGGATCCTACATGGCCCGCAATGAAGGATGTAGAAACTCCAGTCGCCTCCGAACTTATTAAATTTGTTCAAAAGGTCGGTCTTCTCATGGGCACATTTCCAGCATCTTCCTTAGCACCAAATGTAGACCCTAATAGTCATTTCCTGAGGACAGTTCGCGTGTGATCAGGAGGGAGGTGAGGACTTTCCCCCAATAAACCCCCTCCCAACCACGGTTAGATAAGTATGTTATAGGAAGCTTGGGCCCAAGTGCGGCCCAGTTCCCTAGCAAAGGCACACCATTGGGCTAATTAACGCACCCCTCTTGGGTTGTAAAGCCACAAATTCCACACTCCTCTTTTGTTACTGGGCTTTGGCGCAAGGGCCCCCTCCCTTTCATCTTCTAAGTCGGGGTTTGCCCACGTTCCACGGGAAGCAATAAAGCTGATATAATAGGTCAGGATGGAAATCGATCACACTAATGTAGGAACCAACGTCTCGGGGAATCGCATTAAAAACAAAACACAACCGGCAGGACCCGAAGAGCACGGTTAAGTCTGGCGAGAGGAGGTCCCAAGCTCTGCGGGGTGCAGCCGCACAGCGCTCCGGTCCTCTGAGCTGCAGGAGCGAGACCTAGAAGACTCGGGGGCGGCGAAGGGGGGGGAGGAGATCGCAGAGGCCAAGACCTCCAAGCCGAGAGCCCAGGCCTGTTAGGCCGGTGTCGCCGCCCGCTGCTATCTCGGCGCGGACGCCGCGCTCCGAGTCGGGGGAAGGACAGGGAGACGCCGCAGCTCCATTCACAAAGTGCCGGAGCCGCCGGCTCGCGGGCGGGTCGGAGGCTGCCTCCTTTTTCCTCTGGGTCTCAGTTTTATGAATGGGCCTGGCAGCGAGCACCGAGCGCCCTGTTTACTCCTCTCTTTGTGACGTCGAGTTCCCGTGACTGGGTGCGAGGGGGCCGGCGCTCCATTCAGGAGCTGGGGTGGGGGCGGGGCGGGGCGGGGCGGAGAGCTCGCTGGGGAGGGGCGGGGCCTGGCGAGGTAGTAATGACTCTTCCCTCCCCCGGGAGAGCCGGCGAGCATTAATAAATCTCTAAGCCGAGGAGGAAACTCTGGCTGGGCCAGTGCGCGCAGCTCCGGCGGGGTGTAGCGTGGAACAGCGGCGCCCGAGCGGGTGGCGGCAGGAGCAGCCCAGCTAGCAAAACATACTAGAGGCAACAAACCGCCGAGGGGAGCCCTCTCTCGTAAAAACACTCCCCTCCTCGGCCACTTTCCTCCCCCGGGCCGCGCGCCTGCCTGCTTTGGAGTCCGAGAAGGCTCGGACTGCTATGTAACGTCGAGGCTGCGGGAGGAGGAAAGGGTGTGGGGAGAAGAAGAGACTGGGCCAAGTTTGTGGTCACTTCGACAGGCGCCCTCTTAGCCCTCGCCTGCTCCTCCTTGTAGCCTAGCTGGCTTGGGTGCCCTTGGCCTTCTCCAGTTCCCCAGCTGCAGCGGTTCCCGGCGACATGGTGACGATGGAGGAACTGCGGGAGATGGACTGCAGCGTGCTCAAAAGGCTGATGAACCGAGATGAGAACGGCGGCGGCGCGGCCGGCAGCGGCAGCCACGGAGCCCTGGGGCTGCTGAGCAGCGGCAAGTGCCTGCTGCTGGACTGCAGACCGTTTCTGGCTCACAGCGCGGGCTACATCCGTGGCTCGGTTAACGTGCGCTGCAATACCATCGTGAGGCGGAGAGCTAAGGGCTCCGTGAGCCTGGAGCAGATTCTGCCCGCCGAGGAAGAAGTGCGCGCTCGCCTGCGCTCTGGCCTCTACTCGGCCGTCATCGTCTACGACGAGCGCAGCCCGCGCGCCGAGAGCCTTCGCGAGGATAGCACGGTGTCGCTGGTCGTGCAGGCGCTGCGCCGTAACGCGGAGCGCACAGACATCTGTCTGCTTAAAGGTAAACATGGGCTTTCAGGGGCTACCTGATGGGTAGGTGTAAGGGACTTGGGGGCCCGCGCCCATTTGCTGGGCATGGGAAGGAGGATCCGAGGGACTTCGGGCTGCGGGAGACCCCGTGCGTGTCACTGTGCATGATTTTGTAGTGATTTTGAGCCCAAGTCTGGGGTGGTGGTGGTGTTTCTCCAGTCACCCGCATGCTTCCTAGAGTTACCGTGTTTATTGACAAGGACGGTTCTAGCCTGGATGCTGGCAGCGATTCCTCTGCGCAGTCCAGCTTCGAGTGCTGAGAAACGCTCTCTAAAGTCCCACAGGGACAAAAGGGGCCTGTTGGTTCAGTGTGACCCGAGAACCCTAGAGAGGGGTGAAGGAAGGTGAGCGCCGAGCTGGGACCTGCCTGGAGAGTTCCTACACTATTCTGCCTTTGGTAAATGTAGCAAGAATTGAGTTGCAGATCTGGGGATCTTGTCTCCGCTGCCCCAACTTAGCTTTTCTGGAATGCAGCCAATTTCCCCTGTTCTGGGTTAGACCTAGGCTCCCGGAGCGAGGAAGGTAGAGTGCAGTATGGAGGTGTGGGGAAATGGCACGAGGCAGAACCGCGCCTCCTCTTGCTAATCCCGGCAGCGGAGAATTACCATCTTTTGTTCACATACCGTTCGTTCTCTCCTTTGCTGGCCGTGCGTGCCTGATTGAAGCGAACCCTGGCCTAAATAGGCGGCGGAAGAGAGGGTGGCTTTTCATATTGAGAAGTCAGACACTCCCCAAAGATCCCACACGGTTCCAAGTCGCTGGAGAAAAGGACCGACGGTTCTCTCCACCTGCCAGCCCGGCGACTGTGCGGGCCTCCGGCGGCGGCACGGGCACCGAGCGCGGGGTCGGGCGCCCCCTGCCGCGCTGCGCCCCTACCTCCGGCCTCCGCATTCCGCGCATTCTTTCGCGCGGGGTCGGGTCTCTGCTTTTTGAACTCAGGAGGTATTTCGGTTCCCGGCCTTCCAAGTCGGACCCCCCCCCCCCCAGGCTTTTCCTCTCGGAACCGGTCCACCGCAAGGAAGGGAGGCTGGGGGTAGGACCCTTTTCTCCGATCCCTTCGGAAACCCACGGGACGCTCTTGGTGCGGGCGAGCGGGGCTGGCCCTGCGGAACAGCGGGGGGCTTTGTTCTCCGCAGTTGTTTCCTGACCATTTGACCCGTCAGCTGCTGGGGAAACGCTGCTGTTGACCCGGGGCTGAACCGCTAAGGCGATTTTGCTGACATTTCTTTCTTTTTCTGCGAGGACCGCCTTTTCCTCCTCCAAGGGAGTCCGGGGTCTCTCAGCCTTCTCCCTAAAGCGTTTTAGGAGCGACTGCCTAAGACTCGTCCCGGATCTCGCGACCGCCCTGCGGTCTGATCCGAGCCCCACGCGGTACCCGGAGCCCCGGGTCAGGCGCAGGTCCTGTGTCCTCCCTCGGCGGGGTCCTTCTTATACCCCAGGCTGTGTGCGTCTGTGTTATTGTTACAGCCTGCTGGCTCTCCCCGAATCCAGATCACGCGGGGTGAAGGGTGAAATTGTCTTGGTGAAAGTCCATTGGGGGAGCCCAAGCTATCTTGGGTTCCTCAGCCCTTGGATTAGAGGGAGTTGAGGCGATGCTCAATTTCCTACTCTGATTTCCGGAGCATCTGAGCCCCACGTGGAGTCAGGGATTGTTTTGTTTTTCTTCCTGGAAGAAATCCGGAGGGAACTGCTGGAGCGGTAGCTGCGGCCCTTCATCCTGAGCCCTTAAGGCTTCCGGACCTGGCGCTTAGGGAGGGAAGCACATTTTTAAGGTTAAATCTCAATGGCTTGCGGCTCTGCCGGTTCTGATTCGGATCGGATCCGGAGACCCGGAGGCCAGACCAGTTCGGAGAAACGCTTCAGGGCAAATGTTGACGAAAGACCTGCCAGCATAGGCCGCCTCTGGGCAAAAATGACAGCCCCCTCTCTAATGGGTGGCCAGAAGCCTGGTTTACAGAAAGACAGCATTTCCTTCGAGCGGTACTTAACTGATCTCTGCCTTCCCTTGTCCATTTGGGCAGGGAGGGTCAACCCCCTGCCCCTCAAAAGCCAAAGGCTACTTCCCAGTCCTCGCCCAGGCCTGGCCCTGGCTGCTTTGTTTCCATCTGTTCAGGAGCAGCTGCTACCCCAACTTCACTATCACCCCCAGCCTGTCCTTGGGAGCAAGAGGCTAAAATGAGGGTGTGTGTGTGTGTGTGTTGAAGGGTGTTTGTTGCCCCTTGTTTTGTGGAAGTAGCGTTGCATCTGTCTGCCAGCCAGCCTTAGTTTATATATTGAGCCACGACCTAGTCCCTCGTCCTCTGTCAGCTATTGACTGACCTTGGTAGAGAGGGCGGCAAGAAAATGTCTGCTGTCTGGAAGGATCAGTCAAGGGGACTAAGAGCCACCCCCACACGGGGGGCCGCCAGTCTGGAAGATGTGGCTTGGTGGGAGAGAATCATGACACAGAGGCCTTATGAAGCCTGGTAAATTTGTTCTTATTAGAGCAGTAATTTGGCTCAGCTGGGGAATGAGGGCCTTGCTGCTGGAGGGGTGAGGAGCAGAGAGTGGGCAAGTGGAGGGGAGACAGGGTGTGTGCCTGCCATCCTCGGGATGGGGAGACAAAGTAACAGTTTCAGAAATGATCTTTCTGGTCTAAGCAATTTATCAGTTTGTCTATGTGTTGTGCTCCCCCCCCCCCATCAGTTGCCTAAAAGAAATCTCAGTGTTCCTAATTTTTTGGCCACTTAAAAAGATGATTGGTTACTTATTTTCACAAGCAAGGGTTTAATAGCAGGAATTAAACTTTTGAAATACTGTTAGTCGTGTACATTTGCCACTATTGATCAAATTTAGCTAAAGGCAGTTAACTAAAATCTTTCCTTTTTGCTAATAAAATGGAAATTACTTTAACTTAAAATTCTATAAGGCATTTTAGAGACAGTTTCTAAAATTTTAAAGTTTTTCAGACTTATTTTTCAGTATACATCTTTCAGATTCTTTATCTCTATAAATATTTAGTTTGAAGTTTTAGAAAAACCTGGCTTTTGCCAATTGTGGTGGTACACACTTTTAATCCCAGCACCCTGATCTGAGTTTGAGCCTAGCCTGGTCTACAAAGTGAATTCCAGGACAGCCAGGGCTGTTAGACAGAGAAAGAAACTCTGTCTATAAAAACTAAAACCAAACCAACAAACAAAAAGGCTAGCTTTTAAACAACAGAAGAATTTTCTTATCCTAATAGTAATAATTCTTTACCACCAAAATCCCCAATGTCACATATTAATCTCTCTCTCTCTCTCTCTCTCTCTCTCTCTCTCTCTCTCTCTCTCTCTCTCTCACACACACACACACACACACACACACTCATTTCATTCAGCCTGGTGTGGTGGATGCCTATGGTTTATATAACTGGAGGCTGTGGCAACTAGATCACAAATTCTTGACCAGCCTGCTCTACATCAGACTTTTCTTCAAACAATTTCATCTTCCGGTCTAGAATTTTATCTCATAAACTCAGTTCTTAATCAAACCTCACTGTTTGGAGCAACTTGAAAGTCATTTAGACATTCTACTTTCCTTCATGGCTAAGACTCTCCTGCCCTAGGGTCTCTGTCCTGACCCTGACTTGTGTCTGTCATCCAGGACTCCTGCTGGTGCCTGCCTGCCCCTGTGTACTCACCTCCACCCCCCCCCCCCCCAGCTTTCCTAGGGTCACCCCAGGGCACAGCTCAGGGGCTTTGCCTATATTTCCTACCTTCCAGAGGGAAATTGACTGACCCTTTCTGTTTGTAAACATAACACAATGACCCAGAGAGGAAGACACTGGGAATGTTAGGGTTATAAACTTCAGCAAGAATTCCAAGAGTTAATGGCATCTGCTACACAATTACAAAGAATGCCATCAAGTGAGCTGAGTGTTTGCAGGCAGCAAAGGTATAGACGGGGTGGAGGGGTCCATGGAGTTTCTCCTTGACCCTCAGGGTCGTCAGAGCTTTTATCTTTTAGGAAAAAGTGGTCGTGAAAGAGCCAAGAAATTCCTTTAAATACTCAGAACCTGTAAAACTGGATAGCTATTTTTCCTTACTGAGAGACAGCCCCTGCCCTGGCAGAGGAAACATGTCCGGAAGACAAGTCCCTCTGTAACTGGACATAGCAGATAGTGTGGGATGACAGAGAAAGAACTCACCCCCAAGTGAGGCTTTAGGAGATTGAGCCAGCTGGTTTGGGAAGGACAGGTTCTCTGAGTTGGGAACCCCAAGGTCAGAAGCCAGTATAGGTAGGGGGATAGTCTGAAGACTGTTCAGTTATGACAGTGAGGTTCCCAAAGGCAAGTGACCTTGAGACAACCTAGATTTCCTTTCTGGGCCAGAACAAGACTGTGGCTCAGGTAGAATTCTGAGTATTGATTGAGAGTCTGGTAGAAAAAGCCGCAGCCTCATTAAGACCACAACCATTAAGATCACCACCACACCTCCCCTCTAGGAACCCTGTTGTGGTGGTATTACCAGGGCCAATCAGCCGGCCCTTCCTTACAAAGCACTTGGACAAATTAGCTCCATTCCTGCAGGGCCTGGCAGCCAACTAGAGTGGGCAATTTATGGCTGGGAGGCCCTTGCGTTCGTGATTTATAGTCTGAAATTCTTTGCTGTGACTATAGAATTAGGGGGCCATGGAGCTAACTGGGAAGTAGTTGCTGCTAAAGCAAGCCCTGTGAAGGCCATGGCTAATTTTTCATTCCTGGCTTAGAGGTCGAAGGATAATAAGCAGGGGGAATACGTTCTTTATTCTCTGACCCTCCCCCCCTTAGTGCTAGGAAACAACCCGATGTTTTTTACATGTACATACGTAGTAAGTATATTCTCAGCCTTAGGAAGTATATTCTTAAATATAGACCTTTAAGAAATCTGTTTGACAATTATGTTCAACAGGACAAAGGAAAAACAGGTCGGAATTCATTGGCATATTTTATTCAGAAGATGCCTAATGCCTCAGAGATGGCCAGGTGGAGTAGGTATATGCCCTCATGCTTGGCTTCTACCTTTCTTGGGCATGCGCAGGAGGTACAAGGAAAACCTGGCCCTTTTGTTTCTGGTGGAGTAGTTTTGGATAAAACTGGCTCTTTACCAAAAAGGCATTGGCCATATGGTACTTGCATGAAGATGGGGTTTACCAGGCGGCCTGATGGGAAGATCTTTTAAGTCAGCCTTCCCTACACACTGTAAGATTAACACTGCTGGGGGGTGGGGTTGGGGGCTCATCTGGAATTCTAGCACTTGGGGAGTGGGAAGTCTGAGGCAGGAACATGGCCATGAGTTAGAAGCCAGCCTGAGCTAGAGAGTGGGACTCATTTCGATAAGACCAGATCCATTAAGTTTACATCATAGTCAAGAAGAGGGTTGCATGTACCCCAGTGGACATTCCATAAACTGACACACCTTAAAAATGCAACGCATTCTAATTTCAGTTTGCTTCTTGGAAGTGTGGGTCATTTCCTCTAATGCTCATTGGAAAAAGTCTGGGTCTGGGCAGGATATCTTTTGGATATCTTGTGTGTGCATGAGAAGTCTCATAGCCCACCTGGGAAAGCCAGCAGGGTTCTTAAGGGGAAGGTCAGGCGAATGGACAGCTGTAAGTCTGGTATCAAGGCTGGACCCTACCCCTAACTTTCCTATGAGATCTCAGATGACTTCCTTGTCTGTTTTGTGTGTAACCCTTGGGTGCTTCATGTTTCTCACAGGACTGCTTCGCACAAAATGATATACCCCATTTGGGGTCGTTTTCTTAGTAATTCAGGTATCATCCAAAAGTCTTAACAGAAGCATGGGCATGTGAGGCAAAGATTTCATGGTTTTCCTCTTCTGTGTAGGCCACAACTCAACTTACTTACATTTGCCCTTGCACACTCACTTTGTCCCCAGCCAGCCACAGCTCCCCAAAGGCAGCAGCATCAAGGTGCCTCTGCTAGGCAGGTAAATCAGTGTGCCAGGAACTCCTTGCCAGGGGAGATTAATAATCACTTCCGAGGCTCAGAGAGAGGTTAGAGGTAGCTGGGTACACAGCAGATGACTCAGAAGGCTGAGATGTGCCCCGCCTGCAAAAGCCCGTACGCGTCCTTTCTAGATCTTAAGGCTGGCCAGGCCTTGTACCCCTTTTCCATGATGGAGAGGATGGGGGTATTTCCTGAGGTGCTGCTTGGAAGGTCCTGTTACTGTGCCTTGGAATCTGGGTTCCAGCGGGGGCAGCCCTACCCTTTATTTTTCAGGTGAGGTTGGATGAACTTGTCTACTGGGTGGGAAGTGGTTTTTCTGGAGCCACTGGTAACTGATGGCAAAAGACAAAGAGATTGTTAAAAATGTGAGGTCTTACAGAAGCACACGGAGGGACAAGTGGCCTTTAATAATGAGGTGTTCAGCTTAATGGGGGCCATGGACTTAAGTTTTATGGGCAGAAACCAATGGCCTTTGGTGACAGACCTTTATTGCCTCTCTATCTCTGAATCTCATGTCTATCCTTTTGGGTTGTTTTAAGAAAAGGTTTCTGATGGGAGGGAGAGGGTGCCCTGCCGCTTGGATGCTATGGCCACTGAGGCCACAAACACATAGCTGGCAGTACCAGGTCTGCAGGCTTCCCCCCCTCTGGAGGCTGGTCACTGTGACTCAGCAGGAAGAACCCTGACCACAGAGATATCCTTTTATATCCGGACGGAGCGAGCAGAGGGCAAGCAAAGCCTCCGGTCAGAGAGGAAAAAATGGGTGTCCTCCTTCTGAAAACCTTGTGATGTGGCTGAGAGATTTGTCTCTGAAGCAGCAGGAAGCAGTTTTGTAGGGTTGGAATTTAGGGCCAAACGCTTGACTAACCTGTCACATGTCAGCCCCTTGGTTTTTAGTGTCAACTGCTGGAGGCCATTAATACTTTAGAGCCAGGCACAGGGTAGGAGCCAGCTAGCCGCGGTGGGACCACCTACCATCAGCCAGTTGTATGGGTCTGTCCATGAGTTGATCCTGACATGGAAGTGGTATAGTTTCCGGCCCTGGAGGTCACTAGAAAAAAAGCCACACTTTGTTCCTTCCTACATCTGCCCCCAGGCTCTTGTGGGACAGCGCCCAGCTGTCCAGCTAACTGGTTTGTTGTTGTTACAAAACCCTTCCTTCTGCAGAAGATGCCCTGATAAACTTTGCAGGGTTCACCCATACTCATCAGAAAATCCTTTCTTGGACCTAACCTGTGCAGCAGAAGGGGTTTGTGTGATGGCCTGTGTCCTCATTTGTAGCTCTGTTGCTAGAGACAATGCACTTGTTGGTACCTGCTCGACAGAAGGGTTATTCTTAGTCTTCCTCTCCCCTCCTCTTCCTCCCCCCCCCTTCTAAAAGGGCTGATACTGGTGATACAGGAGAATCCTCACACGGCCAGGACACATCTGCCTGGTGACCTAAGTGCTCATGGGTCCCTCATTGCATGCAGTACTCTAGAACCTTCCTTTATATATATATTTTTTTTACCTCAAATTGAAGATATGTCCATAAAACTTTAATGAAGCTCCCAGCATAATTCTGTCCTCCATACAATCCGATGACCAAACCTACCTTTCTGGGGGGGAAAAAAAAAGCCGGGCAGCCATTATCTCTAGATCCACAGCGCCACCTAGTGGCACACACTGAGCCAACAGCTCTCCCTGTTCTCACTTCTTACTGGCTCTGTGGCTCCACTAACTAACCTGAACCGGTTTTTTCCTTTATAGGTGGCTACGAGAGGTTTTCTTCTGAGTACCCAGAATTCTGCTCCAAAACCAAGACCCTGGCAGCCATCCCACCACCTGTGCCCCCCAGTGCCACTGAGTCCTTGGACCTGGGCTGCAGCTCCTGTGGGACTCCACTGCATGACCAGGTAGATATATATAGTAGTACGCTGGGCAGAGTCAGGCAGTTGTGAGAGTTCTGAGTTTCAGGCTTCAAATACAACTCCCTAATCAGAAGACAGCAAGGTAAACCCCAAGTATCATGGTGACATTTTAGGTTAGGTATATTTATTGTTAGGAATTATTTCTTCCCTCTCATTATCCCCAGTTAAGGGAAAAAAAATGAAGATACTTCTGGCTTAGTCTCTATTTTGTTTTGAGACAGGGTCTCCCAGGTAGGTCACCCTTGAAATTGTTAATCTGCCTAGGTTCCTCAGTACTGGGATTACAGGCATGTACCAATCATGTCTGGCTTCTAGACCCCAGGGTATGAATGGACAAGAAGAAAAGACCTGCATGGACCTATCTTAAAAGGAATCTTGAGAATATCATTTTGGAAAGGATGAGGCCTTGGGGTAATCACTGGGCTCCTTACCAGCACTTCCTTCAAGCCCATGCTCACCATGCTCAGTCAGATAGACTGGGGATGAAGTTAGAGCCCACCATTTTTGCCCAAGAGTGACCTCGAATTTCTAAATCTCTGGCTACCAACTCCTTAGCCATAAATCTTATCACATGTTTAAGATATCATGCTGGCCATAATCTTCTTTTACCTGGAGACATCATCTCTGATTGTAGACAGAGCAGACCAAACAGATCCCTAAGGCACATGCCGTAGCCCAGTGATCCATTAGCAAGGTAAACTCCCCAGTGTGACTGAGTGTGCCAAATGGTCGGTGTACTGCCTCAGTTGTGGGAAGCTGGCTGGTGCCACAAGACCTGACATACCTCGCTCTGCCCACTGGAGTCCCACTGAACCAATGCTGGGAAGAAAGAGCCAGAAAAGCTCTACCTCTCACATTTCTTCCCCAGGTCCCAGGAAGCCTCTGGGATTGTCTGTCTCTAGAGCTCGAGGACTTCAGCCCCCATCCTGGGTGCTGGACACTCATGTTTTACTGAGATCTTTATGTTTCTTTTTGGTGCAGGGGGGACCTGTTGAGATCCTCTCTTTCCTCTACCTCGGCAGTGCCTACCACGCTGCCCGCAGGGACATGCTTGACGCCCTGGGGATCACAGCCCTGCTCAATGTCTCATCCGACTGCCCCAACCACTTTGAAGGACATTATCAGTACAAGTGCATCCCGGTAGAAGATAACCACAAGGCTGACATCAGCTCCTGGTTCATGGAAGCCATCGAGTACATTGGTAGGCTGCCTACCCTCCCCCAGGGTAGTGAGGGGGAAACCCCAGCGAAAAGTGGGTAGGGATTTTATGTGCAGGCTAGGACACTCCCCTTGTACTTTGCTTTTGATGCTATTGCCAAATATTTGATAAAAAGCAACTGGAGAGGAATTGACCAGCTTGCAGTTTATATAATCCGTCACAGCTGAATAGACCTGGGTACCAGGTATATGAAGCAGTTGTCACATGATTCCTGCAGTCAGGAAGTAGAGAGATGGACGCAGGCCGTGGCCAGATTATCAGATCTCAAGGTCCGCTCCTAGTTAACCCAGTTCTTCAGCATGGCTGTTCCTCCAGGAGGTTTCACAGCCTTTCCAAATAGCATAAGCAGCCTGTGAGGATTCCATCCAAAACACCGCCCTTCACCAGAAAGGCCTGTTCATGGAGACTTGCGGGTGGGGGGACTTACTTGGAAGCTGTTACCCATGCCTGGCCAAAGAGCCCATCACCTCCTTGGATGGGTCCACATGTACAAAGACTTGAATGGAGAAGGGGACAAGGAGATTTGAGCCTCTGTTTTCTTTGACCTAACTGGCTCGGCCATGTAATTTCCTTGGGCTTGTGCTTTAAAAGTACTTTCTTGTTGTTAAGTCTAGAAGATACTCCAGGTCCTCTGTCTTAGCGTTGCTATCCCTTTGCATAGGAGCGGCCCTCATCCTCCAGCACATCTTTGTCTTCCCAGTTCCAATGCCTTCCCTTCTGCCCTATGCTTTGCTAGTGGTGGTGTCTGAAGTCTGTCGCTGGTCCCTAACCATGCCCCACTCTCTGCCCCAGATGCAGTGAAAGACTGCCGAGGCCGAGTGCTAGTTCACTGCCAGGCGGGCATCTCCAGATCCGCCACCATCTGCCTGGCCTACCTGATGATGACGAAGCGTGTGAGATTAGAGGAGGCTTTCGAATTCGTCAAGCAGCGCCGAAGCATCATCTCGCCAAACTTCAGCTTCATGGGGCAGTTGCTTCAGTTCGAGTCACAGGTGCTCACCACATCCTGCGCTGCCGAGGCTGCTAGCCCTTCGGGGCCCCTGCGGGAGAGGGGCAAGGCCACTCCCACCCCCACCTCGCAGTTCGTCTTCAGCTTCCCTGTGTCTGTGGGCGTGCATTCGGCCCCCAGTAGCATGCCATACTTGCACAGTCCCATCACCACGTCCCCCAGCTGTTAGGGCTCGTTTCTGACCACCAAGTCCAGGGTTGGCCTCCAGCCAGGGTTGTCTAAGCCACATGTGGGAATCATGTAGGGACTGACCAGTTGGGGGCGCCAAATGACCACGCTCCGGTTTCCATCCATTTCTCTCTCCTTGGCTAACCACAGGGCCAGCTAGGGTGGCAATAACAATACACACCTTAAAAGCAAAACAAAACACTCCAACCTAGAGCAATAATGGCAATGTCTGTGGCCAGGAAGAC
Organism: Phyllotis vaccarum; assembly: GCA_033318265.1. Classification (NCBI taxonomy): domain Eukaryota; kingdom Metazoa; phylum Chordata; class Mammalia; order Rodentia; family Cricetidae; genus Phyllotis; species Phyllotis vaccarum. The sequence goes on from JARWLC010000002.1 coordinate 146,364,872, forward strand.
TGGTTTTTATGTGTTGGTTTTACTTTGCAGCTAGAAATTTACCTCATTTTTTCCCTTTTTTTTTTTTTTTAAGTGGTAAGGCTTGAAGTTAAAACCCACAGATCCTGGCAAATGTCTCCATCCATTTTTATTAAGTGGAGAGGAAAGAAGTTTGCCAGAAGTGCCTGGCTATGTGCTTGTTCTGTTTATTCACAGGAATCTTGTTCTAGATACTTCTAGGCCACAGTATTCACCTCCAGTTAGTTGTCAGCTGAATAATTATGCCTAATGAATATCTAATGAATATCTGAAAGCGTCTTCAGGATGTTATGAGCAGGAGCCTGGTGATGTGGATTTGGAATGTATTTCTGTTGAGGTCCCACAGTAGAGCAGCAAAACAGGTGTGCTACTATGGGAGGAAGTGAATGGTGTCTGGGCTGCTGCCAGTCAACATGGTTGCCACCTTGCATTGTTGCCACCGAGAAGCAGGCTGGGTGATGTGCAAGGACAAAGGTCTGTGGTTGGTCACTTTTACAGCTGGTTTCTGGGCACACTGACCCAGGCATGCCAGCCTTTTCTCTTCACTGTCCCATTTGGTGGAGGCTAGAGCGGTTTTTCTTCCAACTTGCCTAGGATTTGGATTTTGTCTGTGATAAATGCCATATTTTTAAGAGGTGCTCCTGGTAAACTGGGTGCAATTCAGATCTTCCTACAGCAAATCATTTGGCAAGGCCCCCATTAAAGCCCGCTCACGAAAGATTAACCACAAATGAATCCTTTATAAAGTGATGTGTACCATCTTCTCTCTCTTGGATAAATTGGAGTTTTCAGTTTTAGGAATTTACTTAAAGTATACCAAGAAATTCTTTGTTATTAAATCCTCATTTAACCAGTGACTACTTTCAAAAGCCCTCTTTTGAATAAAAAGATAAATGTCTGCATGACTTGGGGCTCCTTAAAGTATGGAAGGGTGAGAGCGTCAGTGGGGTGGGGGCTGGCTGCCAGCACCTATGAAATGCATCTTCGGTGACTTACCCATTTTGGATCATGACTTGGTTAAGGCCATTTTAAAAGAGGCTTTCCAAATGGAGGCATGGCTTGGAGGAATAAGTGTTTTCAATGGGGGAGGGCTTGGGGGTGGAGTAGAGAAAGGGACATGTTCCATCTTTACTGCTGGGGAGTATTCTGGGACGCCTGACTATAGGTCACTGCAGACTTGTCAGGAATGAGTATGTTTTCCCCTTTGAGTCTAGGTCTCCATGAACATTCTTGGTCACACATAAACTTCAAGTCTCAGTGTCACCATCCTGGTGACATGCTCTTTTCTCATCCAACATCCCAGATAGCCCAGGTTCATTACATTTCCTTCCATGAACTATGAACCTGTGTTGGCACGATTTGTATTGGTGGCCTGTCAAACTCTGACTCTGGGCGAGTCCAGAATCCTCATTCCCTGTTTTTAGAAAAAGGAAGAGTGTCCCACTTCACTGAACTCCACTGCTTTGCTCAAGGCATGAAGGGGCTGAACACACAGATGGTGGACCCTAGCTGAGTAGTCCTACATTTTCCCTGCTTCATGTTTGCTGAAGAACTAGATGAGTTTTATGTGTAGGCAAGTCCTGGGTTCCAAGAACGGAAGGCCTTTGGAACAGAGATAGATAGACAGCCTTTAGATCACACTCACACCAGAGTGTGTTTGCCAATGTCCTAGTTCCCAGACTGGATCTCAGTCATAGGCAGTGGGAACGCCATATGCCTGTCCCCTGCTTCCTAATTCGAGCTTTCTATGACAATGTCAAGGGGCTATTTATAAAGTAGTTTTCTTTGTACTTGCATGGAACTCAAAACTCTTAGAAAATAGGACATTGGTTTGATTGAAAAAAAAAGGGGATCTTAAATGGTTATTCTTTCTCCAGAAGCCTCTTTGATGGCTTAGAATAGCTCTAATGAAGACCCTGTCCCAGGGTCATTCCAAATTGACAGCATCCTGTCCATGAACTGATTTCTGGTGATGGGACATAAATAATGGCAGAAAGTCATTATTTATCAGAGAATGAGGAACATTCCCAGTTCTCCACAGGGATCTTGTCTCATCCTTGGGTATTTTGTGGGAATCTGAAGGTGACAGGTGGCTGGCAGCTCTGAGCTTCCTTTCCCGAGACTTCTGCGAGTCCTTGGGAAAGTGGCAAGAGGGAGGGAAGATGGGTCAATCCCGGGGCTAGACCATAGACATGAAGCCTGTGGGAATGATACAGTGGTGATATTGGTTGTCCACCATAGTCGCCTGGGCAACCTTTAAAATCCTCATCCATGTGACTTGGCCAAATAAACCAGGACTCCTGTGGGTGGGACCCAGCCACCAATATGTCTGTGTTCCTATTGATTTCAGTGTGCAGTCAAGTTTTGGAGCCGCTATTGTTTCTGGATGGTGAAGTGCCCACCGAGTAGTTACAGCAGGGCTTTGTTACTGGCTCAGTGTGGTCCCACCATCCGCAGCTGGCTGAAGGATGAGGTAGTTTCTCTGGGGGAGCCCCTGAGTGGGGACCATTTTTTGAGCATTGTGAATGGGCTCAGTATAGTTAGTGTCTGGGTGTTAATGTATTTCCTTCAACTTTGTCTCCACCAAGAAAGATGGAGAAAGTATGTGTCTGTTTGGAAGTTCTTCTAGAGCCCTGCCCTTCTTCCTTAGAGCTCACGAATCATCCAAGAGACTTCAGAAAGATAACAATGCAATACTTGTAACATGTAAATACTCTCATCTTTCTGAGTGGTGGCATTTCTACATTTGATATGCCTGTATTTCTGTAGGATGTACATAGTTTAGGGGATTTTTGTTTTTTAGAAGAGTCAAACATGTCTGTTTTTATTTATTGCTTGAAAAAATTTGAAGAAAAAATAAATACATTTTCAACCATTTCTGCTTTTGTGGACTCTCACTGGACTGTATCCTGCTGTTAGAGCTTGGAAGGGAGGAAGAATCTGGGACCTCAAGTGATCATGCAGTGGAGACCAGCTGAGGAAAGCTATGTCCTGAGTGGTGAGGCGGTCAAAAGGAGTGTCTCCTGCAAGCACCTACTACAGTAGGGAGTGTAGGAGGTGGGGTTGGGGCTGATACCAATGGAGGAGGCCAACAAAGGTGGTCTGGGCTGACTTATGACTTCAGTATGTTGGGTCTATAGAAACAAGCTAATGGCTGTGTAAAACGTGATGGGAGATAAAAGATGAGGCATGAATCTGATTTTTTTTTTTTTTTTTTTTAAATCAGATTCCATTGGTATAGCTTTCCCACTGTGCCATGGTTATTAACCATCCTGGAAAAAACATTCAAGTAAAATTCAGATATTACAAGACTAAAAAAGTGAAGTTCCTTTCCTATACAGAAATGTCTAGTAAAGCAAAATGATTTATTTTACAGTGACAATCTAAAGATAAAACAACTATAGTAACCTATTAGGGGGCAGGTAGGAGGTAGATTATGGAAAAGAGATAACATGCTGGGGGCTGGAGAGATGGTTCAGTGGTTAGGGGCACTGACTGCTCTTCCAGAAGACTTGGGTTCATTTCCCAGCATCCACATGGCAGTTCTCAACTGTCTGTAATCCCAGGGGACCTGATAACCATGACAAAAGACCAGTGTACATAAAAATAAAGAGCCCCTCAAAGATTAAAAAAAAAATGTGGGAAACATCTACTGTGTTCATGGGTAAGAAGAGCTGGCAACAATTTATAAAGTGACATAATTTAACTATTGTCAGCATTTGAAGAACACATTTCCTTCAGAGGAATAAATATGGAGACAAAAATAAATCCAGGGAAGGAATCAAGGGAGGGCTGTCTTGTTTTTCTAATAGTACAGAGACTGGACACATCTTCCCTGTGATATAAACAGCTTAGATTACCTAAATCAACCCTCCTACTATCTCGGGAAGCTTAAAGAACTGTATTTACACGACCTCAAGGGTTGGGGGAGGGATACAGATTGGTATAAGGATAAGGAGTCTGGAGGATGTCCTGGGGCTGTCCAGTTGGGAAGGGTGTTCTTATGGGAGAGATAGATGCTAGGGAATGGATAGGGAGGTAAAATCACTGGCTAAGAAACAAGGCAAGAAGGTCAGTTTACCAGTGTTGCTCTGAAGACAGCCCTTAGAAGCAAGCTGTCACTACTTACTATAGCAAGAATCCTAGTTAGAGCATAAAGTTTCTGGCTCAGACTAGCCCTGAAATCCAAATAATCATACAAAAGCTTAATACTAATTACATGCTGTTTGGCGTATGGCTCAGGTTTATTGCTAGCTAGCTCTTGCATCTTAACCCATTTCTACCAATCTGTTTTCCCATGTGGCTTACCTGTACTTTTACACATTGCTCTCTTGGCAGTTTGCAGCATCTCTGTGTGACTCCACCCCCCCCCCCCCCCCCCTTCATCTATGCCTCCTGCCTGCTTATAAACTGGCTTGGCAAGGGCTAAAACAGTTCCTTTAGTATCCAATGGTAGGTACATCAGCCAGAAATCTGGATAAATGCTGAGAGATCAGAGGAGCCTAAGGAACAAGCCACGGCCGCTAGGGAGACTTCTTACCTTTACCAAATCCTCAGACCAAACAGACTGAGCTCTTGTCTTCTGCCCATATCATTTCCTGTCTCAACCTCCCTAGTACTGGGATCAGAAGTGTGCACCATCACTACCTGGCCTCTATGGTTAACTAGTGGCTAGCTCTGCCCTCTGATCTTCAGGCAAGCTTTGTTAGAGCACAAACAAAATATCACCACAACTGAGTGCTGGCTGCTTAAAGGATGCCTCCAGCCCCAGATCCACTATCCAGACAGCACATACTCTGATCTGGAGAAGCCCATCTACCATGGGGGCTTAGTGGATAAAGCTCCACAAACCTGATGACCTGAGTTAAGTCTCTGAATCCCAAGAAAAGAGCAGGAAAGAATTAACTCCATAAACAGGTTCACATGTACATGGGAACGTTCTAAAAACTGAGTTTAGTAAGAAACATCACTTGGAGTGGTAATTGTATCCCCCAACTGCTTATCCCTCAGAAACAGCACCTCAGTTTGATTCATGGAGATATTCATACGTCCGTATGCTTCAAGGCAAGCTGACTTTACCTCTGGGGTCAGGCCTAAGTGACCTTTCTTACCCTCCCTTGTACTGCATGATGAGTGTCATAGGCTACCCTGTGAGCTTGATGGACATGCTCAGACTAGCTGGAAGGGTCACTGTGGGAACGGGCCACATTCCTGGGTCAGTAAGGAGCGTTCAGAATTTGAGGGCTGATTTCTTTTTTATTAACCTCGGCAGCGTTCTGGGCTCCAGACTGGCTGAGAAAGGTCGGGTGGGAAGGATCTTAGGCAGTTAAATCAACTTACTTACTTCTAGCCCCCTTTCTAGCCAACTGTGCTTTTTCCTGGGGGCCAAGGAGGGAAGCAGAGTCAGTTTTTTAGATTAAATAAAAAAAGACCTTCGAGTTACTTCACAAGTGCTATGAAATTGTAAGAATGCTCATTTGGTATGCCAGAGACTTTGAACCAGACCCACTGCCATGAACCCTTTGTGGGTGGGGCTGAGTGACACCGCAGGTCCCAATGCCCCTGGGATGAATGAAGATGGAGGAGACAGGTTTTTGTTTGTTTTTTAAATAATTGGGGGGGGGGGGGCTTGCTGCAGGGGTATGGGGCAGATGTGAGGGGTGAGCAAGATTGGAGTGTATGATGTGAAATTTACAAAGAATCAATAAAAAATTATGAAAAAAAATGGAGGTAGCTTGGCACATCCTCTGGAAAGCAAGTGGTAGGATCAGGCTGCAACTCCAGATGGCTGAGCTAAGGCCTCATCTTAGTCTGTGGTGTTCCAGCAACTCAGCTGCACTGACAGACCCCCTCTGTCACCACATTCTCACTGTTCTAATGGAGCAGGGTAGAAAGGTGCTGCATTTAATCAAACCAAACCAAAACACTTGAAAGCCTAGAATTTCAACATAATTGACCAAATTGTTGCAAGATCATATGCAGTAAGAAGTATATACTCAGAACACCTCAAACAAGTTTATTAGAACAGCTAAGGCATGCTTAGGGTCAACATGTGCCCGACTTTCTTCTGACTTCACAGTTCATCAGCAACTGCTCATTCATAAACTGAAATGCCCCTCAGAAAACACCTTATGTTCTCATTTATGAGGGGAAATTCTTTAGTAAGTGAACTAACAGCTGTCTTGAGCCTCTTTAATCTTTAGACTAGGTTACTGACGTAGATAACATCCTGTGAATGGTGTACAAGGCACAGCAGTCACATAAGAGCTCGTGGAGCCTTCAGTGCCTCTTTAAACCTGTGCCCACCCACTCTGCCCTCTCTCTCCCAATTCTTCCCTGTGGCATAGGTCAGGATCCCTGCAGCATCCGAGTTTCCAGAAACTCCTTAGACTGCACAGCCTATAACATGGAGCTACTTGAAGACACTGGCACTCTAAAAGCATGTCACTGTATCACATCATACCATTCAAGGACAACTATCAAACAACCTTTGCAGACACCAACAGAATGGTAGAGGCAAATAGTGTTCACAGAACTTGCTTTGGGATTCTCAGAGTTTAGTGGTATATGGCATGCTCTGGTTTTCTTCACAGCTCACGGTCCTGACTCAAACCAGTTTCCTCATTCTTGATGCTTTATGTGCAGAACTATAAAGTAAAGGTGGTCCTCCCTTCTGGATAAATCAGTCCTATGCCAGGTAAAGAATACCAAGAATCTTAATATCTAACTGTAACAAAATCAACATGCTCCGTACCCACTCAGCTGATTCAGTTAACATTATGACTTTTGTTACTGTGCACAGATCTGCGTGCTCCTTTGGCATCTGTTATGATTATAAAATTAAAGGAGTGAACCAGGCCAATGATAAAGGTTTATAAACACTCTAAGCAGAACATGCTGGCTCCAACTTGATACTGGATCGCCACAAAACACTGTAAGTGCCAGATTTTAAAAAGTTCACACTGGGGATGTCACTCAGTTGGTGCGTGGTTGTGAGGTCAATCAATCCACAGCCTACCACACCCCCTTCTAAAATTGATGTCAAAGAAAATGCTTCTCTCTATACTCATGGGATTTACTTTGGTTATAATTTCCTTTTAAAAATAAAGCCAGCTTAGCAAGTGTTTTTTTTTTTTAAACTTGTGTATGTATATGCATGTATGCATTCATGTGTGTAAATGCCATGATGTTACATGTGAGGATGGGAAGCAGTGATGGTTGGATAAAATGGCCCCCATGAGCCTATAGGGAGTGGCACTATTAGGAGGTGTGGCCTTGTGGGAAAAGGTGTGGTGGTGTTGAGAGAAGCATTATGGGGCAGGCTTTGAAGTTTCAGATGCTCAAGCCATGCCCAGTGTGGCAATCTCTTCCTGCTGCCTGCAGATCCAGATGTAGAACTCAGCATCCTCAAGTGCTTTCCTTCCAGGCATCTCATCATCCTGAGTCCTAGAGTGTGACCCACACCCCCTCATTCCTGTCATGCCACTACATACAGTGAGCCAAGCTAAAAACTTTATGCACTGAGTTGCCCAAAGACCAATCTGCTTACTTCCTGTTGTCCGTGGCACTGGTACACGGCTATGATCGCCCCTACTCTCTAACAGGGACCAAAAGAACATTCTCTCAGACTCTGTCAACATTTTAAACCTGATCTTCACGTGAGACACCAGTGACATGACAATACGCGGCTTCATTCATGTACGCATCTAAACAGCACACATAACCAGGGAGCAGCACACAGCAGCTGATATTGGCTCTGCAGTAGGCGTTCTGACATACACATTACTGGGATATTCACTTTATCTTCAAGTTGAACTATCAAACGGATTCAAAAGACTTTTCAGGGTTGTTTGATTAATGACAACATACACAGGAGATGAAGAGAAACAACTCCAAACAAACAACACCCCCCCCCCCCCCGCCCCAAATTACCCAAAATTTCTACACGTTAACTACCAAGCTGCGAACCCAACCCCTTGTGGCCCTCAGCTCATAATTCCCAAATGACTTCTTCGCAATATTTCAATGGGTTCCTTTTTTGTTTGTGCACTTGCTAAATTCTTTTGGCTATTTGATGCTTTCCATAAATCACTCTGTGCACCCTACAGGTTCAGGGTAACTAGAGTCCTCCTAAGCACTTATGCTCTATCTGACAATCCTTGTGGGAAAGGAGTTCTGGGTACACACCCTGCTTTAAGTTTGCTACCTAAACATCACTAGCTGTGGAGAACGAGCACTGGTTAGAGATGTGGGACAAGGTGAGTAGGTCCATACTATGCAAACCATGATCCTGAAACTCATGATCCCCTTGCCTCAGCATCCTAAGTGAAGGGACTGCAGGTTAGTATATCACACTCAGCTGTGTGAGATTTTGAA